>LR778283.1:43701929-43706929 GCA_902810595.1 Coregonus sp. 'balchen'
GATAGGAGTGATGCCAAATCCAAGCTGGCTTCCCCTTGACATTTTTTTTTTGGTGCGCCAGGACCATTCACAGTTGAGTTCGCTCAGTTTAGCTTAACGCTGATTGGCTAATTTGTTATACTTTTTTTTTTGTCAAGGGAGGCGAGATGCTGGCTTCCCTTGCCTTCAATGCTACGGGCTGCAACAATGTCATACTCTTTTGGACAGCATCAGATAGATGGCCTACACATAGAGAGATAGAGGGGCGCGGTTTGCGCTCGCTCGGATGCTTTCTCATGTGAGATACATTCAGCCTCTTGCGAATTGAAGGAAAATTATGAAACACAGAGAGACAAAAGATACATTATTTTCTGGGGGTTTTTTTTAGTGGGGGGGGGGGGGGGGGGGTGGTTCAACTCAGTATTAGGAAGGTGTTCCTAATGTTTGGTATACTCAGTCTATATCTTGCTACATATAAAGTTATATTCAAGCCACGTTAGCAGCTAGCTAGCTAGTGTAGCTAGCTCGTTAACTAGCTGACTGCACCGTGCATTGGTTTGTTTCACATGTCGCTTCGCTATTTAGTTGTAACTAGCTATAACTATATGTATCCTTGACATTGTGTTATATTTCTGATGTCTGTGATCTGAAAGACACACATCTGATTAGCTAGCCAGCTAGCTAGCTACGTTTCACACTAGTGGCACAGAATAGCCATGATCATAGGAAGAATTGTAAATCCACTGAGAAAGGTTATGGAGTTTTTACATTGCGAATTATTCGGATGAAATATGTCCATGTATTGGTCTTTTAGTGCCACCTATCAGTAACTGTGGATGCTACATCGGTCTATGGCTGAGCTGAGTTGAGCAGTGTATCTTAGGCTACATTGGTATTTACATTTGTTGAAAATTGTTTGTCCGTTTCTGTTAATTGCCTATGTCACTCTGGCTGTTGGAGCTATCTGTCGCATGGTGAACTCGGCCTTCATCAAGGTTTATCTGTAAGTAAATGAGTTTTGATAATAGCCTGTGCTTACCCAGACACTGACTTCACCGCACGTCACTGAAGAGCAGTGGTGCAAACTCCAGAGAAAAAAATCAGTTTATTCATCAATCAGTCTATCCCCACGCCTCTATCAATTTCTATATCAATCTGTTCATCTGTTCCTTCACTACACACCAGAGAACCAGTCCATCTCACCATGTCTAGTTGCCTCGATATCGTCCATCTCTACTACACAGCTGTGTGTGTGTGTGTGTGTCTGTCTGTCTGTCTCTTCTCTAATCCTAATATATATGACCGATCCTCTCAGAAGCCAATTCTTCCGCTAACCACCACATTCCAGACTTCCATCAGGCTCTGGTAATGCAGTCTTTGACCGTCTGTCAGACCCCAGACTGCTGGCTATAAACAGAGAGAGAGAGAGAGAGAGAGACCGAGAGAGAGACCGAGAGAGAGAGAGAGACCGAGAGAGAGAGAGAGACCGAGAGAGAGAGACCGAGACGAGAGAGAGGAGATAGAGACAGAGAGAGAGGGAGTAGAGACAGAGAGAGAGAGAGAGAGAGGAGACAGAGAGAGAGAGAGAGAGAGAAGGAGAGAGAGAGAGAGAGAGCTGAGGGGATGAGCACCGATACAAGAAGAAGTAGAGATAGAGATATATAGATATATATAAGAAGACTAGACTAAAGGAGAGATATACTCTATATAGAGATAACGAATTCCTATACTCTTATCTCTCTGACTCCGGAATACCGAGATAATATATGAGATGACCTACTCGTACATAGATATACTATATATCTAGAATTTTCATATCTTAATAGAGATCTATAGACATTCTCAGATATAATATAATATCTTATACTTATATATATCATATATCTATCCTCATCTATATTCTCTGACTACAACCATTATTTGAGAGAGAGAGACCATCTATAGAATAGCTGACAAATAAGGGATCATCTAAAATAGACGACAAAAGGGGCCAGCCTTTCAAACCCCTTCAAAACCCCAGGGGAAAGCCCGAGAGGGAGGTGGAGACGGCCCTGACATGTAGCCATCACCCTCTCACACACACACACCCATCAGTCACCAACACATAATAGCCCACTGTCCTGTCACTGTCACTACTCCAAACTAGATCCAGCCTCCAGCTGTCCAATCACACAATCAAATGATAGATGTCCAGAAAGAAGGGTGATATAAGGGGATGGAGGGGTGGAGAAAAGGAGAAAATGATTTGAGGGATGGAGGGATGGAGAATAGAAGATCCGACGGAGGGCAACAACAAAAGAAAGTTAGGGATTTTCAGCAGATCCGTTGCACTCGGTAACCACAGTGTCAGAGTGCTGTGTGTGGATGTAGTGAAGGGAATCAAGCGCAGGAACAAGGATGTACTTCAACAGACTTTAGTAATATCCAACACAGGAATGAGTCGCCAACCCAACCGGGCGGCGCGAACAATTACGCACAACACACAGTGCGGAAAACAAGAAAAAGCGCACGCAGTGCGAACTCTCGAAAATACAACAAACGAGAGAGGAAAAACTCCTCGGAGGCAAGCTGACAATAACAATCACACATAACACCTGACCCGAATAAACGAAACTAAATAGGGAACACAATCAAACACAAACAAGGGACAGGTGTTACAAACAGACAAAACCAAACGAACATGAAACATAGAACGGTGGCAGCTAGTACTCCGGAGACGACGACCGCCGAAGCCTGCCCGAACAAGGAGGAGGAGCAGCCTCGGCCGAAACCGTGACACACAGGTTGACATGCTAACAGCGTGTTTGTTCTTTACCCAGGCTAGATTCTGAGTATAGCTGCTCTTGCAGATATATCTCATTACAAATATGTCAGCATATTGACTTTAGTCATTGTGTGTCAGCTTATTACTGCAATAGTTAAATGTCACCATTTTTACATATTCTAATGAGACCACGTTGGCTGTTGAGGTGAGTCACAAAATATGAATATGTTGCAAAATATGCAACATAATTCCCAGCGTGCATGTCTGTGTGCACTCATCTCCATTATCTCACCTTCCGAGCGGCCTTTAATCATTTTCATTACATCCTCGCCATCGTTTAATCATTAAAGCTTCATTGAGTCTGGGGCATAATTATCTCTTCTTTCACATCCTTATTCATTTCTCCACTCCTCTGTTCTGTTCCCTCTATTCTCTGATGGGCCAGAGAAATTCTATTTCATATTAACAGCTAGAATTAATCAACGGCTTCTTTCCTCTTAATTCTCAGACAGAGAAGTTTCTTCCCAAAAGCAGGGATGTAGAGGATAGAGGATAGAGGAGAGCCAGCTTGACATTTTAATTGGATTCGCAGTGAGAGTTTTTTTTTTCAGATTATATTTAAACTCTCATCATCACTAATTTCTTGGGTGGCCTTTTTACAACCTGCATGTGGTCTTTTTAGGGCCTGAGTATAACAACCCTCTCTCTGGAGGAAGTCTAGTCCGGAGTGTCAAACTAATTTTACCCAGGGGGCCACATTCGGTCATCAACAAGGTCCGGGGGGCTGCACTGAAAATAAAGTTATATTTCCTCCATCAATTATTTAGTTTTTATTGGCCTCTATCCATCTTTTTTTTATTTTTTATGCTCCCTGATTTTTCTAGCTTTAATTTAGGTAATTATTAGCGAGCTGGACACAGTCAAGAAACGTTTTTTTATTTTTTATTTTATAAAAAAAATAAGAAAATACACGAATCACCCGGATTGACACCCCTGGTCTAGTCCAAATTAACTAGAAGCCATCACACATTATCATGCAAGGATAACTCTCGTACTCCAACTAACTTCAAAACAAATGTCTTGGTGATTGCATTATTGAGTCAGAATGGTAACTTATTATTACATTTGGATACAAGAGTTTGGTCTGACTTGACTGCTGGATTGTTGCATGAGACGAGAATGAATGAATGTCTAGCTGAAGAAAGATTAGTTCTAGAATGCTCATTATCTGCCTTGTCACTGCTGTCACCATGGCGACGTCATGCTCTGTGTGACTGACTGATGGATGATCAGTGATGTCAGATGGATGAAAGCTGACATGACAGGAGACACGTTCTGAACAGACATGCAGGGGACATACATACAGGGATAAAGGCGGTATAAATTACTCACAATATGTGTAGTTGATAATGCTGTTTCAGCTCATCCACAGCAGGAACTTCCATATATGGGCATCGTCTTCTGTATTGGAACGCAGCCTTAGAGCAGGAACTCCATACATGGGCACCGACATTCCTGTTGGAACACGGAACTGGAGCAGGAACTCCATACATGGGCACCGACATTCCTGTTGGAACGTGACCCTGAGCAGGAACTCCATACATGGGCACCGACATTCCTGTTGGAACGTGACCCTGAGGCAGGAACTCCATACATGGGCCAACCGACATTCCTGTTGGAACGTGACCCTGAGCAGGAACTCCATACATGGGCACCGACATTCCTGTTGGAACGTGGCCCTGAGCAGGAACTCCATACATGGGCACCGACATTCCTGTTGGAACGTGGCCCTGAGCAGGAACTCCATACATGGGCACCGACATTCCTGTTGGAACGTGGCCCTGAGCAGGAACTCCATACATGGGCACCGACATTCCTGTGGAAGTGACCCTGACAGGAACCCATACATTGGCCCCAGACATCCTTGAAACTTGGCCTGCAGAAATCCAACATGGACAATTCCGTACCCCTGCAGCCTTTATGGGCACCGAATCCTGTTAACACCTCCCCATTATTACCCATTAAGTGGCTTAGGCCTATGGGCCCGTCCTGCCATTTTCCCCTGCAATCCAACTTGCCACACCCCACCAAATTTCCCCTTTTTTAACAAAAAACCCCCAGATTTTCCTTTGCAATTTTGCTAAATTTAAGTTGTTTTCCTGCCAATTCTTCCATCCCCTTCCCAATTTTTTTTTTTTTTTTTTTTTAAAAGGGGGTTAATTTTAAAAAATTAAAAGGGGGGAAAAAAATTTTTTTT
>LR778283.1:43711929-43758975 GCA_902810595.1 Coregonus sp. 'balchen'
GGAACCTAACAGTAAACCAAGTAAGAGTGAAGATTTCTGTGTGATATAGACCCAGTTAACATTCTGATAACCATGTTTTCCTTAGAGCTTGGTGAGAGCGTGGTTGTCCTATGGTTATTTTTGCATCAACCTTCGAACAACTTTCTGGGAATGGTGCAGGATAGTTGCTCGGCTTTGGAATGTTCTCAGCACATTTAAGGAACTTTTCCTAAAAGTTCAAACATGGTTGAATTAAATTTCAATTTTAGTAATGTTCTAAATCAAATCAAATCAAATTGTATCTGTCACATGCGCCGAATACAACAGGTGTAGACCTTACAGTGAAATGCTTACTTAGAAGCCCTTAACCAACAATGCAGTTTTAAGAATACCAACAGAAAAATCACAAAAAAATACAATATAAAATAATACGAATTAAAAGTAACAAATAATTAAAGAGCAGCAGTAAAATAACAATAGCGAGGCTATATACAGGGGGTACCCGTACAGAGTCAATGTGCGGGGGCACCGGTTAGTCGAGGTAATTGAGGTAATATGTACATGTAGGTAGAGTTATTAAAGTGACTTTGCATAGATAATAAACAGAGAGTAGCAGCAGCGTAAAAGGGGGGGGGGGGTCAATGCTAATAGTCTGGGAAGCCATTTGATTTGATGTTCAGGAGTCTTATGGCTTGGGGGTAGAAGCTGTTTAGAAGCCTCTTGGACCTAGACTTGGCGGCCAGGTCTCTGAACCTCCTCCCTATAGGCTGTCTCGTCATTGTCGGTGATCAGGCCTACCACTGTTGTGTCATCGGCAAACTTAATGATGGTGTTGGAGTCGTGCCTGGCCATGCAGTCATGGGTGAACAAGGAGTACAGGAGGGGACTGAGCACGCACCCCTGAGGGGCCCCCGTGTTGAGGATCAGCGTGGCGGATGTGTTGTTACCTACCCTTACCACCTGGGGGCGGCCCGTCAGGAAGTCCAGGATCCAGTTGCAGGGGGAGGTGTTTAGTCCCAGGGTCCTTAGCTTAGTGATGACCTTTGAGGGTACTATGGTGTTGAACACTGAGCTGTAGTCAATGAATAGCATTCTCACATAGGTGTTCCTTTTGTCCAGGTGTGAAAGGGCAGTGTGGAGCGCAATAGAGATAGCATCAACTGTGGATCTGATGGGGCGGTATGCAAATTGGAGTGGGTCTAGGGTTTCTGGGATAATGGTGTTGATGTGAGCCATGACCAGCCTTTCAAAGCACTTCATGGCTACAGACGTGAGTGCTACGGGTCGGTAGTCATTTAGGAAGGTTATCTTAGTGTTCTTAGGGCACAGGGACTATGATGGTCTGCTTGAAACATGTTGGTATTACAGACTCAGACAGGGAGAGGATGAAGATGTCAGTGAAGACACTTGCCAGTTGGTCAGCGCATGCTCGGAGTACACGTCTTGGTAATCCGTCTGCCCTGCGGCCTTGTGAATGTTGGCCTGTTTAAAGGTCTTACTCACATCGGCTACGGAGAGCGTGATCACACAGTCGTCCAGAACAGCTGATGCTCTCATGCATGTTTCAGTGTTACTTGCCTCGAAGCGAGCATAGAAGTAATTTAGCTCGTCTGGTAGGCTTGTGTCACTGGGCAGCTCGCGGCTGTGCTTCCCTTTGTAGTCTGTAATAGTTTTCAAGCCCTGCCACATCCGACGAGCGTCGGCGCCGGTGTAGTACGATTCAATCTTAGTCCTGTATTGACTCTTTGCCTGTTTGATGGTTCGTCGGAGGGCATAGCGGGATTTCTTATAAGCTTCCATGTTAGAGTCCCGGTCCTTGAAAGCGGCAGCTCTACCCTTT
Source organism: Coregonus sp. 'balchen' (assembly GCA_902810595.1). Lineage (NCBI taxonomy): Eukaryota > Metazoa > Chordata > Actinopteri > Salmoniformes > Salmonidae > Coregonus > Coregonus sp. 'balchen'. The sequence continues at coordinate 43,713,749 of LR778283.1, forward strand.
AGCTCAGTGCGGATGTTGCCTGTAATCCATGGTTTCTGGTTGGGGTATGTACGTACAGTCACTGTGGGGACGATGTCATCGATGCACTTATTGATGAAGCCATTGACTGATGTGGTGTACTCCTCAATGCCATCGGAAGAATCCCGGAACATATTCCAGTCTGTGCTAGCAAAACAGTCCTGTATCTTAGCATCTGCTTCATCTGACCACTTTTATATTGACGGAGTCACTGGTGCTTCCTGCTTTAGTTTTTGCTTGTAAGAAGGAATCAGGAGGATAGAGTTATGGTCAGATTTGCCAAACGGAAGGCGAGGGAGAGCTTTGTACTCGTGTCTGTGTGTGGAGTAAAGGTGGTCTAGTTTTTTTCCCTCTGGTTGCACATTTAACATGCTGGTAGAAATTAGGTAAAACAGATTTAAGTTTCCCTGGATTAAAGTCCCCGGCCACTAGGAGCGCCGCCTCTGGATGAGCATTTTCTGTTTGCTTATGGCCGTATACAGTTCATTGAGTGAGGTCTTAGCGCCAGCATCGGTTTGTGGTGGTAAATATACAGCTACGAAGGATATAGATGAAAACTCTCTCGGTAGATAGTGTGGTCTACAGCTTATCATGAGATACTCTACCTCAGGTGAGCAAAACCTTGAGACTTCCTTAGATATCGTGCACCAGCTGTTATTTACAAATATACACAGACCGCCACCCCTTGTCTTACCAGAGGCTGCCGTTCTATCCTGCCGATACAGTGTATAACCCGCCAGCTGTATGTTATTCATGTCTTTGTTAAGCCATGACTCTGTGAAACATAAGATATTACAGTTTACAATGTCCCGTTGGTAGGATATACGTGCTTGTAGTTTGTCTGCTTTATTATCAAGCAATTGTAAATTGGCCACTAGTATTGATGGCAAAGGCAGATTAGTCACTCGTCACCGGCTCCTTACCAAGCACCCCGATCTCCTTCCGCGATATCTCCTTTTCTTTCTACTGCGAATGACAGGGATGAGGGCCCTGTCGGGTGTCTGGAGCAAATCCCTCTCGTCCGACTCATTAAAGAAAAAATATTTGTCCAGTTCAAGGTGAGTAATCGCTGTTCTGATGTCCAGAAGCTCTTTTCGGTCATAAGAGATGGTAACAGCAACATTATGTACAAAATAAGTTACAAACAATGCGAAAAAACACAAAAAATAGCACGGTTGGTTAAGACTCCATAAAACGGCAGCCATCCACTCCGGCGCCATCTTCAATGGAATGTTCTTCAACTGTTTTGACATTTGGGAATGTCCTAAAATAGTTCAGAGAGTGCAAAGAACGTTCTTCTGTGGGAATTTCAGTACTTCAGCATAACGTTTCCTACAGGTTTCCTCATGGTTCTATTTAAAGACGTTCTTACATTGTTCTGAGAACGTTAAGAAAACGTTCCATAAAAACCACAAGAAAACTTTAGCACCGTAAAGAGAATGTTCTAAGAATGCTATTTACCACTGGGTATGGTAAGTGTGGAAAGCGACCTGTTGAAGTCGATAAATGACAAATTGGGCATACTAGAATTGGTCAGTAAAGACGTAAAAGAGTTGAAAGCGAGTCTTCAAATGAGTGACGAAAAAGCTTTGGTAATGGAGAAAGAAACCAAAGAATTAAAAGTGACAGTCTCTAAAATGGAAACGGACGTTAGGGAACTAAAAAAGGAGAACAATCTTCTGAGAGAAGCCTTACTAGACATCCAAACTAGATCGATGAGGGAAAATCTAGTACTTACGGGTATTCAGGAAAAGGAGGGAGAAATAACAGAGAATATTATGAAGGACTTCCTGCATACAGCGCTACAAATCCCACTCGAGGCTGTCGATAAAATCCAACTCGAACGTGTACATCGTTTCGGAAAAAGAGGACAGAAATATGAGCGCCCAATCGTTGCCAAATTTGCTTTTTTTAAGGATAAAGCTATGGTGAAAAGCCTAGGGAAAAAGACTTGCTGGCACGAAAATAGGCATGAATGATCAGTTCCCGAGGGAGATTGTAGAAAGGCGCAAAGTTCTGTATCCAATCTTCAAGGAAAACAGATTAAAAGGGAAACGTGTTGCACTAGTGGTGGATAAATTATATATTGACAACCAAATGTTCAGAGACACAAAGACTACTCCATGGCTATTCTAAAAGTTGTAATAGAGGAGTCAAATATTGGAGCACCTGATACTAGCAATGATAGGGATTGTAATATTAAATAACATTTATAGTAAGTATAGTATTTTATAAAAGGATTAAAACGATATAACAAGCAGAATAATACATCTTTAAATACAAATAATTAGAACATGGCTTTTTTGGCGGGAGGTTGTTGTTTTGGCGGATGGTTGTTGTGGTTGGTCCTGTGTTCTCTCTGGCGTCCTTTTCCCCTTGCGGCAGATGTGGATGCGGGTGCGTTTGCACGCTCGGCCCATTTCTTCCGCAGTCAACCATGTGGTGTGCATTTTTGTGTTTGAAAAGGTGCGGCGTTAAGTGAGTGAGAGGGGAAATGGTTGCATATCCCAGAGCCGACCGGGGGTCTATGAACAGGGGTAGTGAGAGAGAGCTTTCAATTTTGTGTAGATGAGGGATATACATTTTTAAATATAGTATACATCTAATCTAATTTTTCATTGTCCTATCATGATGGAAAGATCCCTAACCCTATAACCTGGACACCCACCTGAGCGACCCATACACCAAAGAGAAGTTCCCATCTCTTTTATGGACCTGCTGTGAATATGTAGCCTAAACAGAGAAATAAATGCGGTCAGAGACCTACTTGAGCAGCACCGCCCCCTCAAGATTCTGAGCCTGCCTGGCAGGGTTGGTCCTACAAAGCCAGAGCCCCCTGATGGGAGAGCATAATATACAAGGAAATTCTCAAAGCTGCTAATGAGAACCTTGACGACCTTTTACCTAGCCGGTGGGGATTCCGGTGGGGTACGCCCACCCAGGTAGTGGCAGTGCTGGCAACACTGGCTGCAGTAACCCATGGGGAGGGGGTCACACTCGGACAATCAGAGAGGGGGTTTATCATTGTGGCCCAGGTGGCACAAAATAATCAAAGGTCTGACCGCATGGAGATGCTTGGGAAAATGGTTACAACAGGGGATCAGAGTGTTTGTGTCTCAGGTGAAGAGGGTGGATCTGATCTCCATCACCTAGGACTTGACATAGATTAAGTAGATTAATCAAATCTCACATTGTTATCAATTTCTGCTCAAACTGCATGCTTTCTCAATCAGCTTTAACTGTATGTGCACTCGTAAATCAAGTTATTTCTCGAGTTGGGCTCTGGGATATAACAGCCGTTGAGTATCTGATTTTATGGTGGATTGTGGAGGAGGGTTGAGTGTGTTGGAGTATGTGAGTATGTGCGTGTGTGCTTGTCTGGCATCTGTTGTGGGGGGGTGGGGGATGTTGGAGGGGAGGGTATGGGATGGACTACGGGAATTATTTGCTAGGATAATAATTGCTTGTCAATTAATTAAATGTAATACAATGGCAATCCGGGTTATATGTTAGAATCCTACGCGTGAACTGCCGACATTATTACGCATATTAATTGATAATGATGGAAAATAGGATATGCATAATTTTAAAAAAATAGTTATATATATATATATATATATATATATATATATATATAGAGGTGAAAGCATTGGAAATGCTTTTGGCGGTTAATCTGCTTCTGTTTTGTGGGTGGCACTGTGTGCTGTTTTCGATGGATGGGTCCTGGCCTCTCGGGGCCTTAGGGATACGGAGGGACGTGGGTGGGATGCTGATCACTGGGATGACGGCTCAACTTGGGATGGGGAGGGGCTTTAGCGGGGGAATTAGTGGAGAACAATTGAAGGGTTACTCCGTAGCAATGCAAATATCACGGTACAGCTATATGCACACTCAATCATTACGCTATTTTTTATTGGTGAATTTACAAACATATATAATGATAAATAGACTTGAAACTTGTATCTCATTATGGTGTATGGTGAAATAAGTATAGCCAGTTATAATTGTAATGGCTTAGCTGATAATAACAAAAGAAGAACAATATTTACATGGCTCAAAGAGAAGGAATATAATATCTATTGTATACAGGAAACTCATTCAACAATTCGAGATGAAGTAGCGTGGAAAAAAGAATGGGGGGGGAGGGGGAATATACTTCTCCCATGGGCAAAGAAATTCAAAAGGGGTGATGATATTAATTAATAGTAATTTCGATCCGAATGTGCAAATTGTCCAAATAGATACGCAAGGTAGATTGATTATTTTAAATATATTATTGGACCATAAACAGATATGGCTCATTAACCTTTACGGACCAAATAATGATGATCCACAATTCTTTGACAATATATATAATAAATTATCAAGCCTGCAAGCAACTCAAGACAATATTATTATGGTGGGGGATTATAATACTGTTTTAAATAGCTCAATGGACCGTAAAGGAAATCACACCACAAACAATCACCCACATGCTCTTAAGGAAATTGTGAATGTCATGGATACATTAGAACTAGTAGATATATGGAGGCTTAAATATACTGATCTAGTGAGATATACATGGCGGAGACTGAATCAAGCTAGTCGTCTTGACTTCTTTCTTATCTCATTCTCGTTGGCACCAAAAGTAATGCGGTCGGACCATCATATAATAGGCATATACATTACTCTTACTGATTTTCCACGTGGGCGAGGATATTGGAAATTTTATCAAAGCCTATTGGATGATAATTTATTTATAATTAGAACAAAGGAATTTATAACTGACTTTTTCCAACATAACATAGGTACAGCGAATGCCCTTATTGTATGGGACACCTTTAAATGTGCCTTTAGAGGCCATGCAATTCAATACTCATCTCGAAAACAAAAGCAATTTAGGTCAAAAGAGTTTATACTAAGAAAGGAAATAGAAAGTCTAACATAACAGATAGATGGCAATAAAAACTGTAACATAGAGGCTCAGAATAAATTAGAGGAAAAACAAAAAGAAATGGAGAAACTTATTCAAGAAAGATCAAGTGTAATATATTTAAAAAATAAAGCAAACTGGATGGAATACGGGGAAAAATGCACAAAATTCTTTTTTAATCTTCAACATAGGAATGCTACCAAAAATAACTTTATGAAACTGGTTACAATTGACGAAGTCACCCATAATTCACCAAATGATATTTTGAAGGAAGAAACAAAGTACTTTAAGCATATGTTTTCTTTTCAGTCACCTCCATCTCCTCTAACTGAAGCTAATTGTAGAGATTTTTTTCTATTGATAATGTCAAATTAACAGCCACACAGAAAGACTCATGTGAAGGTGAAATTACAGAGGAGGAACTTCTGGATGCAATTAAAGACTTTAAGTCCGGGAAAACTCCAGGGTTGGATGGCATACCAGTCGAGGTATACCAAACCTTTTTTGATATACTAAGAGGACCGTTATTAGCGTGTTTTAACCACTCCTATGTAAATGGTAGATTATCTGACACTCAAGAAGAAGGTCTGATCTCATTATTACTGAAACAGGATACAAGTGGAAAATATAAAGATCCAGTCCATTTACAAAATTGGAGGCTCCTTACACTTCAGTGTTGTGATGCAAAAATCCTAGCAAAATGTATAGCGCATAGAATTAAAAAGGTATTGTCGGATATTATTCATTCTAATCAGACAGTTTTTTTTTACATGGAAGATACATTGGAGATAATATAAGGCAAGTATTGGAAAACAATAGAACACTATGGAAAATATGGGAAACCAGGCCTGCTATTCATAGCAGACTTCGAAAAGGCATTTGATAAAGTTCGACTGGGGTTTATATATAAATGCCTGGAGCATTTCAATTTTGGAGAATCTCTTATAAAATGGGTCAAAATCATGTATAATAACCCTAGGTGTAAAATAGTAAATAATGGCTATTTCTCTGAAAGTTTTAAACTGTCAAGAGGAGTGAAACAAGGTTGTCCACTATCGGCATATCTATTTATTGTGGCCATCGAGATGTTAGCTATTAAAATCAGATCCAATAATAATATCAGAGGATTAGAAATACAGGGCTTAAAAACAAAGGTGTCATTGTACGCTGATGATTCATGTTTTCTTTTAAATCCACAACTAGAATCCCTCCACAGCCTCATAGAGGATCTAGATACATTTTCTAACCTCTCTGGATTACAACCAAATTATGACAAATGTCCTATATTACGTATTGGATCACTAAAAAATAAAAATTTTACATTACCATGTAGTTTACCAATAAAATGGTCTGATGGTGATGTGGATATACTCGGAATACATATCCCAAAGGAAATAAATGATCTCACTTCAATAAATGTTAATAGAAAGTTAGCAAAAATAGATAAGATCTTACTACCATGGAAAGGAAAATACCTGTCAATTTGTGGAAAAATCACCCTGATTAACTCTTTAGTATTATCCCAGTTTACCTATTTGCTTATGGTCTTGCCGACGCCTAGCGAACAGTTTTTTGAATTATATGAGAAAAAAAATATTCAATATTATTTGGAACGGCAAGCCAGACAAAATTAAAAGAGCATATTTATATAATGAATATGAATTCGGAGGACAGAAATTATTAAATATTAAAGCATTAGACCTATCACTTAAAGCTTCAGTCATACAAAAGTTATACTTAAATCCGAACTGGTTCTCAAGCAAATTAGTTCTCAAGCAAAAATGTTCAAGAAAGGCCTTTTTCCCTTTATTCAGATTACAACCTCTCACTTTCAGTTATTTGAAAAGGAAATAATCTCCCAAATGTCACTATTTCTAAAACAAGCCATAGAAAGTTGGTTGCAATTTCAATTTAATCCTCCAGAAACGACAGAACAAATAATGCAACAAATATTGTGATTAAATTCAAATATACTAATTGACAAAAAAACTTTATTTTTTGACAGAATGATTAAAAAAGGTATAATCTTCGTAAATTATATCATCGGTAGGACTGGTGGAGTTAGGTCGCACATGCAGCTAACAAAAACATATGGAAATGTCTGCTCTACCCAAAATTACAACCAAATAATTGCAGCCTTACCGCAAAAGTGGAAGAGGAACGTGGAAGGGGGAGAAAGTAAGGAACTTGTCTGTCGGCCTTGCATTAAAGAACATATTTGGTTAAGGAAAACTGTGATAAATAAAAAAGTATATCAGTTTCACTTAAGGACCAAAGGATTGACAGCCGTCCCATATAGATTGCAAAATAGTTGGGAAGAGATCTTTGACGTACCGATCCCATGGCATAGTGTTTATGAACTGACACGCAAAACGACACCGGATTCAAAAATTTGAATCTTTCAATTTAAATTATTATATAAAATTCTTGCTACCAATAGAATGTTATTTATATGGGGGATACAATCTTCCCAACTCTGCAGATTTTGCTGTGAAGAGACATAATCATTAGATCATTTGTTTTGGTTCTGTCCATTTGTAGCTTGTTTTTGGACACAGGTCCAGGAATGGCTTAAGGATTGCAATATTTACCTGGAACTAACCTTGCAGATAGCATTACTGGGTGATCTGAAAATTCATAGTCAATCAATCAATAATATAATAATACTTTTAGCAAAAATGTTTATTTTTAATTCACAATCTGTAGAAGCAATGAGAATAGAAAGGTTCAGAACTTTTGTAAAACATCACAGTACGGTTGAAATATATGTGGCAAATAGAAATCCTATATGGATGGTGTTAAGAGATAGATGGGAGGTATTGAATAGAGTTGAAGGATGGGACTAATTACAAATAACAACAAATAATAACAAAGATATCTAATAATGTAAGCATACTGTGTCCATAATAAGTATATAGGTTGTATGTTGGGAGCTTTTGGGAAAGAGCACAGTTAGAAAGATATGGCATATAGAAGCAAACCGGATGGACATCATGAAAATGATCGGAGAGGTTGAGAGTAGAAGAAGTTCAGGAGCAAAAAAAATAAAAATATATATATACATAATAGAATTATTATAAAATTAACTCTGTCCATAAGGGGTAGATAGTAATTATAGACCGGAAGTAGAGGCCTGGGCATTGTTGTTCACTAATTTACTCCAAGTAGGGAAAGGATGGTGGGGTTGAAAAGTAATAAAGGGGAGTATATATATAAAAATAAAAAATAAAAAATCATGGGGGATTGGAAGTGATGCAGACAATTACATTGATAGAAGATACAATCTATCTGCAATATTAAGCTGATCCATTCCCCCCGAAAAAAAAAAAAATATATATATATAAGAATGCTATTTAAAAACATATACATTCCGTTCTCAACAAAACTCTCTATCCTCATTTTACATTACATTTTAGTCATTTAGCAAACGCTCTTATCCAGAGCGACCCACAGTTAGTGAGTGCATACATTACTTTTATTTATTCATACTGGCCCCCCGTGGGAATCAAACCCACAACACTGGCATTGCAAACGCCATGCTCTACCAACTGAGCTACATCCCTGCCGGCCATTCCCTCCCCTACCCTGGACGACGCTGGGCCAATTGTACGCCGCCCCATGGGTCTCCCGGTCGCGGCCGGCTACGACAGAGCCTGGATTCAAACCAGGATATCTAGTGGCACAGCTAGAACTGCGATGCAGTGCCTTAGACCACTGCGCCACTCGGGAGAGTGAACATCTTGTTAAGTGTGTTCAGGTGTGTCGGCCGCGCCCACTAATTGGCCACACTTGATCTTAATGAGTGTTTATTTCCTTTGAAATGGGTCGGTTCAAATATACTAAAATTAACACCTTTGTATGAGTAAAAAAAAGATGGCATCCTAGCTCCATCCTGGTGGTGCAGTGGACTAATTCCATGGATAGAGAACTGAAGATCATAGGTCTAATCTCACTGACGCTGTGCCACAATAGAATATGAATGTGTTTGCATGATTAATGCCTAAGCAAATGCATTTCTATGTGTCCTATCTGTGCTTGGAGTTCAAAACGTATTAAAACATGTTGTCAGAACATTATTTAATTACCTTCAAATAAACTATAATTTCCGTTCTCAGAACGTTAATAAAACCTCCCAGGAAAACTTTCAGGGAACCAGAGTAAAACATTCTTAGAACCTCCCAGCAACCTAAAAATGTGCGTTCCCAAAACAGGTGACATTTTTCACTTCGGTTCTCAGAACGTTTTAAAAAACTTTACGTTTTACTGGTCAGGAAAAGTATGGCTTCGTTCCCAGAACCCAATGGTAAACCCAAAAAAAACGGACGTTCCCACAGCTTCCAAGAAACCAAATGTGCTAGCTGGGTAGTGAGTGTCTGCTAATGGAGCACAACTCTTGTGTGTGGAGGCCTACACTAACTATTGCACGGGACAGAACACAGAGAGGAGGATAACTGCCATCATTACTGGATGTGCTACTTCTGTGCGGATTCTCCATATGTATATTCAGACCTATATTCCCATCCCTGTGCATGCTCCCTGGGGCTGGTTGTGTGGGGATAACCGGAGGGACCGTAACAGTCTGTCCCCAGGGGAGCTGAGAAATTGCAGGTAAACCAGCACCGAGAAACAAAATCATATCACCCTGAATTTACATAAACAGTCTTCAAATGGCACCCTATTCCCCATGTAGTGCACTACTTTTGATAAGAGCCCATAGTGCGCTATATAAGGAATAGGTTGCCATTTTTTACTTAGGGGACCAGCGCTGTGGAGGATTAGAATTGGGTCCTGACAGATAATTTAGCACTTAAACCCACTTTCCCCGGAGAGGCCAAAAAACCCCAGCCCCAGTGCCCGTCGGTGGGGGGATCTTTGGTTTGGGGGGGAGGGTAAATACCCGGGGGGCTCTTTTGAGGGGAAAGGGGCTTTAACAGGCCGGCGGGAAGAGAGAGAGGAAAGGGGTAAAGGGGGAGGGGAGAGAGAGAGAGGGGGAGATTAAAGGGGGAGGGGAGAGCGAGAGAAAAGAGAGGCGAGGAGAAGGCGGGGGAGAAGAGGGGGAAGAGGGATTTAAGATTAGGGGGGGGAAGGGGAGGGGAGGGGAGAGAGGGGGACCCAAGGGGACAATAGAAGGGGGGAGATAGAGAGGGGGGAAAGATTTTTGGGGCCCGGAGAGAGAGAAGAATTTTGGATAATTTTTGAGAGGTGGGAATTTCCCCCCTTTTTGCCGGGGAATTACCCCCCCAACCTTCCTTTTTTTTTCCTCTTGGCCTTCCCTCCAACTCAAAAATCAAATTTTTTAAATTTTTTTTTAAAAAAAAGTGACCCCATTTCCCCTTTTCACAACATCCCAAAAAAGGGGGTGGCACTTTGGGGGGGCACTTCCCCCCAAAAAAACCATTAAAAAACCCCGGAAAGTTGGGGGGGGGGGGGCAGATCCCCCTTTGGTGGGGGGGGGGGGGGGGGGGTTTTAGGTAAAAGGGAGGGCCTAGGCCCCCAAAAGGCCCCGGGCCATTAGAAAAACTGGAAAAAGAAAGACTGGGGTGAGGTTAAATGGAGCTAGGCCAAAAAGGGGTATACTTTGGGGGAAAAGGGATGAAAAAGGGGGTTGGGGGGTAAATGGAGGGTAGGCCCCCTGACCTGGGAAAGATGACTGAGTGGTAGGAGGGCTCAGGCTGAGAAAAAGATGAGGGGCTGAGATCTTGAGGATGGGGTTTTAAAGGAAAACTGGAAAATATATATTAAAATTATATATATATTTTATATATATATAATGTACATTAATTTTTATATAATGTAAGTAATTTAAGGAGAACTTAAAATTTTTCCCCTTTGTAAAGGAAGATGCACGGGACGGGGCACACGACAAACCCCCCAGAAACACACACAGAACACACACAGGACCCCCACACAGAGACACACAGAGCACCTAGAGGACCCCACAAGACCCCCACCAAAAAAGGACCACACAGAGACACCCCACACAAGAACCCTCAGAGACCACCCCAGACACACACAAGAGAAAACCCCATAGAAGGGGGAAAACAGAGACACACACCCCAAAAACACAACAAGAGACACACACACGACAACAGAGGGCAAAACCCCCAGAGACACCACAAAAGACACACACAAAAACCGGGGCACACAAAGAGACCACAAAAGAAAACCCCAGAAGACACAAAACAAGACACCAAACAACACAAAACAGAGACCCCACCAGAACACACACAGAGACACACAAAAAAACACACCCCCAAAAACACACATACAGAGACCCACATAAAGGACACCACAAAAACCCAAAAACACTGAAAAACACACCGAACACAAACCCCAACAAACACACAAACACACAAACAACACGACAAACATGCAAACACATACAAGACCCACAAGAGACACAAACAGAGACACAAAACAAGGACACCACACAGAAAACCCCAAAAAAAACACGACACCCAAAAGACCAAAAAAAACACACCCACCGAGAAAAAACAGAGACACACCCAAAAAGAACCACACACAACAGACATACAAGAGACACACAGAGACCCCCCAGGGACACACACACAGAGACAAAAAACAGAGACCCACACAGAGACACACCAAGGGCCCCACCCCAGAGACACAAAAAGAGACACCATACGACCACCCCAAACCACACACGAGGCCCCACACAGAGAACACACAGAGACACATCAGAAACACACAGATAAAAAACAAGGGCACACACACCAAAAAGACACCCCACCCGAGACCCCACCAGAGACACAAAAAAGGAAAACAAACACAGAAAAAAACATAAAAAACACACACACACAAAGGCCCACACACAGGAAAACACCAAAACAAACACAGATAACACAAAAAACAGACACAGAGGAAAAAAACAGAGACACACAGAGGCACACAGATACACCACAACACAACCAACACACAAGACACCAGGGAAAACACAAAAACACAGAGAACACAACACCCCCGAGACAAACACAACCCCACACAGACACCAAAACACAAGACACCTACACACAGAAGGGAAAAACAGAGACACACCCAAAAACACCCAAAACACACACAAAACACCCCCAAAAGGGCACAACCCCCAAAAAAACCACCAGAGACCATACAAGACACACACAGAGAACCACACAGGGACAAAACACAGAGACACACCCAAGAACATACAGAGACACCAACCCGGACAAAAAAAAACAGAGATACACACAAGAGACAAAACACACCCAAAAAAACACAGAGACACCCAAAAAAGAAAACACCCCAAAAGGACACACACACCCCACAGGGACACCCAAGACACACACAGAGGAAACCCACACAGAGACACACACAGAGCACAAAACAGAGAAAAAAACATAAAAAACACACAGAGACCCCACCCCAAAACACCCCACAGAGCATACAGAGAACATACGACACCCAAAAACAGAGGGCACAACCCGAGACACACAAAAAAGGGCCCCAAAAAACAGAACAACACACAGAGACCACAAAAAAGAAAAACACCCGGAAAAAGACACAACACCCAAAAACCCACCCCCCAAAACACACACAACCCACAGAGACACCCAAGACACCAGGGACACCCAAAACACACAAGGGCCACAGAGAAAAAACCCACAAAAGAAAAAAACCCGGGAACCCCAAAAACACAGAGAACACCCACAGAACCCCAACACACACGAACCCAGAGGAAAAAACACACAGAGACCACATGAAAACACAGAGAAAAAAACAAGAGACACCCAGATACACACATAAAAAAACCAAAAATACACCCAAAAGGAAAAGACACACAGAACCCAGAGACAACCCGGGGGCCCACAGAGACACCAAGAAAACACAGAAAAACACAAAAGACCACCGATAAAACACAAGACCCCCCAATAAACCCACAAAAACACACAGAACCCCAAGAGACACCCAGAACCACACAGAAAAAAACACAAGAACACACAGAACACACAGATAACCCCAAGAACCACAGATACACACAGAGACCCCAAATTAAAGGGAAAAAAAAAGAGCCAAAATGGAGGGAAAACCTATTGGCAACTTGGGGGAGGGGTATGGTTGGGAAAGGTAATATAGTGGCCGAGAAAAGAGAGGGGGGTGTTTGTTTGAACTGGGGCTGGGGAAAAGTTTTATACCATATCTCCATTTCAAAAACCGTAAAAGCCCCTTTTTTCCACCTAAATTTTAAGCCCCTGGCCCTAACCCTAGGCTTTTTTGCCCCCTTCTCCCCCCGCGGAAATCCTCCGCCCCCTCCCCCTCCCTCCCTCTCTGTGGATGACTTTGTCAAAACCCTTTTGGGAAAAAAGGGTTTTAATTTACATCTGAAACCTCATTTATTTTAAATCAAATGACACAAACTGGTCCCGCTCCCCACTGCCCTACCTATCTTTTACTTCTTCTCCCCCCTCTCTCCGATGAAATCTAGCGACCTTTTTTAGGCCGGCCCCCAACCAAAACCCGCCCCCCTTGACCCCATCCCCTTTCCCCTCTTTTCCAGACCATTTCTGGGAAACCCCTTCCCTTTTCCCCCCCAAAAAACCCCTCGCTCATCAAAACCCTCCTTGACCGTGGCATGGCCCCCCCGTCTTCAAAAAAGCGGAGTTTTCACTCCCCTCAAAAACCCACACTCGACCCTCCGATGTAAAAAAAAACAGACCAGTACCCCTTTTTTTTCTCTCCCAAAAAATCTTTAGCGTGCCGTCTCAGCCAAACCCCCTGCTATCTCTCTCGAATGACCAAAACCAAAATAGCGTTTGCAGTGCAGGGCGTTTTTCTTGTGTTTTCCTGTAAATTTGCCTGTTTTTTTTATTTTTTTTTTGTATTTTACGTATATATTTCCCCCATCACACTTTTCATCCTTCTACAAAAAAACTTTCCCCGCAACCCGCCTCACTCAATGTTTAAAAGGTTTTAATTTTTTAATCACCTTTTTCCCCAGAATTTTCCATCTAAAAAGTAAATAGCACTTGCTTTTTGCCATCGTTGCGGGTTTTTTCACCCGAACATGGGTTTTTTGCCGGGAAAAACGAACCCCCGGGCCTTAACACCCAATCTATAGCCGCAACCCCAAAGGGTGTCGAAGGATTTTGCGGGAGGGTTAACCAAATGCCCCCGAGCCCCCAGTTAGCCCTTTACCTTTAGCTAGCCCCCCGGGTATCTACCCCCTGTCTACCCGGGCGGGGGGAGCCAGCTAACCAGCTAACTAGCTACCTTTCTATTAGCCCCGTTTGCGGCTTTTTTTTCCCTTTTCCGTGGGATGCACTACCTCCAGCCCGCTCTAAACCTGGACTATTATCGGCCCCGTTTTTTTTTGCAAATGGGCCCGCACACGAGTTATCGACCCCCGAACCATCGGATTTCTTTCCCCGGGAAACACTGAAACTGGCCCTTTTAAAACTGGGGCCCAATCGAAACAGTCTGCCCCGGGGAGAGTAGAGCACGGAAACTTTTGTATTCGCCTTGAGGCCTATATAGCCCGGCTAAATAGTGCCATTTGTTACTTAGACAGCGCTGTGAGGTAGAATTGCCTGCGAAGCACTTAAACATCCCGAGAGTCAATGCCAGCAGGCCTGGTGTAGATCTGTGGGCGAGGGTATACCAGGACCTTTCTGAGGAGGAGCTTTACAGGCCTCGAGAAGAATAGAGCATAGATGGGAACGAGAGAAAACCAACTGAGATAGTACAAAATAAACGAGTCTTCAACATGTACCCTACGCGCAGTAGTGCACTACGTTTGAAAGAGCCATAGAGCTAAAAGGAATAGAGAGTGCCAGAGACTTTCTACCTGTCGGGACCACCTCGCCTAGATAGAAGAGGCGACATAATTAGCCCAACAACACTCCCAGGCACCTGGTCAACTTCCCATCACACATTCCACTCGGATAGGTAAGACTCGGGCGAGGTAATACAGGGAGAGCCTTTTGAGCTAGAGCAAGGACTGGGAGAGACGAGTGAGGTAAATGAGAGCAGCCAGAGAATGAGATATATGAGTAGGAAGAGCAGAGATAGACACTGGAAGATGACTGAGGTATAAGGCTCAGCGAGATAGATAGGGCTGAGATCTTGAGATGGGTATATGGACACGGATTAATAATATATATCATAATATATATATCATGTCAATATATATAGATAATGTAGTATGATGGAACTTTAACCTTTTTCCCCTGTTTATGGAGTGCCGTACCGCCACATACACACAAACACAAGAACACCCAATACACAACATACCAAAGGACACACTGGACACTCACATACATTACACAAAAGACAACAGGCGAGGAAACGAGAACACCCATCTAGCCATAGATACTGCACACATGACCACAGTAGAACCCATAGAATACACAAACGAGTGACACATGACTAGCACACACACGGAATAACAAGACACAAGACAACAAGATAGACAACGAGATGGGCGTACAGAGACACTATCAGATACAAACAAAAACACACAACAAGACATCACATATAACAGACCAAACAGACACTACCTCACCCCTAACAGAAGACACCACGACACCACACGACACACACACACCAGACACACACACATAGACACACACAGGACACACACAAGAACACACACGACGACACACAAGAACACACACAGACACACACACAGAGACACACAACAGACACAACACACATCAGAGACACATACAGAGACACACAAGACACAAACAGAGACACACACAGAGACACACCACAGAACAACACAAGAACACCACAGACACAAACACACAACAGAGACACACACACAAGACACACAAGACACACAACAGACACACACAAAGACATACAAGAGACACACAGAGACACACAAGACCACACACCACAGAGACACACACAGAGACACACACAGAGACAACACAAGACACACACCAAGACACCATACAGAGACACATACGACACACACAAACACACACACAGAGACACACACAGAGACACACACAGAGACACATACAGAAACACACAGATAACCAAACAGAGACACACACACACACAGACACACACACAGAGACACACACAGAGACACAAACAGACACAAACACAGACACACATACAGAGACACACACACACACAGACACACACACACAGAGACACACAGAGACAAACACAGATACACACACATACAGACACAGAGAAAAACACAGAGACACACAGAGGCACACAGATACACACAGACACAGACACAAACACACAGAGACACACAGAGACACACACAGAGAAACACAGAGACACACACAGAGACAAACACAGACACACACAGATACACACACACAGAGACACATACACACAGAGACACACAGAGACACACACAGAGAGACACAGACACACACACAGACACACATACAGAGACACACACAAAGACACACACAGAGACACATACAGAGACACACACAGAGACACACACAGGGACACACACAGAGACACACACACAGAGACATACAGAGACACACACAGACACAAATACAGAGATACACACAGAGAGACACACACACAAAGAAACACAGAGACACACAAACAGACACACACACAGAGACAACACACACACAGGCACACACAGAGACACACACAGAGACACACACAGAGACACACACAGAGACACACACAGAGAAACATACAGAGACACACACAGAGACACACACAAAGACACACACAGAGACATACAGAGACACCATAACAACACAAATACAGAGACACAAACACACAACACGACACACACAACACGACACAAAGACACACCAGAGACCCACACAGAGACACACAAACACAGAACACACAGAACAACAAACCCACAGAGACACACACACAAAACACATAACACAAACCACACACAGAACACACAGAGACAACCAGAGACACACAGAGACAAACACAGAGACACACACAGAGACCACACAGAACACACGAGACAACACAGACACACAAGACACACACACAGAGTACACACAGACACACACAGAACCCGAGACAACACATAGACACACACAGAGACACCACAGATACACCACATGATAAACACAGAGACCAAACAGATACACACAGAGCACACACAGATACACAACTGATACACACAGAGACACACAAGATAACCACACAGAGACACCACACAGACAACAGATACACACAGGAGACACAAGATACACACAGGGACACACAGAGACACACACAGAACAACAACAGATACACACATGAGAGACACACAGATACACACAGAGACCACACAGATACCCACACAGACACAATACCACCAGACACAACAGACGGACACACAGAGACACACAGAGACCACACAGACACACAGAGACACACAGAGACACACACAGATACACACAGATACACACAGAGAGACACACAGATACACACAGAGACACACAGATACACACAGACACACAGAGACACACAGAGACACTAAATGGATGGTAGGAAGAGCATGATGAAGAATATCAACTTGGAGAGTTGTATGGTTGGGAGAGGTAATATAGTGGCCGAGAAAGAGAGAGTGTGTGTGTGTGTGTGTGTGTGAACTGGTCTGGGAACAGTTTTATACCACTATCTCCATTTCATCTGTACAGCCACTTTCTACCACTCTAAATTTCAAGCCTCTGCCTCTAACCCTAGGAAGCTCTTTGCCACCTTCTCCTCCCTGCTGAATCCTCCTCCTCCTCCCCCTCCCTCCTCCCTCTCTGTGGATGACTTCGTCAACCATTTTGAAAAGAAGGTTAATGACATCTGATCCTCATTTATTAAGTCAAATGACACAGCTGGTCCTGCTCACACTGCCCTACACTATGCTTTGACTTCTTTCTCCCCTCTCTCTCCAGATGAAATCTAGCGACTTGTGACGGCCGGCCGCCCAACAACCTGCCCGCTTGACCCTATCCCCTCCTCTCTTCTCCAGACCATTTCTGGAGACCTTCTCCCTTACCTCACCTCGCTCATCAACTCATCCTTGACCGCTGGCTATGTCCCTTCCGTCTTCAAGAGAGCGAGAGTTGCACTCCTCCTCAAAAAACCTACACTCGATCCCTCCGATGTCAACAACTACAGACCAGTATCCCTTCTTTCTTTTCTCTCCAAAACTCTTGAGCGTGCCGTCTCTAGCCAACTCTCCTGCTATCTCTCTCAGAATGACCATACCAAGATAGCGTAGCAGTGCAGTCGTGTTCTCTTGTGTGTCCATGTAAATAGCCTGTTTTTTGTATTTTTTTTTTGTATTTTACGTATATATTTCCCTATCACACTTTTCATCCTTCTACTAAATATACTTTCCTGCAACCCGCCTCACTCAATGTGGAACGGATTCTATTATTTACTCACCTTTATCTAGAATCTCCATCTAACTAGCTAACTAGCTACTTGCTATTAGCCATCGTTAGCGGTTTTCACCCAGAACATTGGATTTTCTGCCGGAATAACTGAATCACTGGACCTTAACACCGGATCTAGCTAGCCGCAACCGAATGGATGTCGAATGGATGTTGCTGTAGGCTAATCACCACTGCCCCCCGTAGCACCAGTTAGCCTTGAGCCTTGAGCTAGCCCCGGCTATCTACCTCTCTGTCTACCGGACGGGAGTAGCCAGCTAACCAGCTAACTAGCTACTTGCTATTAGCCACCGTTAGCGGCTTTTTCTCCATTGTCCGTGGCCTGCACTACCTACCAGCCAGCTCTAGCCTGGACTATTATCGGCCAGTCTGCACTGTCTGCACAGCGAGTTATCGACCCAGAACCTATCGGATTTTCTGCCGGAATCACTGAATCACTGGACCTTTAACACTGGATAATCGCAACTAGCTAGCTGCAACCAAATGAACGTTGTTGTTGGCTAATCAGCCTTGAGCTAGCCTTAAGTGAAGCACATCTCCCGGCTATCTACCTCTCTGTTACCGGACGGGACCTCCTAGAGTCGACACGGAGCCCTGCCGATCCATCACGACTGGTCTGCCGACGTAATCGTCTGTGGTTTCAACAGGCTTCCCGTTGCGACGACCACGAAGATCCATATGCTAGCCCCGGCCCGCTAGCACACGCAAACTACAACCGTGCTTCCTGCTCGCTGTGCTGAAGGACCAATTTGAACTGCTCTCGGACTCACATATTGCTGTTCACTGGACCTTATGATCACTCAGCTGCACAGCTGATGCCTGCTGGACTGTTCCTTTACACGGTACCCTGTCCTGTTCATTCTGTTTAGCCTCAGCCCAAACTTTATCGACATTACCAGTTGTTGTCTTAGCTCTCTCTAATAACACCTGTGATTGCTTTATGCCTCTCTCCCTTGTCAATATGCCTTGCCTATTGCTGTTCCAT
Source organism: Coregonus sp. 'balchen' (assembly GCA_902810595.1). Classification (NCBI taxonomy): domain Eukaryota; kingdom Metazoa; phylum Chordata; class Actinopteri; order Salmoniformes; family Salmonidae; genus Coregonus; species Coregonus sp. 'balchen'. The sequence goes on from LR778283.1 coordinate 43,733,037, forward strand.
TTAGTTCTTATTATACAAGTTCACTGTAGAACCCCAAGTCCCTCTCAAACTGCCTCAAATAGTTCCTTTGTTCCACATCCCATACACGCCGAAACCGGCTCAATCGGTGCCTCCAGTGATGCTATCTCTTTCATTGTTACCCAATGCTTAGGTTTACCTCCACTGTACTCATATTCTTCCATATCCTTGTCTGTACATAATGCCCTGAATCTTTTTTATAACGCCCAGAAATCTGCCCCCTTTATTCTCTGTACCCAACGCACTAGAAGACCAGTTCTTAAAGCCTTTAGCCGTATCCTTATTCTAGTCCTCCTCTGTTCCTCTGGTGATGTAGAGGCTAACCCAGGCCCTGCAGCCCCCAGTATCACTCCTACTCCCCAGGAGCTATCATTTGTTGACTTCTGTAACCGTAAAAGCCTTGGTTTTCTGCACGTTAACATCAGAAGTCTCCTTCCTAAGTTTGAGTTATTCACTGCATTAGCACACTCCGCCAACCCTGATGTTCTAGCAGTGTCTGAATCCTGGTTTAGGAAGGCCACCAAAAATTCTGAAATTTTCATCCCCAACTACAACATTTTCCGTCTAGATAGAACTGCCAAAGGAGGTGGAGTTGCAATCTACTGTAGAGATAGCCTGCAGAGCTCTATCATACTATCCAGGTCTGTGCCCAAACAGTTTGAGCTTCTACTTCAAAAAATCCACCTTTCCAGAAATAAGTCTCTCACTGTTGCCGCTTGCTACAGACCCCCCTCAGCCCCCAGCTGTGCCCTGGACACCATATGTGAATTGATTGCCCCCCATTTATCCTCAGAGTTCGTACTGCTTGGTGACCTAAATTGGGATATGCTTAATACCCCGGCCATCCTACAATCCAAACTAGATGCCCTCAATCTCACACAAATTATCAACGAACCTACCAGGTACAACCCTAAATCCGTAAACATGGGTACCCTCATAGATATCATCCTGACTAACTTACCCTCTAAATACACCTCCGCTGTCTTCAACCAGGATCTCAGCGATCACTGCCTTATTGCCTGCGTCTGTAACGGGTCCGCAGTCAAACGACCACCCCTCATCACTGTCAAACGCTCCCTAAAACACTTTAGCGAGCAGGCCTTCCTAATTGACCTGGCCCAGGTATCCTGGATGGATATAGATCTCATTCCGTCAGTAGAGGATGCCTGGTTGTTCTTTAAAAGTAATTTCCTCTCAATCTTAAATAAACATGCCCCATTCAACAAATACAGAACTAAGAACAGATATAGCCCCTGGTTCTCCTCAGACTTGACTGCCCTTGACCAGCACAAAAACATCCTGTGGCGTACTGCATTAGCATCAAATATCCCCCGCGATATGCAACTTTTCAGGGAAGTTAGGAACCAATATACACAAGCACAGGAAAACAAAGGCTAATTTTTCAAACAGAAATTTGCATCCTGTAGCACTAACTCCAAAAAGTTTTGGGACACTGTAAAGTCCATGGAGAATAAGAGCACCTCCTCCCAGCTGTCACTGCACTGAGGCTAGGAAACACTATCACCACCGATAAATCTACAATAATCGAGAATTTCAACAAGCATTTTGCTACGGCTGGCCATGCTTTCCACCTGGATACCACTACCCCGGCCACCAGCTCTGCACCCTCCGCTGCAACTTGCCCATGCCCCCCCCACTTCTCCTTCACACAGATTCAGACAGCTGCTGTTCTGAAAGAGCTGCAAAATCTGGACCCCTACAAATCATCTGGGCTAGACAATCTGGACCCTTTCTTTCTAAAACTAGCCGCCGAAATTGTCGCAACCCCTATTACTAGCCTGTTCAACCTCTCTTTCGTAACGTCTGAGATCCCCAGAGATTGGAAAGCTGCCGCGGTCATCCCCCTCTTCAAAGGGGGTGACACTCTAGATCCAAACTGTTACAGACCTATATCCATCCTGCCCTGCCTTTCGAAATTTTTGAAAGCCAAGTTAACAAACAGATCACCGACCATTTCGAATCCCACCGTACCTTCTCCGCTATGCAATCCGGTTTCCGAGCTGGTCATGGGTGCACCTCAGCCACGCTCAAGGTCCTAAACGATATTATAACCGCGATCGATAATAGACAGTTACTGTGCAGCCGTCTTCATCGACCTGGCCAAGGCTTTCGACTCTGTCAACCACCGCATTCTTATTGGCAGACTAAATAGCCTTGGTTTCTCAAATGACTGCCTCGCCTGGTTCACCAACTACTTCTCAGATAGAGTTCAATGTGTCAAATCGGAGGGCCTGTTGTCTGGACCTATGGCAGTCTCTATGGGGGTGCCACAAGGTTCAATTCTTGGGCCGACTCTTTTCTCCGTGTATATCAATGATGTCGCTCTTGCTGCTGGTGACTCTCAGATCCACCTCTACGCAGACGACACCATTTTGTATACATCTGGCCCTTCATTGGACACTGTGTTAACAAACCTCCAAACAAGCTTCAATGCCATACAACACTCCTTCAGTAGCCTCCAACTGCTCTTAAACACTAGTAAAACTAAATGCATGCTCTTCAATCGAACGCTGCTGGCACCCGCCCACCCGAATAGAATCACTACTCTCGACGGGTCTGACCTAGAGTATGTGGACAACTACAAATACCTAGGTGTCTGGTTAGACTGTAAACTCTCCTTCCAGACTCACATTAAGAATCTCCAATCCAAAGTTAAATCTAGAATCGGCTTCCTATTTCGCAACAAAGCCTCCTTCACTCATGCTGCCAAACATGCCCTCGTAAAACTGACTATCCTACCGATCCTTGACTTCGGCGATGTCATTTACAAAATAGCCTTCCAACACTCTACTCAGCAAATTGGATGTAGTCTATCAGAGTGCCATCAGTTTGTCACCAAAGCCCCATATACTACCCACCACTGTGACCTGTACGCTCTTGTTGGCTGGTCCTCACTACATATTCGTCGCCAAACCCACTGGCTCCAGGCCATCTATAAATCACTGCTAGGCAAATCCCCGCCTTATCTTAGCTCATTGGTCACTATAGCAACACCCACCCGTAGTATGCGCTCCAGCAGGTATATCTCACTGGTCATCCCCAAAGCCAACACCTCCTTTGGCCGCCATTCCTTCTAGTTCTCTGCTGCCAATGACTGGAACGAATTGCAAAAATTGCTCTGATCAGACCCTACACCCAAACGAGGGCACTACGTTCATCCATCTCTGGCATTCTAGCCCCCCTACCTCTACCGAAGCACAGTTCCCGCTCAGCCCAGTCAAAGCTATTCGCTGCTCTGGCACCCCAATGGTGGAACAAGCTCCCCCACGACGCCAGGACAGTGGAGTCACTGACCACCTTCCGGAGACACTTGAAACCCTACCTCTTTAAGGAATACCTGGAATAGTCTAACAGTAATCCTTCTACACCCCCCCTCCCCCAGTGGTGGTTGTCCCACTGGCTATCCTAAGTTGAATGCACCAATTTGTAAGTCGCTCTGGATAAGAGCATCTGCTAAATGACTTAAATGTTAAATGTTAAATGTAGTATGGTTTGGTTCAAAATGATATAGCAAGGTGCAGGCCAACAGAACAACTGACTAGTCTTAACATTGTGGGAGGAAACCTGTCTGTCTAGCGAGACTAACAACGTACAAAGAATACATTTACTGAAACAAGAGCAACACACTGAGCTCAGCCTGTTAGAAACAGGAGACCTTCACTGATGGCTCTGAGACGTCTATACACTGAGCTCAGCCTGTTAGAAACAGGAGACCTTCACTGATGGCTCTGAGACGTCTATACACTGAGCTCAGCCTGTTAGGAACAGGAGACCTACACTGATGGCTCTGAGACGTCTATACACTGAGCTCAGCCTGTTAGAAACAGGAGACCTACACTGATGGCTCTGAGACGTCTATACACTGAGCTCAGCCTGTTAGAAACAGGAGACCTACACTGATGGCTCTGAGACGTCTATACACTGAGCTCAGCCTGTTAGAAACAGGAGACCTACACAACCATGTATGGCTCAGTGTTTAGCTGTCCATACAGAATGTCCTCTATACATCCCTACACCACATTCTTCCTCTCCTCCTCTCCCATAGCAGGCTGTTGAAGAGCATAATGGATTATAAATGCTTTAGGCCTCAGAAGACAGCCCTGCTCTGCCTTCTGCTCTGCTCTGCTCTGCCCTGCCGGCCCTCCTCTCCTCTCCTCTGCCCTGCCGGCCCTCCTCTCCTCTCCGCTCTTCTGCACTCCTCTCGTCTCGTCTCGTCTCCTCTCCTCTCCTCTCCTCTCCTCTCTTCTACTCTCCTCTCCTCTGCTCTCCTCTGCTCCCCTCTCCTCTCCTCTGCCCTGCCAGCACTGATGTAAATTGGCCTCAATGCTTTCTAAGGATGTTTCATTATGTTAATGCACCAGCCTCCATCCCTCCATCCCTCCACGCTGTGCCCTTTCAGCCTATCTATGTGTAAACACTATTATTCCACTTGGCTTCTATTCTGCCTGAGTCCCAAAAGAAAATGACCTTGTTATGAAAATGAAATGGACATTTAATGGACTCTTTTCTTAAATGTTATCTGAATAATGGACTACACCCAGTTTCCACTCAAATAAAACTTTTCCCACATAGAAATATGCATAGTTAAGTTTTTCAAAAACATTTCTGTAACAACCTCAAGGAAATATGAATAAATGTTTATATTTCAGTCTGCTGATACCTAGAACACTTAGTGATAGCACATTATAATCCCCAGACATCACAGAGCCTTCAGAGTGGTGGCAAACATGGCAGAGACACTGGGGCTTCAGAGTGGTGGCAAACATGGCAGTAGTCTCTTAAGGACTCTCTCACGCATGCATGCATGCACACAAGCACACGCAAACACACACACACGCGTGCGTACACGTGCGCACACACACACACACACTGTATCTCAAGTCTCTGCTGGGTAACTCCAGCCAGTCTCAGTGAGACTCAACAGATGGTCTAACGGAAGGCTGCTCTGCTCCACCACGTCCCCCCGGGGCAGCAGTCAAATGGAGCCAGTGAAATCTGTCACAAACCATGGTGGCAAATGTCTTGCAGTTCCTACAAAATGCTAATTCAACTCATGCAAGGTCCAAAAAAAACGAGGAGGGGTGGAGGGAAGGTGGTCGCAGGGTTGGAGGGGACTCGGAATGCATTCCAATTTAGAAATGGCACTGTGTGACAAAACCATCCTTCTAAAAAGGGCATTGAAATTTCTCTGGCCCGAGGACAGACAGACACAAATGAGCAGAGCTCTGAGAGGGATGTGGTGGTGGTGGTGTGACATTCACGGTGCCATTGTGACATTCTCCTCAGAGACTAAACCCCGACACATTCCATCAGAAGGGCTGAATAAAAAACCCTGCTCTGTTGCCTCACACTGGGTTCATTAGAGAAGAGTGAACCGATGAAGCTAAAAGCGAGAGAGAGAGAGAGAGAGAGAGAGAGAGAGAGAGAGAGAGAGAGAGAGAGAGAGAGAGAGAGAGAGAGAGAGAGAGGGAGAGAGAGAGAGAGAGAGGAGAGAGAGAGGGAGAGAGAGAGAGAGAGAGAAATATATTGTGTGCACGTGTTTTCAGAGGGCTCAGAGAGGCTTTCTATACCACTGGTAGACTATCAAACTTAAAGTGTGCCCTTGCCATAAAGGCTCAATCAACAAAGACAGAAATCCATTGAATGTTCCGGTTTTTGGCTCCTCATCTGTCAACATACACAATGGCTCCCAAAACAACATTATAGCGGTTGCAACGCCAAGATAACGGAACCACCCGTATGAAAATGTGTGCACGTATGACTGTAAGTCGCTTTGGAAAAGAGTGTCTACTGAATGGCATATGTTATATTATCACACTTATTATTTTGTTATATATATATATAGCGGTTTTCCACCTAGGTGCTGAACTGTACCGTATCTGAGCTGGTGTGGGTGGGTTAGTTTTTTCTATTACATTTGTTTGGCTTCGGTTTCGTGAGGGCCAAAAGTGACCAGTCTGGTACCCGAAAAACATCTGGTTCGCTTGCAAAGCGTACTGAGGGGTGGGGTTTTCGGCCGTCATCATCATCACAACAACAACAATGTTCCAATACGATCATATTTGCAACTGAAATATAGAGCTAGCTAATATTTCAGATACAACGACAAGATACAAAAACTTCAAAACTGGAGAGTGATATATCTCAATGCTGGACTCTACACTGTAAAACATTTCCTGTCAAATTTACAGTAACTTACTGGCTGCAATTGGCCAGTAAATTACTGTAATTTATTTTACAGTACAGCTACTGTAATCCATTTTACGGTACCAACATTTTTACTGGAATCGGATTTATAGTACCAAGTCAGTTACTGTAATCTAATTTACAGTACCAATTGCAAGCATATTACTTTTATTAACCAGTGACATATTACATATTGCAAGTTTTCATTTTTATATTTACATTTTGGTCATTTAGCAGGCACTCTTGTCCTTAGCAACTTACAGTCGGTGCATTCAACCAAGGTTGATAAAAAAAATACATCACAGTCATAGCAAGTAAAAATGTTTCTGTAACCGTTACTGAAAATGTTGTTGTAGTTATGGATACACTGATCTTCAACATAATTGCAAATACAAGATATATCTCTGACTGTCTATTTTACTGTAGTTACAAGGGATTGGAGCAAGCAGGTTGGCATTTCTATATTACAGCATATTAAAAAATATTTTGTGTTGTATACCACCTACACTTCTAGAGGCCTAAACAAAGGCTTCCAAACTGGCAGCGATTACAGGGCAAAACAGATCAGATGGATATGGTTAAATATTCAACCATTAAAGGTTTGCGACTGCCACTCTGATCTGTTCCCTACACATTTACTCGTTTGGGAACTACATCCAAATCTCATTTAAATTGGTACAGCACTCACACTAACGGGTGCAACAAATATAGCCACTTACAAGGCACGCCTTAAAATATGTTAATTAGCCAGTGATTCTTTCACCCTCCCACAATACTTTTCCACAATGCATTTACAGTATGCCTCATTAAATATACAGCAAAAAACAGCACTTTATTGTTGGATTGTATTGAAAAACTATTCAGAAACTGCTAATAGTGAACATGTCATAATAAATGACAGCGTACCAACTGATATTTGGTGTTTTATGTCACTTGCACTTAAGGCTTCTGAACTGGCAGTGACTACAGGGCAAAGCAGACCAAAGGGACATGGCTAAACACTCAACCATTAAAGGTTTGAGACTTGCTGCCACTCTGATTTGTCCCCTATAGTGTATAAAATGAAATTGTTAGGGAACCACTACCAGATATCAGTTATACTGAACAAAAATATAAACCCAATATATAAAGTGTTGGAACCATGTTTCATGAGCTGAAATAAAAGATCCCAGAAGTGTTCCATAATTTACATTTTATGAGACACTCTTATCCAGAGCAACTTACAGTTAGTGAGTGCATACATTTTCATACTGTTCCCCCCATGGGAATTGAACCCACAACCCTGGCATTGCAAGCGCCATGCTCTACCAACTGAGCTACACGGGACTACATCCCTGTCATTGAGCATTTCTCCTTTGTCAAAATAATCCATCCACCTGACAGGTGTGGCATATCAAGAAGCTGATTAAACGGCATGATCATTACACAGGTGCACCTTGTGCTGGGGACAATAAAAGGCCACTCTAAAATGAGCAGTTTTGTCACACAACACAATGCCACAGATTTCTCAAGATTTGAGGGAACATGCAATTGGCATGCTGACTGCAGGAATGTCCACCAGAGCTGTTGCCAAATAATTAAATGTTAATTTCTCTACCTGTCATTTCAGGGATTTTGGCAGTACGTCCAACCGGCCTCACATCTGCAGACCAAGTGTAACCACGCCAGCCCAGGACCTCCACATTCGGCTTCTTCACCTGCAGGATTGTCTGAAACCAGCCACCCGGACAGCTGATGAAAACTGTGGGTTTGCACAACCAAAATATGTCTGTGCAAACTGCCAGAAAAACCATCTCAGGGAAACTAATCTGCGTGCTCGTTAATCCTCACAAGGGTCTTGACCTGACTGCAGTTCGGCGTCGTAACCGACTTCAGTGGGCAAATGCTCACCTTTGAAGGCCACTGGCACGCTGGAGAAGTGTTCTCTTCACAGATGAATCCCGGTTTCAACTGTACCAGGCAGATGGCAGACAGTGTGTATGGTGCCGTGTGGGCGAGCGGTTTGCTGAACAGAGTGCCCCATGGTGGTGGTGGGGTTATGGTATGGGCAGGCATAAGCTATGGACAACAAACACAATTGTATTTTATCGATGGCAATTTGAATGTAAAGAGATACCGTGACAGTATCCTGAGGCCCATTGTCGTGCCATTCATCCGCTGCCATCACCTCATGTTTCAGCATGATAATGCACGGCCCCATGTCACAAGGATCTGTACACAATTCCTGGAAGCTGAACATGTCCCAGTTCTTCCATGGCCTGCATACTCACCAGACATGTTACCCATTGAGCATGTTTGGGATGCTCTGGAGCAACGTGTACGACAGCTTGTTCCAGTTCCCGTCAATATCCAGCAACTTCGTTCAGCCATTGACAAGGAGACAAAGGACGAAAAATGCTTCTACTGCATCGGACAGTTTGTTGTTGTTTTCGCCAGTGATGAGCTAATCGGTCTGTGTTTACATTCTGGTCTGAATCGTTGCCTCGTTACGCTTCCACATTTATCATCTGCAGCAGCATTCTAGTACAGTGGGGAAAAAAAGTATTTAGTCAGCCACCAATTGTGCAATTTCTCCCACTTAAAAAGATGAGAGAGGCCTGTAATTTTCATCATAGGTACACGTCAACTATGACAGACAAATTGAGGAAAAAAAATCCTGAAAATCACATTGTAGGATTTTTAATGAATTTATTTGCAAATTATGGTGGAAAATAAGTATTTGGTCACCTACAAACAAGCAAGATTTCTGGCTCTCACAGACCTGTAACTTCTTCTTTAAGAGGCTCCTCTGTCCTCCACTCGTTACCTGTATTAATGGCACCTGTTTGAACTTGTTATCAGTATAAAAGACACATGTCCACAACCTCAAACAGTCACACTCCAAACTCCACTATGGCCAAGACCAAAGAGCTGTCAAAGGACACCAGAAACAAAATTGTAGACCTGCACCAGGCTGGGAAGACTGAATCTGCAATAGGTAAGCAGCTTGGTTTGAAGAAATCAACTGTAGGAGCAATTATTAGGAAATGGAAGACATACAAGACCACTGATAATCACCCTCGATCTGGGGCTCCACGCAAGATCTCACCCTGTGGGGTCAAAATGATCACAAGAACGGTGAGCAAAAATCCCAGAACCACACAGGGGGACCTAGTGAATGACCTGCAGAGAGCTGGGACCAAAGTAACAAAGCCTACCATCAGTAACACACTACGCCGCCAGGGACTCAAATCCTGCAGTGCAAGACGTGTCCCCCTGCTTAAGCCAGTACATGTCCAGGCCCGTCTGAAGTTTGCTAGAGTGCATTTGGATGATCCAGAAGAGGATTGGGAGAATGTCATATGGTCAGATGAAACCAAAATAGAACTTTTTGGTAAAAACTCAACTCGTCGTGTTTGGAGGACAAAGAATGCTGAGTTGCATCCAAAGAACACCATACCTACTGTGAAGCATGGGGGTGGAAACATCATGCTTTGGGGCTGTTTTTTCTGCAAAGGGACCAGGACAACTGATCCGTGTAAAGGAAAGAATGAATGGGGCCATGTATCTTGAGATTTTGAGTGAAAACCTCCTTCCATCAGCAAGGGCATTGAAGATGAAACGTGGCTGAGTCTTTCAGCATGACAATGATCCCAAACACACCGCCCGGGCAACGAAGGAGTGGCTTCGTAAGAAGCATTTCAAGGTCCTGGAGTGGCCTAGCCAGTCTCCAGATCTCAACCCCATAGAAAATCTTTGGAGGGAGTTGAAAGTCTGTGTTGCCCAGCGACAGCCCCAAAACATCACTGCTCTAGAGGAGATCTGCATGGAGGAATGGGCCAAAATACCAGCAACAGTGTGTGAAAACCTTGTGAAGACTTACAGAAAACGTTTGACCTGTGTCATTGCCAACAAAGGGTATATAACAAAGTATTGAGAAACTTTTGTTATTCACCAAATACTTATTTTCCACCTTAACTTGCAAATAAATTCATAAAAAATCCTACAATGTGATTTTCTGGATTTTTTTCTTCTCATTTTGTCTGTCAAAGTTGACGTGTACCTATGATGAAAATTACAGGCCTCTCTCATCTTTTTAAGTGGGAGAACTTGCACAATTGGTGGCTGACTAAATACTTTTTTTCCCCACTGTATATGCAACGACATTCAGACCTACATCTGTTCATTTTTAAATGGAAAACCAAAATGAGCACAATCAGAACAGAACCGAACCCATAACAAATGAACCAGGAGCCTATTGTACGGTTCAGTACCCAGGTGGAAAAATGCTAATAGAAAAATGCTAATAAGCTACCGATTATACTCTTGTTTGTATTCTGTTTGTACTCTTTGTAGTCACAAATTAGCAAAGTTTTTTCAACGCAACAGTTCATAGATGAATCCTGAATAAGAACAAAGGAAGGAAGCCACAAATTAACCAAGTGTAAATGTGATAACACGGCAGAGCAAACACACACAAACACTTAGTCTTCTCCTGACACACTGACACACACATTCACTCAGACACATTTAGTGCAACTCTGACGCTCCTTCTGTGTTAAAGGAGAACCCACCACTGAAAAACAGAACAAAGAATACAGCTATTGTACTGTAGATAACCATAACCAGACTGAAAACTAGGGACAGATAAACCCAAACCATACAGTAAGCGTTAGACACAGACTTCTCATCTTTGTATCTGTCCCATTATGGCGTCTGTGACCGCATGAGCAGTGCCATTAGCTAGGTTTCCATCCAATTGTCGACAAATGTTCATGTGAATACTCTAAAACCTGCATAAAAACACAGAGTAGGCATTTTAATTCAGTAGTGGAAAAAGTACCCAATCTCATACTGTTATGTGGGCAGCTTGTCTCTCCCTTTTCTGTTTCCCTTCCTCCTTGTTTTGTCCCCTCTTTGTCTGTTGTATCTGTATGTGTGTTTGTCCCCATTATGTTGGTGCGTCTGCCGGTGTGTGTCTGGAGTGGATCGGGGGGCGTGCTCAGGATCTGCCTCTCCTGTGCAGCTGCGGGTTGTTTCCAGTGATTCCTGCCTACGCAGCTGCATCCTATTCTCTCATCAACCTGCACTACTAATTCCTGGGCATGGCTCTCCACCGGCGCCAGATCGTTGTTCTTACTAGAGCGGTAACTTGGCTCACCAGTAGAGTTAAATTGTCTTTGTCTTCAGCCTGGCTCTTTACTCTCCTTAACCTGTCGCTTGTTTTGTCTTCAGTTCAGACATACCTCCCAACCTGCCTGCCTGCCTGCCTCAGCCTCTCCTTCCTCCGGAGCCGACTAGCCCACTCTGTTCCTTTTCTTCAGTTGTTTTTGGACTAAGACAAATTGAACTTTTATTAAAATAATTTTTGTTTCTTCCACTCCCTTAGTCATGTTTTGTTTCTCTGAGTGCTGGGTTTAACCATAGCGTAACAGAACGATCTGGCCATGGACCCAACAGAGAAACAGCACGGGGCAGACAAAGACAGCTTCCAACAAGCTATCCAGGCTCAAGGAACGTTGCTAGGACAGGATGACCAATTGATTCGGACTCTTTTGGAAAATAATCATCAACTGCTGAACCAGGTGACTCAGTTAACAACACAAGTCTCTAAATTGTCTGTTATCAGTTCTCCATCTCTCTCTGACCCCCAGTTTGATGCACCCCAAGTTGTTTCCTCGGACATTATGCAGGCTTCGTTCCATCGGGAACCCCCTGTCACGTCGCCTGAACCGTTCAATGGAGAATTGGACAAGTGCCAGGATTTTTGCTTCAGTGTGACTTGATTTTTCGGCAGAGACCACTGTTGTTTTCTACTGATTCCTCTAAGGTACATTATGTTCTGGGGCTGTTAAGAGGGATAGCTCTGGTTTGGGCTGAGGCTGTGTGCTCAAATCAAACTTTGACTGGATTGACTTTTGCTGATTTTTCTGCTAAATTGAAGACTGTTTTTGACCATCCTGACCATGTGGGTAATTCCTCCAAGAGACTTTTTAATTTGAGGCAGGGTTCTAACAGTGTGGCTGAGTACTCTATTGAGTTCTGGACTTTGGCAGCTTCTTGTTCCTGATCCCATCCCGAGCACAGAGGAGGAACCAATACAAGTGGGTCGAGCTCGACTACCTCCAGCAGAGCGGCAACGGCGCCTCCAGGCGGGTGAGTGCCTGTACTGTGGAGACGCCACACACATTCTGGCTACATGCCCTAAGCGACCAAAAGACAAGGCTCGCTCATAACGGTGGGTCTACTTGCGAGCCCAGAGTTAGATCCTGAACCCATCATTCCCCGATTACAAGTACCTGTAACCTTACGTTTCCAGAGTCATTCCCTGCCACTCTCAGCTCTCATAGACTCAGGTGCAGAAGACAACTTTATTAGCCACCAGTTCGTTACACAAGCTCGTATCCCCGTGGAGCCACTACCTACCCCCATTCGAGTCACAGCCCTTGATGGGCGCCTCCTCGCGGAGATAACTCATCAAACCACCCCCGTTTCCCTAGTGATTTCTGGCAATCATTGTGAAAGCATTCAGTTAAGAGTTATGTCTGACTCAGCTACCCCCCTAATCCTTGGCTTCCCCTGGTTGGCTCTTCACAACCCACAAATTGATTGGACACGTCACACCATTCTCAGTTGGAGCACTAACTGCCATTCAGAGTGCCTTAGGTCAGCGGTTCCCCCCACTAAGTGTAACCCAACTCATCCCTCAGCTCCTCCCGATCTGTCTTCTGTCCCCAAAGAATACCATGACTTAGCTGAGGTTTTCAGTAAGGACAAGGCTCTGTCTCTACCACCACATAGGCCTTATGATTGCCCTATTGAACTGCTTCCTGGTGCTCCCTTGCCCTCTAGTCGCTTATACAATCTGTCCCGACCGGAAAGAGAGGCAATGGAGCAGTATATTGGTGATTCTCTGGCCTCGGGCATAATCCGTCCCTCGTCGTCTCCTTTGGGTGCAGGTTTCTTTTTCGTTGAAAAGAAAGACAAGTCGTTACGCCCCTGTATCGATTTCAGGGGTTTAAACAACATAACTGTTAAAAACAAGTATCCCCTTCCACTCATCAACTCAGCTTTTGAACCTCTGCATGGCGCCACAGTTTTCTCCAAGCTCGACCTCAGGAACGCTTATCACCTTGTCAGAATCCGAAAGGGAGATGAGTGGAAAACCGCTTTCAACACTCCACTGGGGCATTTTGAGTATTTGGTCATGCCCTTTGGGCTCTCAAACGCCCCTGCTGTATTCCAAGCCATGGTGAACGATGTTCTTAGGGATTTTTTGAACCGTTTTGTCTTTGTATACCTGGATGATATTGTTTGTTTTTTCCAAGTCACCCGAGGAGCATGAGTCACACGTCCGTCAAGTCCTTCAACGGCTCTTGGAGAATAAGCTGTACGTCAAAGCAGAAAAGTGTGAGTTCCACAAACAGTCTACATCGTTCCTTGGTTTCATCATTGAGAGCGGGCAGGTGAAGGCGGACCCCGAGAAGATCCGGGCAGTGACGGAATGGCCCACACCCACCACCCGTAAGCAACTTCAACGATTTTTGGGCTTTGCTAACTTCTACCGTAGATTCATTAAGGGTTTTAGTAAAGTGGTGGCACCCCTTACTAGACTCACATCCCCAAAAGTCCCTTTTCTGTGGTCCCCTGAGACGGAGCAGGCGGTAGGGGTTTTGAAGGAACTGTTTTCCAACTCCCCCGTGTTGATACACCCCAATACCTCTCTGCAGTTTATTGTGGAGGTGGACGCGTCTGACTCAGGTGTGGGAGCAGTCCTCTCCCAGCGCTCCCCCACTGACCAAAAGCTTCACCCCTGTGCTTTTTTCTCCAATAAATTGTCACCCACAGAACGGAATTACGACGTTGGAAACCGGGAACTGCTGGCGGTCAAGCTAGCACTGGAAGAATGGCGGCACTGGCTGGATGGAGCTGAACTGCCGTTTGTGGTCTGGACAGACCACAAAAACTTGGCTTACATCCAAGCCACTAAGAGACTCAACTCACGCCAAGCCAGATGGGCCCTGTTTTTTAGTAGGTTTAACTTTATTCTAACATACAGACCGGGGTCAAGAAATGTTAAACCAGATGCTTTGTCCCGCCAGTTTGCTGACCCTTCGGAGACCAGCGAGCCTGAGGCAGTCCTACCTTCCTCATGCGTCGTGGCGGCAGTACAGTGGGAGATCGAGTCTCTTGTGAAGACTGCACTTGCCACGGTCCCGGGACCGGGTGATGGACCTCCCAACCTACTCTTTGTTCCCGAGACGGTCCGGTCTCAGGTGTTGCAGTGGATTCACACCTCCCGTTTTGCTGGTCACCCTGGGATGAGACGCACGTTGACGCTGCTTAAGAGACATTTTTGGTGGCCTTCAATGGAAACTGACGTTCAGGCTTTTGTGGCAGCCTGTTCAACCTGTGCTCGGGGCAAAGCCTCCCATCAGTCCCCTTCGGGGCTGCTGCTACCCCTCCCAGTTCCCAGCCGTCCCTGGTCCCACATAGCCATGGATTTTGTCACCGGCCCTACCCAAGTCTGAAGGTAATGATACTATACTTACCATTGTGGACAGATTCTCTAAATCTGTTCACTATATAGCATTACCAAAATTACCGTCTGCCAGTGAGACAGCGGACCTCCTAGTCCAACATATATTCCGTCCCCATGGAATACCTGTGGACATCGTATCTGATAGAGGCCCACAGTTTACTTCCCGTGTTTGGAAGGTTTTCTGTTCTGCTTTGGGTGCTTCCGTTAGTCTGTCCTCAGGGTTTCATCCCCAGACCAACGGTCAAACAGAAAGAGCCAATCAAGACCTCGAAGCAACCCTTCGTTGTGTGGCTGCTCAACATCCATCATCCTGGGCCAAACATCTGCCTTGGATAGAGTACGCCCACAACTCCCTCACCACCTCTGCCACCGGCCTTTCACCGTTCGAAGTAACCATGGGTTATCAACCCCCTCTGTTTCCTGCTCAGGAGAAGGAATTGGCTGTTCCTTCGGTTCAGGAGAACCTCCGCCGCTGCCAGAGAGTGTGGAGCGACGCTCGGGAAGCGTTGCTTCGGACCACCGACAGGAACAAGACGACAGCGGATAGGAGCAGGACTCCTGCACCTGTGTTTCATCCTGGTCAAGAAGTTTGGCTGTCATCAAAGAACGTACCTCTTCGTACCAAATCACGCAAGCTGTCTCCTCGGTACCTGGGTCCGTTTGTGGTGGAGTCCATCGTTAACCCCGCTGCGGTTCGTTTGAAGTTGCCTTCAGCCATGAAGATACACCCTACTTTCCACGTCTCCCAACTGAAACCTGTGTCCTCCAGCCTTTTGTGTCCGCCGGCAGATCCACCTCCACCTGTTCGCCTCATTGACGACCATCCGGCCTACACCGTCAGTAGGCTCCTGGACTCTCGGAGGCGGGGTAGGGGTCTCCAATACCTAGTCGATTGGGAAGGTTATGGACCAGAGGAGAGGTCTTGGGTCCCTAAGCGTTTTGTGTTGGATCCTCAGCTGATCACGGACTTCCATCACGACAACCCTGACAGGCCTGGTGGGTCGCCAGGTGGCGACCATTGAGGGGGGGGGGGGGGGTACTGTTATGTGGGCAGCTTGTCTCTCCCTTTTCTGTTTCCCTTCCTCCTTGTTTTGTCCCCTCTTTGTCTGTTGTATGTGTGTTTGTCCCCATTATGTTGGTGCGTCTGCCGGTGTGTGTCTGGAGTGGATCGGGGGGCGTGCTCAGGATCTGCCTCTCCTGTGCAGCTGCGGGTTGTTTCCAGTGATTCCTGCCTACGCAGCTGCATCCTATTCTCTCATCAACCTGCACTACTAATTCTTGGGCATGGCTCTCCACCGGCGCCAGATCGTTGTTCTTACTAGAGCGGTAACTTGGCTCACCAGTAGAGTTAAATTGTCTTTGTCTTCAGCCTGGCTCTTTACTCTCCTTAACCTGTCGCTTGTTTTGTCTTCAGTTCAGACATACCTCCCAACCTGCCTGCCTGCCTGCCTGCCTCAGCCTCTCCTTCCTCCGGAGCCGACTAGCCCACTCTTTTCCTTTTCTTCAGTTGTTTTTGGACTAAGACAAATTGAACTTTTATTAAAATAATTGTTGTTTCTTCCACTCCCTTAGTCGTGTTTTGTTTCTCTGAGTGCTGGGTTTAACCATAGCGTAACACATACTTGAGTAAAAGTAAAGATACCGTAATAGAAAATGACTCAAGTAAAAGTGAAAGTCACCCAGTAAAATACTACTGGAGTAAAAGTCTAAAAGTATTTGGTTTTAAATATACTTACGTTTTAAAAGTAAATGGAATTGCTAAAATATATTTAAGTATCAAAAGTAGAAGTACAAGTATAAATCATTTCAAATTCCTTATACAGTGGGGAGAACAAGTATTTGATACACTGCCGATTTGATACACTGCAAAATCGGCAGTGTATCAAATACTTGTTCTCCCCACAGTTTTTTTTATTTACAGATAGCCAGGGGCACACTCCAACACTCAGACATAATTTACAAACGAAGCATTTGTGTTTAGTGAGTCCGCCAGATAAGAGGCAGTAGGGACGACCAGGGATGTTCTCTTGATAAGTGTGTGAATTAGACAATTGTCCTGTCCTGCTAAGCATTCAAAATGTGAAAATGTATGGAGTAAAAAGTACATAATTGTCTTTAGGAATGTAGTGAAGTAAAAGTAAAAGTTGTCAAAAATATAAATAGTAAAGTACAGATACCCCAAAATACTACTTAAGTAGTACTTTAAAGTATTTTTACTTAAGTACTTTACACCACTGCTAATGCCTATGCAAAGAGTGAGTGTCCCAAATGGCACCCTAACCCTATCCACTACCTTTGACCAGAGCCTCTAAAGAGTGTCTCCTATATGGGCGGGTTTCTCCATCCCCTTCTCCGGCCGTTGTATTGGGCAGTTCAATGGTGAGAAATGACTCAGTCCCTGGAGCAAAAACTTTGTGCACAATTACAGGACATTAATATGCTGCTCCCAAACATTTTAAACCTGCATCAGGAAATTGAGTGTATCATAGTTCATATGGGATTAAATTACATTATGAAGGGCAGCTCAGAACAGCTGAAGATGGATTTTAAAGAACTGATTGGGTCTCTGCTTGACACCAACAAACACCCCATAATATCTGACCCTGTGCCCTCCCTAAATCATGGCATTGAACGTTTCAGCAGACTTTTAGCCCTCCATAACTGGCTATGAGACTATTGCAGCTCTGTGGGTGTAACATTTATTGACAATTTTGATACAAAGCTAGTTTTATAAGGAGGATGGGATCCACCCGAATCATTTGGTTTCCTGGATTCTTTCACAGCATTATAAGGCTGTGTTGAGACAATGACTTAACAACGACCCAAGCCCAGCTAAGTTAATCACTACCATTGTGTCACTGAGTTGTCATAATGCTTCAGCAAATGTACATTATACCAGGGGCATCAGTAGACACAATATAAGTAACCTAATTTATTGTATCTCCCTCTAACGGCCCTGAATGCCTCTGCTGATCCTACAGCTATTGTATGCAGTAATCATGTGCCTATAAACCAGAGATATACAGCTAGCACTGAGGTGTGCCCTAGTAGGATGTCTACTGTGTGCAGCTCATCCTGCCCTAACATAAATAATATGAGCATGTCTACTTCTGCTAAGCTTCCCAGTAAAGCAATGAAAACAAGCAAGCATCCCAGAAAAGTGCTACAAACATTCAGCTGTGCTAACATAATTGCAAAAGGGTTTTCTAATGATCAATTAGCCTTTTAAAATGATAAACTTGGATTAGCAAACACAACGTGCCATTGGAACACAGGACTGATGGTTGCTGATAATGGGCCTCTGTACGCCTATGTAGATATTCCATTAAAAATCAGCCATTTCCAGCTACAATAGCCATTTACAACATTAACAATATCTACACAGTATTTCTGATCAATTTGATGTTATTTTGATGGACGAAAAAATTGCTTTTCTTTCGAAAATTCAAGGACATTTCTAAGTGACCCCAAACCTTTGAACGGTAGTGTATGTGTTATGGCTTTACACCCCCTGCTATATTGTGGATAAAGAGTTACCTGTCTAACAGAACACAGATGGTGTTCTTTAATGGAAGCCTCTCCAACATAATCCAGGTAGAATCAGGAATTCCCCAGGGCAGCTGTCTAGGCCCCTTACTTTTTTCAATCTTTACTAATGACAGGCCACTGGCCTTGAGTAAAGCCAGTGTGTCTATGTATGAGGATGACTCAACACTATACACGTCAGCTACTAAAGCGAGTGAAATCACTGCAACGCTTAACAAAGAGCTGCAGTTAGTTTCAGAATGGGTGGCAAGGATTAAGTTAGTCCTAAATATTTCAAAAACTAAAAGCATTGTATTTGAAACAAATACTTCAATAAACCCTAAACCTCAACTAAATCTTGTAATAAATAATGTGGAAATTGAGCAAGTTGAGGAGACTAAACTGCTTTGAGTAACCCTGGATTGTAAACTGTCATGGTCAAAACATATTGATACAACAGTAGCTACAATGGGGAGAAGTATGTCCATTATTAAGCGCTGCTCTACCTTTTTAACAGCACTATCAATAAGGCAAGTCCTACATGCCCTAGTTTTGGTGCCACAAAGATGGACCATGGAAAATTACAACTGGCTCAGAACAGGGCAGCGCGGCTGGCCCTTAAATGTACACGGAGAGCTAACATTATACAGTGGCTTGCGAAAGTATTAACCCCCTTCGCATTTTTCCTATTTTGTTGCCTTACAACCTGGAATTAAAATAGATTTTTTTGGGGTTTGTATCATTTGATTTACACAACATGCCTACCACTTTGAAGATGCAAAATATGTTTTATTGTGAAACAATAACAAGAACCCCCCCCCCCCAATTACAGCTGCAAGTCTCTTGGGGTATGTCTCTATAAGCTTGACACATCTAGCCACTGGGGTTTTTGCCCATTCTTCAAGGCAAAACTGCTCCAGCTCCTTCAAGTTGGATGGGTTCCGAAGTTGTACAGAAATCTTTAAGTCATACCACAGATTCTCAATTGGATTGAGGTCTGGGCTGTGAATAGACCATTCCAAGACATGTAAATGTTTCCCCTTAAACCACTCGAGTGTTGTTTTAGCAGTGTGCTTAGGGTCATTGTCCTGCTGGAAGGTGAACCTCCGTCCCAGTCTCAAATCTCTGGAAGACTGAAACAGGTTTCCCTCAAGAATTTCCCTGTATTTAGTGCCATCCATCATTCCTTCAATTCTGACCAGTTTCCCAGTCCCTGCCAATGAAAAACAGCCCCACAGCATGATGGTGTTCTCGGGGGTGATGAGATGTGTTGGGTTTGCGTGTTGGGTTTCCGCCAGACATAGCGTTTTCCTTGATGGCCAAAAAGCTTAATTTTAGTCTCATCTGACCAGAGTACCTTCTTCCATATGTTTGGGGAGTCTCCCACATGCCTTTTGGCGAACACCAAACGTGTTTGTTAATTTTTTTCTTTAAGCAATGGCTTTTTTCTGCCCACTCTTCCGTAAAGCCCAGCTCTGTGGAGTGTACAGCTTAAAGTGGTCCTATGGACAGATACTTCAATCTCCGCTGTCGAGCTTTGCAGCTCCTTATCTTTGGTCTCTTTGTTGCCTCTCTGATTAATGCCCTCCTGCCTGGTCCGTGAGTTTTGGTGGGCGGCCCTCTCTTGGCAGGTTTGTTGTGGTGCCATATTCTTTCCATTTTTTTATAATGGATTTAATGGTGCTCCGTGGGATGTTCAAAGTTTCTGATATTTTTTTATAACCCAACCCTGATCTGTAGTTTTCCACAACTTTGTCCCTGACCTGTTTGGAGAGCTCCTTGGTCTTCATGGCGCCGCTTGCTTGGTGGTGCCCCTTGCTTAGTGGTGTTGCAGACTGTGGGGCCTTTCAGAACAGGTGTATATATACTGAGATAATGTGACAGATCATGTGACCAGGGGCGGTGTGTTCAATAGGGCGATATGGGCGACGCACTGCCAAACGGGAAAAGGAAGGGATTTTTTTTCTAATCAATTATATCACGGCAACAGTAGTTATCAGTGTTCTAATCTGATCTGACTGCCACTAAATGTCAAATCAGGCTAAAGTCGTGCTTCAAATGGCCCCGCCCGTTTTTGGGGCGATTTCAGTCATGTTGAAAATCGCCCAGAAGTCTGTCATAGACTCCCATGTAAAATCTATTTTTTTCAAATTTCAAAGCTTTCAATACAATCTCTATGGGTGTCTGTGGGCTTGCACTTACGCGCTTTCGTCATACGTGACGTAACCATGAACGTAACTAAGAAAATAGCGGCTAGCAGCGTCTCTGTTGCGACCTGCAGTGTGGCGTTATCTTATGTTTTTAATTTGTACACTTAGTGGCGTTATTTTATGTTTTTAATTTGTACACTTAGTTTACAAACATTCTGCCAACCATGGATTTCCAGTGGTGGGTTTTGGACTGATCTTGTTGATCGTGTACATACCCGCTACGAACGGACTAAATAATGAAAACGCTGCTGGCAGCGGAATCCAATACAGCTGGGAGACTTGGCTGGATGACAGAGTCCCGGACAGAGAAGTGGAGCCGGCCGGCTTCACCCTGGTCAGAGCGGACCGCGATCTGACACAGTCACAGGGAAAATCGATCCTGGTAAGAGAGCGACTCTGTACCCCCGACATTGAACTGCTTTCTGTGTCACTGCGACCTTACTATCTGCCCCGTGAGTTCCCCCCAATTGTTTGTTACCGTTGTGTACTGTTGATAATCACAAGTTTACTGGAGAACTGAGACCAAGTAGAGACTTTGGACAGGGTGGATATGGTATAATAAAGGCAGTTTATTCAGAGGTAAAGATATCTGGAATCGCGTGCACGGACTCGTTCGTCAAACTCTTAGGGAGCTATCTGAAGAGAGCCCCGAAAACATTGTGTGCAGACATTTTATACAATAAATGATGTAGGTTGAATCTAGTAGTCCTGATCTTCTGATTGGTCCTGATGAGTTGGGCGAGGTCCCCTCCACTGTTGCATTGGCTCTGAGTCGGGTTCTCTGTCTTCAAATGTTCAGCCTAAAGAGAGGGGATTTTTGTGTGTGTGTGTGTGTGTGTTTAACAGTGATGATGTGTGTGTGTGTGTGTTATCAGTGATGATGTGTGTGTGTGTGTGTGTGTGTGTGTGTGTGTGTGTGTGTGTGTGTGTGTGTGTCCTCAGAGCAAGAACTCGTGAGTTGGAAGAACTGAGAGACCTATGGCGTGGGTGTTGTCCTTGGCCACCTGCTGACAAGGCTGACAAGATAGGACTCTTTTGTCCATTGTTATAGGATAGGAACAGCATTGATTGAAAACAAACGCCCAACACAAAATGGGTCATGCACAAGATTTTAGTCAGACCAAGCTATAACATTATATATTTACTACGACAGTACATTCAACCAAAAGCTAATATAACAAAGGCATCAGAGATTATTTATAATCTGTCACAGAAACTGGAATCCATCTCCCCAGATCAGTCAATAAATGCTTCTGGTATTGACTTATATGCTGCCCCTGTCTTCATGTTGTTGCTGGACATATCTTTTTTTAAATGTGTGTAGGTCACCTAAATCATCAGAAAAATTGCCCCTCCTGAGAATTTTTTCAGGAGCCGCCACTGCATGTGACACTTAGATTGCACACAGGTGGACTTTATTTAACTAATTATGTGACTTCTGAATGTAATTGGTTGCACCAGA
Source organism: Coregonus sp. 'balchen' (assembly GCA_902810595.1). Classification (NCBI taxonomy): domain Eukaryota; kingdom Metazoa; phylum Chordata; class Actinopteri; order Salmoniformes; family Salmonidae; genus Coregonus; species Coregonus sp. 'balchen'. Next base: position 43,754,980 of record LR778283.1, read on the forward strand.
TCTTATTTAGGGGCTTCATGGCAAAGGGGGTGAATACATATGCACGCACCACTTTTCCATTATTTATTCTTTATAATTTTTTGAAACAAGTAATTTTTTTTATTTCAGTTCACCAATTTCGACTATTTTGTGTATGTCCATTACATGAAATCCAAATAAAAATCAATTTAAATTACAGGTTGTAATGCAACAAAATAGGAAAAACGCCAAGGGGGATGAATACTTTTGCAAGGCACTGTACATGTAAAATCTCTAGTGGCTCAAAGTGGAGGACAGATTAACTTCATCACTGCTTGTCTTTGTAAGAAGTGTTGACAGGCTGAATGCACCGAGGTGTCTGTTTAAAACTACCAGCTCGGACACCCATGCATACCCCACAAGACATGCCACCAAAGGTCTCTTCACAATCCCCAAGTCAAAAACAGACTATAGGAGGCGCACAGTACTACATAGAGCCATGGCTACATGGAACTCTATTCCACATCAGGTAACTGATCCAAGCAGTAGAATCACATTTTTAAAACAGGTACAAATACACCTTATGGAACAGCGTGGACTGTGAAGAGACACAGACAGGCACAGGCACATGATAAGACACGCACTCTACACACACGTACACATGGATGTTGTATTGTAAATATGTGATAGTGAAGCAGTGGCCTGAGGGAACACACTAAAGGTATTGGTAAAGTGATATGAAATGTAATGTCATGTCATATTTTAAACTCTATATAACTGCCTTAATGTTGCTGGACCCCAGGAAGCGTAGCTGCTGCCTTGACAGCAGCTAATGGGGATCCTTAATAAATACAAAATACAGTATATACAGTAGGGTATTATTTGCTATACATCCAGTGTAACCTAAACCCTGACCCTACCGTTCTGCCATCCATTACAGCAACTAATAATGACACACAGAACACATACAGAGGACAGGGGGACGGGGACAATGGAAAAAGGAACAGGGGACAGGGGACAGGGGACAATGAAAAGGGAACAGGGGACAGGGGGCAATGGAAAAGGGGACAGGGGACAATGAAAAGGGAACAGGGGACAGGGGACAATGGAAAAGGGAACAGGGGACAGGGGACAATGAAAAGGGAACAGGGGACAGGGGACAATGAAAAGGGAACAGGGGACAATGAAAAGGGAACAGGGGACAGGGGACAATGGAAAAGGGAACAGGGAACAGGGGACAGGGGACAATGAAAAGGGAACAGGGGACAGGGGACAATGAAAAGGGAACAGGGGACAATGAAAAGGGAACAGGGGACAGGGGACAATGAAAAGGGAACAGGGGACAATGAAAAGGGAACAGGGGACAGGGGACAATGGAAAAGGGAACAGGGAACAGGGGACAGGGGACAATGAAAAGGGGACAGGGGACAGGGGACAATGAAAAGGGAACAGGGGACAGGGGACAATGGAAAGGGAACAGGAGACAGGGGACAATGGAAAAGGGGACAGGGGACAGGGGACAATGGAAAGGGAACAGGGGACAATGGAAAAGGGGACAGGGGACAATGAAAAGGGAACAAGGGGACAGGGGACAATGGAAAAGGGGACAGGGGACAGGGGACAATGAAAAGGGAACAGGGAACAATGGAAAGGGAACAGGGGACAGGGGACAATGGAAAAGGGGACAGGGGACAATGGAAAAGGGGACAGGGGACAATGAAAAGGGAACAGGGGACAGGGGACAGGGGACAATGGAAAAGGGAACAGGGGACAGGTGACAATGGAAAAAGGGAACAGGGGACAGGGGACAATGGAAAGGGAACAGGGGACAATGGAAAAGGGGACAGGGCACAATGGAAAAAGAGAACAGGGGACAGGGGACAATGGAAAGGGAACAGGGGACAGGGGACAATGGAAAAGGGAACAGGGAACAGGGGACAATGGAAAAAGGGAACAGGGGACAGGGGACAATGGAAAGGGAACAGGGGACAATGGAAAAGGGGACAGGGAACAATGGAAAAGGGGACAGGGAACAATGGAAAAAGGGACGGGGACATCGGACAGGGGGACAGAACTGGGGACATCAGACAGGGGGACAGGACTGCGGACAGGGACATCGGGCAGGGGGACTGAGGACAGGGGACATCGGGCAGGGGGGACAGGACTGGGGACATCGGACAGGGGGACAGGACTGGGGACAGGGGAAAAGGGGGCAGGGGAAACATACAGAGGACAGGGGACAGGACAGGGGACAGGGGGGCAGGGGAAACATACAGAGGACAGGGGACAGAACTGGGGACATCAGACAGGGGGACAGGACTGCGGACAGGGACATCGGGCAGGGGGACAGGACTGAGGACAGGGGGACATCGGGCAGGGGGACAGGACTGGGGACATCGGACAGGGGACAGGACTGGGGACAGGGGGGCAGGGGAACATACAGAGGACCCCCCCCCCAAAAGGGGACAGGACAGGGGAACAGGGGGGGGCAGGGGGAAAACATACAGAGGGACAGGGGACAGGACAGGGGACAGGGGGGCAGGGAAACATACAGAGGACAGGGGGACAGGATGACATCTATTAAAGAAACAGATTGTGACCTAAACTGTGTGATCAGGGGTGTATTCATTCCGCCGATTCTGTTGAAAAAAACCTTTCTTACAGGTTTAAACATACCTGAATTTTGTCCAATAGAAACTCTCGTTTTGCAACTGTTGGAACTAACGATTACACCCTAGTTCAGCTAGATGCAGACAAGAGTGTGCAAGGCGGTATTGAATGTGTCAATGTCTGTCACTTTGATTACTCAAATATCTCTCAACTGTGCACCACATTGTAAAACTTCATTAATAGGCTAGGTTGTAGCAACTCATGATGGGTATAGGGAAAATTAGATGATCATGTAGAGCCTAAACCTATCGATGTTACATTGAGCCTTGGGTGAATGGAATATGAATGACAGTCATCCAATATGCTGTAATAGAAATAAGTGCCATGCTCATAAAAATAATCGTCCTCCTCATCTTAAAACGGCAACCGACCGCCACTAGGATGTATAAGATGACATCTAGATGGTTATCATATTAGTTTATTTATTGTGTAGGCTGCTATCCTACTTGAAATAAAATGTGAGAGAAAAAATATCGATTCGTGTGCAAAATTGGTCTTTAGTGGCAATACAACTGCCCAATTAGCTGATTCGCTTTCCATACACCCACGCCTTTCGACACACCCACTCACCCATACTCTGGTGACAATATTGGGCTTCAGCTACCCATACTCTGGTGACAATATTGGGCTTCAGCTACCCATACTCTGGTGACAAATATTGGGCTTCAGCTACCCATACTCTGGTGACAATATTGGGCTTCAGCTACCCATACTCTGGTGACAATATTGGGCTTCAGCTACCCATACTCTGGTGACAATATTGGGCTTTCAGCTACCCCATAATATCTGGTCACAATATTGGGCTTCAGCTACCCCATACTCTGGGCACAATATTGGGCTTCAGCTACCCATTACTCTGGTCAAATATTGGGCTTCAGCTACCCATACTGGTCACAAATATGGGCTTCAGCTACCATACTTGGTCACAATATGGGCTTTTAGCTACCCATACTCTGGTACCCAAAATTTGGGGTTCAGCTTACCATATCTGGTCACAATATTGGGCTAAGCTACCCTACTCTGGTCACATATTGGCTTAGCTACCAACTCTGGTCACAATAGGGCTTCAGCACCCATACTCTGGTCACAATATTGGGCTTAGCTACCCATACTTGGTCACAATATTGGGCTTCAGCTACCCATACTCTAGTCACAATATTGGCTTCGCTCCCTCTCTGGCGGGGGTGCCAATGGGGCACTCAGCCGAAGCAAGAAAATAGGATGTGCCATTTTTTTTAAGCAGTGCTGTCGATTTTGACCAATACAGGCCCAAGAGGGATAGCAGCAGGTACCCAACATAGGAGCAGTACAGAGCCCCACTGGAGTGTCATAATACCCCTAAACCGGGGTCAACAGGAAATGGTTCCA
>LR778283.1:43759075-43883308 GCA_902810595.1 Coregonus sp. 'balchen'
GCCCCCCTCTTAGCCACAGCTGTTGTGTAGTCCGCAAATATCGAGACTCTTTTACCCTTATGTAGAAGAGGGGATGCTTCTCCCGATCTTCTCAGTATGTCGTTGCGGACGTGAAAGAAATGCACCCTGATGACAAATGGTCGTGGGGGTTCTCCATCCCTGGGTCGGCTACGCAGAGTGCGGTGAGCCCGGTCTAGCAATGGCTTCTCCTCTAGCCCGAGCAGCTCCTGAAGTAGCTGGGCCATGTACTCCGTGGGTCTTGGGCCCTCCACTCCCTCCGGTATTCCCAGTAGACGAATGTTGTTCCTCCGCATTCTACTTTCCATATCTTCGCATCTATTATCGAGGAATGCCACCCTAGTTGTCAATGAGCCGACGTTAGCCTCTAGCTCGCTAATGCGAGTGCTGTGGTCTGTAGCCCCTCGCTCCAAATCCGATAAAGTCACCCCATGTGCGTCGAGCTTATTCTGTATACTCTCGATAGATTTTTTAAGCTCGTCTTTGATCGTTGATATCTCTGACCTGAGGTTGGTAGAGAGACAGTCAATTTTTTCCGAAAATGTCGGCTTTGAGGGTGCCTATCACGGATTGTAGCATCTCCACAGTCAGTGTTTCCGTGGGGCCGGCATTGGTAGCGTTCGGTGGCGGGGGTGAGTCGGGAGAAGTTGCAGGCTTGTTGCGGCCTGCTCTTGCAGACTCTGTTTTTGGTCGGGTTGATGTCATTACGAATTTAAATTTATTAAACTTGAACTGAGTTGTTTATGGGTCTCTTCAGACGCCTGGGCAAACAGAAATGTATGCAGTTTTGCAAAGTTAAATATATAAATTTGGTCACTAACTCAGGAGCGATAGGGAGACGCGTGCTACATCCTTGGCTTCCAACAGCGCCCCCCACCTGGCATCTTTTAGCTTTCACCAGCGCATCAATATCAGGCGTCACATCCTGAGTGGCAGCCAACTTCAGGATGTGATTCAAGTGCTTGTGCGTGAGCCTTGAGCGCAGCTTTGTTTTATTCATGACGTTATCCATCTTTAATGACTTGTAACACAAAGCCTCCTGGTGCAAAATACAGTGAAAAGTCCAAAAATCACGTCCTCCATTTGCAGATTGCACTTTCTCTCTGAACTTTGTCACAACGCCTGCTTTTTTCCCGATAATTGAGGGCGCACCATCTGTAGCCAGGCTGACAGCGCGGGACCAGTCCACTCCGACCCTGTCCAGCGCGCCGACGAGTGCAGTGAAAATATCAGCTGCTGTCGTTGTATCTGTCATGGGCACCAACTCCACGAACTCCTCGGTAACGGTCAATGTGTCATCAACTCCGCGGATGAAAATGGCCAGTTGTGCAACATCTGTAATGTCCGTGCTTTCATCAATTGCAACCGAAAATGCAATAAATGACTTTACTTTTTGCTTCAACTGGCTGTCCAAATCCACTGAAAGATCGGAAATCCTGTCTGCAACTGTGTTTCTTGTCAGGCTGATATTTGCAAAAGCCTGGTGCTTTTCAGGTTACACAATCTCTGCTGCCTTCATCATGCATGTTTTTACAAATTCACCCTCACTAAATGGTTTTGAAGCCACTGCGATTTCATTAGCAATGAGGTAGCTAGCTTTCACTGCAGCGTCACTGATGTCTCGGCTGTGAGTAAACACAGACTGCTGTTTCTTCAGACCCACCAACAGTTCATTCACCTTCTCTCTTCTCCGCTGTCCTTGAAAGTTGTCATATTTGTCGGCATGAAGACTCACATAGTGGCGACGAAGGTTATATTCTTTCAGCACTGCAACATGCTGTGAACACTCCAAACATACAGCTTTCCCATTCAATTCCGTGAAGAAATAGAAGGATGACAATTTTTCTTGGAACACTCTGCACTCTGCGTCCACTTTTCTCTTTTTTGACAGAGACATATTGGGGCAATGAGGGTGCCAAAGCACATAATGTTAAAAGTAGAAGCCGGAATAAATATTGCGGGGAAAACAAAGTAGCTCATTGGCTGCACGTGCTTGGCCTACTTGCTCTGCCCCGGTATAAGCAGTTTGCTTGCTTAACACAATTGCTATTGCGCCATTGAGTGGACACAATTAGAACAGCAGTTTATTTTATTGAAAAATTGCAGCTCATTTTTATACTTTACAAAATTATTATTATTATTATTATTATTATTATTTATTATTTTTTTTTTTTTTTCATCATCTCGCGGGCCGGATTAAACCCGTTTGCGGGCCTGATCTGGCCCGCGGGCCGGACGTTTGACACCCCTGCCCTAGACCTTCTGTCTGAGGACCAACTAGGATCACCAGCCACATAATAATACACACAGGCACAAACGACCTGAGAACACAGCAGGAAAGGGTGGCCACAGCATTCAAAGGAGTGATAAAAAAGCTTATTCTACTTTCCCCAACGCACAAGTGGTTATCTCCACCCTGCTACCACGAAAATACTTCCACCCTGCTACCATACAGAAGGTAAACGCAAGTATTTCCCGTGACTGTGCCTAAAAACCAAATGTCTACCTGTCTACCTAGCCTTTACGACCAGGTCCACCTATACAAGGCAGCAGTTCCCACCTTCCCCCGGACCCTAAAGGATATCGCCCTCAACCGCAGCCCCAACACCTCACACAGGAGCAACAGATCAACAGACACCCTGCCCAGACCCCCCGCACCTACACATAGAGGACCCCCCGCCGAGAGGACCTACATCCAGACCACAGCACCACCAGCCATATCCACACCCCCACCCCCACCAATTAACACCCCCCCACCAAGTCAACCCATGCCCACACCCTCAGATAAGAGCTCTGCCCCTCCTTCCCACCCCATGCCCCACACTCCCTCAACATGAAAGTCACACATACGCCCAGGCCATGAGCAGGCAAACAGGCCCAACCCCCACTCTTACAGTAGCCCAAGCCAATGGAATGTACCAGATGCTCAGCAGGCTCTGTTCACAACTACTGGCCTGAGGCCAAACCACACGACCAACAACATTAGACACTATATGGAACAAAAAGCCTTCACTATTTCATCCTGGAATATCCAAGGCCTGAAGTCATCTGCCTTTGGCCTAAAGAGCAGGAACCTGGACTTCAGCAAAGAAATCGGAAACACAGACATTGTCATCCTACAAGAAACATGGTATAGAGGAGACGGACCCACTGGTTGCCAGATAGGTTATAGAGAGCTGGTAGTCCCATCCACCAAACTACCAGGTGTGAAACAGGGAAGGGACTCAGGGGCTATGCTAATTTGGTATAGAGCACACCTAACTCACTCACATTTTACATTTGGCTAGAAATTCAAAAGGAAATTATCTCAACAGATAAAAATGTCATCCTGCGTGCTACATATATCCCCCCACTAGAAACCCCATACTTTAATGAAGACAGCTTCTCCATCCTGGAGGGGGAAATCAATCATCTCCAGACCCAGGGACATGTACTAGTGTTTGGCCAGAACTGGATAAGAACCTAACACACTCAGCACACAGGGGGACAAACACCTACCTGGAGGTGACATCATTCCCTCCCCCATATGCCCCCCTAGGCACAACTACAACAACATAACCAACAAAAATGGGTCACAACTCCTGCAGCTAGGTCGCATGCTGGGTATGTACATAGTCAATGGTAGGCTTCGAGGGGACTCCTATGGTAGGTACACCTATAGCTCATCTCTTGGCAGTAGTACTGTAGACTACTTTATCACTGACCTCAACCCAGAGTCTCTCAAGAGCGTTCACAGTCAGCCCACTGACACCCCTATCAGACCACAGCAAAATCACAGTCTACTTGAACAGAGCAATGCTCAATCATGAGGCATCAAAGCCAAAGGAACTGAATAATATTAAGAAATGATATGGAAGGAAAGTAGTGTCGAAACCTACAAAAAAACTATTAGGCAACAACAAATTCAATCCCTTTTAGACAACTTCCTGGACAAAACGTTGCACTGTAATAGTGAAGGTGTAAACTTGGCAGTAGAAAACCTAAACAGTATATTTGACCTCTCAGCTTCCCTGTCAAATCTAAACATCTCTAACAGAAAACCAAAGAAAAGTAACAACAGTGACAAATGGTTTGATGAAGAATGCAAAAACCTAAAATAGAAATTGAGAAACCTATGCAACAAAAAACATAGAGACCCAGAAAACCTGAGCCTTTGCCTTCACTATGGTGAATCTCTAAAACAATACAGAAATACACTACGGAGAAATAAGGAACAGCATGTCAGAAATCAGCTCAATGTAATTGAAGAATCAATAGACTCTAAACACTTCTGGGAAAATTGGAAAACACTAAACTAACAACAACACGAAGAGCTATCTATCCAAAATGGAGATGTATGGGTAAAACACTTCTCCAATCGTTTTGGCCCTATAACAAAGAACAAACAGCAAAAAAATATACATTATCACATGCAAAATCTTAGAATCAACTATTAAAGACTACCAGAACCCACTGGATTCTCCAATTACATTGAATGAACTACAGGACAAAATACAAACCCTCCAACCCAAAAAGACCTGTGGTGTTGATGGTATCCTCAATGAATTGATCAAATTTACAGACCACAAATTCCAATTGGCTATACTTAAAACTCTTTAACATCATCCTTAGCTCTGGCATCTTCCCCAGTATTTGGAACCAAGGACTGATCACCCCAATCCACAAAAGTGGAGACAAATTTGACCCCAATAACTACCGTGAGATATGCGTCAACAGCAACCTTGGGAAAATCCTCTGCATTATCATTAACAGCAGACTAGTTCATTTCCTCAGTGAAAACAATGTACTAAGCAAAGGTCAAATTGGCTTTTTACCAAATTACCGTATGACAGACCACGTATTCACCCTGCACACCATAATTGACAAACAAACAAACCAAAACTAAGGGAAAGTCTTCTCATGCTTTTGACTCAATTTTCAAAAAAGTTTTTGACTCAATTTTTGGATGAGGGTCTGCTATTCAAATTGATGGAAAGTGGGGTTGGGGGAAAAACATTAGACATGATAAAATCCATGTACACAAACTACAAGTGTGTGGTTAAAATTGGCAGAAAACACACACATTTCTTTCCACAGGGCCGTGGGGTGAGACAGGGATGCAGTTTAAGCCCCACCCATTTCAACATATATATCAACTAATTGGAGAGGGCACTAGAACAGTCTGCAGCACCCGGCCTTACCCTACTAGAATCTGAAGTCAAATGTCTACTGTTTGCTGATGATCTGGTGCTTTTGTCACCAACCAAGGAGGGCCTACAGCAGCACCTAGATCTTCTGCACAGATTCTGTCAGACCTGGGCCCTGACAGTAAATCTCAGTAAGACAAAAAAAAATGGTGTTCTTCCAAAAAAGGTCCAGTTGCTAGGACCACAAATACAAATTCCATCTAGACACCGTTGCCCTAGAACACACAGAAAACTATACATACCTCGGCCTAAACATCAGCGCCACAGGATCTGGCTATATTTGGATCTGGCTAAAAATACTTGAATCAGTTATAGAACCCATTGGCCTTTATGGTTGTGAGGTCTGGGGTCTGCTCATCAACCAAGAATTCACAAAATGGGACAAACACCAAATTGAGACTCTGCATGCAGAATTCTGCAAAAAATATCCGGAATATATTTAACGGAAAACACCAAATAATGCATGCAGAGCAGAATTAGGCCGATACCCACTAATTATCAAAATCCAGAAAAGAGCCGTTAAATTCTATAACCACTTAAAAGGAGGCGATTCGCAAACCTTCCATAACAAAGCCATCACCTACAGAGAGATGAACCTGGAGAAGAGTCCCCTAAGCAAGCTGGTCCTGGGGCTCTGTTCACAAACACAAACAGATCCCAAAGAACCCCAGGACAACAACACAATTAGACCCAACCAAATCATGAGAAAACAAAAAGAGAATTACTTGACACATTAGAAAGAATTAACAAAAAAAACTGAGCAAACTAGAATGCTATTTGGCCCTAAACAGAGAGTACCAGTGGCGGAATACCTGAGCACTGTGACTGACCCAAACTTTAGGAAAGCTTTGACTATGTACATACTCAGTGAGCATAGCCTTGCTATTGAGAGAGGCCGCCGTAGGCAGACCTGGCTCTCAAGAGAAGACAGGCTATGTGCACACTGCCCACAAAATGAGGTGGAAACTGAGCTGCACTTCCTAACCTGCCAAATGTATGACCATATTAGAGACACATATTTCCCTCAGATTACAGCGATCCACAAAGAATTCGAAAACAAACCCAATTTTGATAAACTCCCTTATCTACTGGGTGAAATACCACAGTGTGCCATCACAGCAGCAAGATTTGTGACCTGTTGCCACAAGAAAAGGGCAACCAGTGAAGAACAAACACCATTGTAAATACAACCCATATTTATGTTTATTTATTTTCCCATTTGTACTTTAACTATTTGCACATTGTTACAACACTGTATATAGACATAATATGACATTTGAAATGTCTTTATTTTTTTGAAACTTCTGAGTGTAATGTTTACTGTTAATATTTATTGTTTATTTCACTTTTGTTTACTATCTACTTCACTTGCTTTGGCAATGTTAACATACGTTTCCCATGCCAATAAAGCCCTTAAATTGAATTGAATTGAGAGAGGAGAGAGAGAGAGAGGAGAGAGAAGGAGACAGAAGGAGAGAGAGAGTGAGCACACACACAGCTAAGGTTAGAGAGCTACAGTAGTGTATAGAACGGTTAGCCTCTCTCAAACACACTCACACACACACACACCTACACTTACACTTACACACACACACACACACACACACACACACACACACACACACACACACACACACACACACACACACACACCTACACTTACACACACCACACACACACACACACACACACACACACACACACACACACACACACACACACACACACACACACACACACACACACACACACACACACACACACACAGGTAGACCTCACCACAGGGAGGCTGGGGTTAGAGAGGCTGGGGTTAGGGAGGCTGGGGTCAGAGAGGTAGACCTCACCACAGGGAGGCTGGGGTTAGGGAGGTAGACCTCACCACAGGGAGGCTGGGGTTAGAGAGGTAGACCTCACCACAGGGAGGCTGGGGTTAGAGAGGTAGACCTCACCACAGGGAGGCTGGGGTTAGGGAGGTAGACCTCACCACAGGGAGGCTGGGGTTAGGGAGGTAGACCTCACCACAGGGAGGCTGGGGTTAGAGAGGTAGACCTCACCACAGGGAGGCTGGGGTTAGGGAGGTAGACCTCACCACAGGGAGGCTGGGGTTAGGGAGGTAGACCTCACCACAGGGAGGCTGGGGTTAGGGAGGTAGACCTCTTCACAGGGAGGCTGGGGTTAGGGAGGTAGACCTCACCACAGGGAGGCTGGGGTTAGAGAGGTAGACCTCACCACAGGGAGGCTGGGGTTAGGGAGGTAGACCTCTTCACAGGGAGGCTGGGGTTAGAGAGGTAGACCTCACCACAGGGAGGCTGGGGTTAGAGAGGTAGACCTCTTCACAGGGAGGCTGGGGTTAGAGAGGTAGACCTCACCACAGGGAGGCTGGGGTTAGAGATGGCGCTTTGGAACCAACCACTTACACGCACACAAAGGGACTCTGGAAACGGAACCACACACATGGAACTCAGAACTCAATGCTCATTCCAAACAAGGAGGAGAAGACTGAATAGACTGCACCTATAGGAACATCAATGCCTTTATTGGATGGTGCATCATTTACAGCTATAACATATAGCAGTCTCCCCACATTATAAAGATAAGAAATCAGGATGTTCTCGTGGTATTGATTCATATAGACCATTGGTGCCCAGGACGTCGATCGCGGTCGACCGGGTGATTGCAAACTTCTTTCTAGAAGACCGCATAAAAGTTTTCAAAATGTATGCACTAAAAATATATATTTTGTCAATTCACAGCGTTACCATCGAGTCTGCTTTAAAATAATGAAGTCCACTGTTCTGAAGCACCGTATGCTTTGCTTACAGGTTAGCTTCTTTGTCAAATATTACTGCACAGCAAAAAAATAAAAAATAATACAACTGCTTCATTGACATCAAATTGGACCAACCCGCGGCACTATAGTTGCTACATTTGTTTTCCAAACTGTCACTACCATAGCAACCGACTGCAGTTAGTACGTTTACATTTCCATGCTTGTGAGACATCTAACGGACCTGTAACAGAATATTCTTTGATGTTCCAGTGGTACGTTTTTTTTTTCCTATGTTTTTTTCTATGAAGTTGCTGTTACGTTTTTTGGACCAAGCAGCAAGAAACCGAAAATCTAGAAGATTATTTTTTTCACCGCAACAAATTCAAAATGTGTGTGTCTGATATGCCATTCAAACGTAGCTCTTGAAAACTGTTCACAATAAATATGAAAGTGACTTTCCAGCTAAAAGTGAACTACGTAAGAGAAAAGTAAAATAGTTGAAGTCTCAACTAGCTGCCCAACAATCGATCTTTACAAGGCCCAGCTCAAAATCAAAGGCAGCCACGATTGCATCATTCCGGGTGAGTCGCATACTAGCAAAGCACAAGAAACCATTCCAGGATGGAGAAAATAGGCCTTTTTAAAGTTAGCAGAATCATTGTTTGATGATTTAAAAAAATAAATCAGAAATCATTTCCGCTATTAAAGATGTTCACCTATCAAGAAATACTGTTAAACGGCGCTGTGAAATTAGATGCTGAATACGAGCAGTTGGAAGACAAAGTGTGGCTGTTAGATGTAGCTTTTTTTTGGACCGACGTAACTGTTCGGCTGAATGAGCTCAATTTAGAGCTGCAAGGAAAATACTCAAATATTGTTGAAATGATTATCTCTGTGACAGCTTTTAAACAAAAATTGAAATGGCTGTCCTCACAATTGCAGCGACATGAACTGAGGAATTTAGACCGCGTTAGGAAGAGGGTGGAAAAAAGTAGATCCAAGGTAACTAAAGTCTGGGCAACCCTGATATAGACCATGTCCTGCTGATTATGTCCTGCCTCTTGTTCCTGCCCATTGGGCATAAACTGGTTGAATCACCTGTTTCCAAGTCATTTCAAATTAATGATGTTGAACCAACGTGGAATAGACGTTGAATTGACTTCTGTGCCCAGTGGGTTGACCTTTCCCTCATCCACCCCCACTGAAAGACCGAGAGCACATCACAGCCAATGAGATGTAGACTGCTGTGAAAATGTCCAGCGCACGGTCCAGAGATTATTACAAGTCTGTAAATCACTGTACCGTATTAGAATTGTAATGCTCTTATTTTCAAGGAGGATGTGGAAAACAATCATATAACAACATGATCTTCTCATAGGATTACAGAGGAGCATGCTTTTACACGTGCTTTTCAAGTCAGTGGGTTCATTAAGCAATAAGGCCAGAGGGGGCGTGGTGTATGGCCTATATACCATGCCTAAGGGCTGTTCTTAGGCACGACGCAACACGGAGTGCCTGGACACAGCCCTTAGCCGTGGTATATTGGCCGTATATTACAAACCCCTGAAGTGCCTTATTGCTATAAACTGGTTACCAACATAACCTGTGGTATATGGTCTGATATACCACGGCTTTCAGCCAATCAGAATCCAGGACCCAAACTACCCTGTTTATTATCGTAATTGAGGGTTTATACACAGACAGACAGTAAGATGTGATAGAGCTGATGTCAAGGTAAATAAAACGTAAAGATCCTAACTTTCTGTCATTTGAATACAGTATGACGTAATATCATGTTAATGGTGGTAGATGACCTACATATGACGTGACATAACATGGTTCAACAGGGCAGCATGGACTTTAATATTATTTTCAAAGCTGCTCATATGTGTGTGCCTCTCTATCTCTCTCTCTCTGCCAGGGAGCTCCAGTCGGTTCATTCTGATAGTGGGACAGGGAGCTCCAGTCGGTTCATTCTGATAGTGGGACAGGGCGCTCCAGTCGGTCCATTCTGCTAGTGGGACAGGGAGCTCCAGTCGGTTCATTCTGATAGTGGGACAGGGAGCTGCAGTCGGTCCATTCTGCTAGTGGGACAGGGAGCTCCAGTCGGTCCATCAGGATAGTGGGACAGGGAGCTCCAGTCGGTCCATCAGGATAGTGGGACAGGGAGCTCCAGTCGGTCCATCAGGATAGTGGGACAGGGAGCTCCAGTCGGTCCATTCTGATAGTGGGACAGGGAGCTCCAGTCGGTCCATCAGGATAGTGGGACAGGGAGCTCCATTCGGTCCATCAGGATAGTGGGACAGGGAGCTCCAGTCGGTCCATCAGCAGAGAGAGCATCAGGGGGCACGTTCCTCTAAAACATGCCCTGACAGATGAGGCCGGAGTGGGGCTCTGTGGGGAAGAGAGCAGTGCTGGTGTTTGAAAGAACCATGGCTGTATGGAGATAGAATCCTCACAGTCCTCATGGGCATGCACAGCCATGAGTCTTGTTAGTACTGAGTACAACCACCAGAGAATACCACAGCCATGAGTCTTGTTAGTCCTGATAGAACCACCAGAGAAGACCACAGCCATGAGTCTTGTTAATCCTGAGTAGAACCACCAGAGAAGACCACAGCCATGAGTCTTGTTAATCCTGAGTAGAACCACCAGAGAAGACCACAGCCATGAGTCTTGTTAATCCTGAGTAGAACCACCAGAGAAGACCACAGCCATGAGTCTTGTTAGTCCTGATAGAACCACCAGAGAAGACCACAGCCATGAGTCTTGTTAATCCTGAGTAGAACCACCAGAGAAGACCACAGCCATGAGTCTTGTTAATCCTGAGTAGAACCACCAGAGAAGACCACAGCCATGAGTCTTGTTAGTCCTGAGTAGAACCACCAGAGAAGACCACAGCCATGAGTCTTGTTAGTCCTGAGTAGAACCACCAGAGAGTACCACAGCCATGAGTCTTGTTAGTCCTGAGTAGAACCACCAGAGAAGACCACAGCCATGAGTCTTGTTAGTCCTGATAGAACCACCAGAGAAGACCACAGCCATGAGTCTTGTTAGTCCTGAGTAGAACCACCAGAGAAGACCACACTGGAGAGGAGAGGCTGCAAGGCACACTACATAATCACTAAAGGCGTCCACATTCATAGGTTAAGTTTGCTCATAGCAGAACTCGACTAGGCGAAGCGAATGTCTTATGCTTGCATACTCCCTAAAGCCCTTCACTTGAAAAACGTTTTTGCAGAGGATGTCTTAGTCGTGCAATTTTACTTCTAAGATGTTTGGTGCAGTATTTGTGAAAAAATGTGCATGAAAACTAGTCGCGTCTCCCTAGGAGTAGTACTGTTGACCAATAACTGACAAAGGGGTGTAGACTTCAATTTCTTTTTTGGTTACTACATGATTCCATATGTGTTATTTCCTAGTTTTGATGTCTTCACAATTATTCTACAATGTAGAAAATAGTACAAATAAAGAAAAACCCTGGAATGAGTAGGTGTGTCCAAACCTTTGACTGGTACTGTATATATATATTATTATTATTTATATATATATATACATTTGTATTTTTATTTTTTTTAAATATATTTTCCTTTATTATTTGCCCCTAACCCTACCACCCCTCCCCACATTGGAGTAAATTAATGGACAACAACACTTAGGCTTCTACTTCCAGTTTATACATACTATATACATTTTACGGACACAGTATATTTTACAATAGTTATCTTTTGTTTGTTTTTAGTCCCATCCTTCAGCTACCCTCAACCCCTCTCATCTATCAGTGAACAACATCCAGTTTTTCCAGCCATATATTTTTCAACTGTGCTGTGATGTTTGACAAAAGTTCTGAACCTTTCTATTCTCATAGTTTCTACAGTTTGTAAATTAAAGATACAATGTTTTGCTAAGAGTATTACTATACTATTGATCGATTGACTATGACTTTTTAAATCACCCAGCAGTGCTATTTGCAAAGTTAGCTCCAGGTAAATGTTGCAATTCTTCAGCCATTCCTGAACCTACAACCAAAAACAAGCTATATTTGGACAGTACCAAAACAAATGATCTAATGATTCTGTCTCTTCGCAGAAAAATCTGCAGAGCTGGGAAGGTTGTATCCCCCATATATATATAACAGTATATTGGTTGCAATCATTTTTATAATAATTTACATTGAAAAACTATACGTTATGAATCCAGCGTCGTTTTGTGTATCAGTTCATAAACCATGTTGCCATGGAATCGGCACATCGAAAATCTCTTCCCAACTATTTTGCAATATATATGGCACAGCTGTACATTTTGTTGTCCTTAAATTAAACTGGTATACTTTTTATTTATTTATATTTTTTTCTTTAACCAATTTTGGTCTTTAATGCAGGGCAGACAGACAAGTTCCTTACCTTCTCCCCCTTCCACTTGCCTCTTCCATTTTTGTGGTAATGCTGCAATTAGTTGGTTGTAATTTTGAGTAGAGCAGACATTTCCATATATTTTTGTTAGCTGCATGCGTGACATAACTCCACCAGTCCTATTTATGATATCATTTACAAAGGCTTTACCGTTTTATTAATTTTTTCTCCCAAATAGCATTTTCGAGTTTAAACATAATGTTTGTTGTAATTTTTGTTCTGTCTTTTCTGGTGGATTAAACTGAAATTGCAACCGCCTTTCTATGGCTTGTTTCAAAAATAGTGATATTTGGAGATTATTTCATTTTCAAATAACCGGAAGTGAGAGGTTGTAATCTGAATAAAGGGAAAAAGGCCATTCTTGAACATGGGGTGAAACATATTTACTAATCTGCTAGAGAACCAGTTCGGATATAAGTACAACTTTTGTATGACTGAAGCCTTTAGTGAGAGGTCTAATGCTTTAATATTTAATCATTTCTGCCCTCCGAATTTACAGTGGGGAGAACAAGTATTTGATACACTGCCGATTTTGCAGGTTTTCCTACTTACAAAGCATGTAGAGGTCTGTAATTTTTATCATAGGTACACTTCAACTGTGAGAGAAATCCAGAAAATCACATTGTATGATTTTTAAGTAATTGATTTGCATTTTATTTTATGACATAAGTAATTGATACATCAGAAAAGCAGAACTTAATATTTGGTATAGAAACCTTTGTTTGCAATTACAGAGATCATATGTTTCCTGTAGGTCTTGACCAGGTTTGCACATACTGCAGCAGGGATTTTGGCCCACTCCTCCATACAGACCTTCTCCAGATCCTTCAGGTTTTGGGGCTGTCGCTGGGCAATACGGACTTTCAGCTCCCTCCAAATACTTTCTATTGGGTTCAGGTCTGGAGACTGGCTAGGCCACTCCAGGACCTTGAGATGCTTCTTACGGAGCCACTCCTTAGTTGCCCTGGCTGTGTGTTTCGGGTCGTTGTCATGCTGGAAGACCCAGCCACGACCCATCTTCAATGCTCTTACTGAGGGAAGGAGGTTGCTGGCCAAGATCTCGCGATACATGGCCCCAACCATCCTCCCCTCAATACGGTGCAGTCGTCCTGTCCCCTTTGCAGAAAAGCCTCCCCAAAGAATGATGTTTCCACCTCCATGCTTCACGGTTGGGATGGTGTTCTTGGGGTTGTACTCATCCTTCTTCTTCCTCCAAACACGGGGAGTGGAGTTTAGACCAAAAATGTATATTTTTGTCTCATCAGACCACATGACCTTCTCCCATTCCTCCTCTGGATCATCCAGATGGTCATTGGCAAACTTCAGACAGGCCTGGACATGCGCTGGCTTGAGCAGGGGGACCTTGCGTGCACTGCAGGATTTTAATCCATGACGGCGTAGTGTGTTACTAATGGTTTTCTTTGAGACTGTGGTCCCAGCTCTCTTCAGGTCATTGACCAGGTCCTGCCGTGTAGTTCTGGGCTGATCCCTCACCTTCCTCATGATCATTGATGCCCCACGAGTTGAGATCTTGCATGGAGCCCCAGACCGAGGGTGATTGACCGTCATCTTGAACTTCTTCCATTTTCTAATAATTGCGCCAACAGTTGTTGCCTTCTCACCAAGCTGCTTGCCTATTGTCCTGTAGCCCATCCCAGCCTTGTGCAGGTCTACAATTGTATCCCTGATGTCCTTACACAGCTCTCTGGTCTAGGCCATTGTGGAGAGGTTGGAGTCTGTTTGATTGAGTGTGTGGACAGGTGTCTTTTATACAGGTAACGAGTTCAAACAGGTGCAGTTAATACAGGTAATGAGTGGAGAACAGGAGGGCTTCTTAAAGAAAAACTAACAGGTCTGTGAGAGCCGGAATTCTTACTGGTTGGTAGGTGATCAAATACTTAGGTCATGCAATAAAATGCAAATTAATTACTGAAAAATCATACAATGTGATTTTCTGGATTTTTGTTTTAGATTCCGTCTCTCACAGTTGAAGTGTACCTATGATAAAAATGACAGACCTCTACATGCTTTGTATGTAGGGAAACCTGCCAAATCGGCAGTGTATCAAATACTTGTTCTCCCCACTGTATATTAATTATATAAATAGGCCCATTTAATTTTGTCTGGCTTGCCTTTCCAAATAAAATAGAATATTCTTTGCTCATATAATTAAAGAAACAGGTTGCTAGGTGTAGGCAAGACCATAATCAAACAGGTAACCTGGGACATGACTAAAGAGTTAATCAAGGTGATTTTTCCACCAATAGACAGGTATTTTCCTTTCCATGGTAGCATACCATTACTTCGCTTCAGTGAGGCTTCAAGGCAACACATTGAAGAGAGGATTCAGAAGAGCATGCCACATGTTCTTATATAGATTCGGAGTACTTGCGTTCCATTAGAGTTCCGTTTCGCTTACGTAAATAAACAAAAACCTACAAGGAATGCATATATTTTTTCTTTGGAATACTAATGCGGACAACCACAGACATGTACAATGGAGAAAATAGCCTACGGCCAGCAAGCCAAGAGAGCCAAACCAAAGCGAGTAAAGCTGGTTGTAATGACGCAATTAAAAGCAGCAGACAACAACCATAACTGGTGTGTATATATATATAAATAGCATCCATGCCAGGAGAGTGTCATTATCTAACCCCACCCAAACATATCATTATCCAACCCAAACCTTACTAGGTTTCAAAGAGTCTGTTTCATGATCAAGGAGTCTTTAAAAGTGCAGAGGCAAGGAGCACTGTCAACACATACACTCACGCACGCACGCACACACACACACACGCACATGCACGCACACACACACACACACACACACACACACACACACACTCACACACACACACACACACACACACACAGGCCCAATGGGCTACATAATTGATAGTCTACAGCAGCAGAAACTCTCCATTATGGTTTGTTGTTGATGTACGCCAGCTGTGATAACATGGTTTACCTGGCTCTCCATAGGGACAGTTCCACAGATTGTCACCTGGTGGTGTGATTTCTCTCTGCTGTCTGTTGTTTGTTCAGTCAGACCCCTAATTGCTTAGACCTTAGAGGCCTATAGTGTGGGGGGGGGGTATGGAGGCTGAGAATGACAATTCAAAGGACTGAAGCTCTCGCACACTGTGCTTGAATTATTACTTGTATGAATCCCTTATGGGGGTAGCCAGAATCCTTTACAAACTAATGATTTATTAGACTGTTTAAATGTAGACGATCCAAATGCACACATGCTACTGCTACGTGCCGAGGCCCGGCGATGCTCGTGTTAAAGATATAATTCTCACAATAGCAATTCTATTAGGTGAAATAAATCAAATCAAATCAAAATGTATTTGTCACATGCGACTTACTGTGAAATGCTTACTGACAAGCCCTTAACCAACAACGCAGAGTAAATTTAAAATAAAAAAAAAGAAGTGCAATTAAATAAAATCTATAATGGCCTCCCGAGTGGCGCAGTGGTCAAAGGCATCGCAGTGCTTGAGGCGTCACTAAATTACCCGCGTTCGATCCCAGGTGTGTCGCAGCTGGTCGCGACCGGGAGACCCATGAGGCGGCGCATAATTGGCCCAGCATCGTCCGGGTTAGGGGAGGGTGTTTGGACCATGATAGTTTGTTAGTGAGGTGGACACCAAGGACCTTGAAGTTCTCAACCTGCTCCACTACAGCCCCGTTGATGTGAATCGGAGCGTGCTCGGCCCTCCTTTTCCTGTAGTCCACAATCATCTCCTTTGTCTTGCTCAAGCTGAGGGAGAGGTTGTTGTCCTCCCTATAGGCTGTCTCATCGTTGTCGGTGATCAGGCCTACCACCGTTGTGTCATCGGCAAACTTAATGACGGTGTTGGAGTCGTGCATGGCCACACAGTTGTGGGTGAACAGGGAGTACAGGAGGGGGTTAAGCACGCACCCCTGAGTTTTCATATTAAAAAACATTTAAAAAATTACAGGTAAATTACTGGTACATTTTGAAAGTTACCAGGAATATTCTCTCCCTTTGCAACCCCACTAACAAATAGTATTTTATTTGGTACAAATGACACATTAAGATGCAAATGCTAAAATATAGATGATCAAAATATATGTTGCCTGTCCAAAAGAAATCCTATAAGCATGTGATAATGCCGACTCTTGAGAATGACAGGCGTTACACAATTACATCCATATTAAATGAAGATACAGTATGCGTAGGACATTTATGCATAAATCATTATAAATGAGATATGCATTTGTAAACATTACAAACATGCAAATTAAACATTGTATCAAATTCATATTGAGGCTTCATAGCAGAGAGAATGTATTTGCACTGCACAGATTACCTTGAAACCATACAACACGTGTCAAATTAAATTTCGCGGAGGGCCGAGTGCCTGCGTGTTTTAGCTTCTCCCTTTTAACTTGATTGATGAATTAAGGTCACTGATTAGTAAGGAACTCCACACACCTGTTTGTCTAGGGCTTAATTGAAAGGAAAGACCAAAAACCTGCAGAAACTAGGCCCTCCAAGGAATGAGTTTAACACCCCTGCCATACAAGTTGTATATTATATATTGTTGTCCACATCACTAAGGACTTAACGTGGTCCACACAAACCCACACAGCCGTGAAGAACAATACAGAACCACACAGTCGGCTCCTATCCCCTCAGGAGGCTGAAAAGATTTGTATCGGATCCCTCAAAAAGTTAGACAGTTGCACCATCGAGAGCATCTTGACTGGCTGCATCACGGCTTGGTATGGAAAATGCACCGCCATCGACCGCAAAAGCGCTTCAGAGGGTGGTGCGGACATCACTGACTATAGACAGTTCACTCTACTACCGTCCGGCAAACGGTACCGGAGCATCGGCTCTCGACCAACAGGCTCCTGCAGTTGGAGTCACAGTGATTCTATCGAGTAACGACTACAAAATCAATTTAAGTAACTGTACTCAGATATATTAAGCGCAACGGGTTTCCTCAAAAGTTTGAGTAATGACAGTACATTGGGGTTTACAGTGTACGCACACACACACACACACACACACACACACACACACACACACATAACACACACATGTATACTGAGCCACACACAAAAAGACATACACATACACACACATACACACAAATACACACACTTTTACACACATAATTTCCTGCTGCTACTCTGTTCTTTATTTTACTCTTATTATTATATATCCTGATGCCTAGTCACTTTACCCTGCCTTCATGTACATATCTACCTCAAATACCTTATTATTATCTATCCTGATGCCTAGTCACTTTACCCTGCCTTCTTGTCCATATCTACCTCAAATACCTTATTATTATCTATCCTGATGCCTAGTCACTTTACCCTGCCTTCATGTACATATCTACCTCATATACCTTATTATTATCTATCCTGATGCCTAGTCACTT
Organism: Coregonus sp. 'balchen'; assembly: GCA_902810595.1. Taxonomy (NCBI): domain Eukaryota; kingdom Metazoa; phylum Chordata; class Actinopteri; order Salmoniformes; family Salmonidae; genus Coregonus; species Coregonus sp. 'balchen'. The sequence continues at coordinate 43,776,885 of LR778283.1, forward strand.
TACCCTGCCTTCATGTACATATCTACCTCAAATACCTTATTATTATCTATCCTGATGCCTAGTCACTTTACCCTGCCTTCATGTACATATCTCCCTCAAATACCTTATTATTATCTATCCTGATGCCTAGTCACTTTACCCTGCCTTCATGTACATATCTACCTCAAATACCTTATTATTATCTATCCTGATGCCTAGTCACTTTACCCTGCCTTCATGTACATATCTACCTCAAATACCTTATTATTATCTATCCTGATGCCTAGTCACTTTACCCTGCCTCCATGTACATATCTACCTCAAATACCTTATTATTATATATCCTGATGCCTAGTCACTTTACCCTGCCTTCATGTACAGTGGGGAAAAAAGTATTTAGTCAGCCACCAATTGTGCAAGGTCTCCCACTTAAAAAGATGAGAGAGGCATGTAATTTTCATCATAGGTACACGTAAACTATGATAGACAAATTGAGAAAAGAAAATCCAGAAAATCACATTGTAGGATTTTTTATGAATTTATTTGCAAATTATGGTGGGAAATAAGTATTTGGTCACCTACAAACAAGCAAGATTTCTGGCTCTCACAGACCTGTAACTTCTTCTTTAAGAGGCTCTTCTGTCCTCCACTCGTTACCTGTATTAATGGCACATGTTTGAACTTGTTATCAGTATAAAAGACACCTGTCCACAACCTCAAACAGTCACACTCCAAACTCCACTATGGCCAAGACCAAAGAGCTGTTAAAGGACACCAGAAACAAAATTGTAGACCTGCACCAGGCTGGGAAGACTGAATCTGCAATAGGTAAGCAGCTTGGTTTGAAGAAATCAACTGTGGGAGCAATTATTAGGAAATGGAAGACATACAAGACCACTGATAATCTCCCTTGATCTGGGGCTCCACGCAAGATCTCACCCCGTGGGGTCAAAATGATCACAAGAACGGTGAGCAAAAATCCCAGAACCACACAGGGGGACCTAGTGAATGACCTGCAGAGAGCTGGGACCAAAGTAACAAAGCCTACCATCAGTAACACACTACGCCGCCAGGGACTCAAATCCTGCAGTGCCAGACGTGTCCCCCTGCTTAAGCCAGTACATGTTCCAGGCCCATCTGATAGTTGCTAGAGTGCATTTGGATGATCCAGAAGAGGATTTGGAGAATGTCATATGGGTCAGATTGAAACCAAAATGAAACGTTTTGGTAAAACTCAACTGTCGGTGGGAGGACAAAGGACTGCTGAGTTGGCATCCAAAGAAACACCATCCTACGTGAAGATGGGGGTGGAAACATCTGCTATGGGGCTTGTTTTTCTGCAAAAGGGACAGGAGACTGACCGTGGTAAAGAAAGAATGAAATGGGGCCAGGTATCGTGAGATTTTGAGTGAAACCTCATTCCATTAGCAAGGCATTAGATGAAACGTGCTGGGTATTTCAGAATGACAATAAGCCAAACACACCGCCCCGGGCAACGAAGGAGTGGCTTCGTAGAAGCCATTTCAAGGTCTGGAGTGGCCTAGCAGTATCCAGATTCTCAACCCCATAGAAAATCTTGGAGGGAGCTTGAAAGTCTGTGTTGCCCCAAGCGACAGCCCCAAAACATCACTTGCTCTAGAGGAGATCTTGCATGGAGGAGAATGGCAAAATACCAGCAACAGTGTGTGAAACTTGTTGAAGACTTCAACTCGGTTTTTGGGTTTTTGTCTGTCAAATTTTCCCCCCTTTTCCCTTTCCCCCTTTGTCAGCTAGAGGTTTGTTGTCCTCCCTATAGGCTGTCTCATCGTTGTCGGTGATCAGGCCTACCACCGTTGTGTCATCGGCAAACTTAATGACGGTGTTGGAGTCGTGCATGGCCACACAGTTGTGGGTGAACAGGGAGTACAGGAGGGGATTAAGCATGCACCCCTGAGTTTTCATATTAAAAAACATTTTTAAAATTACAGGTAAATTACTGGTACATTTTGAAAGTTACCGGGAATATTCTCTCTCTTTGCAACCCCACTAACAAATAGTATTTTATTTGGTACATATGACACATTAAGATGCAAATGCTAAAATATAGATGATCACAATATATGTTGCCTGTCCAAAAGAAATCCTATAAGCATGTGATAATGCCGACTCTTGAGAATGACAGGCGTTACACAATTACATCCATATTAAATGAAGCTACAATATGCGTAGGACACTTATGCATAAATCATTATAAATGAGATATGCATTTGCAACATACAAACATGCAAATAAAAATTGTATCAAACTCATATTGAGCTTCATAGCAAGAGAAATGTATTTGCACTGCCACAGATTACCTTGAAACCATACAACACGTGTCAAATTAATTTCGCGGAGGGCCGAGTGCCTGCGTGTTTTAGCTTCTCCCTTTTTACTTGATTGATGAATTAAGGTCACTAATTAGTAAGGAACTCCACACACCGTGTTGTCTAGGGCTTAATTGAAAGGAAAGACCAAAAACCTGCCAGAAACTAGGCCTCCAAGGAATGAGTTTAACACCCCTGCCATACAAGTTGTATATTATATATTGTTGTCCACATCACTAAGGACTTAACGGGGTCCACACAAACCCACACAGCCGTGAAGAACATACAGAACCACACAGTCGGCTCCTATCCCCTCAGGAGGCTGAAAAGATTTGGATCGGATCCTCAAAAAGTTAGACAGTTGCACCATCGAGAGCATCTTGACTGGCTGCATCACTGCTTGGTATGGAAAATGAACCGCCCTCGACCGCAAAAGCGCCTCAGAGGGTGGTGCGGACATCACTGACTATAGACAGTTCACTCTACTACCGTCCGGCAAACGGTACCGGAGCATCGGCTCTCGACCAACAGGCTCCTGCAGTTGGAGTCACAGTGACTCTATCGAGTAACGACTACAAAATCAATTTAAGTAACTGTACTCAGATATATTAAGCGCAACGGGTTTCCTCAAAAGTTTGAGTAATGACAGTACATTGGGGTTTACAGTGTACGCACAAACACACACACACACACACACACACACACACACACACACACACACACACACACACACACACACACACACACGTATACTGAGCCACACACACAAAGACATACACATACACACACTTTTACACACATAATTTATAATAATAATAATAATATGCCATTTAGCAGACGCTTTTATCCAAAGCGACTTACATGTACATATCTACCTCAAATACCTTATTATTATCTATCCTGATGCCTAGTCACTTTACCATGCCTTCATGGTACATATCTACCTCAAATACCTTATTATTATCTATCCTGATGCCTAGTCACTTTACCCTGCCTTCATGTAACATATCTACCTCCAAATACCTTATTATTATCTATCCTGATGCCTAGTCACTTTAACCCTGCCTTCATGTACATATCTACCTCAAATACCTTATTATTATCTATCCTGATGCCTAGTCACTTTACCCTGCCTTCATGTACATATCTACCTCAAATACCTTATTATTATCTATCCTGATGCCTAGTCACTTTACCCTGCCTTCATGTACATATCTACCTCAAATACCTTATATTATCTATCCTGATGCCTAGTCACTTTACCATGCCTTCATGTACATATCTACCTCAAATACCTTATTATTATCTATCCTGATGCCTAGTCACTTACTGCCTTCAGGACATTCCCTCAAATGACCTATTATTATCTATCCTGATGCCTAGTCCACTTTACCCCTCGTAACGTATCTACCTCAAATACCTTATTATTATCTATCCTGATGCCTAGTCACTTTACCCCTGCCTTCATGTACATATCTACCTCAAATACCATTTGTACCTCTGCATATTATATTGATCTGGTACTGGTACTTCCTGTATATAGCTCCACATTGATCTGGTACTGGTACTTCCTGTATATAGCTCCACAATGATCTGGTACTGGTACTCCCTGTATATAGCTCCACATTGATCTGGTACTGGTACTCCCTGTATATCTTCATTCTAGCATTTGTATTGTTCTTGCTTTATTATTTTAACTCTGCATCGTTGAGAAGGGCTCGTAAGCAAGCATGGTAGTCTACACCTGTTGTATTCGGCACGTGACAAATACAATTTCATTTGATAATTGATTAACACAGAGATCCTATTAAATTAGGGATTATATATGTAATTATATGGATCTGCATGCATTCTGGATGGCGAAAACGTTTTGCTTTGATTATCCAGATTATCCATTAGAATGAATGTGTATTCTAGACACTGCCAATACCTAGTGGAAAAGGGTCGTGGAAATATTTTTTTGTAAAGTATGTGTTTTTTATCGTGTGCTAGTGTAAACAAATGTTTGGTAGAATAATGTGATAGCCTATGTAAAGGTAGAATAATGTGATAGCCTATATGAAGGTTGAATAATGTGATAGCCTATATAAAGGTAGAATAATGTGATAGCTTATATAAAGTTAGAATAATGTGATAGCCTATGTAAAGGTAGAATAATGTGATAGCCTATGTAAAGGTAGAATAATGTGATAGCCTATGTAAAGGTAGAATAATGTGATAGCTTATATAAAGGTAGAATAATGTGATAGCCTATGTAAAGGTAGAATAATGTGATAGCCTATATGAAGGTAGAATAATGTGATAGCTTATATAAAGGTGTTGTGTGTATACAGTAAACTGTATAATGATCAATTAATGCTGACATAGTAGATATCCCTACTCTCCAACAGTCCGAGATAATAGTCTTCGTGTCCATCATATAAATGATTACAGTACAGAGGAGAGGAAATCTAGGACACCCATTAAACATGAGACAAGCCATGCATCTTCTGCTTCTGTCCCCGTTCACCACACACAGACACTCTCTACCATCCCCACTCCGAACGAAGTGCGTGTGCGCACATGCGCGCGCAATGTGTGTGTGTGTGTGTGTGTGTTCGCGTGCACGTGCGATCTCTGTGTGTGTGTGTGTGTGTGTGTGTGTGCTTCAGATTCCAGGAGACGTCATTGATATAGACCTGAGACGCACAAGGAGTTGCCAAGCATACTGTCATTATGAACTGTTAACCGTTACCGTGGTATCTAAGACAACGTTCTCTTCCCGGGCTTAAACACAGTGGGATTTCTGACATATTGCAAAACATATTGTACCCTATTCATTTAATAGGGCACCTAACCCCATAGGGTTCTGGTCAAATGTAGTGCACTATATAGGGAATATGAGATGCAAAATGACGTCTGGAAGACAAGGAACACAAGATGAGACATTATCACACAGAAGTATTTCCATGTTCAACTCCACGACACTGTGGCAAAGTGGTCTCTCTGAGTACGGCCGGTGTTGAAGACGAAGGAAACTGGCTATATGGTCTCTGAGTCTGGCCAGTGTTAAAGAGGAATATGTCATACTGTGTTTTCCTCCATAAATGGCTGCTTTTAGAGAAATGTTAACATGTTTTTACTGAAATAAAGAACCAACCACCCTGACCTCCGAGTCCTAAGAGACCCAGGGTATGAAGAACCAACCACCCTGACCTCCGAGTCCTAAGAGACCCAGGGTATGAAGAACCAACCACCCTGACCTCCGAGTCCTAAGAGACCCAGGGTATGAAGAACCAACCACCCTGATGAAGAACCACCCCCTCCTCCCCGAGTCCTAAAGACCCAGGGTATGAAGAAACCAAACACCCTGACCTCCGAGTCCTAAGAGACCCAGGGTATGAAGAACCAACCACCCTGACCTCGAACACCCACATGGGGGAGCCAAGATAAAAAAAAAAGGTAAAAAAATAAGGCATTTTCTCCACAAATGAGCCTGTTACACTTCATATGCAATGCAGGCTATGTGATGGTAGCTAGCTAAGTGCACAGACGCAATTCACACAACACTAAATACTTCCTCCAAGCTAGCTAACCACTGTAGCCGGTATTGACATTATATTTAAATCATAATGGATTAGCTAGCTTCCATGAAACAGATGCCTGTGTTAGCTGCCGAGTTAGTGCGGTGTCCTTAGCTAGCTAGCTAGCTAGCTATGTTGTGCTAGCTAGCGTATATGCTAACATTAGCTAGATAGCTAAACACGGCTATGGGCTGGCACTGGCAGTACGGGATTATGAAGAGTGAATTAAACAATTTCTTCATCATCTTGCTAGGTAGTTATCTAGCTGTGGCCATCTGGCTAGTATCAACAAGGCCTTTCTACAAAATAGCAACATTAACGCAAATAGATTGGAATCTAGACCATAAGCGATAGACCCGGATATGCATTACCAAACAACACTACTGCCACCTGGTTCGGAGTATTTTAACAAGGCTGAGTGGCTGACGACGTCAAGGTCTTTGCTGTGTGAACACACAAGAGTGTCACGTCTACCCCCCCCGCTCCCCCTCTCCGGTGCTCGAAGGTCCCCAGTTCACTCATCATTATGCACACCTGCCACCATCGTTACGCTCACCGCTTAATTATGGGACTCACCTGGTCTCCATCACGTCATTAATTACCTCCCCTATATCTTGTCACTCCCTCAGGTTCATTCCCCAGTCAGAATTGATGTTGTTATGTTTCTCATGTCCAGACGCTGTTCTTGTTTTTGTTCTATGTTTATTTATTATGAAACCCTCACCCTGTACCTGCCGACACGCTGTTCAGAGGTGCTGAGTACAGTCGGCAGGCAAACGTTTGACAATCCTACCCGTGTGTCTGAGCTTGAAAAATCCTAGCTTGACTGTGACATAGATTTTCTTAAACAGGCCCTAAAAAGCATCAGTGACCATTTGACATAATGTTCGGTGTTTGCTTCAATAGCTTTTAATCATTTTCAATACTACGAGCTTAGTACCACGAACGTAAAGCGTTCCAAATGTCCGATTCCTCGGGAATTTCTACTGCTGTAAGTCACAAGCCACTAGCGACACAAAAATATGAGTTTAATTTATTATCCATATGAGGCACAAAGAAGGCAAGACAAGAAAGCAAGAAAAAGGCAAAGATAATAAGAAAAGGAGAAACAAAAGGCATGGAAGAAGGGAAGAAGGGACTTTGAAAGTCTGGATCAAAGAGCTTTATCTACACAGTACTGCTCTCTGGTAAACATGTGGATGGATTGATAATACTACAAGCTAAATTAAAAAACAAGCTTTCCCGAAAATCCAAACCCGAACTTTTTGGTTCTCAAGTATCAACAAAGTTCTCATCAGTGATAAAAAATTAAAAAAAGGACTGAATAATGTATCGTCAATTGCACCCAATTCCCTATGGAGTGCATTACTTTGGCCAGGGCCCATAGGGGCTACATTTAGTGCACTAAATAGGAAATAGGGTGCCATTTGGGACACAGTCCTATGTACTGTCTGTATGTGAAGAGTTTTTAAACTACTCTGCAAGGAAGGGAGATGACATACCGTGACGTAACAACAAAGGATATTACTTTTTGTTTGAACGTTACTCTACACAGACTGACGCACGCACGCACGCACGTATGCACGCACGTACGCACGCACACGCTACTCTCTCCTCAACTGACAGATCAAAGGGAATGTCCTACAACCAGGCAGGGTACCTGACTCAACTCTCTCTACGGTTGGCCCGACTCTAGTATGTATTGGTTGAGGCTCAATGTTAAATTCAAATCTCCCTACCATCATATCTAAGGCAATATGACAACAATGTCGATGGAAATTCACACATCAACTTGATTGGAGGTAAACAACACGCTCCCCGCCTCTCGTCATGAGCCGTCCTGCCGTTACTGAGAACCATGTGAAATATGTACACAAATGTGTATCTTTATCGCAAAAAGAAATACAAATACACACATAACTTTAAGCTACGTAGTCATTTGAGAGAGTTAATGAACTGTCCATTGATCAGCACAGCAATTGATAAAACAGGGCCATGTTTGAAAAAGCTAATTGTTCTGAGTTTATGTCAAAATTAGACAGGTAAGCTAACGGTTATAGAAATCAGGAATGGAGGCAGGCTCTATAGACATCCACATATGAGTGACTGTGTCCAACACACCACCACCTGTTGTTATGTTGGGCACCTACTGACCCCCCAAAAAATATGTTATGAAATAAAAAGAAATCTCAATGACATATTTTGCTAAAATAAAGGTTTAAGGAAATACAGGCAGGCACCACATTACTACCATACAAAACAGCTCAATCAAGCAGGCATGATGGTCTTGTAAGTATAAAAGCAAATCTTGGTTTCAAATCATTTTTTATTTTTTTTTAAAGCTTGAAAACGTAGTGGAATGGGATTAGTGTGGTGTGGGAAGAATCCTAAACTTTAACTTGTATGCAGCACAAATCACATTGGGAATAGCTCTAGGAGCCTGTATTAGGCTGAACGTTTGAATCCTCAGCAATCTGCATACCACTTATTTGAAGTACAATAGACCAACATAGCTACCGTAGCAGGTCAAAGCTGCTTACTTCTCACTTAAAACATCGTTTTTTTGTTTTTAATTTCCATGGTTTTTACACCGGAAGGTGATTTTCTGTTAAAGGTGCATTACATAACATTTCCACATTCCTGATTATTTTATTTTTTTTTGCAACCAAAAGTTTGTCATTGGCAGTGCTATTGTAACCTTTAACTCAGCCTCTGCCAAAAGGTCTGGGTCTTAATGGCACAGGTGATGTGTTTACATAACTGCAAGGGTTTCTGGTTGATACCCTGGTCTGCTGGCTGTTGCCAGCATATAAAAACATATATATACAATATACAGTATACAGTGAGGGAAAAAAAAGTATTTGATCCCCTGCTGATTTTGTACGTTTGCCCACTGACAAAGACATGATCAGTCTATAACTTTAATGGTAGGTTTATTTGAACAGTGAGAGACAGAATAACAACAACAAAAATCCAGAAAAACGCATGTCAAAAAACCTGTATGAAAGACACCTGGGAGCCAGAAATCTTTCTGATTGAAAGGGGGTCAAATACTTATTTCCCTCATTAAAATGCAAATCAATTTATAACATTTTTGACATGCATTTTTCTGGATTTTGTTGTTGTTATTCTGTCTCTCACTGTTCAAATAAACCTACCATTAAAATTATAGACTGATCATGTCTTTGTCAGTGGGTAAACGTACAAAATCAGCAGGGGATCAAATACTTTTTTCCCTCACTGTATATATATATATATATATATATATATATATATATATATATATATATATATATATATATATATATATACAGTGGGGAGAACAAGTATTTGATACACTGCCGATTTTGCAGGTTTTCCTACTTACAAAGCATGTAGAGGTCTGTAATTTTTATCATAGGTACACTTCAACTGTGAGAGACGGAATCTAAAACAAAAATCCAGAAAATCACATTGTATGATTTTTAAGTAATTCATTTGCATTTTATTGCATGACATAAGTATTTGATCACCTACCAACCAGTAAGAATTCCGGCTCTCACAGACCTGTTAGTTTTTCTTTAAGAAGCTCTCCTGTTCTCCACTCATTACCTGTATTAACTGCACCTGTTTGAACTCATTACCTGTATAAAAGACACCTGTCCACACACTCAATCAAACAGACTCCAACCTCTCCACAATGGCCAAGACCAGAGAGCTGTGTAAGGACATCAGGGATACAATTGTAGACCTGCACAAAGCTGGGATGGGCTACAGGACAATAGGCAAGCAGCTTGGTGAGAAGGCAACAAACTGTTGGCGCAATTATTAGAAAATGGAAGAAGTTCAAGATGACGGTCAATCACCCTCGATCTGGGGCTCCATGCAAGATCTCACCTCGTGGGGCATCAATGATCATGAGGAAGGTGAGGGATCAGCCCAGAACTACACGGCAGGACCTGGTCAATGACCTGAAGAGAGCTGGGACCACAGTCTCAAAGAAAACCATTAGTAACACACTACGCCGTCATGGATTAAAATCCTGCAGCGCACGCAAGGTCCCCCTGCTCAAGCCAGCGCATGTCCAGGCCCGTCTGAAGTTTGCCAATGACCATCTGGATGATCCAGAGGAGGAATGGGAGAAGGTCATGTGGTCTGATGAGACAAAAATATAGCTTTTTGGTCTAAACTCCACTCGCCGTGTTTGGAGGAAGAAGAAGGATGAGTACAACCCCAAGAACACCATCCCAAACCGTGAAGCATGGAGGTGGAAACATCATTCTTTGGGGATGCTTTTCTGCAAAGGGGACAGGGCGACTGCACCGTATTGAGGGGAGGATGGTTGGGGCCATGTATCGCGAGATCTTGGTCAACAACCTCCTTCCCTCAGTAAGAGCATTGAAGATGGATCGTGGCTGGGTCTTCCAGCATGACAACGACCCGAAACACACAGCCAGGGCATCTAAGGAGTGGCTCCGTAAGAAGCATCTCAAGGTCCTGGAGTTGCCTAGCCAGTCTCCAGACCTGAACCCAATAGAAAATCTTTGGAGGGAGCTGAAAGTCCGTATTGCCCAGCGACAGCCCCGAAACCTGAAGGATCTGGAGAAGGTCTGTATGGAGGAGTGGGCCAAAATCCCTGCTGTAGTGTGTGCAAACCTGGTCAAGACCTACAGGAAACTTATGATCTGTGTCATTGCCAACAAAGGGTATATAACAAAGTATTGAGAAACTTTTGTTATTGACCAAATACTTATTTTCCACCATAATTTGCAAATAAATTCATAAAAAATCCTACAATGTGATTTTCTGGATTTTTTTTCCTAATTTTGTCTGTCATAGTTGACGTGTACCTATGATGAAATTTTTTCCCCACTGTATAAAAGCAAATCTTGGTTTCAAATATTTTTAAAGCTTGGAAACGTAATGGAATGGGATTAGTGTGGTGTGGTAAAGAATCCTAAACTTTAACTTGTATGCAGCACAAATCACATTACAGTGGAAGCAGCTCTAGGAGCATGTATTAGGCTGAACGTTTGAATCCTCAGCAATCTGCATACAACTTATTTGAAGTACAATAGACCAACATAGCTACCGTAGCAGGTCAAAGCTTGTTGCAACCAAAAGTTTGTCATTGGCAGTGCTATTGTAACCTTTAACTCAGCCTCTGCCAAAAGGTCTGGGTCTTAATGGCACAGGTGATGTGTTTGCATAACTGCAAGGGTAGCTAGTTTATACCCTGGTCTGCTGGCTGTTGCCAGCATATAAAAACATATATATATACAGTATACAGTGAGGGAAAAAAGTATTTGATTTTGTACGTTTGCCCACTGACAAAGAAATGATCAGTCTATAATTTTAAAGGTAGGTTTATTTGAACAGTGACAGACAGAATAACAACAACAAAAATCCAGAAAAACGCATGTTTTGACTTTCATGAGACTTTTTTCAAATCATCATTAGAGTCATGCAGCCTTAGAATGTATTAAGAATCAAAACATATAGCCCAACGTTTATCGCAAGTAAAGTTACATTAATAACTCTAAATTAAGCATATAGGAGGACATGTTTCTTTGTTCACCACTCAACACAGAATAGCCACATGTGCGCACTCCCTCAAATACTTTGGAGAAAATGTATTTTCTATTTTATTCAGCTATGTTCAATTGTATTCTTCATATTACAAAATAATATAAAATTATGCCACATAATTCAAAGGAAATCTTGTCTGCTAAATGAACTAGTGTAGCCCACAGCCATATGGCATAGCCAGATCAGGGCCTAACATAAGGACAACTGAGAGTATGCTATTCTGTTCTTCTGAAATAGACCACATTTACTTCATATCATGTTTCTTTAGACCTGTCTAAAATAAATAATGGATTTATTGTGATGGTGTAGGCTTTTATTAAATGGATTTCTTAGACTTTTTAAAAAGTAGATGTTCCAAAGGTCTGCCATCAGTGGGCTATGCGTGGAAGCCTGGAGATGCTAAATGTATTTATGTTAATTAATGGTCAATTACTGTGAGACCGACAGTTATTTGCTCGACAATCACAGGTTGACAAAATGTCATGGCCGCCACAGCCCTAGCAGAGGCACATTTTTGTATATTTCTCCTATAATCACAATAGATGTCATGAGTACACCAAGTACTGTACCATCCATACACAAAACATTCACAACATGAATACCATCCACACACACACACACACACACACACACACACACACACACACACACACACACACACACACACACACACACACACACACACACACACACACACACACACACACAAACACATACACTCTCACACACAGTGAATCATTGATCATTTGTCTACAAAAACAGTGTTGATGAATTAATGGCCAAAAGGTTAAATGGCTTGTATAGTGCTGCAAATAAATGACAACGTCGACCATGTGAAAATCTACATTAATATTTCTACGGTACAAATAACGGACATTACGATCTGGTGTTTTGCCCCAAATGGCACCCTTTTCCCTGTATAGTGCACTACTTTTGACAAGGGACACAAAAAGGGCTCAGGTGAAAAGTAGTGGACTGTATGTAGAGAATATGATGCCATTTGGGACATCATAAACTGGAGCGTAGCCTTGTGATAAGTGATTGTTCTGTTCCGTTTTTTTTTTCTTCCCATAACACATTTCAAGGGAAGGATATAAAAGGGGTTCTGCCGGGCGAATTAAGTCTGTGTTTGTCGGAGGGCCAGAGGGGAGTATATTACTGTTAGCTCTACTGTTGACTCATCCTCCCTGTGTCTACACGTACAGCCACTATCCTTCCCTTGTGTCCAATACAATGGTGACACAGGAGACAGGAGACAAGTAGAAAGAAACACAGAACAGACACTGACGACCAGGAGAGGGGCCTGTGTGTCTAGAAATAAAAGTCGATATCTAGAAGCTAGTGACACTAAAAAAAAAAAGAAAATCAAACCACACGTTGCCATGGACTAAGTCACAATAAACACACATAGCATGAGAAGTAAACGTGGGCAGAAGTCACTTAAATTCAGGACAGAATGAATATAAATATCAAAAGCAGAGCTGTGGCAACAGACACACGGTCCTGACAGGTCCAAACAGACTGCCTAATGACAGACACACGGTCCTGACAGGTCCAAACAGACTGCTAATGACAGACACACGGTCCTGACAGGTCCAAACAGACTGCCTAATGACAGACACACGGTCCTGACAGGTCGAAACAGACTGCCTAATGACAGACACACGGTCCTGACAGGTCCAAACAGACTGCCTAATGACAGACACACGGTCCTGATAGGTCCAAACAGACTGCTTAATGAAAAGAAAAGGCCTGGTTGACAACTATGCTCATTTTGCTGTCAGGGCTGTAGGCCTCAGATAGAAAAATCCTTTGGTTGTATTATATTAAAGGCCCTGCAGTGAGGAGCTAGGCTAGTGAGAAGTCACATTCTGGAGTCACTCAGACCCTGCAGTGATAGCCTGGTCCCACACATACCAGATAATGAACAGATTCCATTACACAGGACCAAGGTGTCCAGTGGTCCTCTGATGTCTGGCGGGTGGCCTTTCTACACACCAGAAGTGTCTGAGAGTCATTATAAAACAGGTTGTTTGGATCCTGGATGTGGATTGGTTGATAGCAGGGAGTTATTCACCACAATGCCTGTTAACAGTTCCATTTGATTTGTCAACGTGCGTCCACTGTCCCACAGCCCAGCCAGGCAATTTATAAACTGAATCTGCTCTGGAAAGAACTGTCTAGACGTAATCTACCCACGCTACTAGCCTAGCGTTGCACCAATTGGGGTTTGTCTGTCACGCCCCGGCCTATAGAACTCTAGGTCCGTCCCGTTCCTTAACGTACGTGACGTTGTCTAAACCTTGCTGTCTGCCTCTCCGACCTGTGGAACATTTTGCTGAACTCCACAGTAACCGTGGTTATGAATGTGATGAGATAAAAAATAAATAAAATGATTTTTTTCTCATTAAAAGAACGTTTTTAATGAAAACATGTAAATAATCTTTTTTTTTAAATATGTTGGCAACTGTTTTATAAAAGCAATAAATAAGGCCCTCAAGCCCGGGAATTATCGTGAATAACACCCTCCTAAGGGTTGTTTCCCCCGACACTTCGCTTCGCCTCGGGCCTAAGAACAGTCCTTAGTCAGGAGTTATTCGCACCATTATCCCTGGGTTCTCATGCCTTATTGCTTAATCGTTTCATCTTAACCGCTTGCTAAGGACAGTATAACCTGACCGACACACAATACCGACTGGTAAAGACAAAAACGAAAGACTGAGAAGTGCATTATCTTATGACAGCATGATTGAGACATTCAAAATAAGACCATAGAAACTAGTGTATCATTAAACTCACATGGTGAATCATCTATCATCAGAGGGGGTGTGTGTACAGGAGTGCTTGCATATGTGTGTGTTGCATTGCCGTTGCTGCTATCAGAGAAGACAACACTATCAACTAGTTATAAACATAAAAACCTCATGTTTAAACATTACAACATGTACTGCCTATCATCTACAGGAGAACAGGCTTTAATTAACATTCTGCCAGGCATTATTCTTGTTTTCATTAATTCCCTAATGACCGCCGATATCATTTTTAATTGACCAGACCGGCTCATAATAATATCTGGAAGCAGCACGTAAAGAGGAGAGGGGTGACAGGAGGAATATAAAGAGGATTTTGCAACAGACAGTGAAGACTTCAATAATAACTCAAACACAAAGACTGTAAGTACTCAGACCAGGCATCACTCATGGATTACCTATAAATACAATGCATCACTCATGGATTACCTATAATCACCAGGCATCACTCATGGATTACCTATAATCACCAGGCATCACTCATGGATTAACTATAAACACCAGGCATCACTCATGGATTACCTATAAATACCAGAAATCACTAATGGATTACCTATAAATACAAGGCATCACTCATGGTTTACCTATATAACCAGGCATCACTCATGGATTACCAAAAAAACAAACAGGCATCACTCATGGATTATCTATAAACATCAGGCATCACACATGTATTACCTATAAATACCAGGCATCACTCATGGATTACCTATACCTCGTTACCGGTATATCTTTTGTCGACAAAGGAAATCACAAGATACATTTAACACTTAAAAGCAATGGAAATGCATCCATCTATAACACAACTCAACATATCTACATTTGATCTGTAACATATCCAGAACGTATCATAACTGTGCTGTTTGCATCTATAACACATCTATGTACAGCAGGGAAAAGGTGGCCATTTCAGAAGCACCTGTGGACAACATAAATGCTATGAAAACGTATCTAACTGTGCAGTGTGCATCTGTGATACACACACACACACACACACACACACACACACACACACACACACACACACACACACACACACACACACACACACACACACACACACACAGCTAAATAGAAGCGGTAAAGGGGGGCTGAGGGTGTAATTACACTGTCATGTCTGGTTATCATCAACATCAGATAGATACACCAGGTGTGTCTAGTCCTTGGGAGACGAGAAGATTACTATTTCTGAATAAATCATTTCACAGCCACATCATGTGACATGTCATTCACCATCTTGTTTAGGAGCTTTGAGTTGAATGGAGAAGGAAAGAGAGATGACAGGATGAACAGATGTTGACTGGAGAAGGAAAGAGAGATGACAGGATGAACAGATGTTGAATGGAGAAGGAAAGAGAGATGACAGGATGAACAGATGTTGAATGGAGAAGGAAAGAGAGATGACAGGTTGAACAGATGTTGAATGGAGAAGGAAAGAGAGATGACAGGATGAACAGATGTTGAATGGAGAAGGAAAGAGAGATGACAGGATGAACAGATGTTGAATGGAGAAGGAAAGAGATATGACAGGATGAACAGATGTTGAATGGAGAAGGAAAGAGAGATGACAGGATGAACAGACGAAGGGATGGAGAATAGTTAAAAGGATGAGTGTAGTATCTTTCTGTTCACCCATGTCAGTGTTGAGGTGGATCATGCATTAATACATTAATCAGGGACCGTTCCTCACTCTCTTCATTAACAATGATGGATGGTATTGGGAGGAAGATTCAAACAAAATGGGAGAAGAGTAGGCGTGTGATGATGTATTGATAACCAAACAGGAAGTGTGATGATGTATGGAGAACCAAACAGGAAGTGTGATGGTGTATGGAGAACCAAACAGGAAGTGTGATGATGTATGGAGAACCAAACAGGGAGTGTGATGATGTATGGAGAACCAAACAGGGAGTGTGATGATGTATGGAGAACCAAACAGGAAGTGTGATGATGTATGGAGAACCAAAATGGGAGTGTGATGATGTATGGAGAACCAAACAGGAAGTGTGATGATGTATGAAGAACCAAACAGGAAGTGTGATGATGTATGGAGAACCAAACAGGAAGTGTGATGATGTATGGAGAACCAAACAGGAATTGTGATGATGTATGGAGAACCAAACAGGAAGTGTGATGATGGATGGAGAACCAAACAGGAAGTGTGAAGATGTATGGATAACCAAACAGGAAGCGTGATGATGTATGGAAAACCAAACAGGAAGTGTGATGATGCATGGATAACCAAACAGGAAGTGTGATGATTCATGGAAAACCAAACAGGGAATGTGATGATTCATGGAGAACCAAACAGGGAGTGTGATGATTCATGGAGAACCAAACAGGGAGAGTGATGAAGCAGTGGGTTGATGCATTGAGAGATCCTAATATTACAAGAGTACCAGTGTGTTGATGCATTGTTGCCTGCTGTGGATGACTCAGTTCAATTTATTTATCTGAAAACTCTTCAGTGTGAGACAGGTGTGTGTGTGTGTGTGTGTGTGTGTGTGTGTGTGTGTGTGTGTGTGTGTACACACACGCTAGAACACACACTCACACACGCTAGAACACACACTCACACACGCTAGAACACACACTCACACACGTTAGGACACACACTCACACACGCTAGAACACACACTCACACACGCTAGGACACACGTGTACATTGTAATATTGTTGTATGGTGGTATTATACATGTTGTATTGTAGATATGTAGTGGTGTAATAATGTTATATGATGTTCTGTTTTATCTTTTGTTTTATGTGTGATGTAAGAACCTTGATGTGTTTGGACCCCAGGAAGAGTAGCTGCTGCCTTGGCAGGAACTAATGGGGATCCATAATAAACCCCAGGAAGAGTAGCTGCTGCCTTGGCAGGAACTAATGGGGATCCATAATAAACCCCAGGAAGAGTAGCTGCTGCCTTGGCAGGAACTAATGGGGATCCATAATAAACCCCAGGAAGAGTAGCTGCTGCCTTGGCAGGAACTAATGGGGATCCATAATAAACCCCAGGAAGAGTATGGCCAGGCACGACTCCAACACCATCATTAAGTTTGCCGACGACACAACAGTGGTAGGCCTGATCACCGACAACGATGAGACAGCCTATAGGGAGGAGGTCAGAGATCTGGCCGTGTGGTGCCAGGACAACAACCTCTCCCTCAACGTGACCAAGACAAAGGAGATGATTGTGGACTACAGGAAAAAAAAGAGGACTGAGCACGCCCCCATTCTCATCGACGGGGCTGTAGTGGAACAGGTTGAGAGCTTCAAGTTCCTTGGTGTCCACATCACCAACGAACTATCATGGTCCAAACACACCAAGACAGTCGTGAAGAGGGCACGACAAAGCCTATTCCCCCTCAGGAGACTAAAAAGATTTGGCATGGGTCCTCAGATCCTCAAAAAATTCTACAGCTGCACCATCGAGAGCATCCTGACTGGTTGCATCACCGCCTGGTATGGCAACTGCTTGGCCTCTGACCGCAAGGCACTACAGAGGGTAGTGCGTACGGCCCAGTACATCACTGGGGCAAAGCTCCCTGCCATCCAGGACCTCTATACCAGGCGGGTGTCAGAGGAAGGCCCTCAAAATTGTCAAAGACTCCAGTCACCCTAGTCATAGACTGTTCTCTCTGCTACCGCACGGCAAGCGGTACCGGAATGCCAAGTCTAGGTCCAAAAGACTTCTCAACAGCTTCTACCCCCAAGCCATAAGACTCCTGAACAGCTAATCATGGCTACCCGGACTATTTGCACTGCCCCCCCACCCCATCCTTTTTACGCTGCTGCTACTCTGTTAAGTATTTATGCATAGTCACTTTAACTCTACCCACATGTACATATTACCTCAATTACCTCAACTAGCCGGTGCCCCCGCACATTGGACTATGCAACGGTACCCCCCCTGTATATATAGCCTCCCTACTGTCACTTTATTCTATTGTATATATAGCCTCCCTACTGTCACTTTATTTTTTACTTCTGCTCTTTTTTTCTCAACACTTTTTTGTTGTTGTTTTATTCTTACTTTTTGTTTAAATAAATGCACTTTGGGTTAAATTTTTTTCCTAATGTTGCCCTTTTTTGGCCTTCCTTTTGTTTGTTTTTTTGTTTATTTTACTCTGCCTTGGGGAAAAAATTTTCCAAAAAAAACCCCCGGGGATCTCTCCCCAAAAATACCTTTTAATCCCCGGGGGCTCTGCTCCTTTCAGTTTCCAAAAAAACCCAAAAAATCTTGCTTCCCTTTGGGGACCCCCTTTTGGCCTTAAAACAAATATCTTCCCCTCTTTTTCCTTCAGAAAAAATGGGGATCCATAATAAACCCGGGAAAGAGTGGGCTGTGCCTTGGCAGGAACTAATGTGGACCCCATAAAAAACCCCCGGGAAAGAGAGTGCTGCCTTGGCAGGAACTAAGGGACCCAAAAAACCCCGGGGAAAGTAGCGTGCCTTGGCAGGAACTAATGGGGCCAAAATAAACCCAGGAAGGAAAGCTGCGCCTTGGCAAAAAATAAGGGGGACCAAAAAAAAAACCCCCGGGAAGATTTAGCTGCTCCCTTGGCAGGAAAAAAGGGGGATCCAAAAAATACAAATACAAAATATCTCCCCCCGGGTAGCACTATTGTCAGAAAAGAGGAGGGAGGGAGAGGTGGGGGGGGTTTTGGGGTGGGTGGGAGGTGTGTGAGTTGGGGTGGGGTTGTGTGTGGGGGGGTTTTAGGTGTGTGGGTTGTGTGTGTGGTGTTGTGAAAAGGTTTTGTGTATTTTGGGGGTGTTTGTGTATGTTGTGTGGTGTCAGTTTTTGGGGGTGTGTGGGTTTTGGTTGGTGTTTGGGGGAGGTGTGTGTGGGGGGGGGGGGGGGAAGTGGGGGGGGGTGTGGTGGGGGGGGGGGGGGATGGTGGGGGTAAGGGGTGGGGGGGAAGGGGGGGGGGGGGGGGGGTGGGGGGGGGGGGTGTGTGGTGGGGGGGGGGTTTTGGGGGGTGGGGGGGGGGGGTTTGGGGGTGGGGTGGTGTGGGGGGGGGGGGGGGGGTGGGGTGTAGGGGGGTGTGTGTGTGTGTGTCACTGTGTGTGTGTGTGTCACTGTGTGTGTGTCAAAGTTTGTGTCAGTGTGTGTGTGTGTGTGTGTCAGTGTGTGTGTGTGTCAGTATAAAATATAAAAAAAACATGTATGCACTCACTAACTGTAAATCGCTCTGGATAAGGGCGTCTGCTAAATGACTAAAATGTAATGTAATGTGTCTGCGTGTGTGTCTGTGCACTGCAGGCATTGCCTTCCTCTACTGATTGAGTAATCTGGAGAATGGGCAGTCACTCTAGACATTTAAAAGACACGTTTGTCTTTGTCCCTGGTTAATAGTAGTGCACTAAACAAAAATACATCACAAAATAACATGTACTATGTTAACCTTCCAAAATATGTATTTATCAAACTACAATACACAAAAAAGATGAAGAATGATTCATGCTGACGTGTGGCTCGTTCCATGAAAATAGTGCCTTTGATATTTATGTTGAATTTTAAAAGCCTGTTATATTGAATTAAATGCCCTTTAATATACTGTAGACCATATGGAGAATTCAATAAATCCGTTTTTTCAGCATTTTCAGCAAAGTTCAGCATTTTGACATGTCCCTTTGTTAACCCAGTGTCAGTTCTAGGAAGATTTTAACCCACTTAATCCCCAAATTCCTCCAAGTTTCACCATTATTGTAAATATTATTATTTAATGAATGTGATTAGTGATTCATTACCGTTTGTCCCTCATTTTAAGGCCAACCCTGTTACGTGAACTGAACTCTCGTTTTATATGGTGAAACTATTATTTTTTCTTTTTTTTTTTTTTTTTTATAAACATTGAACATCTTATTGTGAAAATAGTTTCACCATATTAAAACGAGAGTTCAGTGTAAAAGCAGGTGAGCTGGTTCTTTTGGTGTTTTGTGTGTCAAGCATAGGCAGGCTCGAAATGTTTTCACTATGTGCTCTTTATGACAGAATGTAAAAAATTTGGTGAAATCAAACGTTTTTTTTTGGGACCAAGTTACATTCAAAAGGCACCAAATTAGTGGAACGACCCTGCTTAATAACTCATTTTGACAGTAACCCGCCAAAAAGTCATTCAGAAACCTTTTTTTTTAAATACCATATGTACCAGGAAGCTAAGTGTTCATTTCTTAGGCTTCAGGAATGTGACTGAAAAAGTGCCTCAGTCCTTGAAAAAGAAAAAAATTCAACTGATTGAAAGTATAAGGGGGATATCTGTGAACAAATGTCGTGGTCAAGGCAACAGGTGGCGCCAGGTGTAATGAGTGACGCTTACTCAGGTGTTCAAAAGCACATATCAGACCGAGAGCCTACTGCTTCTTAGGCAATTATTATTTTTAGCTTTTAGAAAAGGATCTCTCCCCAGAAGTGACAGTTACAGTGATGATGAAAAAACAGCTTGATTGCCATAGCAACATCAGGGAAACTGGGCAGAAGGGGAGTGGTGCTTCAAATACAGCCGTTCTGCAACATCTTTAATTGAGCTTCTCATTCTCCTTAATTGCAGGCATCAACAACATTACGGAAAGAGATTAACTTTCATAATTGGCAGATGGCTGATTCTTGAGGGCTCGAACAAAAGAAGTGGTTTGCCATTTCGTTCATACCGGTGAACCGACATTTGAGTTGTGTCGTTGCAATATCAACAGTCCATTATCTCTGGTATGTCTTGGCATGGATCATTCAAGAGTAAGTTTATATTGTGTGCAGCGCAATGGACATATAATGCACAATGTCTCAGGAAAGACTGTCTGGGTTGGCAATTCTCAGTAGGCTATTAGCCAGATAAAACCTGCTGAGTTCAACAATAAATAGTGGCAGAATTGATCTTCAAGCCGACAATTTTATTCCTCATTGTTAGGCTATTTGATGTGCATTTTCATAAAAAGTGAAATAGCAGTGAAATGTGCTAGGCTATATAGCTGTAGACAGCCGGCTAAACTGCATAATAAAACAATCCCTACTAAGCTAGTGTTTTGAGGGTGGACTGACTGTATTATTTGGCATTAATAGACTGGTTTTACGCACAACAACTTTCTATCCAAGCTGGGAGAGAGTGTGAGGACGGATCATGTCATGCAGGCTCAGGTAGGTTGTACAGGACAGTTGTATATTCAAAAAAAATCTGTTGGTAGGAGTATGCTATTGAGTTACACCAGTGAACGACCCATGTATAGTGTTCTCGTTCCAAATATGTAGCTAACATGAAATAAATACTGTGGGCGGAAAATTCTGAAAAGTACAGTAGTTCTCTCAGTGAATATGCTAATTAGTCCTAGTCTTTGAAGTGGCCTTATTTGCATTAAAAACATTATTTTAAGTGTAAAATAATTAACAGAGAACGAGAGAGAGAGAGAGAGAGAGAGAGAGAGAGAGAGAGAAAGAGAGAGAGAGAGAGAGAGAGAGAGAGAGAGAGAGAGAGAGAGATAGAGAGAGAGAGAGAGAGAGAGAGAGAGAGAGAGAGAGAGAGAGAGAGAGAGAGAGAGAGAGAGAGAACAATAATTATGTTCTGTTCTCTGATCTGAATCCATGAAACTGGTTTGGGATGGTATTCATTGTGTTTGTACAGAGAGTGTAAACCTGTCATACCCCTCTCTCTCTCTCTCTCTCTCTCTCTTTGCTCTACTCTTCTTTCCTCCCTCCCCCATCCTAACCTCCATGTTTCTCTCTTGGTCCTCACTAGCTAGATAGATTCCTCAAAATGGCTTGCTTTTAACGAGTTGCTGTTAACTCCTCCTCACAACTCAGAAGATGACAGACACAGTAGCACAGCACGAGTATCGGCCATCTTGTCCCGTAGTGTCTATATTTACAATTTAGGAGGATAGCTACCTTTTGACTCCCTGCTCTCTATTCCAATCAGAAGACAGAACAATGTTAAGGTAGCGTGGAGAAAGGTCTCAGCCGGGTCTACCTCCTGACCAGCTGTCACAGCGGAGTGTGATGTCACTGACACACACACACACACACACACACACACACACACACACACACACACACACACACACACACACACACACACACACACACACACAGAGGTCAACAGCTGAAAGAAGAATGGAGCAAAAAAAAAGAAAAAAGGTGGAAACTGAAATGAAAAATGAACAGGTGCACTTCAGCAAAGCCACTGGTTAAATAGTCCTTAAAGCTTCTGAATTGAGAGCAGCTGTAAAAAAAAATTGTAACAAATATTAATGTTAAATGTTATGGGATCAACCATAAAAATAACAAAGAACACTTGTTTCTGAAATGAAGCAGAAACATTTCATTATTTGTGACTCGTTTCAGGAAACCAGGCGTATGTCGCGCATCACTACTTCACAGGAGAGGCAGTTCAACGTAAAACTTTTAGTTTTTTATCAAAATGTGTTTTTTTTTGCAGAAATGCCTTCTGGAACATGTGAACTTTCATGTACCTTAATAACAAAGTTGTATGCCATCTGTAAATATGAATCAAATTGTTAAATTGCGAGCCTAGTTGGATTAGCCACGGAAAAAGACAGGAACCTTCCCACTAGCCATGATTGGCTGAGATAATGGTTCATAAATGGATGAAGCGTTCATCCATGTATACGGGTAAGTGAGCCGAGCTAGCTAGGTACATTTTCAGATATTATACGCTTCAAATTTAGTCAGAAAGTTAAAACATTAGCTAGCTAGCTAATGTTAGCTGGCAGGCAGGCTCACTAGCTAAAGTTATGTGTATGATCTGTGTAGTAATATTATTCGTATCTCAGAGCCATGTGCATTGCTAGTTATAGCCTAATGTTAGCTAGCTAGCTAACATTGAACCTAGTTGGTTAGCTTTAGCTACCTGTAGATTAATGCAGGGTAGTAACGTTTTGAGCTGGGATTATGGTTAATTGTTTAGCTAGCTACATGTCTAAACACAACACTCCACTATGCAAGTAACCATTTCACTGTAATGTTTACACCTTCTGTATCCTATGTATGTGGCAAATAAACTTAGATTATATTTGATATAGTGTGTGTTAACCAGATACGGTAATGTGAAGAACAACATGACCTGCACCAAAGTCAAATTAGGATATAACGTTAGGCCAACGAGACAGTGTCCAAGTTCTAAAATTCTCCGGTAGAACACCCTGCTTTTATTTCATCACACTCACAACCGTAAGCTATTTTCTGTAATTAGCTTGCCATTATCTTGTAAATAATGATCTTGTTGTGAGTTTATTTTCCTGTAATAATGAATACAAATTAGCTAAAGTTAAGCTGTTGTCAGCTATGATACGGTCATTATTTGAACTGGCTAGCCAGCTAACTTAACATTAGGTAGCTAACTAACAAGCTAGAAACAAATGAAAACATAGTTTAGAAAGTTGCTTTTAGTTGCTGGTTTGCTAGATTGACATATACTAAATCCATTTTTAAACGGATGGGTTTATTGGTGTTAAAATACGCCAGTTATGCTATTTTGGACCACCAGGCTGCTGATGTCATGCAGCCTGTCGTTTTTGTGTTTATACTTTTTCATAACGACAATAGAATGTTCATGATGTCACTGTGACGACTGTCTACAGACATGTCGATAGACATAGTATAAACCAGCCTTTAGTCTTGACATTTTTAGTTGTTTAGTACACTACCGTACTCACTCTGTTTAGCACATGGCCTCAAATGTGAATCCTTAAAGAGATGGGTGGGGCTAAGGCTTAAGAGGGCGTGAACGATGCTGAATGGGTGTAGACAAAGAAGAGCTCACCAGTAGGTATACCAAAACATTCAAGGGCCATTTTGTCAGAAGTGGGGTTAGAAGTTTATCAGTTTTCGAAGCATAATTATTTTTCCCATTGTTCCTCAACTGCAGTGTATGATATACCATTTTCTATCTCTGTAAAAAAAACACAATTTCGGATTTTGCTACATAAGACCGGTCAGTCACATTTTTCTCTCTCTCTCCCTCTCTCACGATCAAGGTCTCTCTCTCCCTGACTTTGAAGTGGTCTGTGAGAGGACAGGAAGTCGTGTGCTGATGATTTTTTCATGTGTTGGTATTCAGAGGATACTTGAATGATTCAGGAAGAACTATCTGATACGGGATAGAGTGCTCTCTCGACCCATTAAATGTTTCAGGGAGCCAGAGCCCTAGCATTGCAAGGGGCAGCAGAGAACCTGATGACACCTATGCTCTAATTAACCTCTTAAACCTGATCTCTAGGAACTTCCTGTCAAGATTTGAACTTATAAATGTGATTAATAATGGAGGAAGATAAGAGGTGTCACACACCTTCGCTAGTATGTGACAAGGGTATGATGTGTGTGTTTATACAATGGGTGGGTCTTACCCTGAATGCTGATTGGTTAAAAGCGCATTCCTGCTGGTGTCTATTCCACAAGTTACCACCGGCTAAATCTATGACATTAAAATGCCTATTTACTCTGTTCCATCTGACTGCGCAATCCACTGTCTCATCAGCCCAGCCAAGCAATTTATAATCTTGATCTCCATTTTAAAAAAGCATCTAGATATTTTCTCACACTTCTTTTAGACTAAGATGTAGTTTTCAACAGTGGAGATTTGTATAAACCTTGCTGTCTGTCTCTCCGACATTTACACCATTGTTTCAATATTCAAATTCGATCTCCATGTCACGGAATCTGCCGAGGCTGCTCCTCCTCCTTGCTCGGGCAGGTTTCGGCGGTCGTCGTCCCCGGAGTACTAGCTGCCACCGTTGTATGTTTCTATGTTCGTTTGCTTTGGTCTGATTGTTGTACACCTGTGGTTAGTTAGCGTTGATTATGTGTCCTATAAGTTCTCGTTTTTTTAGTCATGTGTTGTGTGTTATTGAGCGTCCTGTCGTCGTGTTGGTTTTGTTTTCCCTCCTTGTGTGTTAGGAGAGGTTTTCGCACTTTGTGTGCGCTTATGTATTTTTCCTGTTTGTTTACGCCTGTGTGCGTATCGCTCGTCTCCGGGCATTTTTGCTCGTATTTAATCACTAAAGACTGTTGTACGAAGCTTCTGTGTCCTGCGCCTGATTCCCGCACCTTCCACATACAGCACACCTTGACACTCCAGCTGTCCCATAGTAATGAACATTTAGGGTTCGGGAGTCGGAACGAGACAGGCAGGCAGACAGCGTTTCTCAGCCAGTCTAAATCATGAATCAGCTGGCATCATTTTTATGGATATATACAAATAAATGTAAATTGAAAAAAGGTAAAACGAAACTAAGTGCAGCTAGTTTGCAGTCTTTCCAGCTTCAGTTTGAAGTGATTGTGTTAGCTGTGTTGTTGGCTAGCTCCTCTGAACAACAGTGTCCTGACGAGGGAGCACATGTTCTATGCCAGGCGAAATCGCGCCTCATTAGCTCATTGTTATGGATGTATCCAAATAAATGTCACTAGAAAACACCTTAAACAAATGCAAAAACTGTTGTTATTCTGGCTGCACTTTTTGACGTGACTGTAAGTTACCCGTAGTTGGCTAGCTAGCAAGCAAGGGATAAGAACATTGCCAGCCAGTATGGCAATGGAACATTTAGAACGAACAACTGGGTCACATCCATAGATACAGAACAAAAAGACTGAACGACTGGGTCGCGTCTCTAGCAACCGAACCAATAGAACAAATGACCAGCCGGCTTAGGTAGCAACCCTAGATTTGTGTCGGGACTATATCTTGTGGAAGGATTAAATAGTATGACTAAATTAAAACAGTTCATTGAACAGTTCAGCAGACTTTTAGCCCTCCATAACTGGCTACGAGACTATTGCAGCTCTGTGGGTGTAACATTTATTGACAATTTTGATACCTTCTGGAAACAAAGCTCGTATTATAAGGCGGATGGGATCCACCCAAATCATTTGGGTTCCTGGATACTTTCACAGCATTATAAGGCTGCGTTGAAACTGACATCAATAACCCAAGTCCAGCTCATTTAATCCCTGTGTGGCTGAGTTGTCATAATGATTCAGCAAATGTACATTATCCTAGGGGCGTTGGAAGACACAATGTAAATAACCTAATTTATGACCCTCTTACTGCCCGGAATGCCTCTGCTGATCCTACAGCTATTGGATGCAGTAATCATATGCCTATGAACCAGAGTAATACTGTTAGCACTGAGGTGGTGTGCCCTAGCAGGAAGTCCACTGTGTGCAGCTCACCCTGCACTAATACAAATAACCCAAGTATGTCTACCTCTGCTAAGCTTCCCTGTAAAGCAAGAAAAACAATCAAGCTTCCAAGAAAAGTGTTAAAAATAGCCCACATTAACATATGTAGCTTAAGAAACAAGGTTCATGAAATCAATAATTTGCTAGTAACAGATGACAATCATATTCTGACAATCTCTGAAACTCACTTAGATAATACCTTTGATGATACAGTGGTAGCAATACAAGGTTATAATATTTACAGAAAAGACAGAAATGCCAATGGTGGAGGTGTTGCGGTCTATATTCAGAACCACATTCCTGTAAATCTTAGAGAGGATCTCATGTTAAATAATGTTGAAGTAATATGCCTACAGGTTCACCTGCCTCACCTAAAGACCATTCTGGTGGGAAGCTGCTATAGACCACCAAGTGCTAACAGTCAGTATCTGGATAACATGTGTGAAATAAATGCTTGATAATATATGTGATATCAATAGAGATGTATACTTTCTGGGTGATTTAAATATTTACTGGCTATCATCAGGCTGCCCACTCAAGAGAAAGCTTCAAACTGTAACTAGTGCCTGCAACCTGGTTCAGGTTATTAATCAACCTACCAGGGCAGTTACAAAGTATCACAATATAGTAGCCATATCTAGGAAAACCAAAGTTCCAAAGGCTGGGCGTAATATTGTGTATAAGAGGTCATACAATATGTTTTATAGTGATTCCTATGTTGTTGATGTGAATAATATTTGTTGATCTGTGGTGTGTAATGATGAGCAACCAGACGCTGCACTTGACACATTTATGAAATTGCATATCCCAGTCACTAATAAGCATGCACCCATTAAGAAAATGACTGTAAAAACTGTTAAATCCCTGTGGATTGATGAGGAATTTAAAAATTGTATGGTTGAGAGGGATGAGGCAAAAGAGATGGCAAATAGGTCTGGTTGTACAACCGATTGGCAAATGTACTTCAAATTGACTAAAATGTAAAATTTAGAAATCATGTGACTAAACTCAATAAAAAGAAGAAGAAACTACACTATGAAACAAAGATAAATGACATAAAGAATGATAGTAAAAAGCTTTGGAGCACCTTAAATGACATTTTGGGCAAAAAGGCAAACTCAGCTTCATCATTCATTGAATCAGATGGCTCATTCATCACAAAACCCTTTGATATTGCCACCTACTTTAATGATGTTTTCATTGGCACTATGAGCACATTTAGGCATAACATGCCAGCAACAAACGCTGACACTACACACCTGACCAAATTATGAAAGACAAGCATTGTAATTTTGAATTCCGTAAAGTAAGTGTGGAAGAGGTGAAAAAATGATTCTTGTCGATCAACAATGACAAGCCACCGGGGTCTGACGATAATACATACAAATACAAAATAAATAATAATTTCACAATTCATCTTCATCTCTAATTTACATAATATCAACCATACTGTAGTAGCTACTATACATATCCAAGTTCTATAGCAATCATGTAGAGTTAAAATAGATGTACTAGGTTACTTTGTTAGAGTTTAATGTTTAAATGCATGAACTTGATCAAGCTTCCTTTCTTGAGCCATTACATCCCCAGCTAATTCAGATAGCTGAACTTCGGAAACAGGCTTCCATTGATGAATGAACTGTGGGATGAATGAACTGTGCAATCAATTGGCTATTTGGTGAGATTGCCTCTCTTCTAAATCACATGTCTGCCAAGCACATTTTTATTTATTTAATTAAAGCGTCATACCATGTTTTTGTTTTATTAATCTAGCCAATACAAATGATACAGAGCACTTATATAGAGTATTAGAGTACTATATATTATAGTACTATATATATATATATATATATATATATATCATAGTACTATAGAGTACTATGTATAGAGACGTCTGTCTCATGGGGTTGCACACAAAACAGGCCAGATGAACAGAGTACACACTATTTGGATTTATAATTTTTTTTAAATGGTACCAGATAGGGGTTATTTGGCTTGTAACCATAGCAGAACCCTTTTTGGTGCAATATGGAATCTTTTTTTTATGGTTCTTTATAGAACCTTTATGGAGAATGGTTATATAAAGAACCTTTTTCAGTCTCAAAGGTTCTTTGTACATCCTTTTGTAGAACCATACAGAGGCTTTTAATTCTGGTTTATTACTGCACTTATTAACTAGTTGAATCAAGTGAGCTACCTCTGGAACAGCTGGGCGTCCCTGAGGAGAGAATTGAGAACCACTGACTGATTTAGTCAACTGCTCTCAATTGGACAAAGGCCACGTGCGAGTCTTTCACAAAACACCATCAGTGGGCCACAGTCTTACATAATATGTAATGGCATAACACAACAGATTAGATAAACGGGAATGACACTCTCACTCACGGTTGCACAAAAAGAGCTGTGGGCGGTTTGCCCCAAAAATATTCTAATGAGCCGCCTACATTTTAATCATCACTAAAAGAGCAAACAACCAATGGCAAAGAACCATTGAAGCTCTCAAAGTTATTAAAAAAAAAAAGTCATTATGGTTCCACATAGAACCATCACCCCATCCCAAAGAACCCTTGAGGAACCCACATTTTTTTTGTGTGTGTACAAAGTGCATGACATTATCCTTTGATAGGTGTTCCATTTAAATATGAAAGACCTGTAATAAATAGCAATAACTAGCTGAATATAGCATAAAATATTAATATCCTTCTTAGATAGTCATTATTTTTTTTCTCCATTAGAGTGTTAATGAACGATACCCATTAATCTGCTATTGTTTACCACTCACATTTTAATCATTTAGCAGATGATCTTATACAGAGTGACTTACAGTAGTGAGTGCATACATTTTCATACTTTTTCCCAATACTGGTCCCCCGTGGGAATCAAACCCACAACCCTGGCTCTGCAAGTGCCATGCTCTACCAACTGAGCCACACTCTCAAGGACTTCATTCCCTCCATTTATTTTTCTACTTCTGCCTCCTGTGTGCGCGTACGTGTGTGCTTGTATGCATGTGTAAGTGCATGTACCTCTTTCTGTGTGTGGGTGTGTGTATGTGTGTGTGTGTGTGTCTGTGTGTGTGTGTGTTGTGTGTGTCTGTGGTGTGTGTGTGCGTGTTGGTGTGTGGTGTGTGTGTGTGTGTGTGTGCTTTGTGTGTGTGTGTGTGTGTGTGTGTGTGTGGGTCTGTGTGTGGTTGGTGTGTGTGTGTGGGTCTGTGTGTGTGTGTGTGTGTCTGTGTGTCTGTTTGTGTGTGTGTGTTGTGTGTGTTGTCTGTGTGTGTGTGTGTGTGTGTCTGTGTGTGTGTGTGTCTGTGTGTGTGTGGTGTGTCTGTGTGTGTGTGTGTCTGTGTGTGTGTCTGTGTGTGTGTGTGTGTGTGTCTGTGTGTCTGTGTGTGTGTGTGTCTGTGTGTGTGTGGTGTGTGTGTGTGTGTCTGTGTGTGTGTGTGTGTGTCTGTGTGTGTGTACTGTGTGTGTTGGTCCGGTGGTTCTGTGTGTGTGTGTTGTGTGTGTTGTGTGTGTGTGGTGTGTTGTGTGTGTGGTGTGTGTGTGTGTGTGTGTGTGGTGTCTGTGTGTGTTTGTGTGGTTCCTGTGTGTGTGGTTGTGGGTGTTGTGTGGTGTTGTGTGTGTGGTGGTGTGTTGGTGGTGTTGTGTGTGTGTTGTAACAGCTCCCACAGTCTCACTGTTATAAAAGTCCATTTTAGAAGGTTAACTTTAGGCATTACATCTGAATGGTTAAGGTAAGGGTTAAGGTAAGGGTTAAGGTAAGGGTTAAGGTAAGGGTTAAGGTAAGGGTTAATGTAAGGGTTAAGGTCCCTTAGGTAGGTAAGGGTTAAGGTAAGGGTTAAGGTAAGGGTTAAGGTAAGGGTTAAGGTAAGGGTTAAGGTAAGGGTTAAGGTCTTTAGGTAAGGTGTTAAGGTAAGGGTTAAGGTAAGGGTTAAGGTCCCTTAGGTAGGTAAGGGTTAAGGTAAGGGTTAAGGTCCCTTAGGTAGGTAAGGGTTAAGGTAAGGGTTAAGGTCCCTTAGGTAGGTAAGGGTTAAGGTAAGGGTTAAGGTAAGGGTTAAGGTCCCTTAGGTAGGTAAGGGTTAAGGTAAGGGTTAAGGTAAGGTTAAGGTCCTTAGGTAGGTAAGGTTAAGGTAAGGGTTAGGTAAGGTTAAGGTAAGGTTAAGGTAGGTTTAAGGTAAGGGTTAAGGTCCCTTAGTAGGTAAGGGTTAAGGTAGGGTTAAGGTAAGGGTTAAGGTCCCTTAGGTTAGGTAAGGTTAAGTAAGGTTAAGGTCTCTTAGGTAGTAAGGTTAGGTAGTTAAGGTCCTTAGGAGGTAGGGTTAACGGTAAGGGTTAAGGTAAGGGTTACATCAGGGTTAGGTAGGGTTAAGTTTGGTTTTGATTAAAACATTTTTTTTTTTTTAAACAGCACCTAGCACTGGGATTGAACACGAGACCCTCAGAGCCGAAGTTTGCTGGCTTACGCCCATCCACCACCCCGTCCACTCCTCCACCACCCCGTCTACTCCTCCACCACCCCGTCCACTCCTCCACCACCCTGTCCACTCCTCCACCACCCTGTCCATCCTCCACACCCTGTCCACCCCTCCACCACCCCTTTCCACTCCTCCACCACCCCCCTGTCCATTCCTCCACCACCCTGTCCACTCCTCCACCACCCCGTCCACTCCTCCACCACCCTGTCCACTCCTCCACCACCCCGTCCACTCCTCCACCACCCTGTCCACTCCTCCACCACCCCGTCCACTCCTCCACCACCCCGTCCACTCCCCCCCACCCCCCCCTGTCCACTCCTCCACCACCCTGTCCACTCCTCCACCACCCTGTCCACTCCTCCACCACCCCGTCCACTCCTCCACCACCCTGTCCACTCCTCCACCCCCCCGTCCACTCCTCCACCACCCTGTCCACTCCTCCACCACCCTGTCCACTCCTCCACCACCCCGTCCACTCCTCCACCACCCTGTCCACTCCTCCACCACCCTGTCCACTCCCTCCCCCCACCGTCCAACTCCTCACCACCCCTGTTCAATCCTCCACCACCCGTCCATCCCACCACCCGTCAACTCTCCAACCACCCTGTTATCCCACTCCTGTCACCCTACCACCCTGTCCACTCCTCCACACCCTCCACCCCCAGTGAAGGTGCAAAATATTTTTCTTTGTGAAACAAAACAAGAAATAAGACAAAAAAAACAAAACACTTGAGCGTGCATAACTATTCACCCCCCCCCCCCCCCAAAAGCCAATACGTTGTAGAGCCACCTTTTGCAGCAATTACAGCTGCAAGTCTCTTGGGGTATGTCTCTATAAGCTTGGCACATCTAGCCACTGGGATTTTTGCCCATTCTTCAAGGGAAAACTGCTCCAGCTCCTTCAAGTTGGATGGTTTTCCGCTGGTGTACCGCAATCTTTAAGTCATACCACAGATTCTCTATTGGATTGAGGTCTGGGCTTTGACTAGACCATTCCAAGATATTTAAATGTTTCCCCTTAAACCACTCAAGTGTTGCTTTAGCAGTATGCTTAGGGTCATTGTCCTGCTGGAAGGTGAACCTCCGTCCCAGTCTCAATTCTATGGAAGGCTGAATTCTATGGAAGTGTTGCTAACATTTACGATAGCAAATGTCAATTTACCCCCCAAAAATGACTGCGTTTTCGTCTTTTGAGCTTCTAGTCATGAAATCTATGGAGCCTACTCAATCCCTTTTTATAGCTGCTGTTTACAGGCCTCCTGGGCCATATACAAACTTCCTCGCTGAGTTCCTATAGGACCTTGTAGTCATGGCAGATAATATATTCTAATTTTTGGTGACTTTAATATTCACATGGAAAAGTCCACAGACCCACTCCAAAAGGCTTTCGGAGCCATCATCAACTCAGTGGGTTCTGTCCAACATGTCTCCGGACCTACTCATTGCCACAGTCATACCCTGGATCTAGTTTTGTCCCGTGGAATAAATATTATGGACCTAAATTTTCCTCATAACCCTGGACTATCAGACCACCATCTTATTACGTTTGCAATCGCAAAACAAATAATCTGCTCAGACCCCACACCAAGGACCATCAAAAGAGCCCTTCCAGACTCCCTCCACTTACTCAAGAACATCGGAGTACAGAAATCTCATACATATCTCATACATATCTCATACATATCTCATACATATCTCAAACATGTTAGAAAAAGTTGTGCAGCAACTCACTGCCTTCCTGAAGACCAAAAATGTATACGAAACGCTTCAGTCTGGTTTTAGACCCCATCATAGCACTGAGACCGCACTCGTGAAGGTGGTAAATGACCTTTTAATGGCGTCAGACCAAGGCTCTGCATCTGTCGTCGTGCTCCTAGACCTTAGTGCTGCTTTTGACACCATCGATCACCACATTCTTTTGGAGCGATTGGAAACCTTATTTGGTCTACACGGACAAGTTCTTGCCTGGTTTAGATCTTATCTGCCGGAAAGATATTATTTTGTCTCTGTGGATGGTTTGTCCTCTGACAAATCAATTGTACGTTTCGGTGTTACTCAAGGTTCCATTTTAGGACCACTATTGTTTTCACTATATATTTTACCTCTTGGGGATGTCATTCGGAAACACAATGTGAACTTTCATTGCTATGCGGACGACACACAGCTGTACATTTTGATGAAACATGGTGAAGCCCCAAAATTGCCTACCCTGGAGGCCTGTGTTTCAGACATAAGGAAGTGGATGGCGGCAAATATTTTACTTTTAAACTCGGACAAAACAGATATGCTAGTTCTAGGTCCCAAGAAACAAAGAGATCTTCTGTTGGATCTGACAATTAATCTTGATGGTTGTACAGTCGTCTCAAAAAAAAAACTGTGAAGGACCTCAGCGTTACTCTGGACCCTGATTTCTCTTTTGACGAACATATCAAGAATATTTCAAGGACAGCTTTTTTCCATCTTCGTAACATTGCAAAAATCAGAAACTTTTTTTACAAAAATGATGCAGAAAAGCTAATCCATGCTTTTGTCACTTCTAGATTAGACTACTGGAAAGCACTAAATAAACTTCAGTTAGTGCTAAACACGGATGCTAGAATCTTGACTAGAACCAAAAAATTTGATCATATTACTCCAGTGCTAGCCTCTCTACACTGGCTTCCTGTTAAGGCTAGGGCTGATTTCAAGGTTTTACTGCTAACCTACAAAGCATTACATGGACTTGCTCCTACCTATCTCTCCGATTTGGTCCTGCCGTACATACCTACACGTACGCTACGGTCACAAGACGCAGGCCTCCTTATTGTCCCTAGAATTTCTAAGCAAACAGCTGGAGGCACGGCTTTCTCCTATAGAGCTAAATTTTTATGGAATGGGTCTGCCTATCCATGTGAGAGACGCAGACTCAGTCTCAACCTTTAAATCTTTACTGACTCATCTCTTCAGTAGGTCCTATGATTGAGTGTAGTCTGGCCCATGGGTGCGAAGGTGAACGGAAAGGCACTGGAGTGACAGACCACCCTTGCTGTCTCTGCCTGGCCGGTTCCTGTCTCTCCATTGGGATTCTCTGCCTCTGACCCTATTACGGGGGGCTGAGTCACTGGCTTACTGGTGCTTTCCATGCCGTCCCTAGGAGGGGTGCATCACTTGAGTGGGTTGAGTCACTGACGTGATCTTCCTGTCTGGTTTGTCGCTCCCTCAGGCTCATGCAGTGGAGGAGATCTTCGTGGGCTATACTCAGCCTTGTCTCAGGGTAGTAGGTTGGTGGTCTGTTGATATCCCTCTGGTGGTGTGGGGGCTGTGCTTTGGGAAAGTGGGTGGGGTTATATCCTGCCTGGTTGGCCCTGTCTTGGGGTATCGTCGGACGGGGCCACAGTGTCTCCTGACCCCCCCTGTCTCAGCCTCCAGTATCTATGCTGCATTAGTCTATGTGCCGGGGGGCTAGGGTCAGTCTGTTATATCTGGTGTTATTCTCCTGTCTTATCCGGTGTCCTGTGTGAATTTAAGTATGCTCCCTCTGACAACTAACCTGGAGAAGAGTCCCCTAAGCAGGCAGCTGGTTCTGGGGCTCTGTTCACAAACACAAACAGACCTCACAGAGCCCCAGGATAGCAACACAATTAGGCCCAACCAAATCATGAGAAAACAAAAAGATAATTACTTGACACATTGGAAAGAATTTACCAAAAAACAGAGCAAACTGGAATGCTATTTGGCCCTAAACAGAGAGAACACTGTGGCAGAATACCTGACTACTGTGACTGACCCAAATGTAAGGAAAGCTTTGACTATGTACAGACTCAGTGATTATAGCCTTGCTATTGAGAAAGACCGCCATAGGTAGACCTGGCTCTCAAGAGAAGACAGGCTATGTAAACACTGCCCACAAAATTAGGTGGAAACTGGGATGCACTTCCTAACCTCCTGCCAAATGTATGACCATATTAGAGACATATATTTCCTTCAGATTACAGCGATCCACAAAGAATTCGAAAACAAACCCAATGTTGATAAACTCCCTTATCTACTGGGTGAAAAACCACAGTGTGCCATCACAGCAGCAAGATTTGTGACCTGTTGCCACAAGAAAAGGGCAACCAGTGAAGAACAAACACCATTGTAAATACAACCCATATTTACATGTATTTATCTTCCCTTTTGTACCTTAACTATTTGCACATAATATGACATTTGAAAATACTTTCTTCTTTTTGGAACTTTTGTGAGTGTAATGTTTACTGTTCATTTGTATTGTTTATTTCACTTTTGTTTATTATCTAATTTGCTTGTTTTGGCAATGTTAACATATGTTTCCAATGCCAATAAATCCCTTAAATTGAAATTGAATTGAGAGGCAGAGAGGGACAGAGAGAGACAGAGAGAGGCAGAGAGAGGAAGAGAGAGACAGACAGAGAGGGACAGAGAGGGACAGAGAGGGACAGAGAGGGACAGATAGAGACAGAGAGGGACAGAGAAGGACAGAGAGAGACAGAGAGAGAAAGAGAGAGACAGAGAGGGACAGAGAGGGACATAGCGAGACAGAGAGGGACAGAGAGACAACGAGAGAGACAGAGATTGACAGAGAGAGACAAAGAGAGACAGAGAGAGACAGAGAGTGACAGAGAGAGGAAGAGAGAGACAGAGAGAGACAGAGAGGGACAGAGAGGAGAGAGAGAGAGAAGGAGGGACAGAGAGGGACAGAGAGGGACAGAGAGGGACAGAGAGAGAGAGACAGAGAGGGACAGAGAGAGACAGAGAGAGGAAGAGAGAGACAGAGAGGGACAGAGAGAGACAGAGAGAGGAAGAGAGAGGAAGAGAGAGACAGAGAGAGACAGAGAGAGACAGAGGGAAGAGGAGACAGAGAGGGACAGAGAGAGACAGAGGAGGAAGAGAGAGACAGAGAGGGACAGAGAGAGGCAAGAGAGAGACAGAGAGAAGAGAGGGACAGAGAGGGGAACAGAGAGAGACAGAGAGAGGACCAGAGAGGGACAGAGAGTGACATAGAGGGACAAGAACCAGCCACCAAGACAACCCCCGCCAAGAGGGATGACAGAGAGAGGACAGAGAGAGGTACAGAGAGAGAAGAGAGGGACAGAGAGGAGAGAGGACAGAAGTAGAAGAGACAGAGAGAGAGACAGAGAGAGGAAGAGAGAGACAGAGAGGGACAGAGAGAGGAAGAGAGAGACAGAGAGAGACAGAGAGAGGAAGAGAGAGACAGAGAGAGACAGAGAGGGACAGAGAGGGACAGAGAGGGACAGAGTGAGACAGAGAGGAACAGAGAGGGACAGAAAGGGACAGAGAGAGGCAGAGAGAGACAGAGAGGGACAGAGAGGGACAGAGAGAGACAGAGAGAGACACTACTATGCGAGTGAAAGCAACATCCACTTGTTAAGCTACATAACATGCTAGCAAAATTCGACGTCCGTTGAGTTACTCAGGAAGTCAGGAGATGACTTGAAACCCATCCACTAGGAGTAACAGCAAGCATTTTTACCACCAAGTAGGCTTGCGGTTTGCTAGGGCGTTGTGGACGGTGATGGTGTAAGCCGCGAGTTCCGACTCCGAGGGTTACGTGTTCAATCCCAGAGCTAGGCACTCATTTTTTTTTTTGGACTGTTTGTTTTAACCCTTACCGTAACCATTTGGAATTAATGTCTATACTTAGTCTTCATGTTTTGTCTGTTTTTTGTTGTTGTTGTGGCTTTTCATTTTTACATACCTTACCAGTCAAAAGTTTGGACACACCTACTCATTCCAGTTATTTTATTATTTTAATTTTTTTTGTACTATTTTCTACATTGTAGAATAATATTGAAGACATCAAAACTAAGAAATAACACACATGGAATCATGTAGTAACCAAAAAAGTGTTAAAGAATTCAGAATATATTTGATATTTGATATTCTTCAAAGTAGCCACCCTTTGCCTTGATGACAGCTTTGCATTCGTGAATTCCAAATGGAACTCTAATCCCTATGAGCTCTGGTCTAAAGTAGTGCACTATATAGGGAATAGGGTGCCATTTGGGATTCATCTCACTGGCCACAGGAACAAGGCTATTATATACTTGATCATGTAAAATATATTTCATGTTCTGAACAAAGCTGTAAAAGTTTAGTTCCTTCAGTTCAACTTTCGCTGGCCTTATCTCTTTTCTGTTTTAACTCTGTGGATCATCGACACACACGCAAGCACACACATGGACACACACACACACACACACACACACACACACACACACACACACACACACACACACACACACACACTCACACATCACAGACACGGGATAAGCATAAAGAATACTTCAAGTTCCGATCAAACATTTGCATGGACAGAGGCTGATGCAGGGGTTACTGAGAGAGAATTCAAACGTGTCCGTGTGTGTGTGTACTGCCTACCTGGCCACCAGCCACAAACCTCCAGCATCGAGGGCCACCAGCCACAAACCTCCAGCATCAAGGGCCACCAGCCACAAACCTCCAGCATCGAGGGCCACCAGCCACAAACCTCCAGCATCAAGGGCCACCAGCCACAAACCTCCAGCATCGAGGGCCACCAGCCACAAACCTCCAGCATCAAGGGCCACCAGCCACAAACCTCCAGCATCAAGGGCCACCAGCCACAAACCTCCAGCATCGAGGGCCACCAGCCACAAACCTCCAGCATCGAGGGCCACCAGCCACAAACCTCCAGCATCGAGGGCCACCAGCCACAAACCTCCAGCATCAAGGGCCACCAGCCACAAACCTCCAGCATCGAGGGCCACCAGCCACAAACCTCCAGCATCGAGGGCCACCAGCCACAAACCTCCAGCATCGAGGGCCACCAGCCATCAGTTTCCACCTTTATTTTCTCTTCCTTTGTGTGAGCACACTTTGTCCATATCACACAAGGACATGAAACAGAAGAACAGAGTATCCTTTGATAGAAGATGAGGATGACTATCTGAGAGAGAGGAGGGAGGGACACTCAAAGACGTCTACATCTTTATTGCTGGACACAAAGAAACACACACAGGCAGATCGCTCAAGAGTGACTTCGAAATTAGACGTCTATCCATGTCCTGAGGAGGTTGGGAAATGCCTTCGAAACCGGCCACTGGGGGCAACAGTGAGTGCTATTCCCATCAAGTAGGCTTGGTTTTGTGGACAGAGATGGAGGATAGACATAATCCCATGACTCTGGATCAGAATTGTGCACCCAAAGAAATGTTTTACCCTATCCCAAACCTTAACCCTTACCTTAAGAATGAGTGCCTAAACTTTATGTTTTAACCTTATCCAAAACCTTAACCCTTACCCTTTCGAAACTGGACATTTGAAGCAACTTCAAAATTTGACGTTTGGAGAAACAGAATGATACTGCACAGGAGTCAACCCAGGGTGTCAAAAACACTTCGATTTTTTACGTTTGGAACAACTTCAACATTTTTACATTTGGAGAAACGTGGATAAACGTCTAATTCTGCAGTGAGACTGTGAGAGCTAGTTGACATGTGCACACACACACACACACACACACACACACACACACACACACACACATACACACACACACACACACACACACACACACACACACACACACACACACACACACACACACACACACACACACACACACACATACACACAAAGGACTCAAAATACTCAAGTCAATTCACAATAACTCCATCAATGTCAAAATAATAAAAATCCATATATCATGGAAATCATTTCTATGCCATTTAGCAGATGCTTTTATTAAAAAAAAATCAATGGGAATAAGGAATATTAATAAAATGTTAATTGAAGTGTTAAAATCTGCCCTTTATCTCTGATTAACAGATTGGATGTTAAAACTGAATCCAGAAATAATAATTTCAGTCTCCACGGGTGGCAGTCGGGTTAGGGCATATTACAATATTCATGACCCACACTCTGAAATTGAGAAAAAAAAATATATAATAATAAATAATATATGATTTCCTTAAAAATATAGCTTTGAAGAGATCTCCCTGTCTTCTTCTCTTTCTTGGTCCCCCTCTCTCTTCCTCCATCTACTTCTCTGTCCCCTCTTTCTTTCAATTTCTGTCTCCCTCCCTCCCTCCCTCTGTCCCTCCCTGCCTCCCTCCCTCCCTCTCAGTCCACCTCCCTGCTTCTCTGCCTCCCTCCCTCCCTCCCTCTGTCCCTCCCTGCCTCCTTGCATCCCTCCCTCCCTCCCTCCCTCCCTCCCTCCCTCCCTCCCTCCCTCCCTCCCTCCCTCCCTCTGTCCCTCCCTGCTTCTCTGCCTCCCTCCCTCCCTCTCTCTCACTCTTTCTAGAATGCAGAAAAGATGGACGACTGACTGCTGACTGCTCAAATAAAAAACACCATCCTCTACAACCCCAGCCCCAGCCAATGCTCAAATTAGCTCCAGGCTGGCCCCAGCCCTAGTCCCTGCTCCAATTAGCTCCAGGCTGTGGCCCCAGCCCTAGCCCCTGCTCCAATTAGCTCCAGGCTGTGGCCCCAGCCCTAGTCCCTGCTACAATTAGCTCCAGGCTGTGGCCCCAGCCCTAGCCCCTGCTCCAATTAGCTCCAGGCTGTGGCCCCAGCCCTAGCCCCTGCTCCAATTAGCTCCAGGCTGTGGCCCCGGCCCTAGTCCCTGCTCCAATTAGCTCCAGGCTGGCCCCAGCCCTAGTCCCTGCTCCAATTAGCTCCAGGCTGTGGCCCCAGCCCCTGCTCCAATTAGCTCCAGGCTGTGGCCCCAGCCCTAGTCCCTGCTCCAATTAGCTGCCGAGTGGCAGCCCTAGCCTGCTGCAGATTAGCTCAGGTGTGGCCAGGCCCTAGGGAGCTGCTCCATGCCCAGGCCTGGCCCGCCCTACCCTGCTCCACTGCTCCAGCTGGCCCAGCTAGTCCCCCCTGACTAATATAGTCGGCAGTGTGGCCAGCCCCTGCTCATAGCTCCAGACTGTGGCCCAGCCCAGATGCCTGCTATGAGAGAGAGAGGATGATGGAGAAGGGAGGAAGGAAAGAGGGAGAGGGAAGAGAGGGGAAGTAGAGGCCTGTCATGGAGAGAGGCGAGAGAGAGTAAGGGAGGTGACGATGAGACGAGCTGGAGACGGAGATGGAGGGAGACGAGTATTGAGGGTGATATCTTCATGAGTGTAGAGAGAAGCTTGTCTGCGTATTCTCTCTTTCTCTCTCTCTCTCAATCTCGTCTCTCCTCTCTCTCGCTCGCTCTCTCTACTCTCTTCTTCTCCTTCTCTCTCTCCTCCCTCTCTTGTCTCCTCTCTTTCTCTCTTCTCTCCCTGCTCTCTCTCTCTCGCTCTCTCTCTCTCTCTGCTCATCTGCTCTCTCTCTCTCTCTCTCTCTCTTCTCTATCTCTCTCTCTCTCTCTCTCGGCTCTCTCTCTCTCCCTTAGAGAAAGAGAGACAGAGAAAAGGAGATAGCACATCACGTCTCCTCCTCTGACCCATGTAGATGAGAATAATTAGAATCCCATGAAACATTCAGCAGGAAGTGTGGTTCTCCTTGTTACGTTACATCATACGCGTGGACTACATGATGCCTGTTAATGGCAGTTCACAGGGAGGGTGACCACTTCCTCTCACAGAGTTACAGAGTAACTAGTTAAGCGTGCAGCTGCTTTGAAAGAGCCGGAGCAGGCGTCGCACAAATCCATCCATAAAAACACACACTTGGGCTGCTTGAGGCACTAAACAAGTTCAACACAGACTTATATGGCTCAACAGACTTCTATTGGGCTCAACTACTATTTCTTACTTTCAGTCAGTACTTCACATTTGGCGTTTCAACAAGTCTATCAAGTCAAATTGAATAACAAAGGTATCAAGAGTTTACGCTTACTTCTTTCCGGTACTTCCAGTTTGTCTTCTCAACAAGAGTCTGTTAAGTATAACTGAACATAACAAAGGTATCAAGGCAGGGTTTTGACAGTTATTAGCTGCCTCTTCAACAGAGAAGTCTTCTGTAAAGTAATATTTCAATCTCCTGACCAAGGTGAGTGTTTCTGACACTGCAACAGTTGGAGAGGTCCTGTATTTTGCCAGTGCCTCCATTTTGGCTCTGAGACCAGTGGTGTCCTCTCACCATTTACATTTATGAAGTGAATACTAATAATTCTGAGACCAGCACTCTGAGCCACAGAGGTCAGCACGGAGCCGGCCGGTCAGGACAGGATCTAGTCAACCTCTGATGTCTAACCTCTGGGCTTGACCCCTAGCAGGAGGAAGACTGCTTATCACACTGCTTTAGGAGGGATCCACAGAGCAGGAATACACACACACACACACACACACACACACACACACACACACACACACACACACACACACACATTATAGTCTGGAACACAAAGCCCTTGTCACCATGCCAACCTGAACCAAACTGTGCTGACTGAAATGTGTATTTCTTCACACTACCCTTATCATAATAATTATAATAACCCTTATCATAATAATTATAATAACCTTTATAATAATAATAATAACCTTTATCATAATAATTATAATAAACCATATCATAATAATTATAATAACTATTATCATAATAATTATAATAGCCTTATAATAATACTTATAATAACCCATATAATAATAGTTATAATAATCCTTATCATAATAATTATAATAAACCATAACATAATAATAATAATAATAATCCTTATCATAATAAGTATAATACTATTATCATAATAATTGATATAACCCTTTTAATAAAATTTGGGGGGTGATTATAGTTGTCCTGTTACACACAAGTGTGTAATGAAAATTCGTTTTTTTTTTTTATATCCCAGCTCCCCCTGAGACACCCAAAGGGAGTAAGCTCCCCTGAGACACCCAAAGGGAGTAAGCTCCCCCTGAGACACCCAAAGGGAGTAAGCTCCCCTGAGACACCCAAAGGGAGTAAGCTCCCCTGAGACACCCAAAGGGAGTAAGCTCCCAGCCAGGGTCCCATTGTGCATCGCCCCTGGAGCAATTAGGGTTAAGTGCCTTACTCATGGGTACAGCAACAGATTATTATATATAATAATAATTATTATTATTATATATATATTATATAAATATTTTACCTTGTCAGCTCCAGTATTCGAACCAGCACGTTTTTGGTTACAGGCTGAACGCTCTAACCTCGCTACCTGCCGCACCGCACCTAGCTTGCCCAGCATGGTTCCAGTAACTATGGTGAATCAGTAACCAGGCCAGTACAGCTTGGTTCGGTGGAACTAGAGAGTAACCAGACCAGTACAGCTTGGTTCGGTGGAACTAGAGTGTAACCAGGCCAGTACAGCTTGGTTCGGTTGAACTAGAGAGTAACCAGATGAATACAGCTTGGTTCGGTGGGACTAGAGAGTAACCAGACCAGTACAGCTTGGTTCGGTGGAACTAGAGAGTAACCAGACCAGTACAGCTTGGTTCAGTTGGACTAGAGAGTAACCAGACCAGTACAGCTTGGTTCGGTTGAACTAGAGAGTAACCAGACCAGTACAGCTTGGTTCGGTTGAACTAGAGAGTAACCAGACCAGTACAGCTTGGTTCGGTTGGACTAGAGAGTAACCAGAC
Source organism: Coregonus sp. 'balchen' (assembly GCA_902810595.1). Classification (NCBI taxonomy): domain Eukaryota; kingdom Metazoa; phylum Chordata; class Actinopteri; order Salmoniformes; family Salmonidae; genus Coregonus; species Coregonus sp. 'balchen'. Next base: position 43,819,351 of record LR778283.1, read on the forward strand.
CAGTACAGCTTGGTTCGGTTGGACTAGAGAGTAACCAGACCAGTACAGCTTGGTTCGGTGGGACTAGAGAGTAACCAGACCAGTACAGCTTGGTTCGGTGGGACTAGAGAGTAACCAGACCAGTACAGCTTGGTTCGGTTGAACTAGAGAGTAACCAGATGAATACAGCTTGGTTCGGTGGGACTAGAGAGTAACCAGACCAGTACAGCTTGGTTCGGTGGAACTAGAGAGTAACCAGACCAGTACAGCTTGGTTCAGTTGGACTAGAGAGTAACCAGACCAGTACAGCTTGGTTCGGTTGAACTAGAGAGTAACCAGACCAGTACAGCTTGGTTCGGTGGGACTAGAGAGTAACCAGACCAGTACAGCTTGGTTCGGTTGAACTAGAGAGTAACCAGACCAGTACAGCTTGGTTCGGTTGGACTAGAGAGTAACCAGACCAGTACAGCTTGGTTCGGTTGAACTAGAGAGTAACCAGACCAGTACAGCTTGGTTCGGTGGGACTAGAGAGTAACCAGACCAGTACAGCTTGGTTCGGTTGAACTAGAGAGTAACCCGACCAGTACAGCTTGGTTCGGTTGGACTAGAGAGTAACCAGACCAGTACAGCTTGGTTCGGTGGGACTAGAGAGTAACCAGACCAGTACAGCTTGGTTCGGTGGGACTAGAGAGTAACCAGACCAGTACAGCTTGGTTTGGTTGGACTAGAGAGTAACCAGACCAGTACAGCTTGGTTCGGTGGGACTAGAGAGTAACCAGACCAGTACAGCTTGGTTCGGTTGAACTAGAGAGTAACCAGACCAGTACAGCTTGGTTCGGTGGGACTAGAGAGTAAACAGACCAGTACAGCTTGGTTCGGTTGAACTAGAGAGTAACCAGACCAGTACAGCTTGGTTCGGTGGGACTAGAGAGTAACCAGACCAGTACAGCTTGGTTCGGTGGAACTAGAGAGTAACCAGACCAGTACAGCTTGGTTCAGTGGGACTAGAGAGTAACCAGACCAGTACAGCTTGGTTCGGTGGGACTAGAGAGTAACCAGACCAGTACAGCTTGGTTCAGTTGAACTAGAGAGTAACCAGACCAGTACAGCTTGGTTCGGTGGGACTAGAGAGTAACCAGACCAGTACAGCTTGGTTCGGTGGGACTAGAGAGTAACCAGACCAGTACAGCTTGGTTCGGTGGGACTAGAGAGTAACCAGATGAATACAGCTTGTTTCGGTTGGATGGTGAGGAAAGCCCTTTATTCATGTGTTTGGCCAAGGTAGTCCACTCGGCCACTGTTTTCCAGGGGAGAAACTCAATTACATTTCCTTGATTCCTAGTGTCCTCAACTCTTTCTCAAAACCAACTGGATGAGAAAGTTAGAGGTATCTCCCCTCTGACCTTCTCATCCAATGAAATTTGAGACGGAGGCAAGGAGATAGGACCTGAGGAATCAAGGAAATGCACTTGATATTCTCCCAGGGAGTCTATGAAAGGGAGCTCCAAAACTGACAGCGTTGATTCTACATCTCCTCAGCAAATCATTTGGGGCACAATACAAGAACAAAATAATCCAACGGGATCCATTCTATTTCAATTAGGAACTATTTAGAGATGTTAGAAAGCTCAGGCATGTAAAGCCTTCGTTAGAGAGTGAAGACACCAGGCTATCCTGTGTATACACTGAGTGTACAACATTTTCCCCTCAGAACAGCCTCAATTTCGTCGGGGTGTTGAAAGCATTCCACAGGGATGCTGGCCCATGTTGACTCCAATGCTTCCCGCAGTTCTGTCAAGTTGGCTGGATGTCCTTTGGGGTGGTGGACCGTTCTTGATACACACAGGATTTAAGTGGATTTAACAAGTTAACTGGATGTCAAGTTGGCTGGATGTCCTTTGGGTGGTGGAACATTCTTGACACACACGGGATTGAAGTGGATTTAACAAGTAACATCAATAAGGGATCATAGCTTTCACCTGGATTCACCTGGTCAGTCGATGTCATGGTAAGAGAAGGTTCTTAATGTTTTGCACACTCAAACTGTCTGCTTGTGACCCTTAATTCAGAATGACTCATGTCCGTTCTGCCTGTTTTGTCCGCTGACTCAGAGAGCAGCTCCTTTTAAATCGAGAGGGACGTTTAAAGAACACTGTAACTTCTTTAGTCAGAGTCGCAAACACCATGAGAACGGACGGAGAGAAGAAGTGGCCACAATAAGACATGTGACTTTTTCATACACTAATATGATAATGTTCTGTAATTAAATGAAGCCCTCCAAAAAGGCCAGTTGATATACTTTTCTCTGCTGTGATCCATTGGGTTTTATAGATGTCAATCATAATCATCCCAATGTGATTACAGTACAGTATGTGTCTGTCAGCTCGACCAATCAGACGGCGGCTGGTTAGCTACAATAACCACAAATCCAATGTGAGGAAAGGAAAGAGGAGAGTATTGATTAAAAACCAGTTTTTTTTGTTATTGAACTTGTGTCATATTTCCTTGTATTGAGAGACTATGGTTTGACAGGCTGTTTGGTTTAGTTAGTTTAGTTTAGCCTCCTCTATTTCATGTCCCATTATTGTGTGTGTGTGTGTGTGTGTGTGTGTGTGTGTGTGTGTGTGTGTGTGTGTGTGTGTGTGTGTGTGTGTGTGTGTGTGTGTGTGTGTGTGTGCATCATGTCCAATTATTGTGTGTTTTGTTCCGGGTCACCTTGACACAGAAATCCGAACTGAAAAGCAGCACAGCCTGGAGTTGAAAAAAAATCAGGAATATACTGTGTTCTCAACAGAAACAAGAAACGGGATATCAATGCATATTGCAGATTAACGATATCAGCTCATTCCTTTCTGTGGTTTACCTCTGCTTTTTGTTGCTAATTCGAAAACACAATTGGTACATTTATTAGAAAGGAGGCTAGATTTAGCGCACAAATATTACCACAGACCAAAATATACACCCGAATCAGCTATGATTCAGCCTCATAAAATGTTACCATGGAGACACTAGGGAAAAAACTAGGGAAAAAACAGGGCGATCCACTATCCAGATTTTTTTTATCAGAAAATTACTTTCCTGTGTGTTGTTCCATATGTTTTTTTCATAGTATTTTAACAAACCTGGCATTGATATGGCAGATTATATACGGTATACAGTGGGGGAAAAAAGTATTTGGTCAGCCACCAATTGTGCAAGTTCTCCCACTTAAAAAGATGAGAGAGGCCTGTAATTTTCATCATAGGTACACGTCAACTATTACAGACAAAATGCGTAAAGAAAATCCAGAAAATCACATTGTAGGATTTTTTATGACTTTATTTGCAAATTATGGTGGAAAATAAGTATTTGGTCACCTACAAACAAGCAAGATTTCTGTCTCTCACAGACCTGTAACTTCTTCTTTAAGAGGCTCCTCTGTCCTCCACTCGTTACCTGTATTAATGGCACCTGTTTGAACTTGTTATCAGTATAAAAGACACCTGTCCACAACCTCAAACAGTCACACTCCAAACTCCACTATGGCCAAGACCAAAGAGCTGTCAAAGGACACCAGAAACAAAATTGTAGACCTGCACCAGGCTGGGAAAACTGAATCTGCAATAGGTAAGCAGCTTGGTTTGAAGAAATCAACTGTGGGAGCAATTATTAGGAAATGGAAGACATACAAGACCACTGATAATCTCCCTCGATCTGGGGCTCCACGCAAGATCTCACCCCGTGGGGTCAAAATGATCACAAGAACGGTGAGCAAAAATCCCAGAACCACACGGGGGGACCTAGTGAATGACCTGCAGAGAGCTGGGACCAAAGTAACAAAGCCTACCATCAGCAACACACTACGCCGCCAGGGACTCAAATCCTGCAGTGCCAGACGTGTCCCCCTGCTTAAGCCAGTACATGTCCAGGCCCGTCTGAAGTTTGCTAGAGTGCATTTGGATGATCCAGAAGAGGATTGGGAGAATGTCATATGGTCAGATTAAACCAAAATAGAACTTTTTGGTAAAAACTCAACTCGTCGTGTTTGGAGGACAAAGAATGCTGAGTTGCATCCAAAGAACACCATACCTACTGTGAAGCATGGGGGTGGAAACATCATGCTTTGGGGCTGTTTTTTCTGCAAAGGGACCAGGACGACTGATCCGTGTAAAGGAAAGAATGAATGGGGCCATGTATTGTGAGATTTTGAGTGAAAACCTCCTTCCATCAGCAAGGGCAATGAAGATGAAACGTGGCTGGGTCTTTCAGCATGACAATGATCCCAAACACACCGCCCGGGCAACGAAGGAGTGGCTTCGTAAGAAGCATTTCAAGGTCCTGGAGTGGCCTAGCCAGTCTCCAGATCTCAACCCCATAGAAAATCTTTGGAGGGAGTTGAAAGTCCATGTTGCCCAGCGACAGCCCCAAAACATCACTGCTCTAGAGGAGATCTGCATGGAGGAATGGGCCAAAATACCAGCAACAGTGTGTGAAAACCTTGTGAAGACTTACAGAAAACGTTTGACCTGTGTCATTGCCAACAAAGGGTATATAACAAAGTATTGAGAAACTTTTGTTATTGACCAAATACTTATTTTCCACCATAATTTGCAAATAAATTCATTAAAAATTCTACAATGTGATTTTCTGGATTTTTTTTCTCATTTTGTCTGTCATAGTTGACGTGTACCTATGATGAAAATTACAGGCCTCTCTCATCTTTTTAAGTGGGAGAACTTGCACAATTGGTGGCTGACTAAATACTTTTTTCCCCCACTGTATATACGGTATACACATACACATTATGTATATGGAATACAATATTAAAGCTGGATGTATATGGAATACAGTATTAAAGCTGGATGTATATGGAATACAGTATTAAAGCTGGATGTATATGGAATACAGTATTAAAGCTGGATGTATACGGTATACAGTATTAAAGCTGGATGTATATGGAATACAGTATTAAAGCTGGATGTATATGGAATACAGTATTAAAGCTGGATGTATATGGAATACAGTATTAAAGCTGGATGTATTTGGAATACAGTATTAAAGCTGGATGTATTTGGAATACAGTATTAAAGCTGGATGTATATGGAATACAGTATTAAAGCTGGATGTATATGGAATACAGTATTAAAGCTGGATGTATATGGAATACAGTATTAAAGCTGGATGTATATGGAATACAGTATTAAAGCTGGATGTACTGTATGTATAGTTTTTTGTGTGCTCTAGGTCAACGGTGTCTAGATGGAATTTGTATTTGTGGTCCTGGCAACTGGAACTTTTTTGGAACACCATTATTTTTGTCTTACTGAGATTTACTGTCAGGGCCCAGGTCTGACAGAATATGTGCAGAAGATCTAGGTGCTGCTGTAGGCCCTCCTTGGTTGGGGACAGAAGCACGAGATCATCAGCAAACAGTAGACATTTGACTTCAGATTCTAGTAGGGTGAGGCCGGGTCCTGCAGACTGTTCTAGTGCCCTCGCCAATTTGTTGATATATATGTTGAAGAGGGTGGGGCTTAAGCTGCATCCCTGTCTCACCCCACGGCCCTGTGGAAAGAAATGTGTGTGTGTTTTTTGCCGATTTTAACCACACACTTGTTGTTTGTGTACATGGATTTTATAATGTCGTATGTTTCCCCCCAACACCACTTTCCATCAATTTGTATAGCAGACCCTCATATCCCACGGTAGTTATTGGGGTCAAATTTGTCTCCACTCTTGTGGTTAAGGGTGATCAGTCCTTGGTTCCAAATATTGGGGAAGATGCCAGAGCTGAGGATGATGTTAAAGAGTTTAAGTATAGCTAATTGGAATTTGTGATGTGCATATTTAATAATTTCATGGAGGATACCATCAAAACCACAGGCCTTTTTGGGTTGGAGGGTTTGTATTTGGTCCTGCAGTTCATTCAATGTAATTGGAGAATCCAGTGGGTTCTGGCAGTCTTTAATAGTTTAATAGTGTAATAGTGATCATGTATATTTTTTTGCTGTTTGTTCTTTGTTATAGAGCCAAAAAGATGGGAGAAGTGGTTTACCCATGTATCTCCGTTTTGGATAGATAGCTCTTCGTGTTGTTGTTTGTTTAGTGTTTTCCAATTTTCCCAGAAGTGGTTAGAGTCTATGGATTCTTCAATTACATTGAGCTGATTTCTGATGTGCTGTTCCTTCTTTTTCCGTAGTGTATTTCTGTATTGTTTTAGTGATTCACCATAGTGAAGGCGTAGGCTCAGGTTTTCTGGGTCTCTATGTTTTTGGTTGGATAGGTTTCTCAATTTCTTTCTTAGGTTTTTGCAGTCTATCAAAAACCATTTGTCGTTACTTTCTCGGGTTTGTTTGGATTTAGATTGAGGGGGAAAGGGAAACTGGGGGAGGCAAAAAACGAGGGGCAGGCAAGGTTTCACCCCCCCCGCCGGACAGGGAGGGCGCATTGGCGAACCACCCCGCGCGCGGGAACCACGCCCCCCGGCCAACCACCCCCTCCCGCAAAACCCCCCCGCGTTCCGGGGCTAACCACCCCGCCTTTAACCAACCGCGTCTTTAACCACTCTCTCGGCCCCTAACCACTCTCGCCGCTTTTAACCACTCCGCTCCTGCAGAACCAAACCCCCGGCGAAACCACCCTCCTTTCCGAAACCCCCCTTTAACCACTCTCCTCTTTTTCCAAACACCCCCCCTTCTAACCACGCTCCCTCCTTCTTAAACCACGCTCTCTCTCGGGTTTCTAACCCCCCTTTTCTCCCTCAACCAAACCCTCCCCTCTGAACCCCCCCCTCCTCTTTTAACCACTCTCCTCCCTTCAACCACTATCTCTCCTCCAAAACCCCTCTCCTCCCCTTCTAACCACTTCTCTCTTTTAACCCCTTCTCCTCTCCTTCTACACCTCTCTCTCTCTCTTTCTAACCACTCTCTCTCTCCTTCTAACCACTCTCTCTCTCCTTCTAACCACTTTCTGTCTCCTAACCACTCTCTCTCTCTCTTTCTAACCACTCTCTCTCTCTCTCCTTCTAACAACTATCTCTCTCCTTCTAACCTTTGTCTCTCTCCTTCTAACAGCTCTCTCTCTCTCTCCTTCCCTTCCAAAAGCCCCCCCCCCCCCCCCCCCCTTTTTCTTTTGAACGCTTCCCTCTCCTAACGTCTCTCTCTCTCTTCCTTCTAACAGTCTCTCTCTCCCTTTTTAACACTCTCCATCTCCTAACAGTCTTTCTTCTCTCTCTCTTCTAACAGCTATTTCTCTCCTTCTAACAGCTACTCTCTCTCTCTTGTGAAACAGCTTCATCTACAACAGCTCTTCTCTACTCCCCTTCTATAACAGCTCTCTCTCTCTTCCTTCTAACAGCTCTCTCTCTCTCTCTCTCCTTCTAACAGCTCTCTCTCTTTTGAACAGCTCTCCATCTCCTAACAGCTCTCTCTCTCTCTCCTTCTAACAGCTCTCTCTCTCTTTTGAACAGCTCTCCATCTCCTAACATCTCTCTCTCTCTCTCTCCTTCTAACAGCTCTCTCTCTCTCCTTCTAATGAGTCTGACTTCACTTCTACCACATTAACACTGGTTCCAACAACATCAGACAGATACACCTATTAATCACCATTGAGGTAACTGGTTTAGCCTCAACTACCATAAGTGTTAAGCTTTAAATGTAGAATGTAATGATGGATCAACTTCTAATTGTTGTGTTCCATGATAAATGCATTTTAATATCATGAAGAATTCATTGGACCTCATGTTTTTTTTTATATATACACTACCGTTCAAAGTTTGGGGTCACTTAGAAATGTCCTTGTTTTCGAAAGAAAAGCAATTTTTCTGTCCATTAAAAGAACATTAAATTGATCAGAAATACAGTGTAGACATTGTTAATGTTGTAAATGGCTATTGTAGCTGGAAACGGCTGATTTTTAATGAAATATCTACATAGGCGTACAGAGGCCCATTATCAGCAACCATCAGTCCTGTGTTCCAATGGCACGTTGTGTTTGCTAATCCAAGTTTATCATTTTAAAAGGCTAATTGATCATTAGAAAACCCTTTTGCAATTATGTTAGCACAGCCGGAAATTGTTGTGCTGATTAAAGAAGCAATAAAACTGGCCTTCTTGAGACTAGTTGAGTATCTGGAGCATCAGCAATTGTGGGTTCGATTACAGGATCAAAATGGCCAGAAACAAATATGTTTATTCTGAAACTCGTCAGTCTATTCTTGTTCGGAGAAATGAAGGCTATTCCATGCGAGAAATTGCCAAGAAACTGAAGATCTCGTACAACGCTGTGTACTACTCCCTTCACAGAACAGCGCAAACTGGCTCTAACCAGAATAGAAAGAGGAGTGGGAGGCCCCTGTGCACAACTGAGCAAGAGGACAAATACATTTGAGTGTCTAGTTTGAGAAACATACGCCTCACAGGTCCTCAACTGGCAGCTTCATAAAATAATACCCGCAAAACACCAGTCTCAATGTCAACAGTGAAGAAGCGACTCCGGGATGCTGACCTAGGCAGAGTTGCAAAGAAAAAGCCATATCTCAGACTGGCCAATAAAAATAAAAGATTAAGATGGGCAAAATAACACAGACACTGGACTTTTTCTTTGCAACTCTGCCTAGGTCTGAGGTATGAAAATGTATGCACTCACTAAACTGTAAGTCGCTCTGGATAAGAGCGTATGCTAAATGACTAAAATGTAAAAATGTAGGTCAGCATCCCGGAGTCACCTCTTCACTATTTAATGAAGCTGCAGTAGCCATTTACAACAATAACAATGTCTACACTGTATTTCTGATCAATCCAAAATGGAAATAGTATTGCATTACAGAATATTGACTTGAATCGGAATACATGTTTTAGTAATTACATTTCTATACAATCTGGTCACCTGTACCTGATGATCCAGATAGGCCGTATCTACTCAGTGAGGTCTGACAAAGTCCCATAGCCTCTCTGCTTTCACCCAGTTAAATGTCAGTTCTAGTCATTCTATTTCTATGATTCTGATAGAAGGTTCAACTAGGCAGGAGTTGTCAACAGGCTGTGGCATGGTAAGTCCCACAGCCATTCTCCACTTTGATTTAACCCAGCATTGAATCCAGCTTAGAGGCAGATCATTCCACAAAACATAACAATAGGCAAAGGCCCCTCTGATGTGTCTCTCTCCTCTCTCTCTCTCTCCCTCCTCCTCTCTCTCTCTTCCGCGCTCCTCTCTCCTCCTCGTCTCCCTTACCTCCTCTCTCCTCCTCTCTCTCGTCTCCTGCCTCCTCTCTCATCTCGTCGGTCATCCCAATTTCTGCCTCTCTCTCTGCCTTCTTCTCTGCCTCTCTTCTCTGCCTCTCTCTGCATCTCGCTCTCTTGTCACTTCTCTATTGTCACTCTCTCTGTTTTTCTCTCTGAATCTCTTCTCTCTCTGCCCAGCAGGACAGCTAAACTCTGTCTTCTGTTTCAATAATGAATTACTGAAATGTGTTTCTGTCTCTCCAGACTGGCCTTTTCCTCCTCTCTATCTCTTCTTCTCAATGTGAGGCTTTTCATTTTAACACAACCTAATGGAAGCCAATCAAGAACAGTTCTCTTTTGGTGTGCAATCCCTGGGTCTTCCCCTTTTTGCAGAGGACAGGACGAAAACAAGGTTACAGTAGCAGAGTTTTCACAGCGTTCAGATAGCGGATCGAAATCTGATCACTCTTTTGTTGCTGGGCTTTTTCTGAGCTCGTGATTTACATAAATGCACTAAAGTCCCACACTAAAAACATGGTTATAACAACAGTTAACAGAGAGAGGAGAGAGAGAAGAGGTTCAGGGGGAGGAGAGAGGAGAGATGGAGAGGAGAAGAGAGGAGAGAGAGAGGGAGAGAGAGAGCGTGATCGAGAGAGAGAGAGGAGAGAGAGGAGAGAGAGAGGAGAGAGAGAGGGAGAGGAGAGAGAGTGAGGAGAGAGGAGAGAGAGAGAATCAATGTTGTTCCACGACCACGTTCCACGTCATTTCAATGACATTACGTCGAACCAACGTGGAATAGACGTTGAATTGACATCTTTGCCCAGTGGGTGGGGTGCGTCCCAAACGGCACCCTATTCCCTATATAGTGCACAACTTTTGACCAGAGCCCTGCACTACATGGGGAATAGGCATTTGGGACACAGCCACTGTCTGTCACGGTTCACTCTCCTCACAGCCTGCTTAACACAGCATATGATTAATCTTATAGGCGTATTGGAGAGGTGATGTGAATTGAAGTCACAGCAGTCACCTTCAAAGAGGAGAGATGGCCCAGTCGCCACGGATGGAATTACAAAGACGAAATGGTTTCTAGGAGAACGAGGAAACAACAGACATTCTATGATTCTTTTTTTAAATGCAGTGAATTGGCTTTTATAGTCCCAAATGGCACCATATTCCCTATTTTGACTAGGGCCCATAGGGTTTGGTCAAAAGTAGTGCACTATATGAGGAACAGGGTGCCATTTGGGATGTAGCCTATGAGAGTAGTGGAAAAGCCCTTTTAGAGTTGGGTCAGAGAGAGCAGTGGGGAGCAGGGGAGCGTAGAGGGAGCAGGGGAGAGTAGGAGAGAGCAGGGAGGAGTAGAGGAGAGCAGGGAGGAGTAGAAGAGAGCAGGGAGGAGTAGGAGAGAGCAGGGAGGAGTAGGAGAGAGCAGGGGAGAGTAGGAGAGAGCAGGGAGGAGTAGGAGAGAGCAGGGAGGAGTAGGAGAGAGCAGGGGAGAGTAGGAGAGAGCAGGGAGGAGTAGGGGGAGTAGGGAGGAGTAGGAGGAGTAGGGAGAGCAGGGGGAGAGTAGGAGAGAGCAGGGAGGAGTAGGGAGAGCAGGGAGAGTAGGAGGAGCAGGGAGGAGCAGGGGGAGTAGGAGAGAGCAGGGAGGAGTAGGAGAGAGTAGGGAGGAGTAGGGAGGAGTAATAATAATATGCCATTTAGCAGACGCTTTTATCCAAAGCGACTTACAGTCATGTGTGCATACATTTTTACGTATGGGTGGTCCCGGGGATCGAACCCACTACCCTGGCGTTACAAGCGCCGTGCTCTACCAATTGAGCTACAGAGGACCACAGAGGAGAGAGCAAGGAGGAGTAGGAGAGAGCAGGGAGGAGCAGGGGGAGTAGGGAGGAGCTGGGGGGGAGTAGGGAGGAGTAGGAGAGAGCAGGGAGGAGTAGGAGAGAGTAGGGAGGAGCAGGGGGGAGCAGGGGGGAGTAGGAGAGAGCAGGGGGGAGTAGGAGGAGAGCAGCGGGGAGTAGGAGAGAGCAGGGAGGAGAAGGAAGGAGCAGGGGGAGCAGATAGGAGCAGGGGGAGAAGGGAATAGGGTGCCTTTTGAGACACAGCCACATAAACACCTTCACAGTGATCCTAGCACTTCAAGCGTAGACATGTCACACTGCAAGCCACGAGCCAGCAGCACACACTTCTGTTGTTCGGAAAGGACCAGGGAGGAAATAAAATGTGCGTCCCAAATAGCACCCTATTCACAAAAGGTGCACTACTAGCATTACCCATAGGGTTCTGGTCAAAAGTAGTGCACTATATAGGGAATAGGGTGCCATTTGGGATGCATTATCTGCTAACTCTCAAAGAACAGAGGGCCCCTACAAGCTACACACTCTCCTTGAAAGCAGGTGATGAAATAGTCAAAGTTATACTGAAATGGAAATGTGCTGTAACATGAAGGGCTCTACTTACGAAATAGTCAATTATGCATCATCCTTTGGTCTCGCAATGCTACGGCAATGCTAAGGCAATGCTACGGCAATGCTAAGGCAATGCTACGGCAATGCTAAGGCAATGCTAAGGCAATGCTACGGCAATGCTAAGGCAATGCTAAGACAATGCTAAGGCAATGCTAAGGCAATGCTAAGGCAATGCTAAGGCCATGCTAAGACAATGCTAAGGTAATTCTACGGCAATGCTACGGCAATGCTAAGGCAATGCTACGGGAATGCTAAGGCGATGCTAAGGCAATGCTAAGGCAATGGTATTACAAAGTCTTTCCTCTTTAATAGCACTACTTTTTGGCCAAAGTTTTGTTGAAACATTTGTTTTTATTACAGTCCAAACCCAACATATTTCTGTCACCAACCAATCTCCTGGTTTAAGGATGTAATCCTAACAGGAAACAGGATGTTGTGAAGAGTCAAAGATGAGAGAGCAAAGAGGAGACACAAAGCACGTAGACAGGATAAACTGAAACAGAAGAAGACAAAGATGAAGTGATTGAAGCATCATGTATTAACCATGTCTAGACTACAGGGTTACACTATGTCAATAAAACCATCTCGCACACACACACACACTCCTAAAATACAATGGGTTAGAGCACAGAACATGTGGGGCGGCAGGTAGCTTAGTGGTTAAGAGCGTTGTGCCAGTAACCGAAAGGTCGCTGGTTCTAATCCCCGAGCCGACTAGGTGAAAAATCTGTCGATGTGCCCTTGAGCAAGGCACTTAACCCTCATTTATCCTGTAAGTCGCTCTGGATAAGAGCGTCTGCTAAATGTAAAATGTGTGAACTCATTGACATTTCATGAAAGAAACCTAACAATCCATTATGAAGAGGAAGGAAGTGTTCCCTACAATTATTGGATGATTATAGATGGAAACCAAATATAATCATGCAACAAATGAACTGATCCAGAGGGTCCTGAAGCCAAAAGCAGCAACATATTTATCTTCATTTCAATGGGATCACTGAATGTGAAGAATATACCTCATATGTACAGTATATTGGGGAAATACAAAAAAAACGTACAAGAGCATGCTGGAAATATACAAAAAAGTTTACGAAAAAAAAATAGAATTAAAAAGAAGACATAATTTCACACATAGCTGCCTGTTTCAACTCCCGCCGGCACACAGAGCTCACGTCCCAAACGGAACCACAATTCATTATAATGCACTACTTTTGACCAGAGCCTTATGGGTCCTGGTAATTTAGTGCACTATGAAGAGAACAGGGTGGCATTTGGGAACCACACAGTAACACGGGTAGTGGGGGTAGAAAGGCAATTACTCTGAAGTCTGAGGAGTATGTCTTAGTTTGTGTCACAACCGGCACCCTACAGTGTACTACTTTTAACCAGAGCCCTATGGGACTAGGGAAAAAATAATTGCACTACATAGGAAATAGGGTGGCATTTGGGATGCACAATTTTGTGTTAGAACAGTTCAATGAGTGAAGTGCAGAGAGGGATGAGACGGAAGGAGTTATTATGAAGGAGTTATTATGGAGTTATTATGGAGTTATTATAAAGGAGTTATTATGAAGGAGTTATTATGGAGTTATTACAAAGGAGTTATTATGAAGGAGTTATTATGAAGGAGTTATTATGAAGGAGTTATTACGAAGGAGTTATTCTGAATAAGTTATTCTGAAGAAGTTATTGTGAAGTGGTAATTATGAAGTGGTAATTATGAAGGAGTTATTATGAAGGAGTTATTATGAAGAAGTTATTATGGAAGGAGTTATTATAAATTAGTTATTCTGAATTAGTTATTATGAAGGAGTTATTATGAAGGAGTCATTACGGTGTTTTATGTACTGTCTACTGTGCTGTTGGAGAGATCTCTGAATAGACAGATGTTGTATTATAATTTGCCAGCGCCGCTGCTGTTGCTGTTCAAAGCCATCATGTCCCAGCGGCACTAAAGACATCAAAAGTGAATGACCAGGGTGATTTGCATACATTTACTGAGCAGTTCTGAGACATTGTAAGGTCCTTAGCATATGCCATTACCAAGTATGGCTTTCTCCATCTGTTGTTCTGTGAAAAGGACTCATGCTATTTAAGTTGTTACTTGCCATGGCTTTTCTTTGGCTCTTTCTCAAACACACACACACACACACACACAAATGCTCTTTCACTCTCTCAACACACACACACACCGTGCTAGCACTATGTCCAAATTCAGTGTCAAGCGTGACATACTTCTGTTGCGATGCCGCTAACTAGAGTTACGTAAGATACACTTCATTTTTTAGAGGAGAGATTTCATAAATGAAAGATACTACTGGGTCCCATATGGCACCCTATTATCTATGTATCTGTCCCATTGGGCTCTGGTCAAAAGTAGTGCACTATGTAGGGAATAGGGTGCCATTTGGAACGCGGGAATACATTTTCCACTGCACGCGAAGTGGCTTGTTTCAGCTCAGAATGGAAAGGTCAACAGCATTGAGGGGAAAACTATCACATTCGTGCAATCACGACTGAGAAGCGGTTAGACACACACCTGCAGTGATATTTAATGCGAAAAACAGATAGAAGGCTTTTTTTTTTTGATTCGATTCTTTGGCAATCAGACCATTTGTATCAACGTCGGTGAAAAGTGCAACATGGCATTTATAAATGTGTATTTGTATAATAAATTACAGCTTTTATCAACTGTTAAATATGCGCTCCAGGATCTTAAGCAGAACTAATTTGTAACACACAGTGTATAGTACGAATTGGATTCATAACATATCATACGAAATGCAAAAATAAATAAATATACACTGAGAGTATAAAATATTAAGATCGCCTTCCTAATACTGAGTTGCACCCCCTTTTGCCCTCAGAACAGCCTCAATTCATCGGGGCATGGACTCTACAAGGTGTTGAAAGCGTTCCACAGGGATGCTGGCCCCATGTTGACTCCAACGCTTCCCACAGTTGTGTCAAGTTGGCTGGATGTCCTTTGGGTGGTGGACCATTCTTGATACCTACGGGAAACTGTTCAGCGTGAAAAACCCAGCAGTGTTGCAGCTCTGGACACACTCAAACCGGTGCGCATGGCACCTACTACCATACCCCGTTCAAAGGCACTTACATCTTTTGTCTTGCCCATTCACCCTCTGAATGGAACACATACACAATCTAATTCTTTAAGGCTTAAAAATCCTTCTTTAACCTGTCTCCTCCCCTTCATCTACACTGATTGAAGTGGATTTAACAGCTGCCATCAATAAGGGATCATAGCTTTCCCCTGGATTCACCTGGTCAGTCTATGTCATGTAATGTTTTGTACACTCAGTGTATATATACAGTATATGTACAGTTGAAGTCGGAAGTTTACATACACCTTAGCCAAATACATTTAAACTCAGTTTTTCACAATTCCTGACATTTAATCCTAGTAAAAACTCCCTGTCTTAGGTCAGTTAGGATTACCACTTTATTATTTATTTATATAGAATATACTGTACTGAGAATACACACTTAAAACAGGGATATATGCAAAACCTATCTGTCACTGAGCCATACAGTAAAACACATAATCGACAGGTTTGTAGCTAGACGGCTGCTATAAGCAAGCTGTGGGCCTGGTTGGTACATATGGGTGGCCAGACCGTGCAGCCCCCAGGCCCACTGGCTGATCCCCTGATCCCCTGATCCCACACCTCCTTCGGGGCATATAATCCATGTCGACCCCCGAACGACTGCGGTCAATTTCACACTGTTTCAGTCTGGTCTGATGTCTATTCGCACGCTAACGCACACACACGCACGCACGCACACACACACACACACACACACACACACACACACACACACACACACACACACACACACACCACACACACACACACACACACACACACACACACACACACACACACACACACACACACACACACACACACACACACACACACACACACACACACACACACACACACACATATGCAGAGCACACACACACACACACACCACACTGTATTCATGCAAAACAGTTGGGGTTTTCTAATGACAGTATCTCATCTTTCACTAGGAGAACTCACAAGGAGTTCTGAGAAATGATTACTTTCATAAAATTCCATCCATAATACAATAACTCCAAAACAAAATAAAACATTTTCAACAAAAAAGTGCTTCTTGCAGCACAAACTTACATTTTTCTCTGCTCAGCCTCCTCAAATGGGAGTTTAACTCTTGGCGTGTTGGAAAGTTGATGTGGATTTCATCACTAAATGGTTCCTCCAGGGGGAGTAAGACGGTCGATAGATACTGAGGCTCAGTCTGGACCAGACCTGGGTTCAAACTCTATTTGAAATCTTTCAAATACTTTTAGCGTTTTCTCTAGCGTGCCTGGAGTAAAAGATGGGTGTGGTTTGCAGTTTTGGGACTATTCAATTGGTTCCATTACCCCAGTCAAGCTGAATCAAGCACAGATAAAATATTATTTGAACACAGGTCTGACCCTGTGCCCTCTGCATCAGGTTGGATACTGACCGGAGTTCATTTACATTTTTCT
Source organism: Coregonus sp. 'balchen' (assembly GCA_902810595.1). Classification (NCBI taxonomy): domain Eukaryota; kingdom Metazoa; phylum Chordata; class Actinopteri; order Salmoniformes; family Salmonidae; genus Coregonus; species Coregonus sp. 'balchen'. The sequence goes on from LR778283.1 coordinate 43,835,544, forward strand.
CATTCAGCAGATGCTTTTATCCAGAGCGACTTAGGGTTTCGAACCAGCAACCTTTCGATTACCGGCCGAACGCTCTTAACAATTAGGCTACCTCTGTTTTAGGACACCTGTATGTGCTGCTCAGCTGTGTATCAACCACATCCTTTTTCTCTTGAGGAACTAGAAGAACATGCATCGTAGATAACTTAGGTGAATAAGAACTGGTGGAAACATCCAGTGCCATGTTGTGAAAGTCAGCTCAGATATGTAATTTCGAGGAAAATAGGTCCAAAATAGGACATATTGAGAGAGGAAGTGGACAGTTTCTAGGCAACATGCAAGTGAGTATGATTATAACTGACAAGAGAACAGCACATAATTGTCACGATCGTCGTAATGAGTGGACCAAGGCGCAGCGTGATATGCATACATCTTTTATTTATAAACTAGTACACACAAACAAAACAACAAAACGATACGTGAAGTCCAAGGTTAAACACCAAAAACAAACCTTACACGGAACAAGATCCCACAAAAGACAAGTGCACAATAGGCTGCCTAAGTATGGTTCCCAATCAGAGACAACGAGCCACAGCTGTCTCTAATTGGGAACCACCCCGGCCAACATAGAAACACATCAACTAGAACAAGAACATAGAAAACGAAACATAGAACCTAACACCCAGAAACTAACACATAGAAACTAACACCCTGGCTCAACATATAAAAGTCCCCAGAGCCAGGGTGTGACAATAATGATAGCTGAGTTAAAAACATCTGTACTGTTGTTTCACAGGGCTAGGGATTTCCTTACATGGCCGGGATGAAAGTATCTGTATCCCAAATGGCACCCTATTCCCTATAGGGCTCGGGACAAAGGTAGAACACTATATAGGGAATAGGGTGCCATTTGGGACAAATCCAGAGAAGACATTCCTGTCTGTATTATAGGACAGTGCTGGAAGATTATATTTTTCCAGAGACGGTTTGTTTGGTTCACTGGACTCATATCACAATGATCCCTGAGGACCATTGTGTGTGTGTTGTGTGTGTGTGTGTGGAGGTGCGTGTGTGTGTGTGTGTGTGGGTGTGTGTGTGTGTTGTGTGGTGGTGATGGTGTGTGTGTGTGTGTGAGTGGTGTGTGTGTGTGTGTGTGTGTGTGTGATGTGAGGTGTGTGTGTGTGTGTGTGTGTGTGTGTGAGTGTGGTGTGTGTGGTGTGTGTGGGTGTGTGGTGAGTGTGTGTGTGTGTGTGTGTGTGAGTGGTGTGTGGTGTGTGTGTGGTGTGTGTGTGTTGTGTGTGTGGGTGTGTTGGGTGTGGTGGATTGATGGGAATGTGTGTGTGGTGTGTGTGTGTGTGTGGTGTTGTGTGGTGTGTGATGTGTGTGTGTGTGAGAGTGAGATGTGTGTGTGTGGTGTGTGTGTGTGTGGATGTTGTGTGTGAGTGATGTGATTGGGTGTGTGTGTGTGTGTGGTGTGTGTGGTTGGTGTGTGTGTGTGTGTGTGGGTTTTGTGTGGTGTGTGTGTGTGGGGTGTTTGTGTGTGTGTGTGATGTGTGGTGTGTGTGTGTGGTGTGTGATGAAGTGAGTGAATGTGTGTGTGTGTGGTGGTGTGTGTGTGTGTGTGTGTGTGAGGTGTTTTGTGTGTGGTTGTGTGTGTGTGTGTGTGTGAGATGATGTGTGTGTTGTGTGCTGTGGTGAGTGATGTGTGTGTGGGTGTGTGTGTGTGGTGTTGTGTGTGTTTGTGGTGGGTGTTGTGTGTGGGTGTGTGTGGTGTGTGTGTGTGGTGTGTGTGTGGGTGAGTGCAGTGTGTGTGTGTGGTGGTGTTGTGGTGTTGTGTGTGTGTGTGTGTGTGTGTGTGTGTGTGTTGTGTGTGTGTGAGTGAGTGATGGTATGTGTGTTGTGTGTGTGTGTGGTGCGTGCGTGGTGCGTGTGCGTGCGTGGTGTGTGTGTTCCCCGAGGATCCTCTCCTGTTTGATATAGCCGTTAAACACCTGACCAGAGCCATGTTGAGCCATCTAGAGTATTTACTGTATCCTTACTGTCATTGTTGTAAAGTTTCAGCGAGGACAGGAAATTTGCTTCACTGTGATGAAACATCTACGGTACCACTGCTGCTGCTTCACTGTGACGACACATCTACCGGAATACTGCTGCTGCTTCACTGTGATGAAACATCTACGGTACCACTGCTGCTGCTTCACTGTGACGACACATCTACCGGAATACTGCTGCTGCTTCACTGTGATGAAACATCTACGGTACCACTGCTGCTGCTTCACTGTGACGACACATCTACGGTACCACTGCTGCTGCTTCACTGTGACGACACATCTACGGTACCACTGCTGCTGCTTCACTGTGATGACACATCTACGGTAATACTGCTAATGCTGCTGCTTGTGGTGGGCTGTTATGACTCATATGTGTGCATCAACCTCCAACCTCCAACCTCCAACCTCCAACCTCCAACCTCCAACCTCCAACCTCCAACCTCCAACCTCCAACCTCGCACCTCATCCTCCTGCTCATGTCGGCTACAGAAGTCAAGATGACAATGTGGCTCTGGCAACTTCCTCCCTTTGAGAAACAGGCGCTGTCTAAAATATATTTTTCAGTTTCTGTACAGGTCTCCTGTAGTCAGTCAGATGTATAGTCTGTGTTCATACTGTATGGCAATGTACTAAGTGGTTTTCCTTCAGCTACTTTAGTTATCAGGGAGGTGGCATATTATTACTATTCCCGCTTCACACTGTGCCCAGTGGAGCGGGTCAGCTGGACATGACCACAGTCATCCCTGAGTAATCTGATTAAATAATAAGGCTCAAAATGGGTTGATCTTTTAGAACCGAACTGTGTGATTAGATGATGTGGTTGGTGACACAGGGACCATTCATTTGAATTAAGGGGCGACTTTAATGTGGTGTGAAACAGCGTTGGAACGGCACTATATCCATCTGAACTAGATTTAAAAGAGATCAGCGGACTAAATGGCAATATTCTGGCTTTAATTCCACGCCGTGACAATCTTCTAGGACAGAGCTGGAGACTAGGCCTGCCCATTACCAGATCGTTCCGGCTCCACGTTTAGGAAAAATTGCTCATTTCCAAGTCTTTTGAAACTGATCTGTTGGAAATTGTGATGAAGCCATTAAATCTAATGTGATAAAACACAATGAGATAATGTAGCTGGTGGGAACTAACTGGATATAGCGCTAGCTACATGGTGGAATAATGTTGAACTAACTGGATATAGCGCTAGCTACACGGTGGAATAATGTTGAACTAACTGGACATAGAGCTAGCTACATGGTAGAATAATGCTTCCAGGACATCATAACCATGCAGGGTCTCTCAGGACATCCTAACCATGCAGGGTCTCTCAGTGTCTCTCAGGGTCTCTCAGGGTCTCTCAGGGTCTCTCAGTGTCTCTCAGGGTCTCTCAGGGTCTCTCAGTGTCTCTCAGTGTCTCTCAGTGTCTCTCAGGGTCTCTCAGGGTCTCTCAGGGTCTCTCAGTGTCTCTCAGGGTCTCTCAGGGCATCCTAACCATGCAGGGTCTCTCAGTGTCTCTCAGGGTCTCTCAGGGTCTCTCAGGGTCTCTCAGGGTCTCTCAGTGTCTCTCAGGGTCTCTCAGGGTCTCTCAGGGTCTCTCAGTGTCTCTCAGGGTCTCTCAGTGTCTCTCAGGGTCTCTCAGGGCATCCTAACCATGCAGGGTCTCTCAGGGTCTCTCAGGGTCTCTCAGGGTCTCTCAGGGCATCCTAACCATGCAGGGTCTCTCAGGGTCTCTCAGGGTCTCTCAGGTTCTCTCAGGGTCTCTCAGGGCATCCTAACCACTCAGTGTCTCTCAGGGTCTCTCAGGGCATCCTAACCATGCAGGGTCTCTCAGGGTCTCTCAGGGTCTCTCAGGGTCTCTCAGGGTCTCTCAGGGTCTCTCAGTGTCTCTCAGGGTCTCTCAGGGCATCCTAACCATGCAGGGTCTCTCAGTGTCTCTCAGGGTCTCTCAGGGTCTCTCAGTGTCTCTCAGGGTCTCTCGGGGTCTCTCAGTGTCTCTCAGGGTCTCTCAGTGTCTCTCAGGGTCTCTCAGTGTCTCTCAGGGTCTCTCAGGGTCTCTCAGGGTCTCTCAGTGTCTCTCAGGGTCTCTCAGGGCATCCTAACCATGCAGGGTCTCTCAGGGTCTCTCAGGGTCTCTCAGGGTCTCTCAGTGTCTCTCAGGGTCTCTCAGGGCATCCTAACCATGCAGGGTCTCTCAGGGTCTCTCAGGGTCTCTCAGGGTCTCTCAGGGTCTCTCAGTGTCTCTCAGGGTCTCTCAGGGAATCCTAACCACTCAGGGTCTCTCAGGACATGTGTAGAGCTGCACTATAGTCAAGTTGCTGAGTCAAACATGGAATGTTGCACGGCACTGCTGTAGCATAGACATGTACTGTAGCAAGAACACTCTTTACGATATCTAACATCTCTGAATTGCAGTGAATTCTTCCAAAGAAACACACCATTAAAGACCAGTAAAATAATAGAGCAATGAAATAGAAACAGGGAGCAATAGAATACCATCTGTATAAACATATGAATGAAGAGCTGTACCCTACGTGTGTGTGTGTGTATGTGTGTGTGTGTGTGTGTGTGTGTTTGTGTGTGAGTGTGAGTGTGAGTGTGTGTGTGTGTGTGTGTGTTTGTGTGTGAGTGTGAGTGTGAGTGTGTGTGTGTGTGTGTGTGTGTGTATGGGTGTGTGGGTGTGTGTTTGTGGGTGTATGGGTGTGTGTGTGTGTGTGTGTGTGTGTGTGTGTGTGTGTGTGTGTGTGTGTGTGTGTGTGTGTGTGTGTGTGTGTGTGTGTGTGTGTGTGTGTGTATGGGTGTGATAGGGATGCCAGGATGCCAACACCACACATATGAGACAAGGCAGGTGGAGGAGAGGAGAAGGAGGAGAGGAGATGGATGAGAGGAGATGGAGGAGATGAGATGGATGAGAGGAGATGGAGGAGAGGAGAGGGAAGAGAGGAGATGGAGGAGAGGAGAGGGAAGAGAGGAGAGGGAGGACAGGAGGTGGAGGAGGTGAGATGGAGGAGAGGAGATGGAGGACAGGAGGTGTAGTAGATGAGATGGAGGAGAGGAGATGGAGGAGAGGAGAGGGAAGTGAGATGGAGGAGAGGAGATGGAGGAGAGGAGATGGAGGAGAGGAGATGGAGGAGAGGAGATGGAGGAGAGGAGATGGAGGAGAGGAGAGGGAGGAGATGAGATGGATGGATGAGAGGAGATGGAGGAGAGGAGAGGGAAGAGATGAGATGGATGGATGAGAGGAGATAGAGGAGGTGAGATGGAGGAGATGAGATGGAGGAGAGGAGAGGGAGGTGAGATGGAGGAGAGGAGGTGGAGGAGAGGAGGTGGAGGAGAGGAGGTGGAGGAGAGGCTTGATGAGAGCCAGTAGATGACTCATGCAGGTGAGCTGTATTTTCTGTAATGTGTGTGTGTGTGTGTGTGTGTGTGTGTTGCTCTCAATTAAATTACATTTAACCAAAGTGGAATAGACGTTGAATTAACGTCTGTGCCCAGTGTGCTGGCTCCCTTGGCACACATGAATACACGCCAGCTAAGTTTCCCCTAAAGTAAATTAAATAAAATTGCCCAAATTATATAGCTTAATTAACATACTCCTTTCTGTACAGAAATCAATAAAAACATGGAGGATCAGATTTTGTTTTTTGCTGTGGATTGTTTTAAATTGCTTGTCGGAAGCGCGCGGCAAACACCAAATAGATGATTGTTGAGTTGCAGTGAAAGAGAAGCCCGACCAGACATATTGCAATATTTCAAAATACAATCGCAGGAAAACATAGTTTGGAAAGCAAATGGCTATTGCTGTAAAGAGAACACAATGAAAAAACGCCAAACTGTCTTTTAGTTATAAAAATTCTCAACTTGACTGAACGAACAGTAGCCGTATTTGCAGCATGCAGCAGAGAGCCATATCCCCGGCGAGTGCACATGTTCCCTGTCTTTATCATTGGGTCAGTGCCACTTGACTGAACGAACAGTAGCCTTATTTGCAGCATGCAGCAGAGAGCCATATCCCCGGCGAGTGCACATGTTCCCTGTCTTTATCATTGGGTCAGTGCCACTTGACTGAACGAACAGTAGCCTTATTTGCAGCATGCAGCAGAGAGCCATATCCCCGGCGAGTGCACATGTTCCCTGTCTTTATCATTGGGTCAGTGCCACTTGACTGAACGAACAGTAGCCTTATTTGCAGCATGCAGCAGAGAGCCATATCCCCGGCGAGTGCACATGTTCCCTGTCTTTATCGTTGGGTCAGTGCCACTTGACTGAACGAACAGTAGCCTTATTTGCAGCATGCAGCAGAGAGCCATATCCCCGGCGAGTGCACATGTTCCCTGTCTTTATCATTGGGTCAGTGCCACTTGACTGAACGAACAGTAGCCTTATTTGCAGCATGCAGCAGAGAGCCATATCCCCGGCGAGTGCACATGTTCCCTGTCTTTATCGTTGGGTCAGTGCCACTTGACTGAACGAACAGTAGCCTTATTTGCAGCATGCAGCAGAGAGCCATATCCCCGGCGAGTGCACATGTTCCCTGTCTTTATCATTGGGTCAGTGCCACTTGACTGAACGAACAGTAGCCTTATTTGCAGCATGCAGCAGAGAGCCATATCCCCGGCGAGTGCACATGTTCCCTGTCTTTATCATTGGGTCAGTGCCACTTGACTGAACGAACAGTAGCCTTATTTGCAGCATGCAGCAGAGAGCCATATCCCCGGCGAGTGCACATGTTCCCTGTCTTTATCGTTGGGTCAGTGCCACTTGACTGAACGAACAGTAGCCTTATTTGCAGCATGCAGCAGAGAGCCATATCCCCGGCGAGTGCACATGTTCCCTGTCTTTATCGTTGGGTCAGTGCCACTTGACTGAACGAACAGTAGCCTTATTTGCAGCATGCAGCAGAGAGCCATATCCCCGGCGAGTGCACATGTTCCCTGTCTTTATCGTTGGGTCAGTGCCACTTGACTGAACGAACAGTAGCCTTATTTGCAGCATGCAGCAGAGAGCCATATCCCCGGCGAGTGCACATGTTCCCTGTCTTTATCATTGGGTCAGTGCCACTTGACTGAACGAACAGTAGCCGTATTTGCAGCATGCAGCAGAGAGCCATATCCCCGGCGAGTGCACATGTTCCCTGTCTTTATCGTTGGGTCAGTGCCACTTGACTGAACGAACAGTAGCCTTATTTGCAGCATGCAGCAGAGAGCCATATCCCCGGCGAGTGCACATGTTCCCTGTCTTTATCATTGGGTCAGTGCCACTTGACTGAACGAACAGTAGCCTTATTTTCAGCATGCAGCAGAGAGCCATATCCCCGGCGAGTGCACATGTTCCCTGTCTTTATCATTGGGTCAGTGCCACTTGACAATAATCTCCTCCTACAGGTTAGATGGACGTCATATTGTACTTTTCGTTGTCACGGATTCTGCCGCGGCTGCCCCTCCTCCTTGCTCGGGCAGGCTGCGGCGTTCGTCGTCACCGGAGCACTTGCCGCTGCCGATCTATGTTCTCTGTTTCTATGTTGCACCTGTTGTCTGATTGTTACACACCTGTTTCCCATTACAGTGGGGGAAAAAAGTATTTAGTCAGCCACCAATTGTGCAAGTTCTCCCACTTAAAAAGATGAGAGAGGCCTGCAATTTTCATCATAGGTACACGTCAACTATGACAGACAAAATGAGAAAAACAAATCCAGAAAATCACATTGTAGGACTTTTTATTAATTTATTTGCAAATTATGGTGGAAAATAAGTATTTGGTCAATAACAAACGTTTCTCAATACTTTGTTATATACCCTTTGTTGGCAATGACACAGGTCAAACGTTTTCTGTAAGTCTTCACAAGGTTTTCACACACTGTGGCTGGTATTTTGGCCCATTCCTCCATGCAGATCTCCTCTAGAGCAGTGATGTTTTGGGGCTCTCGCTGGGCAACATAGACTTTCAACTCCCTCCAAAGATTTTCTATGGGGTTGAGATCTGGAGACTGGCTAGGCCACTCCAGGACCTTAAAATGCTTCTTACGAAGCCACTCCTTCGTTGCCCGGGCGGTGTGTTTGGGATCATTGTCATGCTGAAAGACCCAGCCACGTTTCATCTTCAATGCCCTTGCTGATGGAAGACGGTTTTCACTCAAAATCTCAAAATACATGGCCCCATTCATTCTTTCCTTTACACGGATCAGTCGTCCTGGTCCCTTTGCAGAAAAACAGCCCCAAAGCATGATGTTTCCACCCCCATGCTTCACAGTAGGTATGGTGTTCTTTGGATGCAACTCAGCATTCTTTGTCCTCCAAACACGACAAGTTGAGTTTTTACCAAAAAGTTATATTTTGGTTTCATCTGACCATATGACATTCTCCCAATCCTCTTCTGGATCATCCAAATGCACTCTAGCAAACTTCAGACGGGCCTGGACATGTACTGGCTTAAGCAGGGGGACACGTCTGGCACTGCAGGATTTGAGTCCCTGGCGGCGTAGTGTGTTACTGATGGTAGGCTTTGTTACTTTGGTTCCCAGCTCTCTGCAGGTCATTCACTAGATCCCCCCGTGTGGTTCTGGGATTTTTGCTCACCGTTCTTGTGATCATTTTGACCCGACGGGGTGAGATCTTGCGTGGAGCCCCAGATCGAGGGAGATTATCAGTGGTCTTGTATGTCTTCCATTTCCTAATAATTGCTCCCACAGTTGATTTCTTCAAACCAAGCTGCTTACCTATTGCAGATTCAGTCTTCCCAGCCTGGTGCAGGTCTACACATTTTTTCTGGTGTCCTTTGACAGCTCTTTGGTCTTGGCCATAGTGGAGTTTGGAGTGTGACTGTTTGAGGTTGTGGACAGGTGTCTTTTATACTGATAACAAGTTCAAACAGGTGCCATTAATACAGGTAACGAGTGGAGGACAGAGGAGCCTCTTAAAGAAGAAGTTACAGGTCTGTGAGAGCCAGAAATCTTGCTTGTTTGTAGGTGACCAAATACTTATTTTCCACCATAATTTGCAAATAAATTCATAAAAAATCCTACAATGTGATTTTCTGGAAAAAAAATTCTCAATATGTCTGTCATAGTTGACGTGTACCTATGATGAAAATGACAGGCCTCTCTCATCTTTTTAAGTGGGAGAACTTGCACAATTGGTGGCTGACTAAATACTTTTTTTCCCACTGTACGTGATTACTCCTTCCCTATTTAACCCGGTGGCTCCCAATGTGTTTTGTACGTGTTTGTTTTTCCATTTCGTGTGTCGTTGGTGAGCGGGTTTGTTCCTCCCTGTGTGGAGGTATTATGTATTGGATTCTTTACTTATTTCAGTAAAGTACGTTTCTTCGAGTTCTGTGTCCTGCGCCTGACTTCGATCCACCGCATTACACTGACACTCGTGACATTCGTAGACGTATTAGATAGTTGCAGACAACATTGTTTAAATGTTCTGTTTGTCAGCAAAGTATAGGCTAACCTGTAATCTTTGTCGTATTAAAAAAATATATATTCTGCTAATGTCTCCAGTCATGTAAAGTGTAGTAGAATTGCATGAAATGTGTTTATAAAAGGCCACATTTTTCCTGTGTAAAGAAAGGAAAATAAACATATTTAATATGCAAAGGCCTCCTCCACCAAGCGCTGCATTTAACAGTCTTTTTTAAGAACAGTGATTGAGTTATATTATTAGCCTAAATTATGACTATTTAATTACATTAGGAATAGTAGGCTATCTTACATTAAGGTGCATTTTTATGGTGAAAAGTAGCTACCCCAAACTTGAGACTCACTACCCCAAACTTGAGACAATGGCAACTTTGTATACTGAATGTCATTACCCTTATGGTGTTTGTGATAAGATGTCCCTTTCTGTTCAAATGGAGGTTGCACAGTAGGGTTGTATATTTTCCCGGTTTTTCACAACTTTTCCGTCACGAGAATAAATCACTTTCTCCCTGGTAACCCATTATTTCCCGCCAAAGCCGGAAGTGTCATTCAAAAGCATTATTACATTTTACATTTTAGTCATTTAGCAGACGCTCTTATCCAGAGCGACTTACATTATAAAGCATATACAGTAAATAGACCTATAAATATGTCTGGATTTGATTAGAGATTTGATCGAAAATTCAAGTCTGATGCTACCTGAGCTGAGATGTGCCATGCTTATAGAGACAGGACAATGACCCTAAGCATACTGCTAAAGCAACACTTAAGTGGTTTAAGGGGAAACATTTAAATGTCTTGGAATGGCCTAGTCAAAGCTCAGACCTCAAATCCAATAGAGAATCTGTGGTATGACTTAAAGATTGCTGTACACCAGCGGAACCCATCCAACTTGGGCTGGAGCAGTTTTGCCTTGAAGAATGAGCAAAAATCCCAGTGGCTAGATGTGCCAAGCTTATAGAGACATACCCCAAGATACTTGCAGCTGTAATTGCTGCAAAAGGTGGCTCTACAAAGTATTGACTTTGGGGGGGTGAATAGTTATGCACGCTCAAGTTCTGTTTTTGTTTTTGTTTTTTTCACAATAAAAAATATGTTGCATCTTCAAAGTGGTAGGCATGTTGTGTAAATCAAATGATACAAACCCCCAAAAAATCAATTTTAATTCCAGGTTGTAAGGCAACAAAATAGGAAAAATGCCAAGGGGGGTGAATACTTTCGCAATCCACTGTAGACAGGTGTGTGCCTTTCCAAATAATTTCCAATCAATTGAATTTACCACAGGTGGACTCCAATCAAGTTGTAGAAACATCTCAAGGATGATCAATGGAAAACAGGATGCACCTGAGCTCAATTTCGAGTGTCATAGCAAAGGGTCTGAATACTTATGTAAGTAAGGTATTTCAGTTTTTTTATTTTTAATAAATTAGCAAAAATGTATAAAAAACGTTTTTCGCTTTGTCATTATGGGGTATTGTGTGTCGAATTGTGTAACAAAAAGTGGAAAAAGTCAAGGGGTCTGAATACTTTCCGAAGGCACTGTATATGCCTTTCATAATATTTCCTCTAATGGTATTAGCCTACCTCCTCTCTCTCTCTCTCTATTGTTGCTTCTTCAGTCCTTCCTCCCTTTCAACGGTTACATTAAATACGTTTTGTTGTCCTTATCTTCAACATTCTAATGACATTCTTGAATACTAACAGGACTAGAATCAGATGCAGAAGGCTTTTCACTTCTCTTCACCAAGATTGAATGGTTACGGGTCTGAATAAATAACTGCTATATTCTACCGCCGACGCGCGTTCGCTTTTCTTTCAAACTGCCCGTGAGTTCTATTGGCTGCTGTATTTAACATTCAGCAAACAAGAGCTTGCGTCCCTCTTCGAATAGTCTATTGGTATAAGAAATGCTAAACATAATAATGCCCAGCAAGCTATTCTAGTCTAGCTTTTTCTGCATTGGTCCCAAGAGCTAAGGAGCGTTTTTTAAGGAGCGAGGTCAGCGGAGTACAGGTGCGTGTGTATTGCGCAAGAGACAGGGGCTATAAGTTAGAAGCTTATTATGCATAACCCATCATTAATTAGCTTAATATAAGGCTAACACTGCATTGAATGTAGGCCTCCTGTAGCTCAGTTGGTAGAGCATGGCGCTTGCAACGCCAGGGATGTGGGTTCGATTCCCACGGGGGGGCCAGTATGAAAAATGTATGCACTCACTAACTGCAAGTCGCTCTGGATAAGAGCGTCTGCTAAATGACGTTAACAAAAAAGTATTACCTGAAAGAGGTAGACTAGGACATCTACTGTATATATATATAGTACTATATATCAATCTAGAACAGTATTATCTATTTTGAATGGAGTTGATGGAGAGAGAGAAATACTGCGAGAGAAGTGCTCGTGCGTGCACTGATTTAAAGCAATGACATTCGAGTGATAGGCTGTTTTAAAACTGCAGCTGCAATAAAAAAATAAAAAAATCTTTACAATTAAAAAATAAAGTGACCCCCGAAAGCCAGATGGAGATGGGTAAATTAGATGTGCATTCAGTCTTTATGTTACTGTAGCATAGGCTATGCTGCAGCAAACGTAGGCCTACCTGTCACAAGAAAAAAAGTTACCATGATGAGAGGATAGGTCTACATGCATTGTGAACTGCGCTCCTATCTGAGACGGGCTGTCTGTCCCCACCCTGAGCGTTGATTCATCATACAGAGGGCATAGAGAAGACCGATTTAGACACTGCATATCATTTAACAGTTCCATTTCACACCATGCTGTTCATATAAATCATTTATTAAAATGTACCGGTTTCTCGCAGACATTTATCCCGGGAAAATTGAGTGGTTTTGAGCGGTAAATCCCGGTAAATCTCAGTAACCGGGTTCCCCCCCATTCAACCCTAGTGCACAATGCACTGTTCAGATGCTGGATTTATTTTAGAGGAGATGAATGTGCGCAGGTAACCTACTTAACCTACTTTTTGAAGTGATTCCAAGCATCTGCCTCTAACCCTAGGAAGCTCTTTGCCACATTTTCCTCCCTCCTGAATCCTCCCTCCCCCCCCCCCCCCCCTCCTCTCTCTCTGTGGATGACTTCGTCAACCACTTTGAAAAGAAGGTTGACGACATCCGATCCTTGTTTGTTAAGTCTAATGACACTGCTGGTCCTGCTCACACTGCCCTACCCTATGCTTTGACTTCTTTCTCCCCTCTCTCTCCAGATAAGATCCTGCGACTTGTGACTGCAGGCCGCCCAACAACCTGCCCGCTTGACCCCATCCCCTCCTCCCTTCTCCAGACCATCTCCGGTGACCTTCTCCCCTACCTCACCTCGCTGATCAACTCATCCTTGACCGCTGGCCATGTCCCTTCCGTCTTCAAGAGAGCGAGAGTTACTCCCCTTCTCAAAAAACCAACACTCGACCCCACTGATGTCAACAACTACAGACCAGTATCCCTTCTTTCTTTTCTTTCCAAAACTATTGAGCGTGCCGTCTTTAGCCAACTCTCTTGCTATCTCTCTCAGAATGACCTTCTTGATCCAAACCAATCAGGTTTCAGGACTGGTCATTCAACTGAGACTGCTCTTCTCTGTGTCACAGAGACTCTCCGCACTGCTAAAGCTAACTCTCTCTCCTCTGCTCTTGTCCTTCTAGACCTGTCTGCTGCCTTTGATACTGTGAACCATCAGATCCTCCTCTCCACCCTCTCCGAAATGGGCATCTCCGGCGCGGCTCACTCCTGGATTGCGTCCTACCTGACCGGTCGCTCCTACCAAGTGGCGTGGCGGGAAGCTGTCTCCGCACCACGTGCTCTCACCACTGGTGTCCCCCAGGGATCGGTTTTGGGCCCTCTCCTTTTCTCCCTATACACCAAGTCACTTGGCTCTGTCATATCCTCACATGGCCTTTCCTATCATTGCTACGCTGACGATACACAACTAATCTTCTCCTTTCCCCCTTCTGATAACCAGGTGGTGAATCGCATCTCTGCATGTCTGGCAGACATATCAGTATGGATGACGGATCACCACCTCAAGCTGAACCCTGGCAAGACGGAGCTGCTCTTCCTCCCGGGGAAGGACTGCCCGTTCCATGATCTCGCCATCACGGTAGACAACTCCGCTGTGTCCTCCTCCCAGAGTGCGAAGAGCCTAGGCGTGACCCTGGACAACACCCTGTCGTTCTCCGCCAACATCAAGGCGGTGACCCGCTCCTGCAGGTTCATGCTCTACAACATTCGGAGAGTGCGACCCTGCCTTACACAGGAAGCGGCGCAGGTCCTGGTCCAGGCACTTGTCATCTCCCGTCTGGACTACTGCAACTCGCTGTTGGCTGGGCTCCCTGCCTGTGCCATTAAACCCCTACAACTCATCCTGAATGCCGCAGCCCGTCTGGTGTTCAACCTTCCCAAGTTCTCTCACGTCACCCCCCTCCTCCGCACACTCCACTGGCTTCCAATTGAAGCTCGCATCCGCTACAAGACCATGGTGCTTGCCTTTGGAGCAGTGAGGGGAACGGCACCCCTGTACCTTCAGGCTCTGATCAGTCCCTACACCCAAACGAGGACATTGCGTTCATCCACCTCTGGCCTGCTGGCTCCCCTTCCTCTGCGGAAGCACAGCTCCCGCTCAGCCCAGTCAAAACTGTTCGCTGCTCTGGCACCCCAATGGTGGAACAAGCTCCCTCACGACGCCAGGACAGCGGAGTCACTCACCACCTTCCGGAGACATTTGAAACCCCACCTCTTTAAGGAATACCTGGGATAGGCTAAAGTATTCCTTCTAACCCCCCCCCCCCCCCCCCCAAATTGTAAAGTGGTTATCCCACTGGCTATAGGGTGAACGCACCAATTTGTGAGTCGCTCTGGCTAAGAGCGTCTGCTAAATGACGTTAATGTGCCCTTGAGCAAGGCACTTAACCCTAATTGCTCCTGTAAGTCGCTCTGGTTAAGAGCGTCTGCTAAATGACTAAAATGTAAATGTAAAATTTGTTTGACAGTTAGATGAAAACATCATGACTGGTTGTGTTCAAGACAAATTAAAAGGTAATACATTCTTACAGTTAAATTAAAAGTCTTTACTATGAAGCCCATAAAATGTTTTGTGTGCATGCAAGCGCGTGCACACATAGAAGGTCCTGTTATTTGATAGAGACTCCCTGAATTTCCTTTATAATTCCTGAATATCACGCTATAATTCCTGAATATCACGCTATAATTCCTGAATATCACGCTATAATTCCTGAATATCACGCTATAATTCCTGAATATCCCAATATAATTCCTGAATATCACGCTATAATTCCTGAATATCACACTATAATTCCTGAATATCCCACTATAATTCCTGAATATCACGCTATAATTCCTGAATATCACACTATAATTCCTGAATATCACGCTGTAATTCGCACGCTGGATGGCACTTTCAAGTGAATTTACTGCTGTATGCTAATACCCTTATATAGAATCCTGACCTTGAATGCAAACACTGTAACAAGTAATTGATTTATAATTTATTTGAACAGGGAAATGTACCAAACCTAAACTCAAGGTCTCGTTTGGCTCAGTTGGTAGAGCATGACACTTGCAACGCCAGGGTTGTTGGTTAGATTGCACTGGATAAGAGCCTCTGCTAAATGACTAAAATGTAAAATGTCTGTCATTTAATGTGTTGAACCATCATCATTATGTTGAAAAAATCCACCTTGCATTGATTAAGGTTCAAAATGTTATTTATATTTGTATTTTTTATGGATCCCCATTAGATCCTGCCAAGGCATCAGCTACTCTTCCTGGGGTTTATTATGGATCCCCATTAGATCCTGCCAAGGCAGCAGCTACTCTTCCTGGGGTTTATTATGGATCCCCATTAGTTCCTGCCAAGGCAGCAGCTACTCTTCCTGGGGTTTATTATGGATCCCAATTAGTTCCTGCCAAGGCAGCAGCTACTCTTCCTGGGGTTTATTATGGATCCCCATTAGTTCCTGCCAAGGCATCAGCTACTCTTCCTGGGGTTTATTATGGATCTCCATTAGTTCCTGCCAAGGCAGCAGCTACCTTTCCTGGGGTTTATTATGGATCCCCATTAGTTCCTGCCAAGGCAGCAGCTACGTTTCCTGGGGTTTATTTTGGATCCCCATTAGATCCTGCCAAGGCAGCAGCTACTCTTCCTGGGGATTATTATAGATCCCCATTAGTTCCTGCCAAGGCAGCAGCTACTCTTCCTTGGGTTTATTATGGATCCCCATTAGTTCCTGCCAAGGCAGCAGCTACTCTTCCTGGGGTTTATTATGGATCCCCATTAGTTCCTGCCAAGGCAGCAGCTACCTTTCCTGGGGTTTATTATGGACCCTGTTAGTTCCTGCCAAGGCAGCAGCTACTCTTCCTGGGGTTTATTAAGGATCCCCGTTAGTTCCTGCCAAGGCAGCAGCTACTCTTCCTGGGGTTTATTATGGATCCCCATTAGTTCCTGCCAAGGCAGCAGCTACTCTTCCTGGGGTTTATTATGGATCCCCATTAGATCCTGCCAAGGCATCAGCTACTCTTCCTGGGGTTTATTATGGATCTCCATTAGTTCCTGCCAAGGCAGCAGCTACCTTTCCTGGGGTTTATTATGGATCCCCATTAGTTCCTGCCAAGGCAGCAGCTACCTTTCCTGGGGTTTATTTTGGATCCCCATTAGATCCTGCCAAGGCAGCAGCTACTCTTCCTGGGGATTATTATAGATCCCCATTAGTTCCTGCCAAGGCAGCAGCTACTCTTCCTTGGGTTTATTATGGATCCCCATTAGTTCCTGCCAAGGCAGCAGCTACTCTTTCTGGGGTTTATTATGGATCCCCATTAGTTCCTGCCAAGGCAGCAGCTACCTTTCCTGGGGTTTATTATGGATCCCCGTTAGTTCCTGCCAAGGCAGCAGCTACTCTTCCTGGGGTTTATTAAGGATCCCCGTAAGTTCCTGCCAAGGCAGCAGCTACTCTTCCTGGGGTTTATTATGGATCCCCATTAGTTCCTGCCAAGGCAGCAGCTACTCTTCCTGGGGTTTATTATGGATCCCCATTAGATCCTGCCAAGGCAACAGCTACTCTTCCTGGGGTTTATTATGGATCCACATTAGTTCCTGCCAAGGCAGCAGCTACTCTTCCTGGGGTTTATTATGGATCCCCATTAGTTCCTGCCAAGGCAGCAGCTACTCTTCCTGGGGTTTATTATGGATCCCCATTAGTTCCTGCCAAGGCAGCAGCTACTCTTCCTGGGGTTTATTATGGATCCCCATTAGTTCCTGCCAAGGCAGCAGCTACTCTTCCTGGGGTTTATTATGGATCCCCATTAGATCCTGCCAAGGCAGCAGCTACTCTTCCTGGGGTTTATTATGGATCCCCATTAGTTCCTGCCAAGGCAGCAGCTACTCTTCCTGGGGTTTATTATGGATCCCCATTAGATCCTGCCAAGGCAGCAGCTACTCTTCCTGGGATTTATTATGGATCCCCATTAGTTCCTGCCAAGGCAGCAGCTACTCTTCCTGGGGTTTATTATGGATCCCCATTAGATCCTGCCAAGGCAGCAGCTACTCTTCTTGGGGTTTATTATGGATCCCCATTAGTTCCTGCCAAGGCAGCAGCTACTCTTCCTTGGGGTTTATTATGGATCCCCATTAAGTTCCTGCCAAGGCAGCAGCTACTCTTCCTGGGGTTTATTATGGATCCCCATTAGTTCCTTTGCCAAGGCAGCAGCTACTCTTCCTGGGGTTTTAGTATGATCCCCATTAGTTCCTGCCAAGGCAGCAGCTACTCTTCCTGGGGTTTATTATGGATCACCATTAGTTCCTGCCAAGGCAGCAGCTACTCTTCCTGGGGTTATTATGGCTCCCCATTAGTTCCTGCCAGGCAGCAGCTTAACTCTTACCTGGGGTTTATTATGGATCCCCATTTAAGTTTCCTGCCAAGGCATCCAGCTACGCTTCCTGGGGTTTATTATTGGATCCCCATTAGATCCCGGCCAAGGCAGCAGCTACTCTTCCTGGGGTTTATTATGGATCCCCATTAGGATTCCGTGCCAAGGCAGCAGCTACTCTTCCTGGGGTTTATTTATGGATCCCCATTAGTTCCTGCCAAGGGCAGCAGCTCCTCTTCCCTGGGGTTATTATGGATCCCCATTTTAGATCCCTGCCAAGGCAAGCAGCTACTCTTCCTCCGGGGATTATTTATGGCTCCCCATTAGTCCTGCCAAAGCAGCAGCTACTCTTCCTGGGGTTTATAATGGATCCCCATTAGATCCTGCCAAAGCAGCAGCTACTCTTCCTGGGGTTTATTATGGATCCCATTAGTTCCTGCCAAGGCAGCAGCTACTCTTCCTGGGGTTTATTATGGATCCCATTAGTTCCTGCCAAGGCAGCAGCTACTCTTCCTGGGGTTTATTAAGGATCCCCATTAGTCTGCCAAGGCAGCAGCTACTCTTCCTGGGGTTTATTATGGATCCCCGTTAGTTCCTGCCAAGGCAGCAGCTACTCTTCCTGGGGTTTATTATGGATCCCCGTTAGTTCCTGCCAAGGCAGCAGCTACTCTTCCTGGGGTTTATTATGGATCCCCATTAGATCCTGCCAAGGCATCAGCTACTCTTCCTGGGGTTATTAAGGATCCCCATTAGTTTCCCGCCAAGGCAGCAGCTACTCTTCCTGGGATTTATTATGGATCCCCATTAGATTCCTGCCAAGGCAGCAGCTACTCTTCCTGGGGTTTATTAAAGGATCCCCATTAGTTCCTGCCAAAGGGAGCAGCTACTCTTCTTGGGGTTTATTATGGAAACCCATTAGTTCCTGCCAAGGCAGCAGCTACTCTTCCTGGGTTTATTATGGATCCCCATTAGTTCCTGCCAAGGCAGCAGCTACTCTTCCTGGGGTTTATTAGGATCCCCATTAGTTCCTGCCAAGGCAGCAGCTACTCTTCCTGGGGTTTATTATGGATCCCCATTAGTTCCTGCCAAGGCAGCAGCTACTCTTCCTGGGGTTTATTATGGATCCCCATTTGATCCTGCCAAGGCAGCAGCTACTCTTCCTGGGGGTTTATTATGGATCCCCATTAGTTCCTGCCAAGGCATCAGCTACTCTTCCTGGGGTTTATTATGGATCCCCATTAGATCCGCCAAGGCAGCAGCTACTCTTCCTGGGGTTTATTAAGGATCCCCATTAGTTCCTGCCAAGGCATCAGCTACTCTTCCTGGGGTTTATTATGGATCCCATTAGTTCCTGCCAAGGCATCAGCTACTTTTTCCTGGGGTTTATTATGGATCCCCATTAGATCCTGCCAAGGCAGCAGCTACTCTTCCTGGGGTTTATAATGGATCCCCATTAGTTCTGCCAAGGCAGCAGCTACTCTTCCTGGGGTTTATTATGGATCCCCATTAGTTCCTGCCAAGGCAGCAGCTACTCTTCCTGGGGTTTATTATGGATCCCCATTTGTTCCTGCCAAGGCATCAGCTACTCTTCCTGGGGTACTAAACCCCAAGCATTCATGCCAAAACAAGATACTCTCTGGTTATTAAAGGATTACCCCGTTATTCCTCAACAATACCATAATGGGTTTTTTAATCCCACCTGCCAACACATTACAATGTACATGGGTGTATTATGTGGTCATGTGTCCCCCAAAACTGGGTCTTTATTAAACCCCAATTAGGTCCCTGCCAACGGCAAACAGCTACTGTGAGGGTACTATAGGAATCCATTAGATCCCAATGACTTCTTTGGGTTTTGGATCCCCATTATACCCAAAAGCGGAGATGTAGCTACTTTGGTTATTTGGGGCCCCGATTATTCATAAGGTGGGAACTTCATGGTTTCTGATCCCTTAGTTGCAAAGGCAGCAAGAATCTCCTGTTTTGTTGGATCCATAGTTTGAAGAGAGTGACTTCTTCCTGGGGTTATTTGGCCACATTAGTTTCAAGCATGAGTGTAACTTCAGTGTTATTATGATCCCCATTAGTTTCATGCCGGAATCAGTACTCTTCCTTTTTTCAACCCATTATTTTGTGTGAACCATTTCAGCACTAATACCGGGTTTATGATGGTAACTCATGTACTGTCAACGAATACAACCCGGGGCTTTTTATGGTCCAATCAGTTTTACTGTCAACAGAATGCAACCATCCTGAGGGAACTCATGGATCCCTGTTCCTAAGCACAACTCATATGATTTGGATCCATTGTTTCCCGCACAAGACAACACACTCTGTGGGTCAAACTCAGGTTCTTACTGTCACAATAAAACAAAGAGTAAACACTCATTACTAACATAATACACCACACAATCTACATGAACTCAGTGTACTTAATAACCCTACAACAAATAAAAGATGTGTGAGTGTTGGGACTGTCCCCCTATACAAAACACCCAAATTGGAACTCACGTCTATGTCACTTAAATACATGAACAATGATGCGTGAACATTCAGGTGGTAGATTGTACTAGACTACGAGCCAGATTAATCATAAGGTTGAAACTCGTGTACGTGGTCACTTAATACAACTGAATCATATTTTAAAACTGAGTGTTACTGTCATACTAGCAACAAACACAATATGATGTGTGAACTCAGTGTACTGTCATAATAACAACACAATATGATGTGTGAACTCAGTGTACTGTCACTAATACAACACAATATGATGCGTGAACTCAGTGTACTGTCACTAATACAACACAATATGATGTGTGAAATCAGTGTACTGTCACTAATACAACACAATATGATGTGTGAACTCAGTTTTACTGTCACTAATACAACACAATATGATGACGTGAACTCAGTGTACTGTCACTAATACAACACAATATGATGTGTGAACTCAGTGTACTGTCACTAATACAACACAATATGATGTGTGAACTCAGTGTACTGTCACTAATACAACACAATATGATGTGTGAACTCAGTGTACTGTCACTAATACAACACAATATGATGCGTAAACTCAGTGTACTGTCACTAATACAACACAATATGATGTGTGAACTCAGTGTACTGTCACTAATACAACACAATATGATGTGTGAACTCAGTGTACTGTCACTAATACAACACAATATGATGTGTGAACTCAGTGTACTGTCACTAATACAACACATATGATGAGTTGAACTCAGTGTGCTGTCACTAATACAACACAATATGATGTGTGAACTCAGTGTACTGTCACTAATACAACACAATATGATTAGTGAACTCAGTATACTGTAAATAATACAACACAACATGATTAGTGAACTCAGTATACTGTAAGTAATACAACACAATGTATGCGGAAATCATGTTGTACTGTACTAAAAAACTTCTATTGGGTGAAGCATGCTACTTTATACACATAAATTTCTTGACTGTTTAAATACAAAAACACCAGTATGAGGGTAAACTCCCGTCTAGCTGTCACTACCAACCCAAAATGGGACTCAGCTTGGTATGTACCATATACAAACAATTGAGTGTGAAGCGTGTCTGTCCCTCAACACAAATATTCTCTCATTCTGTCACTAATCACACTTGTCGTACTCCGTGTACTGCTCACTAATCCACATTGATGTCTGACTCTTACTCTCTATTCTCACACTGTTGTGCTCAGTGTCTTTCCTAATACAAACACATCTTCTGTCTCTCTTCGTCACTTCCTCTGTCTTTGACTCTGTTGCTCCATATACAACCCACTATATTATGCTCTTACTCAATAATACAAACACATGAGATTAGGAACCAGTAGAAGGAATAATACAACACAAGATGGAGTCAATGAAGAGGTATAAAGTTGCGGGTCCAAACACCTTTTTGGAACGCCTTTATCCTTCCAACTCTTTAGAATCGAATTCCCCATCGTTGGATCTAATGTTCCGCCACTGGCAAAACAGCAAAAAGGAGGGACAGCACTAGGTATGGGGGCCATGGATACAGACCAGCACATGATCGACACAAACACACACAGACACGACACACATCACAGACTATGCACACATACATAGACACACACACTCAAATCACCTCTTTCTTTTTCCCTAGCATCACACATCTTACTTTTTCTGTATGACCTTGTTTTCGGGGCCCCTTTGGCCCTCCGCTCTATCTCTCCCGTGACAAAAACACAAGCTTTAGACAGTTTGTCCCGGCGAGAAGTGGGACCAGAGAGAAAGGTTAGTTCACAAACAGAAGGGGAGAACGCAGAGCGGGTGCCAAACACCTGGAACAGGTCCTTTCATCATCCTTCCATCTCTCAACTCCTCCATTCCCCATCCCTCCTGTCTCTGACCCTGGTCCTGCCATCTGGCAATACAGCTAATACTAATGAGGGACAGCTAATAGTCCCCTGCCACTGGAGTACAGACCCACACACATACACGTACACAAACACACACACACACACACACACACACAGACATATGCACACATACATACACACACACACAGAATCACATGTTTCCTTTTCAAGCTAGATCACACTATATATTACATTTTGTACTGTATGAACCTTTATTTAAACAGGGAGCCTACATTTAAAGGACCAAACCGTTTAATCAGGTATCGTGACAAAATAAAAAGCTGGTTTAGACAGTTTTGTCCCGGCCGTAGACCTTTAGATAGGGCCCTGAGAGAGTTAGTGTCCTATAATGAGGGTTATGATACTATAGTGGTTCATATAGAAGACAGAGCCAGTGAAGTGAAGGGGAGGAGGGTTTTGTCTTCTCCCAGTGTGCTTTAGAGAGAGAGACAGAGACAGAGACAGAGAGAGAGAGAGAGAGAGAGAGAGAGAGAGAGAGAGAGAGAGAGAGAGAGAGAGAGAGAGAGAGAGAGAGAGAGTGTCATGTTAACTTCAATGACAACCTGTTGCTGTGAATTGGTCATTTCTTACCTGGAAACTACTCGTCAGTAAGTTATTGTAAAAGTCACAATAACTTACTGGCAAAATGTTGTCAAAAACCTATAGCAACCCTTCTCAAACTTTGTTTGTGCCAGGGACCAGCAAGGCATGGCCTTCTTCCTTTGGGGACCAGTACCAAACAAAAACAAAAAACATTCATTAATTATTGATTTACTTGGCTGCCTTCATGGTTTGTATATCCGTCTGTCTGCCTTTCTGTCTGCCTTTCTGTCTGCCTGCCTGCCTGCCTGCCTGCCTGTCTGTCTGTCTGTCTGTCTGTCTCTCTCTGTGATTTCTTCATGGGCTGTCTTCAGGGGCTGTCTGTCTATAAATGACACAACAATTTTTAAAAATAATTTAGTCATTATACACAATCACATTACCTGTACTGTCAATAGAACAATGTAACAACAACTTAATCTTTATACACAAATAACAATCTTTCATTCTTTCCATATATACATTATTAAAACAACAGAATAGTACAAGATGTTTGACTCCCCTAATCAATGAGACGGGCATGTCTCTTGGACACCAACAGGCCAAACCTCAGAGGGAAGGAGGAGAGGGACACTCAAGGTGTTTTCAACAGCCAGTCTGCAGAGATAGTTAGATTTTGTTGCCACAAGAGAGGAGAAGCTGGTCTCATATACAGTGAGGGGAAAAAAGTATTTGATCCCCTGCTGATTTTGTACGTTTGCCCACTGACAAAGAAATGATCAGTCTATAATTTTAATGGTAGGTTTATTTGAACAGTGAGAGACAGAATAACAACAACAAAATCCATAAAAAACGCATGTCAAAAATGTTATCAATTGATTTGCATTTTAATGAGGGGAAATAAGTATTTGACACCCTCTCAATCAGAAAGATTTCTAGCTCCCAGGTGTCTTTTATACAAGTAACGAGCTGAGATTAGGAGCACACTCTTAAAGGGAGTGCACCTAATCTCAGTTGGTTACCTGTATAACAGAAGCAATCAATCAATCAGATTCCAAACTCTCCACCATGGCCAAGACCAAAGAGCTCTCCAAGGATGTCAGGGACAAGATTGTAGACCTACACAAGGCTGGAATGGGCTACAAGACCATCGCCAATCAGCTTGGTGAGAAGGTGACAACAGTTGGTGTGATTATTCGCAAATGGAAGAAACACAAAATAACTGTCAATCTCCCTCGGCCTGGGGCTCCATGCAAGTTCTCACCTGGTGGAGTTGCAATGATCATGAGAAAAGTGAGGAATCAGCCCAGAACTACTTGTCAATGATTTCAAGGCAGCTGGGACCATAGTCACCAAGAAAACAATTGGTAACACACTACGCCGTGAAGGACTGAAATCCTGCAGCGCCCGCAAGGTCCCCCTGATCAAGAAAGCACATTTACAGGGCCGTCTGAAGTTTGCCAATGAACATCTGAATGATTCAGAGGAGAAGATCTGCAAAGAGGAGTGGGACAAAATCCCTCCTGAGATGTGTGCAAACCTGGTGGCCAACTACAAGAAACGTCTGACCTCTGTGATTGCCAACAAGGATTTTGCCACCAAGTACTAAATCATGTTTTGCAGAGGGGTGAAATACTTATTTAAAATGCAAATCAATTGATAACATTTTTGACATGCGTTTTTCTGGATTTTTTTGTTGTTATTCTGTCTCTCACTGTTCAAATAAACCTACCATTAAAATTATAGACTGATCATGTCTTTGTCAGTGGACAAACATACAAAATCAGCAGGGGATCAAATACTTTTCTTTCCCCCACTGTAAGTAGGTAGAATGAAAGGGGATTAAGGTCTTCACTGCCATCTGGCTGAGTTGCTCGTACAGTCTTCTCCACTGCTGAACAGCCAGAATGTGGCTCATTAAAATGAGTGTGCAGTCCTTGGTCACATGACATCTCCAACAGTTTAACTTCAAGAACCGGTGACAAGCTGTGAGTCTCTTCAGTGCTGGTGAACACATCAATCATCCACTGCTTTCCCGGGTGTGGATCAGATTGTGAGGGGATAATCCTCGATTTTTGAGCAGAGTTTGGCTCAGATTTGACCCCATCAGTTCATGCATGTGATCCATGTCTACATCACCCACGTCAGGCAGAGTTGAGAATAGGGGGGAACATGTCGAAAATGCCGCTATCCACTCTGTCTCTCCAGATGCCCAGCTTTTCCTTGAAAAGCATCAATGTTATTGTTTGCTTGGAAAAATGTAACTTACATCATGCATACGTTGAGCAGCAGTATAAAGCTGTGGAGAATGAATGCAGTCTACTCTGTCCATCTTGAGCCAGACGCACCATCTTTATGAGGTTTAAATGGAAAGACATCACAACATCATGTGTTAATATGCTGACCAGGGCCTTACAGTCATTGGTATGAATACAATACCACATGGGAGGTTATTTCCAGTGTGTTTCTCTGGTATGGGATCTGGGCATGGATCTTTATGTGTCATCTGGCGGTGGAAACCGCTTATCTCCAGCATCATTAATCACTCTTTGGGATAGAAGACATCATTGGAGGGTTATTTCCAGTGCATGCTCTATGCTGTGTTTCTCTGTTATGAGTAAGGATATATCTCGCCCTGTTTGATGGTGGAAACAGCTCGTATCTGGCATCATTACTGTGCGATCAGAGCTAAACTCTGCTTACACACACACACACACACACACACACACACACACACCACAGTATTCTTTTGATCATTTCGGAGGTGAGTTCCTATCTCACGGTAAACATTTGCCGCTGGCTGCCATGTTAACGAAGCATTTTACAGATGTCACCTGTAAAATGCACACGCACAAACACACACACACACACACACATGCACACACGCGCACACACGCACGCACACGCACACACACGTGCACACGCACATGCACACACGCACACGCGCACACGCACACACGCACACACACACACACACACACACACACACACACACACACACACACACACACACACACACAAACACAAACACACACCGACACTGCCTCAGCCAGATGGGCCGGGCAGACCTCCATTACCAGCCTGGTCTCATAGGCTAGACGTAACATAGTAAAGGTAAATCCGGAACACTGAAATTAGTATGATGTGTTACGTTTGGTATAGTTACATAAGACAGAAGGTTACTTATGGCAAAAACAAACGTAGGGTGGTTGGTCGGGTTGGATGGGTAGGCATATAACGCGAACGTCTAGCAACCCAAAGGTTGCGAGTTCGAATCTCATCACGGACAACATTAGCATTTTAGCTATTTAGCAACTTTTCAACTACTTACTACTTTTTAGCTACTTTGCAACTACTTAGCATGTTAGCTAACCCTTCACCTAACCCTAACCTTAACCCTTTTAGCTAGCCCTTCTGCTAACCCTAACCTTAACCCTTTAACCTAACTCTTAAACTTAACCCTAACCCCTAACCCCTAGCCTAGCTAACGTTAGCCACCTAGCAACCTAGCTAGAATTTGTAACATTTAACACGACTTGTAATTCGTAACATATCATACAATATTATTGATGGACATCCACTAATTAATACATACCATACGAAATGTAACATATCATACCAAATGTCCCGTGTAGCTCATTTGGTAAAGCATGGCGTTTGCAACGCCAGGGTTGTGGGTTCGATTCCCACGGGGGGCCAGTATGAAAATGTATGCACTCACTAACTGGAAGTCGCTCTGGATAAGAGCGTCTGCTAAATGACTAAAATGTAAATGGTGTTTCATGGATTTACATACATAATATTACAAAATGGTCTGAGATCGGGTTGCAATTAGAGGAACGCTTCAGAAACAGACCCCTTCCATCACTCCACTTTCATCTTCTCTGTCTTTTAATGAACAGTCAGACTCCTCCATTTCAGCTACCTTTTAAATTTCATGTTTCACTTTAACTTTCACCATTTTGCTGTAACCAAATTGCCCTTCGGGTACATTAAATATTATATTATATTCTATTATTTTCAGTTCTATTCATTTATATTTGGGTCATTCGACCAATAGAGTGCCTTTTGGGTAATGTTTCTTTTTATGATTTCTGTATTCTCGATGAAGTGATGATGGTGAACACGCTGATGAGCGTGTTAAGCGCTCTAGTTAGCGTTGCTCTAGTTAGCGTTGCTCTAGTTAGCGTTGCTCTAGTTAGCGTTGCTCTAGTTAGCATTGCTCTAGTTAGCGTTGCTCTAGTTAGCGTTGCTCTAGTTAGCGTTGCTCTAGTTAGCATTGCTCTCTGCTGCTGTAGCTGTGGCCCATTGATCATTTAACACTATTGATTATGAGGTCTGGAGGTAACACTACTGACACTATTGATTATGAGGTCTGGAGGTAACACTACTGACACTATTGATTATGAGGTCTGGAGGTAACACTACTGACACTATTGATTATGAGGTCTGGAGGTAACAATACTGACACTATTGATTATGAGGTCTGGAGGTAACAATACTGACACTATTGATTATGAGGTCTGGAGGTAACAATACTGACACTATTGATTATGAGGTCTGGAGGTAACACTACTGACACTATTGATTATGAGGTCTGGAGGTAACACTACTGACACTATTGATTATGAGGTCTGGAGGTAACAATACTGACACTATTGATTATGAGGTCTGGAGGTAACACTACTGACACTATTGATTATGAGGTCTGGAGGTAACACTACTGAGGCCAGAGATCAGACCAGGCGACACTGAACACAAAGTGATGGTGGCACAATGGCTGTGTCCCAATTTGCACCCTATTCCCTATATAGTGACCATAGGGGCCTGGTCAAAACCAGTGCACTATATAGGGAACAGGGTGCCATTTAGGATCCAAAACGAGTGGTGCCATGGTTTAATCTTACTGATATCACCTTACAGCTCAATCTTACTGATATCACCTTACAGGTTCATCCTAACGATATCACCTTACAGGTCAATCCTAATGATATCACCTTACAGGTTCATCCTAATGATATCACCTTACAGGTCAAACCTAACGATATCACCTTACAGGTCAATCCTAACGATATCACCTTACAGGTTCATCCTAATGATATCACCTTACAGGTTCATCCTAATGATATCACCTTACAGGTTCATCCTAATGATATCACCTTACAGGTTCATCCTAATGATATCACCTTACAGGTTCATCCTAATGATATCACCTTACAGGTTCATCCTAATGATATCACCTTACAGGTTCATCCTAATGATATCACCTTACAGGTTCATCCTAATGATATCACCTTACAGGTTCATCCTAATGATATCACCTTACAGGTTCATCCTAATGATATCACCTTACAGGTTCATCCTAATGATATCACCTTACAGGTTCATCCTAATGATATCACCTTACAGGTCAATCTGACTCAGTTTAACTGCACACCTTATTTAAACACTTTATATCATATCGTCTCCATTTCTGGCAGCCTGTCGACACAGACAGCACCAGTCTGTCGATACAGACAGCACCAGACCGTCGTTACAGACAGCACCAGACTGTCGACACAGACAGCACCAAACTGTCGTTACAGACAGCACCAAACTGTCATCACAGACAGCACCAGCCTGTCGACACAGACAGCACCAGACTGTCGTTACAGACAGCACCAGACTGTCGACACAGACAGCACCAGTCTGTCGTTACAGACAGCACCAGACCGTCGTTACAGACAGCACCAGACTGTCGACACAGACAGCACCAAACTGTCGTTACAGACAGCACCAAACTGTCATCACAGACAGCACCAGCCTGTCGACACAGACAGCACCAGACTGTCGTTACAGACAGCACCAGACTGTCGTTACAGACAGCACCAAACTGTCATCACAGACAGCACCAGCCTGTCGGCACAGACAGCACCAGACTGTCGTTACAGACAGCACCAGACTGTCGTTACAGACAGCACCAAACTGTCGTTACAGACAGCACCAAACTGTCGTTACAGACAGCACCAAACTGTCGTTACAGACAGCACCGGACTGTCATCACAGACAGCACCAAACTGTCGTTACAGACAGCACCAGACTGTCGATACAGACAGCACCAGCCTGTCAATACAGAGAGCACCAGCCTGTCGACACAGACAGCACCAGCCTGTCGACACAGACAGCACCAGCCTGTTGACACAGACAGCACCAGCCTGTCGACACAGACAGAACCAGCCTGTGGATATAGACATCACCAGCCTGTGGATACAGACAGAACCAGCCTGTCGATACAGACAGCACCAGCCTGTGGATACAGACAGAACCAGCCTGTCGATACAGACAGCACCAGCCTGTTGATACAGAGAGAACCAGCCTTTCGATACAGACAGAACCAGACTGTGGATACAGACAGAACCAGCCTGTCGATACAGACAGAACCAGCCTGTCGACACAGACAGCACCATCCTGTCGACACAGACAGCACCAGACTGTCGTTACAGACAGCACCAGACTGTCGTTACAGACAGCACCAGACTGTCGTTACAGACAGCACCAGACTGTCGATACAGACAGCACCAGCCTGTCAATACAGAGAGCACCAGCCTGTCGACACAGACAGCACCAGCCTGTCGACACAGACAGCACCAGCCTGTCGACACAGACAGCACCAGCCTGTCGACACAGACAGAACCAGCCTGTGGATATAGACATCACCAGCCTGTCGATACAGACAGAACCAGCCTGTCGATACAGACAGCACCAGCCTGTGGATACAGACAGAACCAGCCTGTCGATACAGACAGCACCAGCCTGTTGATACAGAGAGAACCAGCCTTTCGATACAGACAGAACCAGACTGTGGATACAGACAGAACCAGCCTGTCGATACAGACAGAACCAGCCTGTCGACACAGACAGCACCATCCTGTCGACACAGACAGCACCAGACTGTCGTTACAGACAGCACCAGACTGTCGTTACAGACAGCACCAGACTGTCGTTACAGACAGCACCAGACTGTCGTTACAGACAGCACCAGACTGTCGACACAGTTGTGTTATGTGCTGCTGAATTTGAGGATAACACAGTGCCACCGACGAGGCCCATTACACCAAGGCTGTGGCCTCTCCTTCTCTGTGGCCGACGTGAGTAAGACATTTAAGCAAGTTAACCCCCGCAAGGCAAAACGACACCGGATTCAAAAATTAGAATCTTTCAATTTAAATTATTATATAAAATTCTTGCTACCAATAGAATGTTATTTATATGGGGGATACAATCTTCCCAGCTCTGCAGATTTTGCTGTGAAGAGACAGAATCATTAGATCATTTGTTTTGGTTCTGTCCATTTGTAGCTTGTTTTTGGACACAGGTCCAGGAATGGCTAAAGGATTGCAATATTTACCTGGAACTAACCTTGCAGATAGCATTACTGGGTGATCTGAAAAGTCATAGTCAATCAATCAATAATATAATAATACTTTTAGCAAAAATGTTTATTTTTAAAAATGTTTATTTAATATTCTATTCTATAATATTCTACTGTATCTTAGTCCATGCCGCTCTGTCATTGCTTGTCCATATTTGTATATAATCTTAAATCCCATTCCTTACTTAGATTTGTGTGTATTGGGTATATGTTGTGAAATTGTTAGATATTACTTGTTAGATATTACTGCAATGTCGGAGCTAGAAGCACAAGCATTTCGTTACACCCGCAATAACATCTGCTAAACACGTGTATGTGACAAATACAAATGTATTTGATTTAATTTGAATTGCGTCCATTAAAATAGTCAGCCATGCTTGTGAATAGGTTTTTATAACACAATGAATATTTCACTAAAAATATTAATGCAACATGTCGATCAGAGAGGGATTTAATGTGAACACTGCAACCTGCCTGCTGGAATTGTATTTTATTTCAAAGTTAGGGTGTTAGAGAATAGAGCCTTTGTATTATTGTAGCTAATGTAACAGGGAGGGTAGAGCATGAGATCAAAAGCCCAAGATTACTGCAACAACAACATGTATTGCATTTATTTCACTGTCATATTTCATTTTATATCTCTTTTACTAAAAACAAAAAGCTGTCGATTATCAACTGTGTGTGTCAATATCTTGCTTTTTATATATGGCACCTTTCTTTGTGTCAGAGAGGCAAGTTTACCGCCCTATAGTGGGCTGTTCATGTGTCCTGTGTGTGTGTGTGTGTGTGTGTGTGTGTGTGTGTGTGTGTGTGTGTGTGCATGTGTGTGAGTGTCCCAGTGGGCCTCTAATAGCCATTCATAGCAGCTCCAATGACATCAACACAGAGCTGAGTCAACGTTTACACCTCTACACACACACACACACACACACACACACACACACACACACACACACACACACACACAGGACCGACCGCACCACTGCACACTGTTAGCACACTGATCATATCTGTCACCTCACCCACAGAGTGACCAGAGTAGTAACCAGAGTATTAACCAGAGTAGTAACCAGAGTACTGACCAGAGTAGTAACCAGAGTAGTAACCAGAGTATTAACCAGATTATTAACCAGAGTAGTGACCAGAGTAGTAACCAGAGTAGTAACCAGAGTATTAACCAGAGTATTAACCAGACTAGTAAATAGACTAGTAACCAGACTAGTAACCAGAGTAGTAACCAGAGTATTAACCAGAGTATTAACCAGACTAGTAAACAGACTAGTAACCAGAGTATTGACCAGAGTAGTGACCAGAGTAGTAACCAGAGTAGTAACCAGAGTAGTAACCAGAGTAGTAACCAGAGTATTAACCAGACTAGTAAACATACTAGTAACCAGAGTAGTAACCAGAGTAGTGACCAGAGTAGTGACCAGAGTAGTGACCAGACTAGTAAACAGACTAGTAACCAGAGTAGTGACCAGAGTAGTGACCAGAGTAATGACCAGAGTATTGACCAGAGTATTAACCAGAGTAGTAACCAGAGTAGTAACCAGAGTAGTAACCAGAGTAGTAACCAGAGTAGTGACCAGAGCAGTAACCAGAGTATTGACCAGAGTATTAACCAGAGTAGTAACCAGAGTATTAACCAGAGTAGTGACCAGAGTAGTAACCAGAGTATTAACCAGAGTAGTAACAGATGTAACCTAGTAGTAACCAGAGTAGTAACAGAGTATAACCAGAGTAGTGACCAGAGTAGTAACCAGAGTTAGTAACCAGGAGTAGTAAGCCAGAGTGTGGACCAGAGTATTGACCAGAGTTAGTAAGCAGAGTAGTAGTAACCAGAAGTAGTGACCAGAGTAGTAACCAGAGTAGTTGACCAGAGTAGTAACCAGCGTAAGTGACCAGGTCGTAGGAACCAAGAGTAGTGACCAGAGTACGTGGACCCAGAGTAGTAACCAGAGTTAGTGACCAAGAGGTCAGGTAACAGGATGTCGTGACCAGGAGATAGTGACCAGAAGTAGTATAACCAGAGTAGTTAGTGGACCAGAGTAGTAACCCAGAAGTAGTAACCAGCAGTAGTAACCAGGTAGTAGTGACCAGAGTAGTAACCAGAGTAGTAACCAGAGTAGTAACCAGAGTAGTGACCAGAGTAGTGACCAGAGTAGTGACCAGAGTAGTAACCAGAGTAGTGACCAGAGTAGTGACCAGAGTAGTAACCAGAGTAGTGACCAGAGTAGTAACCAGAGTAGTGACCAGAGTAGTAACCAGAGTAGTGACCAGAGTAGTAACCAGAGTAGTAACCAGAGTAGTGACCAGAGTAGTGACCAGAGTAGTAACCAGAGTAGTAACCAGAGTAGTAACCAGAGTAGTGACCAGAGTAGTGACCAGAGTAGTAACCAGAGTAGTGAACAGAGTGGTGACCAGAGTAGTACCCAGAGTAGTAACCAGAGTATTGACCAGAGTAGTAACCAGAGTAGTAACCAGAGTAGTGACCAGAGTAGTGACCAGAGTAGTGACCAGAGTAGTAACCAGAGTAGTAACCAGAGTAGTAACCAGAGTAGTGACCAGAGTAGTGACCAGAGTAGTAACCAGAGTAGTGACCAGAGTGGTGACCAGAGTAGTACCCAGAGTAGTAACCAGAGTATTGACCAGAGTAGTAACCAGAGTAGTGACCAGAGTAGTAACCAGAGTAGTAACCAGAGTAGTAACCAGAGTAGTGATCAGAGTAGTAACCAGAGTAGTAACCAGAGTAGTGACCAGAGTAGTGACCAGAGTAGTGACCAGAGTAGTAACCAGAGTAGTAACCAGAGTAGTGACCAGAGTATTGAACAGAGTAGTAACCAGAGTAGTAACCAGAGTAGTGACCAGAGTATTAACCAGAGTAGTGACCAGAGTAGTGACCAGAGTAGTAACCAGAGTAGTGACCAGAGTAGTGACCAGAGTAGTGACCAGAGTAGTGACCAGATAGTAGTAACCAGAGTAGTAACCAGCAGTATTTGACCAGAGTAGTAAGCAGAGTAGTAACCAAGTAGTGACCGAGTAGTAACCAGAGTAGTGACCGAGAGTATTAACCAAGTAGTGACCAGAGTAGTGACAGAGTAGTGACCAGAGTAGTAACCAGAGTAGTAACCAGAGTAGTACCAGAGTAGTACCAGAGTATAACCAAGTAGTACCGAGTAGGACCAGAGTAGTAACCGAGTAGTAACCAGAGTATGACCAGAGTAGTACCAGAGTAGTAACCAGAGTAGTGACCAGAGTAGTAACCAGAGTAGTGACCAGAAGTAGTAACCAGAGTAAGTCCAGAGTAGTGACCAAGTGGTGACCAGAGTAGTACCAGAGTAGTAACCAGGTATTGACCAGAGTAGTAACCAGAGTAGTGAACCAGAGTAGTAACCAGAGTAGTAACCAGAGTAGTAACCAGAGTAGTGATCAGAGTAGTAACCAGAGTAGTAACCAGAGTAGTGACCAGAGTAGTGACCAGAGTAGTGACCAGAGTAGTAACCAGAGTAGTGACCAGAGTATTGAACAGTAGTAGTAACCGAGTAGTAACAGAGTAGTGACCAGAGTATTAACCAGAGTATGACAGAGTGGTGACCAGAGTAGTGAACCAGAGTAGTAACCAGAGTAGTAACCAGAGTAGTGCACAGAGTAGTGAACCATAGTAGTGACCAGAGTAGTACAGAGTAGTAACCAGAGTAGTAACCAGAGTATTGACCAGAGTAGTAAGCAGGAGTAGTAACCAGAGTAGTGACCAGAGTTAGTAACCAGAGTAGTGACCAGAGTAGTACCCAGAGTACGGTGACCAGAGTAGTGACCAGAGTAGTGACAGAGTAGTAACCAGATAGTAACCAAGTAGTAACCAGAGTAGTGACCAGAGTAGTAACCAGAGTAGTACCAGAGTAGTAACCAGAGTGTGACAGAGTAGTAACCAGAGTAGTAACCAGAGTAGTGACCAGAGTAGTGACCAGAGTAGTAACCAGAGTAGTGACCAGAGTAGTAACCAGAGTAGTGACCAGAGTAGTAACCAGAGTAGTAACCAGAGTAGTGACCAGAGTAGTAAACCATAGTAGTACCAGAGTAGTGACCAGAGTAGTGACCAGAGTAGTAACCAGTAGTAAACCAGAGTAGTAACCAGAGTATGACCAGAGTAGTAACCAGAGTAGTAACCAGAGTAGTGACCAGAGTAGTGACCAGAGTAGTGACCAGTATTGACCAGAGTAGTAACCAGAGTAGTAACAATAGTTGACCAGAGTAGTAACCAGAGTAGTGACCAGAGTAGTAACCAGAGTAGTAACCAGAGTAGTAACCAGAGTATTAACCAGAGTAGTGACCAGAGTAGTAACCAGAGTAGTAACCAGAGTAGTAACCAGAGTAGTAACCAGAGTAGTAACCAGAGTAGTAACCAGAGTAGTGACCAGAGTAGTAACCAGAGTATTGACCAGAGTAGTAACCAGAGTAGTGACGAGTGTACCAGAGTAGTAACCAGAGTAGTGACCAAGTATTGAACAGAGTAGTAACCAGAGTAGTAACCAGAGTAGTAACCAGAGTAGTGACCAGAGTAGTAACCAGAGTAGTAACCAGAGTAGTGACCAGAGTAGTGACCAGAGTAGTAACCAGAGTAGTAACCAGAGTAGTAACCAGAGTAGTGACCAGAGTAGTGACCAGAGTAGTGACCAGAGTAGTAACCAGAGTAGTAACCAGAGTAGTAACCAGAGTAGTAGACCAGAGTAGTAACCAGAGTAGTAACCAGAGTAGTACCAGAGTAGTGTACCAGAGTAGTAACCAGAGTTAGTACCAGAGTAGTAACCAGAGTAGTGACCAGAGTATGACCAGAGTAGTAACCAGAGTAGTGACCAGAGTAACCAGAGTAGTGACCAGAGTAGTAACCAGAGTAGTAACCAGAGTAGTGACCAGAGTGGTGACCAGAGTAGTGACCAGAGTAGTGACCAGAGTAGTAACCAGAGTAGTAACCAGAGCATCCAAAGAAAGACTCAAAGCCAGAAAGAAACGCTCTCCCAGATACAGATACTTTTTAATCTTGTTTTCTCTGGTGCAATTTCAGATGGAGAAGAATATCTACCCATATCTGTGCGATAAACATCGGTTCAATCTGAATTTCAAGAAATGTCAGTGGGTAGATGCATTTAAACATGAATAACCAGACCCAGATTATCTCCCTGTATCAGATATGAAGTTAAACTGTAATGAGATCAGACATCGGAAATATGGCGATTAAATAATGACTGAATACATTGAAAAGTAGAAAAAACTGAATCGTGATATCAAGGAGACCAGATGTTTGCCAGACTTTATTAATGAGTGAGAAATTGCCTCACACACCCATTCTAGACAATAATCAACAGCCCCTTCTGGCATCCTCAGTGGCTGTAATCAGTGTTCTCTCAAGAATTGGAACACCAAATTTAACTGAGAGACCCAGACACATCTCTCTCTCTCTCTCTCTCTCTCTCTCTCTCTCTCCTCCTCTCTCGTCTCCTCTCCTCCTCTCTCTCTCTCTCTCTCCTCTCTCTTCTCTCTCTCATCTCTCTCCTCTTCTCTCTCTCTCTCTCCGACTCTCTCTCTCCTCTCTCTCATCCTCTCCGTCTTCCTCTCTCTCTCTCCTCGGGTCTCATCCTCTCAAGATCTCTCCCCTCGCATCGGTCTCATCGCTCTCTCCCTCCGTCTCTCTCTCTGCTCGTCCTCCATCCTTCTCGCTCTCGGTTCATCTCTCTCCCTCTCTCTGACTGCTACTACTCTCTTCTCTCTCTCTCTCTCTCTCTCTCTCTCTCTCCATGTAGATGGTTGTTGTTTATTTTGTTGGTGGTGCTGTCAGTCTCCCTCAGTCTTCTGAGGACTGGTGTAATTTCTCCTAAATGGTGATACTGTAATTATGTGGCATCAGCTGCCGGCCTGCCAGCGAGACGGCCAATGGTCATCCATCACCGGGTAAACTAGGCGGGGAAATGGCATCATGATTGGTCAAATAAACACAGAAAAAAATAAAGACAGTGTGGTGGTCTAGGCTCTGAAATGTCGAGGTAGTCACCATAGGGAATTTTGGGGCCATCACTTTACTTCACTGCAACTAAAATCTTGTCACATTTTCTCAGGTGTTGTTTGAAGGGTCTATTTCTGTGTCTAGGGGTAATTTGTTATTATTTAACTGAAGGGAGATGTTGCTGGGACAAAGACACACAGCATCACTGTTACAGGGAGTGGGACAGACAGGCAGTGGAACTGACAGGAAGTGGGACAGAGGGAGTGGGACAGACAGGCAGTGGAACTGACAGGAAGTGGGACAGACAGGAGGTGAAACTGACAGGAAGTGGGACAGACATGTAGTGGACCTGACAGGAGGTTAAACTGACAGGAAGTGGGACAGACAGGTAGTGGAACTGACAGGAGGTTAAACTGACAGGAAGTGGGACAGACAGGTAGTGGAACTGACAGGAGGTGAAACTGACAGGAAGATGGACAGATTGGTAGTGGAACTGACAGGAGGTGCAACTGTCAGGAAGTGGGACAGACAGGTAGGGGGACAGAGGGAGTGGAACTGACAGGTAATGGAACTGTCAGGAAGTGGGACAGACAGGTAGGGGGACAGAGGGAGTGGAACTGACAGGTAATGGAACTGTCAGGAAGTGGGACAGACAGGTAGGGGGACAGAGGGAGTGGAACTGACAGGTAATGGAACTGTCAGGAAGTGGGACAGACAGGTAGGGGGACAGGGGGAGTGGAACTGACAGGTAATGGAACTGACAGAAGTGGGACAGACAGGTAGGGGGACAGAGGGTGGAACTGACAGGTAATGAACTGTCAGGAAGTGGGACAGACAGGTAGGGGACAGAGGGAGTGGAACTGACAGGTAATGGAACTGCCAGAAGTGGACAGACAGGTAGGGGGACAGAGGGAGTGGAACTGACAGGTAATGGAACTGTCAGGAAGTGGGACAGACAGGTAGGGGGACAGAGGAGTGGAACTGACGGTAATGAACTGTCAGGAAGTGGGACAGACAGGTAGGGGGACAGAGGGAGTGGAACTGACAGGTAATGGAACTGTCAGAAGTGGGACAGACGGTAGGGGACAGAGGGAGTTGGAACTGACAGGTAATGGAACTGTCAGGAAGTGGACAGACAGGTAGGGGGACAGAGGGAGTGGAACTGCAGGTAATGGAACTGTCAGGAAGTGGGACAGACAGGTAGGGGGACGAGGAGTGGAACTGACAGGTAATGGAACTGTCAGGAAGTGGACAGACAGGTAGGGGACAGATGGAGTGGAACTGACAGGTAATGGAACTGTCAGGAAGTGGGACAGACAGGTAGTGGAACTGTCAGGAAGTGGGACAGACAGGTAGGGGGACAGAGGGAGTGGAACTGACAGGTAATGGGACAGACAGGTGGTGGAACTGACAGGAGGTGAAACTGACAGGGAGTGGGACAGACAGGTAGGGGGACAGAGGGAGTGGAACTGACAGTAAGTGGGACAGTCAGGTAGGGGGACAGAGGGAGTGGAACTGACAGGTAATGGAACTGTCAGGAAGTGGGACAGACAGGTAGTGGGACAGAGGGAGGGGAACTGACAGGTAATGGAACTGTCAGGAAGTGGGACAGACAGGTAGGGGGACAGAGGGAGTGGAACTGACAGGTAATGGAACTGTCAGGAAGTGGGACAGACAGGTAGGGGGACAGAGGGAGTGGAACTGACAGGTAATGGAACTGTCAGGAAGTGGGACAGACAGGTAGGGGGACAGATGGAGTGGAACTGACAGGTAATGGAACTGTCAGGAAGTGGGACAGACAGGTAGTGGAACTGTCAGGAAGTGGGACAGACAGGTAGGGGGACAGAGGGAGTGGAACTGACAGGTAATGGGACAGACAGGTGGTGGAACTGACAGGAGGTGAAACTGACAGGGAGTGGGACAGACAGGAAGTGGAACTGACAGGAGGTTAAACTGACAGGGAGTGGGACAGACAGGTAGGGGGACAGAGGGAGTGGAACTGACAGGTAATGGAACTGTCAGGAAGTGGGACAGACAGGTGAAGTGGGACAGAGGGATGGAACTGACAGGTAATGGAACTGTAAGGAAGTGGGACAGACAGGTAGGGGGACAGAGGGAGTGGAACTGACAGGTAATGGAACTGTCAGGAAGTGGGACAGACAGGTAGGGGACAGGGGAGTGGAACTGACAGGTAACGGAACTGTCAGGAAGGTGAGACAGACAGGTAGGGGACAGGGGGAGTGGAACTGACAGGTAATGGAACTGTCAGGAAGTGGGACAGACAGGTAGGGGACAGAGGGAGTGGAACTGACAGGTAATGGAACTGTCAGGAAGTGGGAACAGACAGGTAGGGGGACAGAGGGAGTGGAACTGACAGGTAATGGAACTGTCAGGAAGTGGGACAGACAGGTAGGGGGACAGAGGGAGTGGAACTGACAGGTAATGGAACTGTCAGGAAGTGGGACAGACAGGTAGGGGGACAGAGGGAGTGGAACTGACAGTAATGGAACTGTCAGGAAGTGGGACAGACAGGTAGGGGGGACAGAGGGGAGTGGAACTGACAGGTAATGGAACTGTCAGGAAGTGGGACAGACAGGTAGGGGGACAGAGGGAGTGAACTGACAGGTAATGGAACTGTCAGGACAGGAAGTGGGACAGACAGTTAGGGGGACAGATGGAGTGGAACTGACAGGTAATGGAACTGTCAGGGAGTGGGACAGACAGGTAGGGGGACAGATGGAGTGGAACTGACAGGTAATGGAACTGTCAGGAAGAGGGACAGACAGGTAGGGGGACAGAGGGAGTGGAACTGACATGTAATGGAACTGTCAGGAAGTGGGACAGACAGGTAGGGGGAAAGAGGGAGTGGAACTGACAGGTAATGGAACTGTCAGGAAGTGGGACAGACAGGTAGTGGAACTGACAGGAGGTTAAACTGACAGGGAGTGGGACAGACAGGTAGTGGAACAGACAGGAGGTTAAACTGACAGGGAGTGGGACAGACAGGTAGTGGAACTGACAGGAGGTGAAACTGACAGGGAGTGGGACAGACAGGAGGGGTTTCTGTCCCGACAGGGTGTCTAAAGCATTGCCACTCATTTATACACAGTTAATAATTTGCAACAATTGTTAGAGCAATTCTCTGTTGCCTGTTTGAGATACAGAACAGAACACAACAGGATAAGTTGAAAGTCCCGTGCAGCTCAGTTGGTAGAGCATGGCGCATGCAAGGGTTGTGGGTTCGATTCCCACGGGGCACCAGCATGAAAATTTATGCACTCACTACTGTAAGTTGCTCTGGATAAAAACTTCTGCTAAATGACTAAAATGTCAAAGCTATCAATATACACTGAACAAAATGCAACAGTTTCAATGTTTTTGCTGAGTTACAGTTCATAAGGAAATCAGTCAATTGAAATAAATAAATTATGCCCTAATCTATGGATTTCACATGACTGGGAATACAGATCACAGATACCTTAAAAACAAGGTAGGGATGTGGATCAGAAAACCAGTCAGTATCTTGTGTGACCACAAGAGAGAGAGAAAGAGAGAGAGAGAGAGAGAGAGAGAGAGAGAGAGAGAGAGAGAGAGAGAGAGAGAGAGAGAG
Organism: Coregonus sp. 'balchen'; assembly: GCA_902810595.1. Lineage (NCBI taxonomy): Eukaryota > Metazoa > Chordata > Actinopteri > Salmoniformes > Salmonidae > Coregonus > Coregonus sp. 'balchen'. The sequence goes on from LR778283.1 coordinate 43,874,854, forward strand.
AGAGAGAGAGAGAGAGAGAAAAAGAAAGAAAGAAAGAAAGAAAGAAAGAAAGAAAGAAAGAAAGAAAGAAAGAAAGAAAGAAAGAAAGAAAGAAAGAAAGAAAGAAAGAAAGAAAGAAAGAAAGAAAGAAAGCGAGAAAGCGAGAAAGCGAGAAAGAGGGTGATGGAGAGAGAATCAGAGAGATAGAAAGAGAAAAATAAAGAGAGAGAGCTACTTGACTCACCAGTTACTTGACTCACCAGCTACTTGACTCACCAGCTACTTGACTCACCAGCTACCTGTCCTACTTGTATATGTGATCCCAAAGGTACTGTTCCTCAGGTTTAATGTTGTGGTTTTAGACCTGCGCTCTGGTCTTTAAAATCCATGAACCTTCCTATAAAAGTGCATATGGCTCTCTATAAAGACACAATGGGCACCTCTGTGTGCTGTGTCCAGGGGCAACATCTGGAGAAATGCGGAAATGAGACTCTATAAAATGGCAAGTAAAATAACCATAATGGTGTGGCGTGTTTCTCAGATTCAGCGTGACTTTAACTGCCTTTTAGAACGACATATTCCCATGAAATTAGAGTAGTAGAGTAGATGGAGCCTCCTTCACATCAGGTTGAGGCCTAGATTAGGGATATTATAGAGGTGGTTTGGGTTTGAAAAATTGTAGTACTTTTCTGATTAAGGGCCTCCATCTAGGCCTATTGTGCTGTTGTATAGTTCACACCACCCCTAACAGAAAACCACACGGTCCATCTGCCCAGGGCTACAGATGAAGACTAGCCAGGTGGCTAAACACAGGAATGTTAATTGATGTGCATTGTTCCTGTCAAATAACATTAATAAATATCTGCAGGCGAGGCTAGGAACTAGAGACCGGAGACTGTGATTATGCTGTCCTTCCCCCCCACCCCCACTTGCATTGGTGTGGTTGGACTGGTGATTTTCTCATGTGACCAGGAAGTAGGAAGCAGAACGTTTGGAGTGGCGATACAGCGCTTCAGTTTTTTATACTTAAAAAAAAAACACTTATCTATACATTTCATATTTCTAAGACACTTATACATGTTATACCTTTAAAACCTTTGTTTTAAGTGTTTTATTTTGGGACCACGGTGTTAGTGCTGTTAACACACCGGATTTTACCCCCTCCTGGAGCTAACATTAGCAGGCTAGCCCCGGCTAGCTCCGACTAGCTAGGTTACCTGGCTGTCACCGGCATAGCTTGTCTCAAGTCACGGTTGGCTTTTGTAGCCGGGACCGTTGTTTCTGACCTGAAGTATAAGCATGCCAGACTCCTTTATTTTGGAGTGGGATCCAGAGATGGGACGGTAAAGCCATAAAATGTGAGACCTGTGATATGTTCACCGTAGTGAAAGAGGAAGAATTGACTGACTTATGCATTTGTGAAAAGTGTATCTATTTTTTGAAAATGAAATCTTATACTCTATCTATACAAATTCAAGCCAGCCCTATGGCATATTTAAACAGAGGGTTACCTACTGAACACAAACGTGGGCCTTGGTAATAATGCCCAATTGACACTAGTGGGAGAATGTACCGCCCTCCCTCGGCTCAGCCTTGTGCTGTAAGCAAATTGTCTCAATTACTGTCTGACTATGCTAAATCTGAAATATTAATATTGGGTGATTTTAATCGGGATTGGTTTATGCCAGTATCAGATAGGCGGAAATATATTTGTAGTGAGCTAAATCAAATCAAATGTTATTGGTCGCATACACATATTTCAATGTCTGATCTAGTGTTGTGTGACTGGGGGATTGTGTCATCGATCTCTGAAAGGATCAGTTTAACACTGTTGCAGATAAGATTTATGCTCCGTATAAAAAACTAAGAGTAAAGGATAGATCAAACCCTTGGTTCACACAATAATTTTTGTCTGAAAAAATGACAGGAAAGAATGTAGATTGGGCTAAGGCTAGATTGACTGCTACTGTGTCTGACTGGTTCCATTTGAGGAAATACTTTACATGTCTAATTCTGGTTAGAAAAGCAAAGTCACTTCTTGAACTGTGTATCTGAGAATGGTGTGAATCCAGCAAATTTTTGGAAAGTAGTCAAATCTTTTACACAAAACATATAAAATGTTATTGGTCATGTACACAGTTTAGCAGGTGTTCTGGTGGGTGCAGCGAAATGGTTATGCTCCCAGTTCCTATAAATCAATGCAGTAAATGTCAAACAAGCACACAATCATAACAATAAAAAACTAAGCTATATGGAATTGTTTTAAGAAAATAATAATAATAATATATGCCATTTAGCAGACGCTTTTTATCCAAATCGACTTACAGTCATGCGTGCATACATTTTTAGGTATGGGTTGTCCCGGGGATCGAACCCACTACCCTGGCGTTACAAGCACCATGCTCTACCAATTGAGCTACAGATTTTGAATTGTAAGACACCTTGACGTATCAAAACAACTATTTACAAAATGATTTGATGCAACAACAAAAAAATTGCCCTTACTGCTAGTAGCCCATACAAACGCATTGAATAACGTATTCACTAAATTAAACAACATAGTCCCCAAAAAATATCCAAAGTAAGTTTGTACTGAGAGATATAAGAAAAATCATGAAAAATATATATATATATTTTTTTACATGTATTTAAGCCCTTAATTTTGGCACTAAACAGTCTAAGCTGGGATGGTGGGGTTCTACTAAGCTATATGGAATTGTTTTAAGAAGGCCATATCAAGGATCACTTAGCTATTTGATTTTGAATTTTAAAACCCCTTCAAGTATTCAAACAAATAGCCGCAGAGCAAAACGGAGAACACCATCGTGTTCGTGAGTCTTATCTTTCCATAGAGGTTTGTAAGCCAAAGAGCAAAACGGATGAGAGAGTCATCTTTCCATAGAGAGGTCATAATAGTTTGTAAGGCAAACTGTTCAGACGCTACAGATTATTTTGTGAGAAGACCTATTTCCGTCTCATGGTCTGACAAACACCGCTCTAGCTCTGTCACCTTTCACCGCAGATGCGGAAGTGCGACATCGGTGGATGCGGTGGATTGAGACGCATCCAATGCAAAAAAAACAGATATCTCTTGCTAAAATTGTATAGGGATTTGTGCATTATGCTAGTTAGATTTCATTGGGGCTGTGGACATCGACCTTATAGGGTTAACAGTCTAATGGCCTGGGGATAGAAGTTGTTTATCAGTCTCTTGGTCTCAGCTTTGATGCACCTGTACTGTCTCCGCCTTCTAAATGGTAGTGGAGTGAACAGGCCGTGGCTCGGGTGGCTGAGGTCGTTGATGATCTGTTGTTGCGCCTTCTTCACCACACTGTCGGTGTGAAGGGACCATTTCAGGTCCTCAGTGATGTGCATGCCGAGGACCTTGATGCTTTAGACCCTCTCCACTGCGGCTTCATCGATGTGGATGGGGGCGTGCTCCCTCTGCTTTCTCTTGTAGTCAACGATCAGCTCCTTCGTTTTGTTGACGTTAAGAGAGAGGGTTTTTATCCTGGCATCACTCCGCCAAGGCACTCACCTCCTCCCTGTAGGCTGTCTCATTGTTGTTGGTCAATCAAACCTACCAATGTTGTTTCGTCAGCAAACTTAATGATTGAGTTAGAGACGTGCGGGGCCACGCAGTCATGGTGAACAGGGAGTACAGGAGGGGGCTGAGCACGCACCGCTGTGGGGCCCTCGTGTTGAGGATCAGCGTGGCGGAGGTGTAGTTGCCTACTTTCCCCACTTGGAGTCGGCACGTCAGGAAGTCCAGGATCCAGTTGCACAGGGAGGGGTTCAGACCCAGGCAGAGTATGTGAGCAGAGTTGAGCGGTTGGAAATCCCACTCAACGCTCACGGCGCTCAACATCCTTTCCCACCCTCCGCTAAAAATTGCTCAGCGCTCACAGGAAGAAAAAAAACTGACGTTCCAATTTCGCTCCATTCATTTTTTGTTTAAAAAGATAATTTAACAAACACCCCATCTACTTTTTTGAGTATGTACCATACTTCATAAGAAGCTTCAACATTTCAACATGTTGTAGGCTATTGAACATGGACCTACCTGATTATATGTGGCCGCTGTATTAAAAAACAAATAGCTTTTTCTCTAATCTATTGATGATCCGATAGTTCAGTTGTAACTGACTCTGTTACGCTCACATTTTACAGTTGATAGACAACTTTAGCACTGTTACAAACATATTATTTTTCAAACAATAGCCCATAGCCCTCAAACTCAACTCTGGACCTCGAAGAGCCACTCCACTCACATCCTCTGGACCCAGGACTCAGAGCTTAGTGATGAGCTTGGAGGGCACTATGGTGTTGAAGGCTGAACTGTAGTCAATGAACAGCATTCTTACTTCTTACATAGTTATTCCTCTTGTGCAGGTGGGATAGGGCAGTGTGCAGTGCGATGGCGATTGCGTCTTCCATGGATCTGTTGGGGCGGTGTGCAAATCGTAGTGGGTCTAGGGTGTCGGGTAAGATGGAGGTGATATGAACCTTAACTAGCCTCTCAAAGCACTTCATGATGACAGAAGTGAGTGATACGGGGCGATAGTAATTTAGTTCAGTTACCTTTGCTTTCTTGGGTACAGGAACGATGGTGGCCATCTTGAAGATGCTGGGGACAGCAGACTGGGATAGGGAGAGATTGAATATGTCCATAAACACTCCAGCCAGCTGCTCTGCGCATGCTCTGAGGATGCGGCTTGGGATGCCTTGCGAGGGTTAGCAGGCTGAAATGTCTTACTCACATTGGCCACGGATATCGGGAACACACAGTCCTGCCACATGCGTCTTGTATCTGAGCCGTTGAATTTTTTTATGATTTAGATGAGTTATAATTGTCACAGAAGGAACAACGTCCCCTGTGCACTTCCTGATGGACCCAGTTACCGACTCAGTGTGTACGTCGATATTATTCCCAGAGGCGACCCGGAACATATCCCAGTCCGCATGATCAAAACAATCCTGAAGCATAGATTCCGATTGGTCAGACCAACGTTGAACAGTCCTTACCACAGGTGCTTCCTGCTTAAGTTTCTGCCTATAGGCGGGGAAGAGCAGGATGGAGGTGTGGTCAGATTTCACGAAGTGAGGGCCGTCTCATATTGCAAAGATTATAATTACTCACAGTATTGTTAGTGCAATAATATTGTGGTCTGTGGCTGGTCGTAGGAGGGTTACAGTTAGTGTTTCTGGACAGCCAATCTAGAACAAATCTGTTTCTTTAAAAGTTTTGTTTTAACACTATGGGCCCTGGTCAAAACTAGTGTACTACAAAGGGAATAGGGTACCAAAACTAGTGTACTACATAGGGAATAGGGTACCATTTGGGACGCATCCATGAACACAAATCAACACATTAGTATGTTGTGTCCTCTGGTAGTGTCAGGCCCGGCTTTAAAGGGACAGTTCACCCAAATTACACAATAACAAAAGCATGTCCATAGACTGTTTACAGGGTAAGGAAACAAATATGTCATTTTGTCATTTGGGTGAGCTATCTCTTTAACGTTTCTGACGAGCAATTGGGTGGAGATCTATCAGCTTGACAAACATACTCTGCTGAATGATAATGTTTCAGGGCATGTGTGGTGGGGGGGGTGGGGGGGGGGGGGGGGGGGGGGGGGGTAGGGGGGGGTTTGGTAATGGGGGGGTTAAGGGTCTCAATGGCTGTCTGTCACTTAAATAGTGGGTATTTTGCGTGATTTATCTGTGTGGGGGGGAGTGGGGGAGAGAGGACTAAGAAGAGCATTGTCAGATTAGTAGGAGGAGGAGAGGAGAGAGAGGAGGATGAGCAGCTAGAGAAAGGAAGAGGAGAATATCAGAGCGATCACTGATGAGAGAGAGAGAGAGAGAAGAGAGAGGAGAGAGATAGAAAAGAGAGAGAGAGAGAAGAGGGGAGAGAGAGAGAGAGAGAGAGAGGGCAGCGAGAAGAGAAGATAAGATCAACAGAGAGATAAAGAGAGGATAGATCGAGATATAAGAGCGAGAGATAGCTAAAGACAGGAAGCTAATAGCGGTGGTGAGACGCGAGTTCATCTGACAGAGAGAGATAAAGAGAGAGAGAGAGAGGTATCACGCTAATGCTATTCATTTAAATTATTAGTCCAGGGACAGATACTGTTAATACCATTGTATTTGTGTGTGTGTGTGTGTGTGTATTTGTGTGTGTGTATGTTTGTGTAGCTGTAGCATCTGGAGCCCCATATAGGTAGAGGTATGATGGTGAGGAAGGATTAGTGAACACAGTTAAGTAGATGAAACCTCTCTCCTTCAGAACGATAGTGAACACAGTTAAGTAGCTGTAACCTCTCTCCTTCAGAACGATAGTGAACACAGTTAAGTAGCTGTAACCTCTCTCCTTCAGAACGATAGTGAACACAGTTAAGTAGCTGTAACCTCTCTCCTTCAGAACAATAGTGAACACAGTTAAGTAGCTGAAACCTCTCTCCTTCAGAACGATAGTGAACACAGTTAAGTAGCTGAAATCTCTCTCCTTCAGAACGATAGTGAACACAGTTAAGTAGCTGAAATCTCTCTCCTTCAGAACGACAGTGAACACATTTAAGTAGCTGAAACCTCTCTCCTTCAGAATGATAGTGAACACAGTTAAGTAGCTGAAACCTCTCTCCTTCAGAACGATAGTGAACACAGTTAAGTACCTGTAACCTCTCCTTCAGAACGATAGTGAACACAGTTAAGTACCTGTAACCTCTCCTTCAGAACGATAGTGAACACAGTTAAGTAGCTGTAACCTCTCTCCTTCAGAACAATAGTGAACACAGTTAAGTAGCTGAAACCTATCTCCTTCAGAACAATAGTGAACACAGTTAAGTACCTGTAACCTCTCTCCTTCAGAATGATAGTGAACACAGTTAAGTACCTGTAACCTCTCTCCTTCAGAACGATAGTGAACACAGTTAAGTAGCTGAAATCTCTCTCCTTCAGAACGATAGTGAACACAGTTAAGTAGCTGAAACCTCTCTCCTTCAGAACGATAGTGAACACAGTTAAGTAGCTGAAACCTCTCTCCTTCAGAATGATAGTGAACCCCCAAGTTAAATGCTGAAAACTCTCCCTTCAGAAAAACAGTGAACCATTTTAAATTGAAACCCCTCTCCTTCGAATGATATGAACACGTTAAGTAGCGAAAAACCCCTTCTCCTTCAAATGATGTGAAACAGTTAAATACTGAAACCCTCTCCTTTAGACGAAGGGGGCAAAGTTAGTATCTGAAACCCCTCTCCTCAGAATGATGTGAAAACAGTTAAGTAGAGAAACTCTCTCCTTCAAACGATATGAAAAAAGTTAAGAGCTGAAACTCTCTCCTTCGAAAGATAGGAACACAGTTAGTTGAACCTCTTCCCCCAGAAGATGTGAACCATTTTGTCTGAAACCTCTCCCTTTTAGAACATGTGAACCGTTAAATCCGTAACCCTTTTCCCTTTAGAACGATAGTGAACAAGTTAAAATAGCTGAAACCCTCTCTCCTTCAATGTAGTGAAAACAGTTAAGTAGTGAAACCTCTTCCTTCGAAGATATAAAACAGTTTAAATACCGTACCTTCCTTCAGAACGAAATGAAACAGTTAAGTACCGGAACCCCTCCTTAAACGATGTGAACACAGTTAAGTAGCTTAACCTCTCCCTTAGAACAATATTGAACACAGTTAAGTCGAAACCTTCTCCCTTTGAAAAATAGGAAAAACCGTTAATAAACCCTTAACCTCTCCCTTCAAATGATATGAACACAGTTAGTACCTGTAACCCCTCTCCTTTGAAAAGTAGTGAACACAGTTAAAATACTAAATTCTCTCCTCAGAACGATAGTGAACACAGTTTTTAAATAGCTGAAACCTCTCTCCTTCGAATGATAGTGAAACAGTTTAATACTGAAATCCTCTCCCTTTAAACGACAGTGAACACATTTAATAGCTAACCTCTTCCTTTTAAAGAAGGAACCAGTTGTACTGAAAAACCCCTCTCCTTAGAAGAAGTGAAAATTTTTGCTGAACCCTCTCCTTCGAACATAGGGGAAAATTAAGTGCTGAAACTCCTCCTTTAAATGATAGTGAACCAGTTAGTAATGAAAACCCCTTTTCCTTCAAACATATGAAAACAGTTGTTGAAAACCCCCTCCTTTGAATGATAGTAACAAGTTAAGTTACGGACAAAAAAGGGCCCCAAAGCGCAATTCAAAATTTGATTTTTTTTGAAAGGTTTTTGGGGGGAAGAGGAGCCAGGGGTGTCAGGGTTCCAGGGGGGTTTTTCAGGGTCCCGTGGGTACCTTGCTCCGGGGGTACCAAATGCCCCGGGGGTGTCCCCTCCAAGTCTTGTGGGGGGTTTCCCCAGGTGGAGCGGCGTATCGGGCTGAGGGGGTGAAGGGGGGGGTTTTGGCAACCGGGGGGTAAATCGGGGGGTCGGAAAAACCCGGGGAGTGGGCTGAAAACGGATCCCGGGAGAGG
>LR778283.1:43883408-43937717 GCA_902810595.1 Coregonus sp. 'balchen'
ATTACCCAGCATTTATACGATTAATCGGCCAGGGAAAAAAACGTCTGACTCTGGTAACGAAAAAAGGGGGTTGGGGGCGAGTGCTGGTTTGCGGGGGGGTGTGTTATTTGTAAACAACAGCTGGTGCACAAAATCAAATACTAAGGAAGTCTCGAGGTTTTGCTCGCCTGAGGTAGAGTATCTTATGATAAGCTGTAGACCACACTATTTACCAAGAGAGTTTTCATCTATATTTTTCATAGCTGTCTATTTACCACCACAAACCAATGCTGGCATTAAGATTGCACTGAATGAGTTGTACAAGGCCATTAATCAACAGGAAAACGCTCATCCAGATGCAGCGCTCCTAGTAGCACGGGGACTTTAATGCAGGGAAACTTAAATCCGTTCTACCTCATTTCTACCAGCATGTTAAATGTGCAACCAGAGGGGAAAAAAACTCTAGACCACCTTTACTCCACACACAGAGACGCATACAAAGCTCTCCCTCGCCCTCCATTTGGCAAATCTGACCATAAACTCTATCCTCCTGATTCCTGCTTATAAGCAAAAACTGAAGCAGGAAGCACCAGTGATTCGGCTAATAAATAAGTGGTCAGATGACGCAGATGCTAAGCTACAGGACTGTTTTGCTAGCACAGACTGGAACATGTTCCGGGATTCTTCAGACAGCATTGAGGAGTACACCACATCAGTCACTGGCTTCATCAATAAGTGCATCGATGATGTCGTCCCCACAGTGACCGTACGTACATACCCCAACCAGAAGCCATGGATTACAGGAAACATCCGCACTGAGCTAAAGGGTAGAGCTGCCGCTTTCAAGGAACGGGACTCTAACCCGGACGCTTATAAGAAATCCCGCTATGACCTCCGACGAACCATCAAACAGGCAAAGAGTCAATACAGGTCTAAGATTGAATCATACTACACTGGCTCTGACGCTCGTCGGATGTGGCAGGGCTTGAAAACTATTACAGACTACAAAGGGAAGCACAGCCGCGAGCTGCCCAGTGACACAAGCCTACCAGACAAGCTAAACCACTTCTATGCTCGCTTCGAGGCAAGCAACACTGAAGCATGCATGAGAGCACCAGCTGTTCCGGACGACTATGTGATCACGCTCTCCGTAGCCGATGTGAGTAAGACTTTTAAGCAGTTCAACATTCACAAGGCCCCAGGGCCAGACGGATTACCAGGACGTGTACTGACCAACTGGCAAGTGTCTTCACTGACATTTTCAACATGTCCCTGACTGAGTCTGTAATAGCAACATGTTTCAAGCAGACCACCATAGTCCCCGTGCCCAAGAACTCTAAGATAACCTGCCTAAATGACTACCGACCCGTAGCACTGACGTCTGTAGCCATGAAGTGCTTTGAAAGACTGGTCATGGCTCACATCAACAGCATAATCCCAGAAACCCTAGACCCACTCCAATTTGCATACCGCCCCAACAGATCCACAGATGATGCAATCTCTATCGCACTCCACACTGCCCTTTCCCACCTGGACAAGAGGAACATCTACGTGAGAATGCTATTCATTGACTACAGCTCAGCATTCAACACCATAGTGCCCTCTAAGCTCATCACTAAGCTAAGGATCCTGGGACTAAACACCTCCCTCTGCAACTGGATCCTGGACTTCCTGACGGGCCGCCCCCAGGTGGTAAGGGTAGGTAACAACACATCTGCCACACTGATCCTCAACACGGGGGCCCCTCAGGGGTGCGTGCTCAGTCCCCTCCTGTACTCTCTGTTCACCCATGACTGCATGGCCAGTCACGACTCCAACACCATCATTAAGTTTGCCGACGACACAACAGTGGTAGGCCTGATCACCGACAACGATGAGACAGCCTATAGGGAGGAGGTCAGAGATCTGGCCGTGTGGTGCCAGGACAACAACCTCTCCCTCAACGTGACCAAGACAAAGGAGATGATTGTGGACTACAGGAAAAAAAAGAGGACTGAGCACGCCCCCATTCTCATCGACGGGGCTGTAGTGGAACAGGTTGGAGAGCTTCAAGTTCCTTGGTGTCCACATCATCAACGAACTATCATGGTCCAAACACACCAAGACAGTCGTGAAGAGGGCACGACAAAGCCTATTCCCCCTCAGGAGACTAAAAAGATTTGGCATGGGTCCTCAGATCCTCAAAAAATTCTACAGCTGCACCATCGAGAGCATCCTGACTGGTTGCATCACCGCCTGGTATGGCAACTGCTTGGCCTCTGACCGCAAGGCACTACAGAGGGTAGTGCGTACGGCCCAGTACATCACTGGGGCAAAGCTCCCTGCCATCCAGGACCTCTATACCAGGCGGTGTCAGAGGAAGGCCCTCAAAATTGTCAAAGACTCCAGCCACCCTAGTCATAGACTGTTCTCTCTGCTACCGCACGGCAAGCGGTACCGGAGTGCCAAGTCTAGGTCCAAAAGACTTCTCAACAGCTTCTACCCCCAAGCCATAAGACTCCTGAACAGCTAATCATGGCTACCCGGACTATTTGCACTGCCCCCCCACCCCATCCTTTTTACGCTGCTGCTACTCTGTTAAGTATTTATGCATAGTCACTTTAACTCTACCCACATGTACATATTACCTCAACTACCTCAACTAGCCGGTGCCCCCGCACATTGACTATGCAACGGTACCCCCCTGTATATATAGTCTCCCTACTGTCACTTTATTTTACTGTATATATAGCCTCCCTACTGTCACTTTATTTTACTTCTGCTCTTTTTTTCTCAACACTTTTTTGTTGTTGTTTTATTCTTACTTTTTTGTTTAAAATAAATGCACTGTTGGTTAAGGGCTGTAAGTAAGCATTTCACTGTAATGTCTGCACCTGTTGTATTCGGCGCATGTGACCAATAAAATTTGATTTGATTTGATTTGATTTGATCAGGCTAATTTACAGATCTGGATATTGTACTATTATCCTGTACATTGTGGGGGCTTGAAATAGGTCGGATGTTTAGTAGAGTCACATTGAGACTACTGTCGGCTTGAGAGAATAAATGTAACGTTAGGAGAAATGTAATATGCAGGAAAGAGAAGGAATATAATTGACAAATGGGGCAGGTCTTTCCTTTCCTATCTACATATACAGAGAGAAAAGAACTGGCTAGTGAAAGTGAAAATGCCCTGTCAGTATATTGAAGTTAGTCTTCCCCAGACGGAGACTAGTCTACTTAATTAAAAGGACCATCGGTAAAGGACCGGAATCATGATGTATAATTATACCATTAATGCTAATCCTGGACTCCTGTCAGGGCCAGTGACCCGGTGTAGTGGTGGTGGGCCACAGCCACCATGGTGGAGAGGGACTGCTTTAGGACCGTGTTACTGTTAGGACCATGCTAGGACCGTGTTAGGACCATGCTAGGACCGTGTTAGGACCATGCTAGGACCGTGTTAGGACCATGCTAGGACCGTGTTAGGGCCATGCTAGGACCGTGTTAGGACCATGCTAGGACCGTGTTAGGACCATGCTAGGACCGTGTTAGGACCATGCTAGGACCGTGTTAGGGCCATGCTAGGACCGTGTTAGGACCATGCTAGGACCGTGTTAGGACCATGCTAGGACCGTGTTAGGACCATGCTAGGACCGTGTTAGGACCATGCTAGGACCGTGTTAGGACCATGCTAGGACCGTGTTAGGACCATGCTAGGACCGTTGTTAGGACCATGCTAGGACCGTGTTAGGACCATGCTAGGACCGTGTTAGGACCATGCTAGGACCGTGTTAGGACCATGCTAGGACCGTGTTAGGCCATGACTAGGACCGTGTTAGGACCATGCTAGGACCGTGTTAGGACCATGCTAGGACCGTGTTAGGACCATGCTAGGACCAGGTGTTAGGACCATGCTAGGACCGTGTTAGGACCATGCTAGGGACCGTGTTAGGACCATGCTAGGACCGTGTTAGGACCATGCTAGGACCGTGTTGACCATGTGCCGTTAGGACCGTGTAGGACCGTGTTAGGACCATGCTAGGACCGTGTTATGACCGTTAGGACCATGTAGGACCGTGTTAGGACCATGCTAGGACCGTGTTAGGACCAGCTAGGACGTGTTAGGACCATGCTAGGACCGTGTTAGGACCATGCTAGGACCGTGTTAGGACCATGCTAGGACCGTGTTAGGACCATGCTAGGACCGTGTTAGGACCATGCTAGGACCGTGTTAGGACCATGCTAGGACCGTGTTAGGGACCATGCTAGGACCGTGTTAGGACCATGCTAGGACCGTGGTTAGGGACCATGCTAGGACCGTGTTAGGACCATGCTAGGACCGTGTTAGGACCATGCTAGGACGTGTTAGGACCATGCTAGGACCGTGTTAGGACCATGCTAGGACCGTGTTAGGACCATGCTAGGACCGTGTTAGGACCATGCTAGGACCGTGTTAGGACCGTGCTAGGACCGTGTTAGGACCCATGCTAGGACCGTTTGTCTAGTGACCGTGTTAGGACCATGCTAGGACCGGTTAGGACCATGCTAGGACCGTGTAGGACCATGCTAGGACCGTGTTAGGACCATGCTAGGGACCGTGTTAGGACCATGCTAGGACCGTGTTAGGACCATGCTAGGGACCGTGTTAGGACCATGCTAGGACAGTGTTAGGACCATGCTAGGACCGTGTTAGGACCATGCTAGGACCGTTTAGGGACCATGCTAGGACCGTGTTAGGACCATGCTAGGACCGTGTTAGGACCATGCTAGGACCGTGTTAGGACCATGCTAGGACCGTGTTATGACCGTGTTAGGACCATGTTAGGACCATGCTAGGACCGTGTTAGGACCATGCTAGGACCATGCTAGGACCGTGTTAGGACCATGCTAGGACCGTGTTAGGACCATGCTAGGACCGTGTTAGGACCATGCTAGGACCGTGTTAGGACCATGCTAGGACCGTGTTAGGACCTTATTAAGAGCCTATTAGGACCATATTAGGACTATGTTAGGACCGTATTAGGACTATGTTAGGACCGTATTAGGACTATGTTAGGACCGTATTAGGACTATGTTAGGACCGTATTAGGACTATGTTAGGACCGTATTAGGACTATGTTAGGACCGTATTAGGACTATGTTAGGACCGTATTAGGACTATGTTAGGACCGTATTAGGACTATGTTAGGACCTTATTAGGACTATGTTAGGACCGTATTAGGACTATGTTAGGACCGTATTAGGACCTTGATGACGGGGTAAAACTATAGGTATTTTACAGAGAACATATCAAGGTAAGGCATGTTGTTGTGTTGCTGTCCACAGAGCCATAGTCTGTCAGGGACAAACATGTTTACTTACTTAGTTGTGTTTTTTCCGAGAAATGCATACACACTGAGGCGCTTCACACTGTCCTCTCTTTACACACAAATATCGCTGAAATAATTCACACAATTATTGGTTTCTAAGATTAATAAATCCATAACCCACCGCCATCATGACGATCCTGCCGTTGCAGGATATCAGGATGATGACATTGTAATGATTACATACCTGTCAAGATGATGACCATGGTATTGTAATGATTACATACCTGTTGTCAGGGCGACGTGTATGCGAAGTCAAGTGCAGGACACCGAGCTACTGGCAGACAAACTTTACTAGCACAGTAATATAAATACAAACAAAACCTCCAAACAGGGAGGAAACAAAATACGCATACACCCGAACACTGCCGACCTCACGGAAAACAATCACACACAATAACCAATGAGAGACAGGGGGTTATAAAGGGAATACAATATAACATAATGGGAAACAGGTGAAAACAATCAGGACAAACTAGACAAACACCGAAACATAGATCGGTGGCAGCTAGTACTCCGGGGACGACGAACGTCGAAGCCTGCCCGAGCAAGGAGGAGGGGCAGCCTCGGTTGATTCCGTGACACCTGTCAAGATGATGACCATGGCATTGTAATGATTACATAGGCATTCTCCTATATCCATGGTTATCCCAGTCATGGGCTCATCCATCCTGAGCTGACAGTTTTTACGAATGCATGAAGTCTGCTAGAGAGTTAGCACTGGAAAGAACTGGAGGGCGCTAAATCAACGTGAGGAGCAACCAAAACATTTGATCATCATTGAAAAGGAAAAGGCGCAACATTCGCTCACCATTACAGACTTGTTTTATTGAAGTTAGAAGACTAACGTTTCGGCCATCCATGGCCTTCATCAGAACCAGAGAGAGAGAGAGAGAGAGAGAGTTAGCACCGACCAGAAAGACTGTTGGCTTTTTGGAGATGTTACGGTTTCTTCAGGGATTTTCTAGCATATCTTGGCCAGAGACCCCCGCCGAGGCAAACCACTGACCCAGACACCCCCTCCCTGGCAAACCACTGACCCAGAGACCCCCGCCCAGGCAAACCACTGACCCAGAGACCCCCTCCCTGGCAAACCACTGACCCAGAGACCCCCGCCCAGGCAAACCACTGACCCAGACACCCCCTCCCTGGCAAACCACTGACCCAGAGACCACCGCCCAGGCAAACCACTGACCCAGACACCCCCCTCCCAGGCAAACCACTGACCCAGAGACCCCCGCCCAGGCAAACCACTGACCCAGAGACCCCCGCCCAGGCAAACCACTGACCCAGAGACCCACGCCCAGGCAAAACAGTGACCCAGAGACCCCCACCCAAGCAAAACAGTGACCCAGAGACCCCCTCCCAAGCAAACCGCTGACCCAGAGACCCCCACCCAGGCAAACCGCTGACCCAGGGACCCCCATAATATGTTAACAAGAAAATAAAAAGTTGCATTGTGAATGATAAAGAGTTGGCAAGTAGCTCTGTCGTAGCTGGCCGCGACCGCGAGACCCATAGGGCGGCGCACAATTGGCCCAGCATCGTCCAGGGTAGGGGAGGGAATGGCCGGCAGGGATGTAGCTCAGTTGGTAGAGCATGGTGTTTGCAACGCCAGGGTTGTGGGTTCGATTCCCACGGGGGGCTAGTATGAAAAAATAAAAAATAATGATAATGTATGCACTCACTAACTGTAAGTCGCTCTGTGTAAGAGCGTCTGCTAAATGACTAAAATGTAGAAGTAAATAACATTTAAAAATGAATATGTTTCATTATGTTGACCTCCCCACAGTTCATTGGAAGAGGAAGTGTAAACTCTATTAGCTAGAAAGGTATCTTGGCGGAGGTGAGAAAATGCTGCTGTTGTGGGTGGGTGTGTCCGTGCATCCGTGCAAGTATCTGTTTGTGTGTGTGAGTGCGTGCAAATATATGTTTGTGTATGTCTGTCTCACTTCTCTCTCTCTCTCTCCTCTCTCTCTCTCTGTGTGTGTGTGTGTGTGTGTTTGAGTAGGAAGCTGCTAATGCTCCATCTCCCCGCTGACACAGACCCAATTAATAGATTGATAAATCACTAAATGATTCCTTCCTCTCTGCTCTGGGCTTGGCCGGCTGGGCTGGGGAGGGCTGCAGACCTGGGTTCAAACACTATTTGAAATCTTTCAAATACTTTGAGCGTTTGCTTTAGTCTACTTGGAGTGCCAGGTGAGCGGGGTTTATTGTTTTGGGAGGATTGTTTTGATTCATTAAGCCAGGCAAGCTCAATCAAGCACAGATAAAGTATTTGAAATTATTTCAGATAGTATTTGAACCCAGGTCTGCTAGACTCTGAATGGACTTCTGGCTTCTTTCTTTGTATAATGTTTTCTTACAGGTGGAGGGTTACTGGACTGTTAACACAGAAAGGCTCTTAGTCAATACCACGTTGGTCAACCTTGGGATGACGTTAGCAAGTAAATGAAAAAGAGACAGTAGAAAAGTAAAAAGAGTCAAGAGGTTTATGCTTTTATATTTTCAACAGTACTTACATAACAATTAGGTCGGTTGCGTAATTAATTACATTTTAACACCTATTTGATACAGACAACAGACAGAAATATGACATAGTGTAACAGGTTTGTTAGGTAAAAGGACAAAACCACGTTTAAATAATTTCCCCTCGTTTTCACAGTTTGTGTTCGTAGTTTTCTTCCAATCACCTTGTTGACAATAGGATAGTATTGTTTAGCAGCTTAATGGTGCATCCCAATTGGCACCCTTTTCCCTTCATAGTGTACTACTTCTGACCAGATTGGGGACCAGTTGGGATGCAGATTAAATGGGTATTTATTCATATGAGTGTTTATCCCTGGAAGACTTCCTGGTGATACTTAAAACTAAGTAAAATGGCAGCTGTTTATAATAAGATGAACTAACATATGAAATCAATTAATACTTTCTCAGGGCTTGGAAACGCAAAACACTCTCGCACACGCACGCACATTTTGATAATTGAGCAATGCTTAAAATGCCCGTACTCATTTCTGTGTTTTATCTAGTAGAATTCGCCGGCACTCTACTGAGGAAGAGAATCATCTTTCGAAACCCTTGTGTGTCCGACAACAACTGATAGTCAGACAAGGGGACACGCTGTGCCATTTACAGTTACGTTTGAGTCATTTAGCAGACGCTCTTATCCAGGCGTTGCAAGCGCCATGCTCTACCAACTGAGCTACAGGGGGGGGGGGGGCACCAAAATGAAGGAATCGAGCGGGAAACCGTGCAATTGCGAATTAGATTATCCATTCTCAGTATGGGTGAACCTAGTGTGTATATATATTTGTTACTTACTGCAAATATTTATACTAAACAGTAAGTTCTAAATAGTATGTAGTATGATTAGTACATAATATGTCAGATTTGGGACACGACCACAGACTCTGAATACTGTTTACAGACTCGGAATACTGTTTGCAGACTCGGAATACTGTTTACAGACTCGGAATACTGTTTACAGACTCGGAATAATGTTTACAGACTTTGAATACTGTTTACAGACTCTGAATACTGTTTATAGACTCGGAATACTGTTTATAGACTCGGAATACTGTTTACAGACTCGGAATACTGTTTATAGACTCGGAATACTGTTTACAGACTGAATACTGTTTACTTTTCAGGAAACCAGACACCAGATGAAAGCGCCAATTAAGAGATAGCTGTGGCTTTAGCTGTTATCGCTCCCAGGGATTTAGACTCTAACGCTCATCATCGTCGGCGTACTTTAATAACGCAAACGCTTAAGCCCCTGGAATCTCTGTGTGTGCCCCAAACGGCACCCTATTCCCTATATAGTGCACTACTTTTGACCAGAGCGCTATGGGTTTCCCTTATGGGCCCTGGTCAAAAGTAGAGCGCTGTAAGGTAATAGGGTGCAATTTGGGATGGAATCTCTGTGTTAAATCATGACTGCTATGAGTTAGCCAGCTGACATTCTCCATGCTGGCAGCAGGCAGAGCAGCAACAGCTGATGGGGGTCTGTGTCTGTAGCTAATTCTTCAACGTCAACATTAAACTCTCTGGAGCTTTTAGTTTTGAGAACTCACTTGAAAAAGATGTCAAACTCAGATGACTTCCCTGGTTAAATAAATGATACTTTATATAAAGTCTCTGGAGCCTCATCCCCATCCCCACACGATCCCTTCTCGATTATATGAGCTCACTTCAAAAAGAGATGTTGATCCCTGGTTAGATAAATAAAATAAAAATATATTAATTACAATGAGCTTTCTTCTCGACCTGAGCTTTCTTCTTGACCTGAGCTTTCTTCTCGACCTGAGCTTTCTTCTCGACCTGAGCTTTCTTCTTTACCTGAGCTTTCTTCTTGACCTGAGCTTTCTTCTCGGCCTGAGCATTCTTCTCGACCTGAGCTTTCTTCTCGACCTGAGCATTCTTCTCGACCTGAGCTTTCTTCTCGACCTGAGCATTCTTCTTGACCAGCTACTCTTCCTGGGGTCCACACAAAACATGAAACATTACATAATACAGAACATCAATAGACAGCTCAAGGACAGAACTACATACATTTCAAAACGGCACAAATAGCCTACATATCAGTACATACACACAAACTATCTAGGACAAATAGGGGAGAGTCGTTGTGCCGTGAGGTGTTGCTTTACTGTTTTTTTTAAACCAGGTTTGCTGTCCATTTGAGCAATATGAGATGGAAGGGAGTTCCATGCAATAATGGCTCTATATAATACTGTACACTTTCTTGAATTGTTCTGGATTTGGGGACTGTGAAAAGACCCCTGGTGGCATGTCTGGTGGGGTAAGTGTGTGTGTCAGAGCTGTGTGTAAGTTGACTATGCAAACTATTTGGAATTTTAAACACATTAATGTTTCTTATAAAAAGAAGAAGTGATGCAGTCAGTCTCTCCTCAACTCTTAGCCAAGAGAGACTGGCATGCATAGTATTTATATCAGCCCTCTGATTACAATGAAGAGCAAGACGTGCCGCTCTGTTCTGGGCCAGCTGCAGCTTAACTAGGTCTTTCCTTGCAGCACTCGACCACATGACTGGACAATAATCACGATAAAACAAAACTAGAGCCTGCAGGAAAAAAGCAGAGCATCTCTTTATTAGACAGACCTCTCCCCATCCTTACAACCAATTAATCTATATGTTTTAACCATGACAGTTTACAACCGAAGGTAACACCAAGTAATTTAATTAATGACAGCTAACTGAATAAATCATATCCTACCATTCAACCGTTTTCCACTTCAATTTGTCCTCCTACGTTAGTCCAGTACTAAGTACATTTTAGTCATTTAGCAGACACTCTTATCCAGAGCGACTTACAATTAGTGAGTGCATACATTTTTCATACTGGCCCCCCCGTGGGAATCGAACCCACAACCCTGGCGTTGCAAGCGCCATGCTCTACCAGCTGAGCTACACGGGGCCCGTGTATAGCTTCTTAATGTGAGTTCAGTACAGTCTCAAGGTCTTGCTGCAGATGCACTAGCCAGCCAGTTCCACACAACAGCAGCGGATGTGTTCAGGCCTTACTTTTGGTTGGCTCCTTCTGTCCTCATTTCCACGTAGCTTAGGGGTTAAGAGCGTTGCGCCAGTAACCATTTTACATTTACATTTTAGTCATTTAGCAGACGCTCTTATCCAGAGCGACTTACAGTTAGTGAATACATATTTTTTTTATACTGGCCCCCCGTGGGAATTGAACCCACAACCCTGGCGTTGCAAATGCCATGCTCTATCAACTGAGCTACATCCCTGCCGGCCATTCCCTCCCCTACCCTGGACGACGCTGGGCCAATTGCGCGCCGCCCATGAGTCTCCCGGACGCGGCCGGCTGTGACAGAGCCTGGATTCGAACCAGGATCTCTAGTGGCACAGTTAGCACTGCGATGCAGTGCCTTAGACCACTGCGCCACTCAGATTCCATCCCAAGTAACCGAAAGGTCGCTGGTTCTAATCCCCGAGCCGACTAGGTGAAAATTCTGTCGATGTGCCCTTGAGCAAGGCACTTAACCCTAATTGCTCCTGTAAGTCGCTCTGGATAAGAGCGTCTGCTAAAATGACAACAAAATGAAAACATTGAACTAGAGTTCAGTAGGTAGTTTGCCCTGTGTGTGAGATCCCAGCTGCAGTGTTCTGAAGCTCCAGACATGTCTTTATTCTCCTCTCACTATCACCAGCAGACACACACGCACACACACACGCACACACACAAACACACACACACACACACGCACACACGCACACAAACACACACACACACACGCGCACGCACGCACACAAACACACAAACACACACACGCACATGCACACACGCACATGCACACGCACACAAACACACGCACACGCACGCACGCACACACGCACACACACACACACACAAGCACACACACACACGACAGCATCAAAGCCTACCTCGGCCTCGCAGACAACCTCTCCACCGTAATTATATGCATTTTGTCTTGCAGACTACCACTAGCGTTGTTGTTCTTCAGAACCGTGGGGTACCTGCTGAACAAAGATCCTCTGTTCTAGAGTCTCACCGACTTTCATCTCTAGCCTGACTGGGTCTTGATAAACCCATCCTTTACCTTCAAACTCTCTGCTCTCTCAGGCAACATAGGCTGAACTTTTTACACAGGAAGTCATGTATAATCAGTCTGTTTTAGGGTATATTTCCTAACAACAGTGGATTTTCTCTACATTAGCCTGTCCCTCATTAGCTCAACCTCCCAAATGGCCCCCTATCCTCTAAATAGTGCACTACTTTGGACCAGAACCCTACTATGGGCACTATATAGGGAATAGGGTGCCATTTGTGGAGCAGACAGAGAAACGAGGGTGTCTTTCTAAAGGAGGGGACCTTTAATGATGTCTAGTTTAAAACGTGTTTCAATATATCTTAAACCATGTCTCCTCTGAGAGTACTGCCTGGTCTGAGAGTACTGCCTCCTCTGAGAGTACTGCCTGGTCTGAGAGTACTGCCTGGTCTGAGAGCACTGCCTGGTCTGAGAGTACTGCCTGGTCTGAGAGTACTGCCTCCTCTGAGAGTACGGCCTCGTCTGAGAGTACTGCCTGGTCTGAGAGGACTGCTTGGTCTGAGAGTACTGCCTCCTCTGAGAGCACTGCCTGGTCTGAGAGTATTGCCTGGTCTGAGAGTACTGCCTCCTCTGAGAGTACTGCCTGGTCTGAGAGTACTGCCTCCTCTGAGAGTACTGCCTGGTCTGAGAGTACTGCCTGGTCTGAGAGTACTTGGGTCATGTAGATGTTACACTGAAAGTGTGTACAGTGGGGAAAAAAAGTATTTAGTCAGCCACGAATTGTGCAAGTTCTCCCACTTAAAAAGATGAGAGAGGCCTGTAATTTTCATCATAGGTACACGTCAACTATGACAGACAAATTGAGAAAAGAAAATCCAGAAAATCACATTGTAGGATTTTTAATGAATTTATTTGCAAATTATGGTGGAAAATAAGTATTTGGTCACCTACAAACAAGCAAGGTTTCTGGCTCTCACAGACCGTTAACTTCTTCTTTAAGAGGCTCCTCTGTCCTCCACTCGTTACCTGTATTAATGGCACCTGTTTGAACTTGTTATCAGTATAAAAGACACCTGTCCACAACCTCAAACAGTCACACTCCAAACTCCACTATGGCCAAGACCAAAGAGCTGTCAAAGGACACCAGAAACAAAATTGTAGACCTGCACCAGGCTGGGAAGACTGAATCTGCAATAGGTAAGCAGCTTGGTTTGAAGAAATCAACTGTGGGAGCAATTATTAGGAAATGGAAGACATACAAGACCACTGATAATCTCCCTCGATCTGGGGCTCCACGCAAGATCTCACCCCGTGGGGTCAAAATGATCACAAGAACGGTGAGCAAAAATCCCAGAACCACACGGAAGGACCTAGTGAATGACCTGCAGACAGCTGGGACCAAAGTAACAAAGCCTACCATCAGTAACACACTACGCCGCCAGGGACTCAAATCCTGCAGTGCTAGACGTGTCCCCCTGCTTAAGCCAGTACATGTCCAGACCCGTCTGAAGTTTGCTAGAGTGCATCCAGAAGAGGATTGGGAGAATGTCATATGGTCAGATGAAACCAAAATATAACTTTTTGGTAAAAACTCAACTCGTCGTGTTTGGAGGACAAAGAATGCTGAGTTGCATCCAAAGAACACCATACCTACTGTGAAGCATGGGAGTGAAAACATCATACGTTGGGGCTGTTTTTCTGCAAAGGGACCAGGACGACTGATCCGTGTAAAGGAAAGAATGAATGGGGCCATGTATCGTGAGATTTTGAGTGAAAACCTCCTTCCATCAGCAAGGGCATTGAAGATGAAACGTGGCTGGGTCTTTCAGCATGACAATGATCCCAAACACACCGCACGGGCAATGAAGGAGTGGCTTCGTAAGAAGCATTTCAAGGTCCTGGAGTCTCCAGATCTCAACCCCATAGAAAATCTTTGGAGGGAGTTGAAAGTCTGTGTTGCCCAGCGACAACCCCAAAACATCACTGCTCTAGAGGAGATCTGCATGGAGGAATGGGCCAAAATACCAGCAACATTGTGTGAAAACCTTGTGAAGACTTACAGAAAACGTTTGACCTGTGTCATTGCCAACAAAGGGTATATAACAAAGTATTGAGAAACTTTTGTTATTGACCAAATACTTATTTTCCACCATAATTTGCAAATAAATTCATAAAAAATCCTACAATGTGATTTTCTGGATTTTTTTTCTCATTTTGTCTGTCATAGTTGACGTGTACCTATGATGAAAATTACAGGCCTCTCTCATCTTTTTAAGTGGGAGAACTTGCACAATTGGTGGCTGACTAAATACCTTTTTTCCCCACTGTATGTGTGTGTCTTTGTGTGTGTGTGTGTGTGTGTGTGTGTGTGTGTGTGTGTGTGTGTGTGTGTGTGTGTGTGTGTGTGTGTGTGTGTGTGTGTGTGTGGCCGTGCGATAAAGGGAGCCTTTCATTGAGGTAAAAACACTGTGTACTTATTTCTAATTCAGATTCTATCTGATCTCATGATCTCTAGTCTCTGATCTCATGATCTCTAGGGTCTGATTTCATGATCTCTAGTCTCTGATCTCATGATCTCTAGGGTCTAATTTCATGATCTCTAGGCTCTGATCTCATGATCTCTAGTCTCTGATCTCATGATCTCGAGTCTGATCTAATGATCTCTAGTCTCTGATCCCATGATCTCTGCCTCTGATTTAATGATCTCTAGTCTCTGATCTCATGATCTCTAGTCTTTGATCTGATGATCTCTCTGATCTCATGATCTCTAGTCCAGTTAGTTAGAAGTGTTACAGTCCTCTACTCTACTATTATTGGTGTGCTTCATAATGATTAGACTTTTAAATCAGACTCCTTTAGTTCAGATGTTCCCTCTGAAACCAGCTGATCTCCCTACCCCAACTATTCCATACTCTGTGTGGTGTCTGGAGTGTGTGTGTGTGGTGTCTGGAGTGTGTCAGGAGTGTGCGTGTGTGTGGCTTGTGTGTGGGTGGTGTCTGGAGTGGTTGTGTGTGGTTCTGGGGGGGGGAGTTGTGGGGTTTTTGGGGTTTAGGAGTGGGGGGGTGGGGTGTCTGGGAGTTTGGGTGGGGGGTCGGAGTGTGTGGTGGTGCTGGAGTGTGTGTGTGTGTGTGGTGTGTGTGGGGGTGTCGGAGTGTGTGTGTGTGTTGGTGTCAGGAGGGGGGTGTGTGGTGGTCTGGAGTGTGTTGTTTTTGTGTTTTTGTGTGGTGTTTTGGGGTCTGGGGATGGAGTGTGTGTGGTGTGGTTGGGGTGGTGTTGGTGGCTGGAGTGTTGTGTTGGTGTCTGGGTGTGTGTGTGTGTGGTGTTTTGTGTGTGGGGGTTGGGGGGGTGTGGTTTGGGGTTTGTTGTCAGGAGTGGTGTGTGTGGTGTCTGGGGTGTGGGGTGGGTGTGTGTGTGGTGGGGTTGGTGTTGGGTGTGTGTGTGTTTGTTTGGTGTTGTGTGTGTTTTTTGTGTGTGGTGTCTGGAGTGTGTGTGTGTGTGATTTCTGGAGGTGCATCCTTATTATCATGTAAGCTGTCTTTTACTGAGACGTACAGCTACATGTCTCCTCCTCTGATGAGCATATACAGTGGGGGAAAAAGTATTTAGTCAGCCACCAATTGTGCAAGTTCTCCCACTTAAAAAGATGAGAGAGGCCTGTAATTTTCATCATAGATACACGTCAACTATGACAGACAAATTGAGAAGAAAAGAAATCCAGAAAATCACATTGTAGGATTTTTAATGAATATTTTTGCAAATTATGGTGGAAAATAAGTATTTGGTCAATAACAAAAGTTTCTCAATACTTTGTTATATACCCTTGGTTGGCAATGACACAGGTCAAACGTTTTCTGTAAGTCTTCACAAGGTTTTCACACACTGTTGCTGGTATTTTGGCCCATTCCTCCATGCAGATCTCCTCTAGAGCAGTGATGTTTTGGGGCTGTTGCTGGGCAACACAGACTTTCAACTCCCTCCAAAGATTTTCTATGGGGTTGAGATCTGGAGACTGGCTAGGCCACTCCAGGACCTTGAAATGCTTCTTACGAAGCCACTCCTTCGTTGCCCGGGCGGTGTGTTTGGGATCATTGTCATGCTGAAAGACCCAGCCACGTTTCATCTTCAATGCCCTTGCTGATGGAAGGAGGTTTTCACTCAAAATCTCACGATACATGGCCCCATTCATTCTTTCCTTTACACGGATCAGTCGTCCTGGTCCCTTTGCAGAAAAACAGCCCCAAAGCATGATGTTTCCACCCCCATGCTTCACAGTAGGTATGGTGTTCTTTGGATGCAACTCAGAATTCTTTGTCCTCCAAACACAACGAGTTGAGTTTTTACCAAAAAGTTATATTTTGGTTTCATCTGACCATATGACATTCTCCCAATCCTCTTCTGGATCATCCAAATGCACTCTAGCAAACTTCAGACGGGCCTGGACATGTACTGGCTTAAGCAGGGGGACACGTCTGGCACTTCAGGATTTGAGTCCCTGGCGGCGTAGTGTGTTACTGATGGTAGGCTTTGTTACTTTGGTCCCAGCTCTCTGCAGGTCATTCACTAGGTCCCCCCGTGTGGTTCTGGGATTTTTGCTCACCGTTCTTTTTATCATTTTGACCCCACGGGGTGAGATCTTGCGTGGAGCCCCAGATCGAGGGAGATTATCAGTGGTCTTGTATGTCTTCCATTTCCTAATAATTGCTCCCACAGTTGATTTCTTCAAACCAAGCTGCTTACCTATTGCAGATTCAGTCTTCCCAGCCTGGTGCAGGTCTACAATTTTGTTTCTGGTGTCCTTTGACAGCTCTTTGGTCTTGGCCATAGTGGAGTTTGGAGTGTGACTGTTTGAGGTTGTGGACAGGTGTCTTTTATACTGATAACAAGTTCAAACAGGTGCCATTAATACAGGTAACGAGTGGAGGACAGAGGAGCCTCTTAAAGAAGAAGTTACAGGTCTGTGAGAGCCAGAAATCTTGCTTGTTTGTAGGTGACCAAATACTTATTTTCCACCATAATTTGCAAAAAAAATCATTACAAATCTTACAATGTGATTTTCTGGATTCTTTTCTCTCTCAATTTGTCTGTCATAGTTGACGTGTACCTATGATGAAAATTACAGGCCTCTCTCATCTTTTTAAGTGGGAGAACTTGCACAATTGGTGGCTGACTAAATACTTTCCCCCCCACTGTATCTGTAGTTTTACCAACCAAATGGCACCCTATTCCCTATATCAGGTTCTTATATAGTCCACTATGTATAGAATAGGGTGCCATTTTGGGAATAGCCTGTGATTTTGAGCTCTTTATGTCTGTGTTTTTTTAACATGATTATTTTTTAATTGTTTTACCTTTATTGAACTAGGTAAATCAGTTAAGAACAAATTCTTATTTACAATGACGGCCTACACCGGCCAAACCCGGACGACGCTGGGCCAATTGTGCTCCGCCCTATGGGACTCCCAATCACGGCCGGTTGTGATACAGCCTGGAATCGAACCAGGGGGTCTGTAGTGACGCCTCAAGCACTGAGATGCAGTGCCTTAGACCGCTGCGCCACTCGGGAGCTGCGCCACTGTAATTGACAGCTATCTCTGATGTTCCAACATGTTGTTGTTGTATCAGATGTTTCTGAAATATGTTGATTGTGTAAACCTCCAGAAGACATAAAAGTTAAATGTGTCTTGTTGTGTTAAGTTAAAGTAGTGAGGAAACGTAATGAACAGGATCCTGAATAGCAGATTGTTCTATTAAGTTAAAGTAGTGAGGAAACGTAATGAACAGGATCCTGAATAGCAGATTGTTGTGTTAAGTTAATGTAGTGAGGAAACGTAATGCTGGTCCTTATGGGAGCACAGTATGACCTTGCACATGGTGAAACACACACACACACACACACACACACACACACTCACATACATACACACACACACACACACGCACGCACGCACGTATGCACGCACGCACACACACACACACACACACACACACTCACGCACACACGTACGCAAGCACACACAGTAGATACGATAACACACACAAACGCATTTACGCACACACGTATGCAAGCACACACACACTCACACACACACACACACATACATACGATAACACACACACACACACTCACACTAAGAAACTCCCACACAAACACACACACACACACACATACACACACACACACACCCACACACATTCACACTTCCTTGTCTTCCAGGTAGCAATAATTGTAATCAGGGCCAGAGATGAGGAGATGATGGCCTTATAATAACACTCTATGAAGAGTCTAAAGTGAAAAATGACTGTAATATTGGCAGTGGGAAGAAAGGTGAAATAGGTTTGTGTGTGTGTGTCAATGTGTGTGTGTGTGTGTGTGTGTGTGTGTGTGTGTGTGTGTGTGTGTATGTGTGTGTGTGAGTATCTGTGTGTGTGTGTGTTCATACAGTGGGGGAAAAAAGTATTGATCCCCTGCTGATTTTGTACGTTTGCCCACTGACAAAGACATGATCAGTCTATAATTTTAATGGCAGGTTTATTTGAACAGTGAGAGACAGAATAACAACAAAAAAATCCAGAAAAATGCATGTCAAAATTGTTATAAATTGATTTGCATTTTAATGAGGGGAATAAGTATTTGACCCCTCAGCAAAACATGACTTAGTACTTGGTGGCAAAACTCTTGTTGGCAATCACAGAGGTCAGACGTTTCTTGCAGTTGGCCACCAGGTTTGCACACATCTCAGGAGGGATTTTGTCCCACTCCTCTTTGCAGATCTTCTCCAAGTCATTAAGGTTTCGAGGCTGACGTTTGGCAACTCAAACCTTCAGCTCCCTCCACAGATTTTCTATGGGATTAAGGTCTGGAGACTGGCTAGGCCACTCCAGGACCGTAATGTGCTTCTTCTTGAGCCACTCCTTTGTTGCCTTGGCCGTGTGTTTTGGGTCATTGTCATGCTGGAATACCCATCCACAACCCATTTTCAATGCCCTGGCTAAGGGAAGGAGGTTCTCACCCAAGATTTGACGGTACATGGCCCTGTCCATCGTCCCTTTGATGCGGTGAAGTTGTCCTGTCCCCTTAGCAGAAAAACACCCCCAAAGCATAATGTTTCCACCTCCATGTTTGACGGTGGGGATGTTGTTCTTGGGGTCATAAGCAGCATTCCTCCTCCTCCAAACACGGCGAGTTGAGTTGGTGCCAAAGAGCTCAATTTTGGTCTCATCTGACCACAACACTTTCACCCAGTTCTCCTCTGAATCATTCAGATGTTCATTGGCAAACTTCAGACGGGCCTGTATATGTGCTTTCTTGAGCAGGGGGTCCTTGCGGGCGCTGCAGGATTTCAGTCCTTCACGACGTAGTGTGTTACCAATTGTCTTCTTGGTGACTATGGTCCCAGCTGCCTTGAGATCATTGACAAGATCCCCCCATGTAGTTCTGGGCTGATTCCTCACCGTTCTCATGATCATTGCAACTCCACGAGGTGAGATCTTGCATGGAGCCCCAGGCCTAGGGAGATTGACAGTCCTTCTGTGTTTCTTCCATTTGTGAATAATCGTACCAACTGTTGTCACCTTCTCACCAAGCTGCTTGGCGATGGTCTTGTAGCCCATTCCAGCCTTGTGTAGGTCTACAATCTTGTCCCTGACATCCTTGGAGAGCTCTTTGGTCTCTGCCATGGTGGAGAGTTTGGAATCTGATTGAATGATTGCTTCTGTGGACAGGTGTCTTTTATACAGGTAACAAGGTGAGATTAGGAGCATTCCCTTTAAGAGTGTGCTCCTAATCTCAGCTCGTTACCTGTATAAAAGACACCTTGGAGCCAGAAATCTTTCTGATTGAGAGGGGGTCAAATACTTATTTCCCTCATTAAAATGCAAATCAATTTATAACAATTTTGACATGCGATTTTCTGGATTTTTTTGTTGTTATTCTGTCTATCACTGTTCAAATAAACCTACGATTAAAATTATAGACTGATCATCTCTTTGTCAGTGGGCAAACGTACAAAATCAGCAGGGGATCAAATACTTTTTTCCCTCACTGTATCTTTGTCTGTGTCTGAGTTAAAATAGTGATGTGTTGTTATAAATGGGGTGGGGTATATTCATATTCAGAAAAGAGAAGAGCAGGTTTGCAGACCAAGAGAGGACAGTGGAGGTTCTATAACATGAAGCCTAGCATTGCTATGATGTGACAGAGATAAAGGAGGAGAAAGCGGAGACAGGTCTAGAATGAAGAGAATGGAGACGTTACAGTGAGCGGTCTAGGACAGGTGGACTGGGCTGTTGGAAAAACTAACTAACAAATTAAAACAACGTTCAGTCCGTGAGTGTATTGTCCCGGGGAATGGCCGCTGCACGGTCGGGGTCTGGCACCGAGCCGTCCACAGCTGTTACAGGGAGAGGAGGGAAACCCAGAAGCAACACACACAGACACACACACACACACACACACACACACACACACACACACACACACACACACACACACACACAGCAGGGCAAGATGAGTGTCAGTAACCCCTCTAACCGCGGCAGTTAGCCTAGCGGTTAAGATCGTTGGACCATTAACCTGAAAGGTCGTTGGTTTCAGTCCCCGAGCCTGAAAGGTGGAATAATCTGCCATTCTGCCCTTTACCAATGCAACCCCCTAAATCAACTACTCCCCGGGCGCCGTTGACGTCCCCCGCACCTCTTTGATTCAGAGGGGTTGGGTTAAATGCTGAAGACACATTTTGGATGAATGCATTCAGTTGTACAACTGTCTAGGTATCCCCTTTCCCTCATCATGACGTTTTTTATAGAAGAGTCTTATATTAGTACGCCTCTTCCCCTCCTCCTGTCCCACCCCCTCCTCCTGTCCCACCCCCTCCTCCTGTCCCACCCCCTCCTCCCACCCCCCCCTCCTGTCCCACCCCCTCCTCCTGTCCCACCCCCTCCTCCTGTCCCACCCCCTCCTCCACCGCTCCTCATTTTACCACCCCTGCTGTTTTCCAGGACTGGCTGGGCCTGAAACAACAATGCTAGAACACATGTCTGGTCAGAGAAAAACTCAAGAGCTATGAGCTATGCAGTAAGTCATGCACATATTGACATTCCTTGGGAATATCAGTTGTCATAGTGATAGCAGTTGTCAAGCAGTGCAAACCTCCCCTATTCACACATCAGTGTCCTTCCCTAGCTTCCCTATTCACACACCAGTGTCCTTCCCAAACCTCCCCTGTTCACACACCAGTGTCCTTCCCAAACCTTCCCTATTCACACACCAGTGTCCTTCCCAAACCTCCCCTATTCACACACCAGTGTCCTTCCCAAACCTTCCCTATTAACGCAGCAGTGTCCTTCCCAAACCTTCCCTATTCACACACCAGTGTCCTTCCCAAACCTTCCCTATTAACACAGCAGTGTCCTTCCCAAACCTTCCCTATTCACACACCAGTGTTCTTCCCAAACCTTCCCTATTCACACACCAGTGTCCTTCCCAAACCTTCCCTATTCACACACCAGTGTCCTTCCCAAACTCCCCCTATTCACACACCAGTGTCCTTCCCAAACCTTCCCTATTAACGCAGCAGTGTCCTTCCCAAACCTTCCCTATTCACACACCAGTGTCCTTCCCAAACCTTCCCTATTAACGCAGCAGTGTCCTTCCCAAACCTTCCCTATTCACACACCAGTGTCCTTCCCAAACCTTCCCTATTAACACAGCAGTGTCCTTCCCAAACCTTCCCTATTAACGCACCAGTGTCCTTCCCAAACCTTCCTATACAAACACCAGTGTTCTTCCCAAACATCCCCTATTCACACAACAGTGTCCTTCCCAAACCTTCCCTATTCACACACCAGTGTCCTTCCCAAACCTCCCCTATTCACACACCAGTGTCCTTCCCAAAGCTTCCCTATTAACGCAGCAGTGTCCTTCCCAAACCTTCCCTATTCACACACCAGTGTCCTTCCCAAACCTTCCCTATTCACACACCAGTGTCCTTCCCAAACCTCCCCTATTCACACACCAGTGTCCTTCCCAAAGCTTCCCTATTAACGCAGCAGTGTCCTTCCCAAACCTTCCCTATTCACACACCAGTGTCCTTCCCAAACCTTCCCTATTCACACACCAGTGTCCTTCCCAAAGCTTCCCTATTAACGCAGCAGTGTCCTTCCCAAACCTTCCCTATACACACACCAGTGTCCTTCCCAAAGCTTCCCTATTCACACACCAGTGTCCTTCCCAAAGCTTCCCTATTCACACACCAGTGTCCTTCCCAAACCTTCCCTATTCACACACCAGTGTCCTTCCCAAACCTTCCCTATTCACACACCAGTGTCCTTCCCAAACCTTCCCTATTCACACACCAATGCAGTTTTTAAATGAAGGTTGTTATTATTAAGGGAAAACAAAATCCAAACCCACATGGCCCTTAGTGAAAAAGTGATTGCCCCCTACAACCTAATAACTGGTTGGGCCACCCTTAGCAGCAATCTTTTACAGCGCTATGGAGGAATTTTGGCCCACTCATCTTCGCAGAATTGTTGTAATTCAGCCACATTGGAGGGTTTTCGAGCATGAACTGCCTTTTTAAGGTAATGCCACAGCATCTCAATAGGATTCTGGTCAGGACTTTGACTAGGCCACTCCAAAGTCTTCATTTTGTTTTTCTTCAGCCATTCAGAGGTAAACTTGCTGGTGTGTTTTGGATCACTGTCCTGATGCAGAACCCAAGTTCGCTTCAGCTTGAGGTCACGAACAGATGGCCGGACATTCTCCTTCAGGATTTTTTGGTAGACAGCAGAATTCATGGTTCCATTTATCACAGCATGTCTTCCAGGTCCTGAAGCAGCAAAACAGACCAAGACCATCACACTACCACCACCATATTTTACTGTTGGTATGATGTTCTTTTTCTGAAATGCGGTGTTACTTTTACGCCAGATGTAATGGGACACACACCTTCCAAAAAGTTCAACTTTTGTCTCGTCAGTCCACAGAGTATTTTCCCAAAGGTCTTGGGGCTCATCAAGATGTTTTCTGGCAAAAATGAGACAAGCCTTAATGTTCTTTTTGCTCAGCAGTGGTTTTCATCTTGGAACTCTGCCATGCAGGCCATTTTTGCCCAGTCTCTTTCTTATGGTGGAGTCATGAACACTGACCTTAACTGAGGCAAGTGAGGCCTGCAGCTCTTTGGATGTTGTTGTGGGGTCTTTTGTGACCTCTTGGATGAGTCGTCGCTGCGCTCTTGGGGTAATTTTGGTTGGCCGCCCACTCCTGGGCAGGTTCACCACTGTTCCATGTTTTCGCCATTTGTGGATAATGGCTCTCACTGTGGTTCGCTGGAGTCCCAAAGCTTTAGAAATGGCTTTATAACCTTTTCCAGACTGATGGATCTCAATTACTTTCTTTCTCATTTGTTCCTGAATTTCTTTGGATCACGGCATGATGTCTAGCTTTTGAGGATCTTCTGGTCTACTTCACTTTGTCAGGCAGGTCCTAGTTAAGTGATTCCTTGATTGAGAACAGGTGTGGCAGTAATCAGGCCTGGGTGTGGCTAGAGGAATTGAACTCAGGTGTGATAAACCACAGTTGAGTTGTGTTATAACAGGGGGGCGGGGGGGGGGCAAACCCCTTTTCACACAGGGCCATGTAGGTTTGGATTTTGTTTTCCCTTAATAAGAACAACCCTCATTTCAAAACTACATTTTGTGTTTACTTGTGTTATCTTTGACTAATATTTAAATTAGTTTGATGATCTGAAACATTTAAGTGTGACAAACATGCAAACAAATAACAAATCAGGAAGGGGGCAAACACTTTTTCACACCACTGTATATACAGGGTCAGTTCCAGGGTCAGTAGCTATATACAGGGACAGTTCCAGGGTCAGTAGCTATATACAGGGTCAGTTCCAGGGTCAGTAGCTATATACAGGGTCAGTTCCAGGGTCAGTGCCAATACCATATTTACATAGGAGTTGTAACTCCTCCTGTGGTATTTAATGTCACTCAGTTAGTTGAGTTAGACTGTGTCCCAGATGGCACCATATTCCCTATATAGTGCTCTACGTTTGACCAGCAGAGCCCAGGTTAAAATGTGTACACTAAATTGGGAATAGGGTGTCATTTGGAACGCAAATTAACATCTGTAACAACGGTATTGCATGTGGATGGCAATTCTGATAATTATATTTCTGATGCTAATCTTCGTTGCGGGAACTTTGCTACAACAGTTTTGTGTTTCTTTTCAAATCAGTTCTGATTAGTCAACATCATAATCCAAAACCACATGAGAATATCTGTTAATGAGAGGGTGGAACAGTCTTCTATATGACACACAGACACACACACACACACACACACACACACACACACACACACACACACACACACACACACACACACACACACACACACACACACACACAGAGACAGACAGCTAATCCTTGTCATTATCTCTCTCAGTGAAATTAGTTGACTAGAAAAATGGTTTCATAAATCATAGAGGTGGTATAAAGGAGGGGAGGGGAGGGAGGGAGAGAGAGAGAGAGGAAAGGAGAGAGAGAGAGAGAGACACACACACACACACACAGGGGGACAAACACCTACCTGGAGGTGACAGCATTCCCTCCCCCATATGCCCCCCTAGACACAACTACGACAACATAACCAACAAAAACGGGTCACAACTCCTGCAGCTCTGGGTATGTACAGCACATAGTCAATGGTAGGCTTCGAGGGGACTCCTACGGTAGGTACATCTACCACATATACATGATCAAATGCAAATCTTAGAATCAACTACTAAAGACTACCAGAACCCACTGGATTCTCCA
Organism: Coregonus sp. 'balchen'; assembly: GCA_902810595.1. Taxonomy (NCBI): domain Eukaryota; kingdom Metazoa; phylum Chordata; class Actinopteri; order Salmoniformes; family Salmonidae; genus Coregonus; species Coregonus sp. 'balchen'. The sequence goes on from LR778283.1 coordinate 43,908,121, forward strand.
ATTACATTGAATGAACTACAGGACAAAATATAAACCCTCCAACCCAAAAAGGCCTGTGGTGTTGATGGTATCCTAAATGAAATGATAAAATATACAGACCACAAATTCCAATTGGCTATACTTAAACTCTATAACATCATCCTCAGCTCTGGCATCTTCCCCAATATTTGGAACCAAGGACTGATCACCCCAATCCACAAAAGTGGAGAACATTTGACCCCAATAACTACCGTGGGATATACGTAAACAGCAGCCTTGGGAAAATCCTCTACATTATCATTACCGCAGTCTCATACATTTCCTCAGTGAAACCAATCTACTGAGCAAATGTCAAATTGGCTTTTTACCAAATTACACCTTAATTGATAAACAAACCAAAACAAAGGCAAAGTCTTCTCATGCTTTGTTGACTTCAAAAAAGGTTTTGACTCAATTTGGCATGAGGGTCTGCTATACAAATTGATGGAAAGTGGTGTTGGGGGAAAAACATACGACAATATAAAAGCCATGTACACAAACAACAAGTGTGCGGTTGAAATTGGCAAAAAACACACACATTTCTTTCCACAGAGCCGTGGGGTGAGACAGGGATGCATCTTTAGCCCCACCCACTTCAACATATATCTGAATCTGAAGTCAAATGTCTACTATTTGCTGATGATCTGGTGCTTCTGTCACCAACCAAGGAGGGCCTACAGCAGCACCTAGATCTTCTGCACAGATTCTGTCAGACCTGGGTGATGACAGTAAATCTCAGTAAGTCAAAAATAATGGTGTTCCAAAAAAGGTCCAGTTGCCAGGACCACAAATACAAATTCCATCCAGACACTGTTGCCCTAGAGCACACAAAAAATTATACATACCTAAGCCTAAACATCAGCGCCACAGGTAACTTCCACAAAGCTGTGAACAATCTGAGAGACAAGGCAAGAAGGGCCTTCTACGCCATTATAAAATTCTACATACCAATTGGGATCTGGCTAAAAATACTTGACTTTGTTATAGAACCCATTGCCCTTATGGATGTGAGGTCTGGGGTCCGCTCACCAACCAAGAATTCTCAAAATTGGACAGACAGCAAATTGAGACTACATGCAGAATTCTGCAAAAATATCCTCCGTGTACAACGTAAAACACCAAATAATGCATGCAGAGAAGAATTAGGCTGATACCCGCTAATTATCTAAATCCAGGAAAGAGCTGTTAAATTCTACAACCACCTGAAAGGAAGTGATTCCCAAATGTTCCATAACAAAGCCATCACCTACAGAGAGATGAACCTGGAGAAGAGTCCCATAAGCAATCTGGCCCTGGGGCTCTGTTCACAAACACAAACGGACCCCACAGAGCCCCAGGACAACAACACAATTAGACCCAACCAAATCATGAGAAAACAAAAAGATAATTACCTGACACATTGGAAAGAATGAACAAAAAAACTGCGCAAACTAGAATGCTATTTGCCCCAAAACAGAGAGTACACAGTGGCAGAATACCTGACCACTGTGACTGACCCAAAATTAAGGAAAGCTTTGACTATGTACAGACTCAGTGAGCATAGCCTTGCTATTGAGAGAGGCCATTGGCAGACCTGGCTCTCAATAGAAGACAGGCTATGTGCACACTGCCCACAAAATGAGGTGGAAACTGAACTTGAGAGAGAGAGAGAGAGAGAGAGAGGGAGAGAGAGAGAGAGAGAGGGGGAGTGGAGCAAGTGGAGGGAGGAAGGAGAGGGTGAGAGGGAGAGACATGGAGAGAGGTAGGGAGAGAGAGGAGAATAGAGGGAGGGGAGAAAAGGAAGGAGGCAGGGGATGGGAGGGGAGAGGAGAGGTATCAGCACCAATACACAACATTATTTCCAAGTGCTTAAATGGTTCTGTTGCTTGGGATACTGGATGCAAAATTAGGTGATATAAAATTGTTTCTCCTCCTTTGGGGACAGAGAAAGTACAGGGCCATTGATTCTCTGCTATCTGATCTCTGTCTAATTTCTACATATGGCTATATGTCTTCTCTCCTCATCTCTCTCCTTCCTCTTCCCTCTCTTCGGCTCTCTTCTCTCTCCTCTATCTCTCTGTCTCTCTTATCTCTCTGTATCTACGCTCTCGCTGTATACTCTCTCTCTGTATTCCTCTCTTCGCTCTCTTCTCTCTCTCCTCTTCCCTCTCTATCTCTCTATCTATATGTATGCTATCTCTCGATATATCTCTCTCTCCTCTCTCTCTCTTCTCTCTCTCTACTGTTACTCTCTCTCTAGTCAGGCATGAGAACCATGATATTAAGACATGTGTCTTCCCTCTCCCCTCTCCCCACACCCCCTGCCCCCTGCTGCCTCATCCAGCCACCGCCCACCCTCTGAACCGCCACCTCTACTGCCTCCTCCAGCTCTCCAGTCAGTCCTGAACCCCAACCCTCAGAGGAACAGATAAATAATTAGGAAAGAAGATTGCAGTTGACACCATTTCTGAAAAGCAGGCTAGCAGGCTATAGTTGAGTAGAGCAGGCTATTGTAATAAGAACAGATCACAGGGATTATTTGTTTCTGAGCTGAGAGACAGGAGAGAGGAGATTGAACCCCCCTGGTTTTCCAGTCAGTCTGTGTGTGAGAGAATAGAGGGAGGAAGGGAGAGCGAGAGAGAGGGGGAGAGATAAAAAGATGGAGTAAGCAGGGCGTGAGAGAGAGGAGAGGAGCGGATTCTATGAGGAGTAACAGAGAAGAGTTGTCCCCCTCCTCAGCGCACTGGCACCAGCTAGCGCCAAGGTTACCGCATAGTGAAACCATGCTCTTAATCGCTCTCTTAACCCCCCTCTCTCTCTTCCTAGTTGAAAGGGATGCCATCTAGCCATATCCCAGAGTTGTCTTCATGAGAACATCCCAGCCTGGTTGGATTGGTGGTGGAGGGTATAGTGAATATAAATGCCCTGGCCCACAGAAGATGAACGTTTGTGTGTGTGTGTGTGTGTGTGTGTCAAATCAAATCATATGTTATTGGTCGCGTATACATATTTTGAAGATGTTATCACAGGTGCATCGAAATGCTTACGTTTCTAGCTCCAACTGTGCAGTGATACTGAACAATACAAAACAATGCACACATATCACAAAAAAAGAAAGAAAGAAAGAAATATCAGAACGAGCAATGTCAGAGTTCGGAATATAAATATACATGTTGTGTATAGACAGGATGATTGATTTGATTTGATTGATTTATTAGGATCTCCATTAGCCGACGCCAATGGCAACAGCTAGTCTTACTGGGGTCCGACACGCAATAAAAAATACATTACAGACAAAATACTTTACAAGTTACATACATAATTATTTTTTTACATGTAGTGTGTGTGTGTGTGTGTGTGTGTGTGTGTGTGTGTGTGTGTGTGTGTGTGCATCTATCAGTTACACATACATGTCAGTACATACACACAACAAGTAGGTCACATGGGGAGAGGAGTTGCTTTATTTTGTTTTTGGAAACCAGGTTTGCTGTTCATTTGAACAATATGAGATGGAAGGGAGTTCCATGCAATAATGGCTCTATATAATACTGTACTCTTTCTTTAATTTGTTCTGGATTTGGGGACTGTGAAAAGACCCCTGGTGGCATGTCTGGTGGGGTAAGTGTGTGTGTCAGGGCTGTGTGTAAGTTGACTATGCAAACAAATTGGAATTTATAACACATTAATGTTTCTTATAAGAAGATGAAATGACTGCATAGTCAGTCTCTCCTCAACTCTTAGCCAATAGAGACTGGCATGCATAGTATTAATATTAGCCCTCTGATTACAATGAAGAGCAAGACGTGTCGCTCTGTTCTGGGCCAGCTGCAGCTTAACTAGGTCTTTCCTTGCAGCACTCAATCACATGACTGGACAATAATCAAGATAAAACAAAACTAGAGCCTGCAGGACTTGCTTTGTGGAGTGTGGTGACAAAAAAGCAGAGCATTTCTTTATTACGTGTAGACCTCTCCCCATCTTTACAACCATTTAATCTATATGTTTTGACCATGACAGTTTACAATCTAAGGTAACACCAAGTCATTTAGTCTCCTCAACTTGCTCAACAGCCACACCATTCATTACCAGATTCAGCTGAGGTCTAGAACTTTTTGTACCAAATACAATGCTATTAGTTTTAGAGATGTTCAGGACCAGTTTATTACTGGCCACCCATTCCAAATATGACTGCAACTCTTTGTTAAGGGTTTCAGTGACTTCATTAGCTGTGGTTGCTGATGCGTATATGGTTGAATGACCTGTCACTGGCATACATGGACACACATGTTTTGTTTAATGCCAGTTGCAGGTCATTGGTAAAAATAGAAAAGAGTAGAGGGCCTAGAGAGCTGCCCTGCGGTACACCACACTTTACATGTTTGACATTAGAGAAGCTTCCATTAAAGAAAACCCTCTGAGTTATATTAGATAGAAAGCTCTGAATCCACGATATGACAGAGGTTGAAAAGCCATAACGCATGAGTTTTCTCAAGAACAGGTTATGATCAATAATATCAAAGGATGCGCTGAAATCTAACAGTATAGCTCCCACAATCTTCTTATTATCAATTTATTTCAACCAATCATCAGTAATTTGTGTCAGTGCAGTACATGTTGAGTGCTCTTCTCTATAAGCATGCTGAAAGTCTGTTGTTAATTTGTTTACAGAGAAATAGCATTGTTTGCTAAGAGCTGGCATCGAGCTAATAGGTCTGCTGTTAGAACCAGTAAAGGCCGCTTTACCACTCTTGAGTAACGGAATTACTTTAGCTTCCCTCCAGGCCTGAGCACAAAGACTTTCCTCTAGGCTCAGATTAAAAATATGACAGATAGGAGTGGCTATAGACTTAGCTACCATCCTCAGTAGCTTTCCATCTAAGTTGTCAACGCCAGGAGGTTTGTCATTATTGATCAATAGCAAAACAAAATCCACCTCTCCCACACTAACATTACAAAATTCTAATACAATACTGTTATTTCATTATTTGTTTTTTTTATGCATAAGTACGATGGCTCACTGTTCGTTGTTGGCATTTCCTGCCTAAGTTTGCCCACTTTGCCATTGCATTAATCATTCTAATAATTGGCAACATCAAATGGTTTTGTGATGAATAAGCCATCTGATTCTATGAAAGATGGAGTTGAATTTGTCTTTCTCCAAAGTACTCCAAAGTTTTTTAAAGTCATTCTTTATATGGTTGATTTTGACTTCATAATACAGTTTCATCTTCTTTTTGTTGTGTTTCTCAATTTGCAGTAAGTCAGCCAGTCAGATGTGCAGCCAGACTTAATAGCCACTCTTTTTGCCCCATTTCGCTTAATCATGTCGTTTTTCAATTCCTCATCAATCCATGGAGCCTTAGCAGCTCTAACAGTCAGTTTCTTGACAGGTGCATGTTTATCAATAATTGGAATAATTGGAATTTCATAAATTCATCAAGTGCAGCGTCTGGATGCTCCTTATTAATCACATCAGACCAACACATATTTTTAACATCATCCACATAAGAGTCACAGCAAAATCGTTTGTGGGATCTCTTAAACACTATTTTAGGCCCAGCTTTTGGAACTTTGGCTTTCCTGGATATAGCTACTATATTGTGATCACTGCATCCAATGAGTACGGATACAGCTTTAGAACAAAGTTCTACAGTATTAATAAAAATGTGATCAATACATGTGGAGGATCTTGTTCCTGTAGTGTTTGTAAACACCCTGGTAGGTTGATTAATGACCTGAACCAGATTACAGGCACTGGTTACAGTGAGAAGCTTCCTCTTGAGCAGACAGCTTGATGAAAACCAGTAAATATTCAGGTCCCCAAGAAAGTAGACCTCTCTGTCTACATCACATACACTGTCAATGGACAGTATAGAGAATGAATAGAAAAGGTGTGTACAGCAGTAGTTATATAGGATGACCCATGACCAGAATACAGTATATATATATATATATATATATATGTAAAACAGTATGTCAACATTATTAAAGTGACCATTATTATGTAAACATTATTATTAAAGTCAAAATTCACAAAGCCGCGGGGCCAGACGGATTACCAGGACGTGTACTCAAAGCATGTGCGGACCAACTGGCAAGTGTATTCACTGACATTTTCAACCTCTCCATGACCGAGTCTGTAATGCCTACGTGTTTCAAGCAGACCAACATAGTCCCTGTGACCAAGGAAGGTAACCTGCCTAAATGATTACCGCCCCATAGCACTCACGTCGGTAGCCATGAAGTGCTTTGAAAGGCTGGTCATGGCTCACATCAACAGCATCATCCTGGATACCCTAGACCAAGGGTATTCAACTCTTACCCTATGAGGTCCGGAGCCTGTTGGTTTTTTGTTCTACCTGATAATTAATTGCACACACCTGGTGTCACTGGTATAAATCAGTCCCTGATTAGAGGGGAACAATGAAAACATGAAGTGGAACTGGCTTCGAGGTCCAGAGTTGAGTTTGAGTGCCCTAGACCCACTTCAATTCACATACCGCCCCAACAGATCCACAGATGACGCAATTTCAATCACACTCCATACTGCCCTTTCCCACCTGGAGAAAAGGAACACCTATGTGAGAATGCTGTTCATTGACTACAGCTCAGCGTTCAACACCACAGTGCCCACAAAGCTCATCACTAAGCTAAGGACCCTGGGACTAAACATTTACATTTTAGTCATTTAGCAGACGCTCTTATCCAGAGCGACTTACAGGAGCAATTAGGGTTAAGTGCCTTGCTCAAGGGTACGTCAACAGATTTTTCACCTAGTCGGCGCGGGGATTAGAACCAGCGACCTTTCGGTTACCGGCACAACGCTCTTAACCACTAAGCTACCGGCCGCCTAAACACCTCCCTCTGCAACTGGATCCTGGACTTCCTGACGGGCCGCCCACAGGTGGTAATGGTAGGCAACAACACGTCTGCCACGCTGATCCTCAACACTGGGGTCCCTCAGGGGTGCGTGCTTAGTCCCCTCCTGTACTCCCTATTCACCTACGACTGCGTGGCTAAACACGACTCCAACACCATCATTAAGTTTGCCGACGACACAACAGTGGTAGGCCCGATCATCGACAACGATGAGAAAGCCTATAGGGAGGAGGTCAGAGACCTGGCAGTGTGGTGCCAGGATAACAACCTCTCCCTCAATGTGAGCAAGACAAAGGAGCTGATCGTGGACTACAGGAAAAGGCGGGCCGAACAGGCCACCATTAACATCGACGGGTCTGTAGTGGAGCGGGTCGAGTGTCCACATCACCAACAAACTATCATGGTCCAAACACACCAAGACAGTCATGAAGAGGGCACAACAACACCTTTTCCTCCTCAGGAGACTGAAAATATTTGGCATGGGTCCCCAGATCATCAAAAAATTCTACAGCTGCACCATTGAGAGCATTGACCGTAAGGCGCTACAGCGGGTAGTGCGTACGGCCCAATACATCACTGAGGCCAAGCTTCCTGCCATCCAGGACCTCTATACCAGGCGGTGTCAGAGGAAAGCCCAAATAATTGTCAAAGACTCCAGTCACCCAAGTCATTGACTGTTCTCTCTGCTACCACACTGCAAGCGGTACCGGAACGCCAAGTCTAGTACCAAAAGGCTCCTTAACAGCTTCTACCCCCAAGACATAAGACTGCTGAACAATTATTAAAATGGCCACCCGGACTATTTACGTTGACCCCTGCTGCTACCCGCTGTCTATTATCTACAGTGAGGGAAAAACGTATTTGATCCCCTGCTGATTTTGTACGTTTGCCCACTGACAAAGAAATGATCAGTCTATAATTTTAATGGTAGGTTTATTTGAACAGTGAGAGACAGAATAACAACAAAAAAATCCAGAAAAACACATGACAAAAATGTTATACATTGATTTGCATTTTAATGAGGGAAATAAGTATTTGACCCCCTCTCAATCAGAAAGAGTTCTGGCTCCCAGGTGTCTTTTATGCAGGTAACGAGCTGAGATTAGGAGCACACTCTTAAAGGGAGTGCTCCTAATCTCAGTTTGTTACCTGTATAAAAGTCACCTGTCCACAGAAGCAATCAATCAATCAGATACCAAACTCTCCACCATGGCCCGTCTGAAGTTTGCCAATGAACATCTGAATGATTCAGAGGAGTACTGGGTGAAAGTGTTGTGGTCAGATGAGACCAAAATCGAGCTCTTTGGCATCAACTCAACTCGCCGTGTTTGGAGGAGGAGGAATGCTGCCTATGACCCCAAGAACACCATCCCCACCGTCAAACATGGAGGTGGAAACATAATGCTTTGGGGGTGTTTTTCTGCTAAGGGGACAGGACAACTTCACTGCATCAAAGGGACGATGGGCGGCGCCATGTACCGTCAAATCTTGGGTGAGAACCTCCTTCCCTCAGCCAGGGCATTGAAAATGGGTCGTGGATGGGTATTCCAGCATGACAATGACCCAAAACACATGGCCAAGGCAACAAAGGAGTGGCTCAAGATGAAGCACATTAAGGTCCTGGAGTGGCCTAGCCAGTAACACAGGAGAACTTTGGTAGCGTTTTCTTCAGATTTCCTTTATTAAAGTCCGCAGCTACAATAAAGTAGGAGCTAGAAACAGGGCGACCATGTCTTTCGGCACCATCTTGTAGTGTGTGTGTGTGGGGGGGGGGAGGGGGGGTTGGGTGTAGGTGTGTGTGTTTGGGTGTGTGTTGTTGTGTGTGTATGTGTGGGGGGGGGGGGAGGGGGGGTTGGGTGTAGTGTGTGTGTTTGGGTGTGTGGTTTGTGTGTGTGGTGTGGGGGGGGAGGGGGGGTTGGGTTGTAGTGTGTGGTGGGTGTGTTTGGGTGTGTGTTTGTTGTGTGTGTGTTGTGTGTTTGTGTGTGTGGGGGGGGGGGGGGGGTTGGTAGGTGGGGTGTGTGTGTGTTGTGTGTTTGGTTGTGTTTGTGTGTGTGTTGTGTGTGTGTGTGTGTGTGTGTGTGTGTGTGTGTGGTGTGTGTGTGTGTGGTGTGTGTGTGTGTTTGGGTGTTGTGTGTGTGGTGTTGTGGTGTGTGTGTGTGTGTGTGTGTGTGTGTGTTTGGGTGTGTGTGGTGTGTGTGTGCCATGCCTAAAGCCTGTGACAGTCAGTCCAGTGAGATAGATAAGATGGATGAACTATTAACTGCTAATGGTGTGTGTGTGTGTGTGTGTTTGTGTGTGTGTGTGTGTCTGTGTCTGTGTGCCAGAAGTATGTCTCGCTGTGGGAGTGGACATGAGCAGATGATTTAGTCTGTGTCCCAAATTTCCTGCAATTCTACTCATTTTGGCATGGGGCAAAGAGACAGAATCTGCAGTTTTCCAGCTCATTTCTGCCATTATATCCATTTTGTCATGGGGTGGAGAGATCTGTGCAGGTTTTACAGCTAATTTCCTGCCATTCTACACATTTTGACATGACTTGTGCCACGTTAATGATATCTGAGTGAGGGTGACTAACAAAAATCGATGTGGGCCCCCTGGAGGTCAGGTTCCCTTGAGGGTCAGCTTTCCCTGAAGGTCAGGTTCCCTGGAAACGTGCGCCCTGCGTGCCCGGTCGGGATTCGGCCATGATTAGTTTAGCTAGTTGAAGAGACTAACTTACCAATCAAAAAAAATAGTTAGCGAACATGACTAATTGAGTGACTGTCAGTGACTCACGTAATAAGAGAAAATCTGCTGATGCACCACCACATTCTGAAATGACACCTTGTGTATTCTACTATTCTACAGTAGATTGAGATCCCGACTGAGTTCTGAGTATTTTTTATTTTTTACTCTGACACCATTAACATGTCCACGACCCACTTTGGGTCGCGACCCATACTTTAAGAAAGGCTCCCCCTACATAGTACACTACTTTTGAGAGTTGTCCCTATGGACCCCAGTCAAAAGTAGGGCACTACATAGGACATAGGGTGCCATGTGTGATACAGACTTAGTCTGCAGACTGAGGCGATGAAATGAGAACGTCCTCCATTAAGAAGTCTAAACTGTGCTTACCCATCCGCACTCTTACAAAAAACACATGCCACATTTGCAGTTTCACATGTGAAATAGCTCTTTTCACATGTTGAGCTTACGTTTCACATGTGAAACCATCTTTTCACATGTATAACATTTAGAGTTCACATGTTAATGTCATGTCTTTGTCAGTGGGAAAACGTACAAAATCAGCAGGGGATCAAATACTTTTTTCCCCTCACTGTATCAGCCCTCACCTGACTGCAGTTTCTTTCAGATTATTATTTACTATCCTATAGAATAGTCATTGGGTATAGACTCCTTCACATAGCATCCGTTTGAATGAACATGATTAGCACTCTATCCCTTTCAAAGAACTAGCAGACATCCGTCGTTACTGATAGGTGGCCATGAATTGGCTTTGTCCTTTTTTGTCGGTTTCTGCTCACAGTTTGTGCTTAAAGCTCTTAAATTCTGTGGAAAAAAACAGTGCATTTACGGAAATAGCTTCTCCCAATTCCTTAATGAGAATTCAGATGAGTGGCTTAGCTGAGCTGATGTTTGATCCGCGAATGGTGGATGATGTGTAGGGTGTATTAGGATGTGGTGATGTGGTGTGTGTGTGTGTGTGTGTGTGTGTGTGTGTTTGTTTGTTTGTTGTTTGGTGTGTGGTGTGGGTGGTGGTGTGTGGTTGGCATGTTGTGGTGTGTGGTTCTTTTGAGTTGGGTGTAGTTGTGTTGGCTGGTTTGTGTGGGGTTGTGGTTTGGTTGTGATGTGTGTGTCGTTGTGGAGTAGTGTGTGTGTGTGTGGCATGCTGTGTGTGTGTTGCGTAGTGTGTGTTGGTCTGTATGCTAGGGTGATAGTTGTGATGTGTGTGTGTGTTGTATTGTTGTGTGTAGTAGTGGTGTGGGTGATGTTTGGGTTGTGTGTGGTGTGTGTGTGTGGTGGTTGTGGGTGTGTGTGGTGTGTGTGTGTGGTGTGTGTGTGTTTGTTGTGGTGGTGTTTGTGTGTGTTGTGTGTGTGGTTTGTGTGTGTGTTGTGTTGTGTGTGTGTGTGTGTGGTTGCGGTAAGAAACAAGGTCCTGGCAATCAGCCTGATCGGCTCAGCATTTATGTTCCTACTTACAGTCAGCACCTCGGGCACAACTCCAAGCTTCAGGTCTCAGAGACCATCATTCTGTCTGAGACAGGAGGCTTGATGGCTTGGTGACACTACCTGAAACCACACGCACGCACGCACACAAACACACACGCACGCACACACACACACACACACACACACACACACACACACACACACACACACACACACACACACACACACACACACACACACACACACACACACACACACACACACACACACACTAACACACTTCACAGACAGCCACAGCTGGTCAAGGGGTGATTCTCTTGCGGTTGACTCTGTGCTGCTAATCATTCTGTCTGAGACTGAAGGCTCTCTGAGGTGACACTAGCCTGGTCCCAGATCAGTTTGGTTTGTGCTGTATAGTCATTGTTCACCATAGGAGTTGGCTACACAGCACAAACCACCCTGGGACCAGGCTACTGTGATATTACCAGTAGTTACTGCTACATAGAGGTGTACAGGGGGCGGTATCACAGACAAACCGCTCCAGGGTCTCTGTGCTGTTGAGCCTAGGTGGTTGACCCTGTGTGGGGTCAACAGCCTGTTGTTGCGTGTGATGTGTCAGGTGGGGCACTGTGTCAGCAAAGGAGATGGAATCTCCGGGCAAATGGGCAATAAATATAACAGTCTCTCCAAACAAACAGTTCTCACATGTGGATGATTTCCATCCCCAATATCCCACAGGACAGCGTCTCCCACAGCACAGCGTCTCCCACAGGACAGCGTCTCCCACAGCACAGCGTCTCCCACAGCACAGCGTCTCCCACAGCACAGCGTCTCCCACAGCACACCGTCTCCCACAGGACAGCGTCTCCCACAGGACAGCGTCTCCCACAGCACAGCGTCTCCCACAGCACAGTGTCTCCCACAGCACAGCGTCTCCCACAGGACAGCGTCTCCCACCACACAGCGTCTCCCACAGCACAGCGTCTCCCACAGCACAGCGTCTCCCACAGCACACCGTCTCCCACAGGACAGCGTCTCCCACAGGACAGCGTCTCCCACAGCACAGCGTCTCCCACCAAACAGCGTCTCCCACAGCACAGCGTCTCCCACAGCACAGCGTCTCCCACAGCACAGCGTCTCCCACAGCACAGTGTCTCCCACAGCACAGCGTCTCCCACAGGACAGCGTCTCCCACCACACAGCGTCTCCCACAGGACAGCGTCTCCCACAGGACAGCGTCTCCCACAGGACAGCGTCTCCCACAGCACAGCGTCTCCCACCACACAGCGTCTCCCACAGCACAGCGTCTCCCACAGGACAGCGTCTCCCACAGGACAGCGTCTCCCACAGCACAGCGTCTCCCACCACACAGCGTCTCCCACAGAGCAGCATCTCCCACAGGACAGTGTCTCCCACAGGACAGCGTCTCCCACCACAGAGCGTCTCCCACCGGACAGCGTCTCCCACAGCACAGCGTCTCCCACAGAACAGCGTCTCCCACAGGACAGCGTCTCCCACCACACAGCGTCTCCCACAGGACAGCATCTCCCACCACACAGCGTCTCCCACAGGACAGCGTCTCCCACAGAACAGCGTCTCCCACAGGACAGCGTCTCCCACAGGACAGCGTCTCCCACAGGACAGCGTCTCCCACAGCACAGCGTCTCCCACCACACAGCGTCTCCCACAGCAGTCATGGATAATAGATTACCCAGGTACTAGTCCAGGCTCCACACTGATGTTACCCAGAGAGGACTGCGTGTGTCTTGGGAGAGAGGGGAGGGTTCCTGAGGAAGGGAGATGGAGGGATAGGAGCTGTGTAGGGGAAAGGGATAGGAGATGCCTAGTCAGTTGTACAACTGAATGTATTCAACTGAAATGTGTCTTCCACATTTAACCAAACTCCTCTAAGTCAGAGCGGTGCGGGGGGGCTGCTTTAATCGACGTCCACGTCATCAGCGCCCAGGGAGTGTGTCTGGAGAGAGGAGGAGGGGGGGGGGGGGGAGATGCTAGTCTAGAAAACCCGACCCTAGGCGGTGACGTAGTTCCTCTATGCCAAAAGAGTCCATCGTTGAAACCAGACCCTGGTCACTGTGTTGCCTAGGGTCAGGTTTACTAGACTAATGTGCCTGCGGGAAGGGGGAGGGTCTGAATGTAGCTTTCTGATTTGATAAACAGGAGGCTGCTACCTGATGCTGAGATGTTGTAAACAACATTCACTGTCCTGCCTAGGGTCCGGTTTAGGAGACTAGGGAGATGCAGGGATGGAGGCTGGGTGTGTCTAGGGAGAGAGGTGTCCTGGGGGAGAGAGGGGGGATGGAGGCTGGGTGTGTCTGGGAGAGAGGGAGAGAGGTGTCCTGGGGGAGAGAGGGGGGATGGAGGATGGGTGTGTCTAGGGAGAGAGGGAGAGAGGTGTCCTGGGGGAGAGAGGGGGGATGGAGGATGGGTGTGTCTGGGGAGAGAGGTGTCCTGGGGGAGAGAGGGGGGGATGGAGGATGGGTGTGTCTGGGGAGAGAGAGAGAGAGGTGTCCTGGGGGAGAGAGGGGGGATGGAGGATGGGTGTGTCTAGGGAGAGAGGTGTCCTGGGGGAGAGAGGGGGGATGGAGGATGGGTGTGTCTGGGGAGAGAGAGAGAGAGGTGTCCTGGGGGAGAGAGGGGGGATGGAGGATGGGTGTGTCTAGGGAGAGAGGTGTCCTGGGGGAGAGAGGGGGGATGGAGGATGGGTGTGTCTAGGGAGAGAGGGAGAGAGGTGTCCTGGGGGAGAGAGGGGGGGATGGAGGATGGGTGTGTCTAGGGGAGAGAGGGAGAGAGGTGTCCTGGGGGAGAGAGGGGGGATGGAGGATGGGTGTGTCTAGGGAGAGAGGGAGAGAGGTGTCCTGGGGGAGAGAGGGGGGATGGAGGATGGGTGTGTCTAGGGGAGAGAGGGAGAGAGGGTCCTGGGGGAGAGGGGGGATGGAGAGATGGAGGCTGTGTGTGTCTGGGGGGAGATGGAGATAGGGTCCTGGGGGAGAGAGGGGGGAGATGGAGAGATGGAGGCTGTGTGTGTCTGGGGAGAGAGGTAGAGAGAAGGAGAGATGGAGAGAGGGGTCCTGGGGGAGGGAGGGGAGATGGATGATATGTGCCGTGGTCTGTGCTCTGTCTTCCGTGGCCTGCCTGCTTCCTGGATGGTTACACCTGGGGAAACTGGCTCTGGAGAAAAGCCAGTTCACTGTGCACTTGTTTCAGATGAGGACCTCATACTGACACTAAGGAAAATGGAGGCCCTGGTCTCTCTCTCCAGGTGTCTTCTAAGACTTAGAGGAGAAAGTTTCCAGACTTTAGAAGTTTCCAGAGGCTGTGTCTGGAGAGAGAGAGAGAGGGGTCTTTGGGAAGAAGGGAAGGCTGACTCCTGGTAGGCTCAAAGTTAGCATGGAGAATTTGTCTGTGTCCTGAATGGCACCCTATTCCCTACATAGTACACTCATTTTGACCAGAGCCCTATGGGGTGCCATTTGGGACGCTGTGGAAGTGTTGATACTTAGGAGAGTTTCTGACAGACTGTGTGTCCAGCTTCACAGGAGAGAGAGAACAGTCCATCGAGGGCCTGGGATCGGGAGAGACACTTAAGTGTTTTAGTACTATATCTCTTGACACAATGATGAAAATAATCATGGCCTCTAAACCTTCAAGCTGCATACTGGATCCTATTCCTACTAAACTGCTGAAGGAGCTGCTTCCTGTGCTTGGCCCTCCTATGTTGAACATAATAAACAGCTCTCTATCCACCGGATGTGTACCAAACTCACTAAAAGTGGCAGTGATAAAGCCTCTCTTGAAAAAGCCAAACCTTGACCCGGAAAATATAAAAAACTATCGGCCTATATCGAATCTTCCATTCCTCTCAAAATTTTTAGAAAAAGCTGTTGCGCAGCAACTCACTGCCTTTCTGAAGACAAACAATGTATACGAAATGCTTCAGTCTGGTTTTAGACCCCATCATAGCACTGAGACTGCACTTGTGAAGGTGGTAAATGACCTTTTAATGGCGTCAGACCGAGGCTCTGCATCTGTCCTCGTGCTACTAGACCTTAGTGCTGCCTTTGACACCATCGATCACCACATTCTTTTGGAGAGACTGGAAACCCAAATTGGTCTACACGGACAAGTTCTGGCCTGGTTTAGATCTTACCTGTCGGAAAGATATCAGTTTGTCTCTGTGAATGGTCTGTCCTCCGACAAATCAACTGTACATTTCGGTGTTCCTCAAGGTTCCGTTTTAGGACCACTATTGTTTTCACTATATATTTTACCTCTTGGGGATGTTATTCGAAAACATAATGTTAACTTTCACTGCTATGCGGATGACACACAGCTGTACATTTCAATGAAACATGGTGAAGCCCCAAAATTGCCCTCGCTAGAAGCCTGTGTTTCAGACATAAGGAAGTGGATGGCTGAAAACGTTCTACTTTTAAACTCGGACAAAACAGAGATGCTTGTTCTAGGTCCCAAGAAACAAAGAGATCTTCTGTTAAATCTGACAATTCATCTTGATGGTTGTAAAGTCGTCTCAAATAAAACTGTGAAGGACCTCGGCGTTACTCTTGACCCTGATCTCTCTTTTGACGAACATATCAAGACTGTTTCAAGGACAGCTTTTTTCCATCTACGTAACATTGCAAAAATCAGAAATTTTCTGTCCAAAAATGATGCAGAAAAATTAATCCATGCATTTGTTACTTCTAGGTTAGACTACTGCAATGCTCTACTTTCCGGCTACCCGGATAAAGCACTAAATAAACTTCAGTTAGTGCTAAATACGGCTGCTAGAATCCTGACTAGAACCAAGAAATTTGATCATATTACTCCAGTGCTAGCTTCCCTACACTGGCTTCCTGTTAAGGCAAGGGCTGATTTCAAGGTTTTACTGTTAACCTATAAAGCGTTACATGGGCTTGCTCCTACCTATCTTTCCGAGTTGGTCCTGCCGTACATACCAATACGTACGCTACGGTCACAAGACGCAGGCCTCCTAATTGTCCCTAGAATTTCTAAGCAAACAGCGGGAGGCAGGGCTTTCTCCTATAGATCTCCATTTTTATGGAACAGTCTGCCTACCCATGTGAGAGACGCAGACTCGGTCTCAACCTTTAAGTCTTTACTGAAGACTTATCTCTTCAGTAGGTCATATGATTGAGTGTAGTCTGGCCCAGGAGTGTGAAGGTGAACGGAAAGGCTCTGGAGCAACGAACAGCCCTTGCTGTCTCTGCCAGGCCGGTTCCCCTCTCTCCACTGGGGTTCTCTGCCTCTAACCCTGTTACAGGGGCTGAGTCACTGGCTTGCTGGTGCTCTTTCATGCCGTCCCTAGGAGGGGTGCGTCACTTGAGTGGGTTGAGTTACTGACGTGATCTTCCTGTCTGGGTTGGCGCCCCCCCTTGGTTTGTGCTGTGGTGGAGACCTCTGTGGGCTATACTCGGCCTTGTCTCAGGATTGTAAGTTGGTGGTTGAGGATATCCCTCTAGTGGTGCGGGGGCTGTGCTTTGGCAGAGTGGGTGGGGTTATATCCTTCCTGTTTGGCCCTGTCCGGGGGTTTCTTCGGATGGGGCCACAGTGTCTCCGGACCGCTCCTGTCTCAGCCTCCAGTATTTATGCTGCAGTAGTTTATGTGTCGGGGGGGCTGGGGTTAGTTGGTTATACCTGGAGTACTTCTCCTGTCTTATCCAGTGTCCTGTGTGAATTTAAGTATGCTCTCTCTAATTCTCTCGTTCTCTCTTTCTCTCTGAGAACCTGAGCCCTAGGACCATACGCCAGGACTACCGGGCATGCTGACACCTTGCTGTCCCCAGTCCGCCTGGCCTTGCTGCTATTCCAGTTTCAACTGTTCTGCCTGCGGTTACGAAACCCCTACCTGTCCCAGACCTGCTGTTTTCAACTCTTAATGATCGGCTATGAAAAGCCAACTGAGAGACCTGAGCCCTAGGACCATACGTCGGGACTACCGGCCGTGGTGACTCCTTGCTGTCCCCAGTCCGCCTGGCCTTGCTGCTATTCCAGTTTCAACTGTTCTGCCTGCGGTTATGGAACCCCTACCTGTCCCAGACCTGCTGTTTTCAACTCTTAATGATCGGCTATGAAAAGCCAACTGAGATTTATTCCTGATTATTATTTGACCATGCTTGTCACTTATGAACATTTTTGAACATCTTGGCATGGTTCTGTTATAACCTCCACCCGGCACAGCCAGAAGAGGACTGGCCACCCCTCATAGCCTGGTTCCTCTCTAGGTTTCTTCCTAGGTTTTGGCCTTTCTAGGGAGTTTTTCCTAGCCACCGTGCTTCTACACCTGCATTACTAGCTGTTTGGGGTTTTAGGCTGGGTTTCTGTACAGCACTTCGAGATATTAGCTGATGTACGAAGGGCTATATAAAATAAAATTGATTGATTGATTGACTAGGGGAGAGGGGTCTTCACAGGAGAGAGAGAACAGTCCATCACTAGGGGAGAGGGATCTTCACAGGAGAGAGAGAACAGTCCATCACTATGGGAGAGGGATCTTCACAGGAGAGAGAGAACAGTCCATCACTAGGGGAGAGGGATCTTCACAGGAGAGAGAGAACAGTCCATCACTATGGGAGAGGGGTCTTCACAGGAGAGAGAGAACAGTCCATCACTATGGGAGAGGGATCTTCACAGGAGAGAGAGAACAGTCCATCACTAGGGGAGAGGGGTCTTGGGAGAGAAGGGGAGAAGGGGAGGCTTGCTCCTGGCCAGTTGTTGTTGATGGGAGAGAGAGAGAGGAGAGAGAGAAGAGAGAGAGAGAGATGTGTCTTGGGAGAGAGGTATTGGGGGAGGAGGAGAGGCTGGCTCCTGATTTGACCCTGTATGAAACCCAGTTCACTGTGCATCTGCTCAAGGTGAGACCTGCAGGAGCATGGAGACTCTGCTGCGCTCAGAGAAGTGATCTCACCTGTCCAATAAGACTTTGAAGAAAAGTTGTATGGACTTAAGATTCAGCTTCACTGTTCATCACATAGCATGTACATGGGAAAGGTGCTGTATTTGTATTTGTATTTATTATGGAACCCCGGCAGCAGTTACTCTTCCTGGGGTCCATCAAAACTAAGCCAGTTCATGCAATTTTAAAAACATTACAATACATTCACAGATTTCACAACACACTGTGTGCCCTCAGGCCCCTACTCCACCACTACCACAGTACAAAATCCACGTGTACGTGTTATCATTACATTGTAGTCATCTAGCAGACGCTCTTATCTTATGAATGCATACTTAAAAAAAAAAAAAAATCATACTGGCCCCCCGTGGGAAACGAACCCACATCCCTGCCGGCCAAACCCTCCCCTACCTTGGACCAATTGTGCGCCGCCCATGGGTCTCCCTGTTGCGGCCGGCTGCGACAGAGCCTGGACTCGAACCAGGATCTCTAGTGGCACTTGCATCAGTTACTTGATGTGGAATAGAGTTCCATGTAGTCATGGCTCTATGTAGTACTGTACGTCTCCCATAGTCTGTTCTGGACTTGGGGACTGTGAAGAGACCTCTGGTGGCATGTCTTGTGGGGTATGCATTGGTGTCCGAGCTGTGCGCCAGTAGTTCAAACAGACAGCTCGGTGCATTCAACATGTCAATACCTCTCATAAATACAAGTAGTGATGAAGTCAATCACTCCTCCAGTTTGAGCCAGGAGAGACTGACATGCATATTACTAATATTAGCTCTCTGTGTACATCCAAGGGCCAGCCGTGCTGCCCTGTTCTGAGCCAATTGCAATTTGCAAGTCCTTTTTGTGGCACCTGACAACACGACTGAACAGTAGTCCAGGTGTGTCAAAACTAGGGCCTGTAGGACCTGCCTGTTAAGAAGGTAGAGCAGTGCTTTATTATGGACATACTTCTCCCCATCTTAGCTACTGTTGTCAATATGTTTTGACCATGACAGTTTACAATCAAGGGTTACTCCAAGCAGTTTAGTCACCTCAACTTGCTCAATTTCAATATTATTTATTACAAGATTTAGTTGAGGTTTAGGGTTTAGTGAATGATTTGTACCAAATACAATGCTTTTAGTTTTAGAAATATTTAGGACTAACTTATTCCTTGCCACCCACTCTGAAACTAACTTAATAAAGAGTTGCAGTCATTTCAGTCGCTGTGGTAGCTGACATTTATAGTGTTGAGTCATCCGCATACATAGACATTAGTAAAGATTGAAAAAAGTAATGGGCCTAGACAGCTGCCCTGGGGAATTCCTGATTCTACCTGGATTATGTTGGAGAGGCTTCCATTAAAGAACACCCTCTGTGTTCTGTTAGACAGGTAACTCTTTATCCACAATATAGCAGGGGGAGTAAAGCAATAACACATAAAAAATTTTCCCAATAGTTTACTAAGGGTTGGTAACAGGCTAATTGGTCGGCTATTTGAGCCAGTAAAGGGGGCTTTACTATTCTTAGGTAGCGGAATTACTTTTGCTTCCCTCCAAGCCTGGGGCACACACATTCTAGTAGGCTTAAATTGAAAATATGGCAAATAGGCAATATCGTCCGCTATTATCCTAAGTAATTTTTCATCTAATTTGTCAGACCCCGTGGCTTGTCATTGTTGATAGACAACAATTTTTTCACCTCTTCCACACTCACTTTACGGAATTCAAAATTACAGTGCTTGTCTTTCATAATTTGGTCAGATATACTTGGATGTGTAGTGTCAGCGTTTGTTGCTGGCATGTCATGCCTAAATTTGCTAATCTTGCCAATGAAATAATAATTGAAGTAGTTGGCAATATCAGTTGGTTTTGTGATGAATGAGCCATCTGATTCAATGAATGATGGAGCTGAGTTTGCCTTTTTTCCCAAAATTTCATTTAAGGTGCTCCAAAGCTTTTTACTATCATTCTTTATGTCATTTATCTTTGTTTCATAGTGTAGTTTCTTCTTATTTTTATTCAGTTTAGTCACATGATTTTTCAATTTGCAATACGTTTGCCAATCGGTTGTGCAGCCAGACTTATTTGCCATTCCTTTTGCCTCATCCCTCTCAAACATACAATTTTTCAATTACTCATCAATCCATGGGGATTTAACAGTTTTTACAATCATTCTCTTAATGGGTGCATGCTTATTAGTAACTGGAATAAGCAATTTCATAAATGTGTCAAGTGCAGGGTCTGTTTGCTCCTCATTACACACCACAGACCAATATATTTTCTTTACATCAACAACATAGGAATCACTACAAAACGTATTGTATGACTTCTTATACACATGATGATTTAATTCCTGTACTGTTTGTAACTACCCCGGTAGGTTGACTGATAACATGAACCAGGTTGCAGGCACTGGTTACAGTTTGAAGTGTTATCTTGAGTGGGCAGCCTGATGAAAGCCAGTCAATATTTAAATCACCCAGAAAGTATATCTCTCTATTGAGATCACATACATTATGATGTGTGTGTCTGGGAGAGGTGTCCAGGGGAGATAGAGGTGTCCAGGGGAGATAGAGGTGTCCAGGGGAGATAGAGGTGTCCAGGGGAGATAGAGGTGTCCAGGAGAAAGAGAGGTGTCCAGGGGAGATAGAGGTGTCCAGGGGAGAGAGAGGTGTCCAGGGGAGATAGAGGTGTCCAGGGGAGATAGAGGTGTCCAGGGGAGATAGAGGTGTCCAGGGGAGAGAGAGAGGTGTCCAGGGGAGAGAGAGGTGTCCATGGGATATAGAGGTATCCAGGGGAGAGAGAGGTGTCCAGGGGAGAGAGAGGTGTCCATGGGAGATAGAGGTGTCAAGGGGAGATAGAGGGGTCCATGGGAGATAGAGGTGTCCAGGGGAGATAGAGGTGTCCAGGGGAGATAGAGGTGTCCATGGGAGATAGAGGTGTCCATGGGAGATAGAGGTGGGCTGTGATCTGTTTCCTGTGGACTGGCTGGTTCACCTTAGCCCGGGTACCAGTCTGTTTCTGCTATCATTCCATTCCTTGCCACTCCTTGTAAAAAAACAAAAAAAAGTGGAATGATAGCACAAACAGACTTGTACCCAGGCTAGGTTCACCTGGCCCTGGAGAAAATCAGGTTCACTTTGACCTCTCAGAGATGTTACCAGTGCAGGTGCATCATGACAGAATAAAAGTTTTGTATGGCCTTTTTAGAAAAGTGTTGCATGGACTAATCTGCTTCCCCATAGAGAAATAGACCATTCTATAGAGTTGTGTGGGAAGATATTAGTGTGGACAATGATGGCAGATGATTAGACCACTACCCTGTGGTCCACTACCCTGTGGTCCTCTGTAGCTCAGCTGGTAGAGCACGGCGCTTGTAACGCCAAGGTAGTGGGTTCGATCCCCGGGACCACCCATACACAAAAAAAATGTATGCACGCATGACTGTAAGTCGCTTTGGATAAAAGCGTCTGCTAAATGGCATATTATTATATTATTTAGAGTTACAGAAGTGTATGTACATTTATCATGCAACGTCCTTAACATTTGAGAGAGGGGCATGTTTTGTCATGTTTGAAGAGGCATGTTTTGTCATGTTTGAAGAGGCATGTTTTGTCATGTGTGAAGAGGCATGTTTTGTCATGTGTGAAGTGGCATGTTTTGTCATGTGTGAAGAGGCATGTTTTGTCATGTGTGAAGAGGCATGTTTTGTCATGTGTGAAGAGGCATATTTTGTCATGTGTGAAGTGGCATGTTCTGTCATAAGTGAAGAGGCACGTTTTGTCTTGTGTGAAATGGCACGTTTTGTCATGTGTGAAGAGGCACGTTTTGTCATGTGTGAAGAGACATGTTTTGTCATGTGTGAAGAGGCATGTTTTGTCATGTGTGAAGAGGCATGTTTAGTCATGTGTGAAGAGGCATGTTTTGTCATGTGTGAAGAGGCATGTTTTGTCATGTGTGAAGAGGCATGTTTTGTCATGTGTGAAGTGGCATGTTTTGTCATGTGTGAAGAGGCATGTTTTGTCATGTGTGAAGAGGCATGTTTTGTCATGTATTTGTCATGTGTGTGTTCAGTTTTAATGGGTTCACTTTCAGTATATAGGCTTAGTCTGCTTCCCAAATAGCATCATATTCCCTACATAGTGCCCTATGGGCCCTTGTCAAAAGTAGTGCACTACATAGGGAATAGCGTGCAATTTGGGACACACACACACAAATATATTGTGAATCACCCTCAACAACTTGTGTGATTGGAAAACATTTCTACAAGTCTTTTTAATTGAAATAAAATGTGTGTATAAAAATGATTCACTTTTTCAAAAGGTGTTTAGTTACAAGGACTCTTCAACATGTGTGAGTCTACTACAAGCATACTCTTCAACATAACAATTCTATGATATGCTTGATGATGAACATGAACTATATAGTGAGATTTCCAGGTAGTTTTCTTCACTTTAAATTACTGTTTAGCCCGACCTTCAACTGACCCCACGCTGATCCCCATGGATTATACTACACAATAAAATCATACACAACACAGACAGTAGGAGAGATAAAACATTTGAAGAATTAATTAAGCAGTTATTAGGAAAATAACTTCCTAATAACGAGACACTCCTTTTGAAACATGTCTGGAAAAGGCATTGGTCGTTACCAAACTGTTCCTGGATGGTTGGGAGAAGTTGCTCTCTGAGGATGTGTTGGTACCATTCTTTATTCATGGCTGTGTTCTTAGGCAAAATTGTGAGTGAGCCCACTCCCTTGGCTGAGAAGCAACCCCACACATGAATGGTCTCAGGATGTTATACTGTTGGCATGACACAGGACTGATGGTAGCGCTCACCTTGTCTTCTCCGGACAAGGTGTTTTCCGGATGCCCCAAACAATCGGAAAGGGGATTCATCAGAGAAAATGACTTTACCCCAGTCCTCAGCAGTCCAATCCCTGTACCTTTTGCAGAATATCAGTCTGTTCCTGATGTTTTTCTTGGAGAGAAGTGGCTTCTTTGCTGCCCTTCTTGACACCAGGCCATCCTCCAAAAGTCTTCGCCTCACTGTGCGTGCAGATGCACTCACACCTGCCTGCTGCCATTCCTGAGCAAGCTCTGCACTGGTGGTGCCCCGATCCTGCAGCTGAATCAACTTTAGGAGATGGTCCTGGCGCTTGCTGGACTTTCTTGGGAGCCCTGACGCCTTCTTCACAACAATTGAACCTCTCTCCTTGAAGTTCTTGATGATCCGATAAATGGTTGATTTAGGTGCAATCTTACTAGCAGCAATATACTTGCCTGTGAAGCCCTTTTTGTGCAAAGCAATGATGATGGCACATGTTTCCTTGCAGGTAACCATGGTTAACAGAAGAAGAACAATGATTTCAAGCACCACCCTCCCTTTAAAGCTTCCAGTCTGTTATTCTAACTCAATCAGCATGACAGAGTGATCTCCAGCCTTGTCCTCGTCAACACTCTCACCTGTGTTAACGAGAGAATCACTAACACGATGGCAGCTGGTCCTTTTGTGGCAGGGCTGAAATGCAGTGGAAATGTTTTTGGCATTTTCATGGCAAAGAGGGACTTTGCAATTAATTGCAATTCATCTGATCACTCTTCATGACATTCTGGAGTATAAGCAAATTGCCATCATCAAAACTGAGGGAGCAGACTTTGCGAATATTAGTATTTGTGTTATTCTCAAAACATTTGACCACGACTGTATGTGACGGTAACACTGAGGTCAGACTCTCCGTGATAACCTCTAGTGCCATCTGAGTGTTCCAGTTTAGTGCAGGTTGATGGACAGAGCAAAAAAGGTCTTACAGAGATTTAAACAAAATAATAAAAAATATAATACGTCTGTCTGTTTGTCCCCCTCTTCCTCCTCATCATTTTCCATTATTCTCCTCCAGTGTGTTGTTCACAGCCCTTACAGAGAGACACCAATATGTCTGTTTGTTCTCCTCCTCTGTTCTTCTCCCCCTGCTTCTCCCTAGTGTGATATTATCATCTAGCGTCTGGTGACAAGGGTTTTTACAGGACAACATGAGGAGTTTTTTTTTGTGATGTTTCACTATGATTGATAAGGGGGCTCTCTGAGGGGCGTCGGGCTGATAATGTGGATTCTATTTCTCTGCCTTCTCCTGTAAGACATACCATCGATCACACCCATCCAACGGCCTTAACACACATACACATAACACACATGCGAGCACATACGGACAAACACACACACATGAATGAGACGTGGGAACACACACATGCGTGTGCGCACACACAGGTGTTAACCCGGTCAATTAAAACCTTCGTGGGCGGGGCTTTATCCAGGGGTCCTACAAACCAGGAAGCAGGACACACATCAACTAGGGAAGGAACATTCTCAACAGAATTGGAACACAAATCCTTCATCATAACACTAAGACCTCCTACCACAATAAACCATCTGCATTATGACAGTAAGACCTCCTACCACAATAAACCATCTACATTATGACAGTAAGACCTCCTACCACAATAAACCATCTACATTATGACAGTAAGACCTCCTACCACAATAAACCATCTGCATTATGACAGTAAGACCTCCTACCACAATAAACCATCTGCATTATGACACTTAGACCACAGAGGACATATAAAACAATACACCATCCAGAGTATAACGTTGGTACATAACTGTCCCTTAGCTGATGATACACTACATGATCAAAAGTATGTGGTCGTCGAACAGCTCATTCCAAAATCATGTGCATCAATATGGAGTTGGTCCCCTTTGCTGCTATAACAGCCTCCACTATTCTGGGAAGGCTTTACACTAGATGTTGGAACATTACTGTGGGGACTTGCTTCCATTCAGCCGCAAGAGCATTAGTGAGGTCGGGTACTGATGATGGGTGATTGGGCCTGGCTCGCAGTCTGCGTTCCAATTAATCTCAAAGGTTTTCGATTGGGTTAAGGTCAGGGCTCTGTGCAGGACAGTCAAGTTCTTCCACACTGATCTCAACAAACTATTTCTGTGTGGACCTCGCTTTGTCATGCTGAAATAGGAAAGGGGCCTTCCCCAAACTGTTACCACAAAGTTGGAAGCGTTAAGAATTCCCTTCACTGGAACTAAGGGGCCCAGCCCGAACCATTAAAAACAGCAACACCAAACTTTACATTTGGCACTATACATTCGGGCAGGTAGCATTCTCCTGGCATCCGCCAAACCCAGATTCATTCGTCGGACTGCCAGATGTTGAAGCGTGATTCATCACTCCAGAGAACGCTTTTCCACTGCTCGAGAGTCCAATGGCGGCGAGCTTTACACCACTCCAGCCGACACTTGGCATTGCGCATGGTGATCCTAGGCTTGTGTGCGGCTGCTCGGCCATGGAAACCCATTTCATGAAGCTCCCGACGAACAGTTCTTGTGCAGATGTTGCTTCCAGAGGCAGTTTGGAACTCGGTAGTGAGTGTTGCAACCGAGGACAGACAATTTTTACGCGCTTCAGCACTTGGCGGTCCCATTCTGTGAGCTTGTGTGGTCTACCACTTTGCGGCTGTGCCGTTGTTGCTCCTAGATGTTTCCACTTCACAATAACAGCACTTAAAGTTGACCGGGGCAGCTCTAGCAGGGCAGAACTTTGACGAACTGACTTGTTGGAAAGGTGGCATCCTATGACGGTGCCACCTTGAAAGTCACTGAGCTCTTCAGTAAGGCCATTCTACTGCCAATGTTTGTCTATGGAGATTGCATGGCTGTGTGCTCAATTTTATACACTTGTCAGCAACGTTTGTGGCTGAAATAGCCGAATCCACTAATTTGAAGGGGTGTCCACATACTTTTGCATGGGAGATTACAGGCAGTGTGTGTTACGCCAAGGGTGTCTACTTTGTGTGTGTGTGTGTGTGTGCGCGTGTGTGTATATGTGTGTGTGGCTACTCTGTGGAGGCGTTATGAGATCCGAACAGTAGCTAATGTATTTCTTGCTGAGCCTCTTTCTGTCAATATTTACTTGCAGCAGGGGCCTCTTGCCACAGTTGCCAATAACACTAGCAGCACTTGCAACAGACCCATAAGGCACCTATGATAATGCAGGAGGGTAAAGAGAGTCTGTTTGGGCCTATCTGGGGACCAAACAGGACAATATACCAGTAAAGACCCTGTAGTAAGAGAAGCATCAGTGTTTTCCATGGGTTGTGGAAGCTGTATCCGTTCAGTGTAAGACAAATCTGTCCTCAGGGTGACTTACCTGTAACTTGACATGACACATGGCTGTTACTAGCACACAACAGCTAGCTAGCTAGCACATCACATCTAACTAGCACACAACAGCTAACTAGCTAGCACATTACAGCTAACTTGCACACCACAGCTAGCTAGCTAGTACACCACAGCTACCTAACTAGCACACCACAGCTAGCTAACTAGCACGCCACGGCTAACTAGCTAGCACACCACGGCTAGCTAACTAGCACACCCCGGCTAGTTACTAGGAATAACTTGTGTGTCTTTCTGTCTCTCTCTCTCTCTCTGTGTGTTTTCAGTTGACGGCTGCATACACAGAGCGTCAGGCTCCTGTCTGTATGACGAATGCATCACACTCAACGGCTGTGAAACCGGCAACGCCAAGATCACCGGTGGCTATGATCTACCGGCTAAATGTGAGTACCAGTTAATCCTATATAATCCCTGTTACGAATTTCCCTGCTGATGGGGCTGTTTGGACGCTAACAGGGCATGTGTGTCCCTTCAAAATCCTTGCAATGAATACGGTTAATTGTATGTGGACCATCCAAGTTCATTCTATATGATCCCCGTGAAACATGTGAAACGTTGGGACAAACATGATGCTGCTATGCATGACAGCCAATCTAATTATCACTACACCACCCACCCACCAACTACAAGATCTGAGTTAACCTACCCCACAGGCAAAAATGGTTGCAATGATGTACAGTACATCCCTTTTGTAAGACATTGTTGCTGTGACGGCTGCATCATCACATAACGACTACACTGGCATTCTGAATCACACCACTTGCCTCACATGGTGGACATTTTAGTCCTTTTGGGATGAAGTGTCCTATCAATGAGCCCATGGAGTTGACAGTTGCTTTATTTATTTGCTGTCTAGATTCTGGAATCATAACACCAGTTCCATCATCGTTTATTAGTAGTGATCGGCCATTACTGATTAATGAGCTCTTATTATTAGCAGAGTAATGGTGATTATGATGGGTAGGTGTTTGTTCTGTAGAAGGTGCCATCTGTACACAAAATCTGCATCCCAAATGGCACCCTATTCCCTTTATAGTGCACTACTTTTAACCAGGGGCTCATAGGGCTCTGGTCAAAAGTAGTGCACTACGTAGGGAATTGGGTGCCACCTGCATACAAACAAATACATCAAGGGAACTGCTAGGTAGTAATTTGATTGATATTTCATCCTTGATTTATCCAGTTAACGGTTCATATAACCCTTCTCATTGTGAGTTATGGAGATGGTCATTCCATAGAAGGCTGTTATTGGGCTGTTTCAGGGATAGGAGGCAGGCAGGAGGTGTATAACCTGCATTTGTGTGTGTGTGTGTGTGTGTGTGTGTGTGTGTGTGATTGAGAGAGAGAGAGAGAGAGAGAGAGAGAGAGAGATGGAGGGAGACACAGACACAGAGAGACAGAGATGAACCAACAGAGAAAGAGAGGGATGGTAGTAGTCTGGTAGTGGGTGAACAGGTGTGTGTGAACACAGCTGGAATGGTGGAGTGATGGGGTGAGAGAGGACCATGGGTAATTATTTGTAATGCACCTGCCACTCTTAAAATGCTGACACAAACACCGTTCCAAAACCAGGCTGGAAAGGTAGGTTTGGGTTAGGTTTGGGTTAGGTTTGGGTTAGGTTTGAGTTAGGTTTGGTTTGGGTTGTTAGGTTGTTTTGGGTTGTTGGGTTAGGTTTTGGGGTTATGGGTTTAGGGTTTGGGTTAGGGTTGGGTTATGGTTGGTTGGGGTTAGGTTGGGTTAGGTTGGGGTGGGTTAGGGTTGGGTTCGGATTTTAGGTTCGGTTTGGTTCGGGTGGTTCGGGTTGGGTTGTGTTCAGGTATGTTGGGTTAGGTTTGGGTTAGGTTTGGGTTAGGTTTGGTTTCGGTTGGGTTGGGTTTGGTTCGGGTTGGGTTTATGGTTAGGGTTTGTGTTGGTATGGTTTGGGTTTTTTGTGTTATGGTTAGTTTGGGTTGGTTGGTTTGTTTGGTTGGTTTGGGTTGGGTTGGTTTGGTTGGGTTAGGTTTGGGTTATTCGGTTTTTTGGGTTTTAGGTTTGTTGGGTTCGGGTTGTTTTATTGTTTGGTTTTTTGTTGGGTTAGGTTTGTTGTGTTGGTTTGGTTTGTTTGGTTCGGGTTGGCTTTGTTTTGGTTGGGTTACGGTTTTCGTTTGGGTTCTTGTTGGGTTATTTGCTTTTCATGTTATCGGTTCGTTTTCCCTGTTGGTTTTTCTAGTTAACAAGCGGTGTCTCCCAAGTTGGCCTATTAACTAGTAGGCAACTTGACCCGAGTCATTGGGCCCGTTCCAAATATGCCCTAAATGGAATAAGGTTTTCTACTGACAAGACAGGCCACAGAGCCTGTGAAAGCAGAGGAGGGTTGGAAGCAAATTAAAGTTGTCGAGACATTGGGTTGTGTTTAATGTGTCTTAAAGCTGTCAAACAAGCCAAACAGATAAACCCATGAGTCAGACAGGATGATAGACGGATGACTGCTATGGAAAACACACACACACACACACACACACAAACACACAAACACACACCACACACACACACACACACAAACACACACACACACACAAACACACACACACACACACACACACACACACACACACACACACACACACACACACACACACACACAAACACACCCACCCACCCACCCACATAGTCTGGTCCATGAATTGCTATAGCAACACTGTATGAGAGTTCCATGACAATTTAATAACCATGGTTTAATAACTTACTATGTCACTATATCACAAGTCTGAAACAATCTCGGGCTGCGGGCACAGAGAAGAGTTTTTGTTGTGTGTGTGTGTGTGTGTGTGTGTTGTGTGTGTGTGTGTGTGTGTGTGTGTGTGTGTGTGTGTGTGTGCGTGCGTGAGTGTCTATAAACAAGTCCTTTACACAGGAGATTGGAACGCTTCAGAAAAAGAGAGTAGCGATCGATGTAAAGAAGTCTTGTCAGTTGGTTTTCTCCTCTATGTGACACTGCTTCTGCTGAGAAACTAGAGCTGGAGAAAACCTTTAAGAAATAGGCTGAATACACTTTATCTCTCTCCTCTTCTCATCACTGTCGTCATGACTACTGTCACTGTTGACGGCTTTGACTAGAAAACTCTCTTCTATGGTCGCGTTCCAAATGGCACCCTATTCCCCATATATAGTGCACTACTTTTGACCAGGGCCCATAGCAGTGCGCTATATAGGGAACGGGGTGCCATTTGGAACTCTGCCTCTGTCTGAAGGCTCATATTATTTGATGTTGTCATTAATTGTCCTCGCTTGCCTTATTAATTGCTGTGTCCTGCCTACGCAGACATGCTGCCACTGCCACTGCCGAGTGTTATGTTCTCCTTTTATCGATTCAGAAAATCCTACAAAATC
>LR778283.1:43937817-43950317 GCA_902810595.1 Coregonus sp. 'balchen'
AAAAACCAAAAATTCCGGGGCCCCCCTTAACCAACGGGCAACTGGAAACTGAGGTGGGTTATGGTGAGGAGGGGTTTTTTGGGAGGGAGCCGTAAAACGCACACCAGACCAGTACTGCTGCTACAGCTTCAGTCTACAGAACGGATATCAGAGATATAGATAGGTACTGTAGCATTAGGTTGTGGTTCAAGACTGGGCTTTTTGGATCTGAAGATATTCTCTATTGGAATATATTCTGACTTTTCAGTCTGCTTTTCTAGCGAGGATATTTATTTGTTAGTTTATTTTTTTCCTTTTTTGTTGTTGTTGATTGAAGAGGTAAGTGTTCCTTTTCACTGTATTATCCCCCCTTTTTCTAAAGAAGGAAATAGAAAAGTGACCAGATTTGAAGGAATATTTTTCTGGTTATTTCAAATGAGGACAGCTGCCCACATTTCCATCATCAAGTATTCTGCAAGCTCCGGATTTATTCCTTCGTCACTAGGCTATAGGTTTTCTATCAGAATCAAATGTTTTTTAATCATAATTTTTCAGTTGAAGGTGATACAGTAAGAGAGCATTTACACCAAATCACAGGAAAAATAAATGTATAATTATAAATAATATAATTCGACCACACAGAGCTCATAACAGCAAAATGAAGTTCGTTCTGAAAAGAGTTGAGAATTGTTCGTAATATTTTATCTTAGAGCAATAGATTAAAAAAAAAAAAAAAAAAAAAAAAAAACATCGACTATTCCTCACTATTCTTCATTTGAATAATACACTATCTATCCCCACTCACTTCCCAATAGCCTACACAAGGCTCATTTACTAGACGTGTGTATATGTATCTTCTCCGACGGGGAGACGATACGTTCCGAGAGAAACCAGCAGCTCGCAGCTCCATTTTACCTCTGGCGGCAATGCAGCATTGTTCTCCGTCTGTCCCTCTCTCCGCATCGCAAGTACCAAACACGGAGACGGACTACCCCAGTACCAAACACGGAGACGGACTACCCCAGTACCAAACACGGAGACGGACTACCCCAATGACGCTCCGCTAGTTGGTTCATAAGCCTCACTGACTAGAATGATCCGAACGAATAAAGCCCCTCTCTCTCCAAACGCTCTAACTCCTAAGCGGAGTTACCTTTCTATCCCTTATTGACTAAGATATATTTAAAATTCCTCATGGATAGCCTACTGAGGGATACTGAGGGCGCAGAGAGAATATCATTAATCGTGGAGATAGAACTGCATAAAAGACAACTAGCGGTCTAAGCAACTAAGCCTATTGTCTGTATGAAGCTTCGGAGGAGCTGGAAGACACCCCAGTGAGTGTCTGAAATTCCTATGCTGATCCGGGAGAGAGGGAGAGCCGAGGATTGACACACAGGGAAGATTAAGCCGGTGGGAAAACTCTGCTAAATGCATCTCTCACTGCCGGTGGGAGTTTGTCTCCCCTCTGCTCTCCTCCCACAGCCACAACAAGCTCCGCACCATGGATCAGCTCCACTGTTCATTTTAGACCTTTTGGGGGGGGGGGGGGGGGTTAGTGGGTCCGGGCCCCACTGGGCACAGACGTCAGTTCTTCGATTTACGTTTGGTTGAGTTGTCTACTACTGTGAATGCAACGTGAAATCAACCAAAATGTCACCCTGTCATTGGATTTCGGTTAAAAGTTGGGTGAAAAAATACGAAATTCCCTTAAGTGTATTACTTTTTGCTAATCCAATCAGTTTTCGTCATCACATAGATTTTTTGTTGTTGGTTGAAATGACGTGGAAAAAACATTGATTCAACCAGTTTTTGACCAGTGGGGTAGCCCGGAAGCAAGCTACGTTTTGATGTGTGGTGTGTTCCTCTCCATATACATTTACGTCATTTAGCAGACGCTCTTATCCAGAGCGACTTAACAGTTAAGTGAGTGCATACATTTTTCATACAGGCCCCCCCGTGGGAAACGAACCCACAACCCTGGCGTTGCAAGCGCCATGCTCTACCAACTGAGCTACAGGTATACCATTGCCACATACCCGGAGCGCGCTCATATCGCATTTCGCAGCGGATCTCTCTCTCTAGCCTACCAGCCCACTCAAAGAACGCACCGATTTCCACGCCAACCCTAAGAAATTACCTTAATTATGTTCGTATAATACACTATAACATAGTGATAAGCTAGTGGCAACATCATAACTCGTTCATGACCCAATCAATCACTTATCTCTTAAGATAATGATCTATAGTCTGTGGTATCAATAAGCGTCCAGCAGAAGAAAAAAAAAAAAGAGGCGTGATTTGGATTAGATGATAACCCCAGCATTATCTGATAGAGCCGATTATATCATGTGTTTATAGTTCTACATTAAGCAGATTTCCCACACTAAGCCTATCAACATACTGTATGTAGCTTGCCTATTAGCTAGATGATACGCAGTCCGTGTGAATACAAATCCACCGTCAATTGGCATTCTCTATTTTTTTCCCCTACAGATTATCAAAATAAGGACACAGGCTATATATGTAATATGGTCAAATAATCTAATATTACCACAAGGTAACTGAACCGAGCATTAGGCCTAGCCTACTAAATGTTGCCTTTACTACAGATCGTCATAATTTCTATTGGCTATTTATCTAATATGATCAAATACCTAACATGGTGGTAAATCACATGGCTACTTGAAATGAATGTTTCGTTTCCTCTCGTTTGATCAAAGGTGTTAGGGACCAACGCGTGTATCGATGGCCATGGATATTTGCTAACAGCTATCTAGGGCAGCAATCCACATGATTGTGTAGTAGGACTATAGGCCTATGGAGAGATGAAATAAACTCAGCCATTGATCTTGGTGATTGGCGTTAAAGGCCCAATCCACTATTTGGGACAGATTAACATTATGAAACAATAGGTAATCAATGCAACACGTCTAGGCCTATGGTTTCAATATACAAACTCATTACACATACACAACAAAGTTCTTGATAGGTAACTTTACTGTAATACCCAACTGATGAAAACCAAATGGTAGGCCTATAGCTGGGAAAACAAAGCACAATGTCTGATTTCAATAGCCTACACCAGAGCATTCTGGCTACTAGCTATTTACATTGAGCTATTGTACAATTGGGAGATAGACAGTGGAATAAATAGCCTGGTCTGTTTACATCAGTCTGTCAGTCAGACGGGGTAGGGGGACAGAGCTACACTCTTAGAAAACAAGGTGATCCGGTTGTCCCCATAGGAGAACCCTTTGAAGAACCCTTTTTGGTTCCAGATAGAACCCTTTTAGTTCCAGGTAGAACCCTTTTAGTTCCAGGTAGAACCCTTTTGGATTCCATGTAAAACCAACAAGTTTTACCTGGAACCAAAAAAGGATTCTCCTATGGGGACAGGCGAAGAACCCTTTTGGAATATTTTTTTTCTAAGAGGGTAGCCTATTGTTCTGCTATGTGAACCGCCCCCGGGCAAAGTTACTGGTCAATTGCTTTTCACAGGGAAGGATCTCCATAACTGGATTAGATCAGTCTAGTAGGTTAACCAGGTCACTACACAGACGTGTCACCTAGACAAAGAACTAAGAATAATATCAATAACACACTTTGTTTTCTTTTTAACTTTGACCTTTGACTAATCTGAGGCAGTAATAATTCGTATAGAAAGGACCTTTACAGTACTATTTTTAAATCCAATCAGTTACTCTCTACATTTAGGCCTAATTCATAAATTCCAATCCAAGCAGAATGAAATCCCTAACTATAGTGAGAGAGAGAGAGAGAGAGAGAGAGAGAGAGAGAGAGAGAGAGAGAGAGAGAGAGAGAGAGAGAGAGAGAGAAGGAGAGAGAGAGAGAGAGAGAGAGAGAAGGAGAGAGAGAGAAGAGGAGAGAGAGAGAGAGAGAAAGAGGAGAGCGAGAGAGAGAGAGAGAGAGAGAGAGAGAGAGAGAGAATAGGAGAGAGAGAGAGAGAGAGAGAGAGAGAGAAGGAGAATGGAACAACTCGTCTTGTTTGTCCGATATGTGAGAGTTAACATGGAGGCTAAAAGGTCTACTGTATAATGAGCTATATGCACGGCCCTGGCTGTCCGTGCCAAGCCTGCTGTCCTTCAGAACAGTAGTAGCCCTCATACCTTGGCAGGTGATACAGCTTGGACAGCCAAGCACCAGTCCATAGATAGTGTGGGTTGGTGTGTGTCTTCCACACACAACACACGCACACACACACACACACACACACACACACACACACACACACACACACACACACACACACGCATGGCTAGTTCGTCTCATCTTGCAGTGCCTACCACCCCCATGTGGTAAAAACCATGCAACTGCTGCAGCAACAGAGCGATCTCTCCTTCCTTTCAGAGCGTTATAATGGAGCCCCCCCACCCCCCTCTCCCCCCTCCCCTCTCCCCCTCCCCCTCTCCCCCTCCCCTCCCCCCTCTCCCCCCCTCCCCTCCCCCTCTCCCCCCCTCCCCTCTCCCCCTCCCCTCCCCCCTCTCCCTCTCCCCCCTCCCCCCCCCCTACCACAGACCTCTCCTTCTCCCTCTTCTGCTGGCAACAGTCATCTGTTCATCCCAGCCAACAGGAGAGAGGCTACACGCCAAAACTAAACTATGATAGATTCTCTCTCTGAAACGCAACCTGCCTGTGTCCCTGTCCCTTCAGATGCATTCATTAATGTTCTTTCGTGTCTGGGTAAGACCCAGTGGGTCAAAGTAGGTCTGGGTAAGACCCAGTGTGTCTCAGTAGGTCTGGGTAAGGCCCCATGCAGCCCTTCTCACTCACACTCTCTCGCTTTCTCTTTCTCTCTCAACAACTTAGAACATTGACAAACGGAGACAGTTGGTGAAGGTGCTTGGGGGTAAAGTAACAATCTATTATTTATCCTAAATAATAAAAAATCTGTTCTTCTGAAATAAAAGTCAGAAGAAGAAAGGAAACAAAATCAAAAACAAACTGACAGCAATAGAAGGTCTAACCTACAGTCTACATTCTAAAATAAATTATACTGGGAATTCTAATTCAAAATGATATGATAGTGGTTTTTCCTTTTGCCTAAAATGGATAGCTATCTTCCAAGATCTAAAATGGATAGGTATCTTCCAAGATCTAAAATGGATAGCTATCTTCCAAGATCTAAAATGGATAGCTATCTTCCAAGATCTAAAATGGAAAGCTATCTTCTGAGATCTAAAATGGATAGCTATCTTCCAAGATCTAAAATGGAAAGCTATCTTCTGAGATCTAAAATGGATAGCTATCTTCCAAGATCTAAAATGGATAGCTATCTTCCAAGATCTAAAATGGATAGCTATCTTCCGAGATCTAAAATGGAAAGCTATCTTCTGAGATCTAAAATGGATAGCTATCTTCCAAGATCTAAAATGGAAAGCTATCTTCCAAGATCTAAAATGGATAGCTATCTTCCGAGATCTAAAATTGAAGACTCAGCAACAGTTGTAAGCTGACCAGTTGAAGGCCATCATACATTATTACCACAGTATGCTATGTATGTAGTTCCTGTGAAAATGTTTCTGTATCTCTTTCTTTCACTCCAGGGAATATGAAGTTTAAGGCTCTCGTGTGCGTCTCAAATGGCACTATATTCCCTATATAGTGCACTACTTTTGACCAGCGCCCATAGGGCTCTAGTGCACTATATAGGGAATATGATACTCTTTGGGATGCAGGCCTTGTTATTCCAGACTTAAAGTGCACTTAGGCGTGTTGATCTCTCTAGCTGTGGCTATAAGTTATCACTGTCCTGTGGCTTTGTGTTAGCCCCTCACACTCTCTTTCCCTCCTCTGAAAGGTACTTAGCTGGAGTTAACAGTGTGTGTGTGTGTGTGTGTGTGTGTGTGTGTGTGTGTGTGTGTGTGTGTGTGTGTCAACACACAATCATACCAGGATGCTCAATTTAACACTGCTAGTCCAGACTAAATGGAGCAGAAGTTGGTTTCGGGTGGAAGTCGGTTTTCGAAAAATCTCCTGCCGTCTGCAGGAGGAGTTTATTAGTACGACAGAACATCAAAATAAATAAATACATAAAAAACATTAACACCATTAAAACAATTGACTAAAACATTTGAACTACTAATCCAAACCTGTGGACATATCCCACATGATTGCCTTGTCATGAACAATGTAGTTCGGCCACTCGTTGAGCATGTTGAAAGGCAGCCAACCGGCCAACCAGGCCAGGGACTCAAGCTGTCTGCACCAACCGTGAAGGATAGGACCTACTTGGGAACACTGACTGTCAGAGGTGGGACCAAGACACTATTATTCGAGTCACAAGCAAGTCTCAAGTCACACGGTTTGAGTCTCAAGTCGAGTCCCAAGTCGAGAATTGGTCAAGACTCGAGTCAAGTCTAAGTCGTGCGTTCAAAGAGCAAGTCAAGTCAGGTGTACATGCAACCACTTGTTCAACTACAGATCTGTGTCTATTTATTGAGGCTGCCCCTTTTTCATGATTTAGTCTACAACACATTTTGATTAGCCTATGTAATTGTAAAATTGGGACCTAGTAGCAGTCGTAAATAAATAAAAACATTAACTCAGTTAATGTAGCTCAGTTGGTAGAGCATGGCGTTTGCAACGCCAGGGTTGTGGGTTCGATTCCCACGGGGGGCCAGTATGAAAAAAATTATTTAAAAAATTAAATACAAATAATAATAATAATGTATGCACTCACTAACTGTAAGTCGCTCTGGATAAGAGCGTCTGCTAAATGACTAAATTGTAAATGTAAAATGTAAGGGCGTGAAATCAGCAGAAGGCAAGGCAGGTTGACGTGATCAGAGAGTGTAGATTTATTTCCAGGTCTTGCTGATCCAATGGTGAAAAACGCCATAAACATACAAAATATACAAGTAGATTGACCAAATATACACTGGTCATAGCCCAAAAGAAAGACTTGACCTGTCCAATTTGAACGGACACAGGTAGAGGGCCAAGCTGTACAGCCTGGTTCCCCTTGAGAAACCAAATGGAATCTGTCTGACAGGAGCTCAAACAGGCAGGCCTACGTAATATATAAGCACTTTGTCCCCGGGACCATACAACAACCCAATTTGCAATTACAACCAATAAACTGGTTCTACAATGTTAAAAGGCAATTTCCACATCCATTGTTACATTGGTACATTCTTATTAATCAGACGTAATGATTATTAATGATATTTCAACACCATTCATACATCATTTTAGCTTATTGAACGTTCTGACTCCGAAGCGTGGAGCGCGTAGCCATGCAGCCCTTTTCTACGCGCTCCTATTAAGCACGTCCGGGATGACAGACACGCGGAACTCCGACATAACCCAGGAAATATGAACAAAGGAAACCATAAATTGAATGAAATAAACACAACTTCTACCTCTTGAGTCTTGTGAAAGTTCATGTGCACAATAAACATTGCGTCCACTCAGAGGGTAAGAAATGGTTGGCTAAATTAAAAATGTATCGTAGGACTATCAAACATGAAACAGAAATGAAACAGTCTACGTGTTGCAATAAACGGTACAGGGATGGAATGATGAAACGCCAGCAATTATTGGCCTATGCGTTTAAACATGGGAAAGCAAGAGCAAACATTTCAACAGGAGAAGAAAAGCACTCTCCACTGGCGGGAGTTTGGAGAGCGCAAGTGAAGAGCAGCGCTATGGTGCGTCTAAATTTCAAGCAATTGTTACCAGTGAATAATAATAATAATAATAATAATAATAATAATAATACTGTGAAGGATAGCCCCTGATTGGTTAGGAGAATAACACTACCCAACACCACACCACAAAAATTTCTCCCACTTCAGGACCCTCCCTGCCACAATAATATTAAACAGACCACATCACCACCAAAACAAAAAACAGCTCCATAACTCAGTCAGGAGTCCAGGACAGAAACCGATTCTCAAAACTCTCACAATATCAACTCTTAAAAAAAAAAAAGATCTCATAACGTTCAGTGCATCAGGCAAAATAAATGTAGAGTGTTTCCCTGGTCCTGTATACATGGACTTACATCAGACTTACATGAGTAACTAGAGTAACCAGTAACCTGTAACTCGAGTAACCAGTAACTCGAGTAACCAGTAACCAGTAACTAGAGTAACCAGTAACTAGAGTAACCAGTAACCATTAACTAGAGTAACCAGTAACTAGAGTAACCAGTAACTAGAGTAACCAGTAACCAGTAACTAGAGTAAACAGTAACTAGAGTAACCAGTAACCAGTAACTAGAGTAACCATTAACTAGAGTAACCATTAACTAGAGTAACCAGTAACCAGTAACTAGAGTAACCAGTAACTAGAGTAACCAGTAACTAGAGTAACCAGGACTCTTTGTGGCAGGCCGGGCGCATGCACGCTGACTTCGGTCGCCAGTTGTACGGTGTTTTCTCCAACACACTGGTGTGGTTGGTTTCCGGGTTCAGCGAGCGGTGTGTCAAGAAGCAGTGCGGCTTGGAAGGGTCGTGTTTCGGAGGACGCATGGCTCTTGACCTTCGCCTCTCCCGAGTCCGTACGGGAGTTGCAGCGATGGGACAAGACTGTAACTACCAATTGGATATCATGAAATTGGGGAGAAAAAGGGGTAAAAAGTAAAAAAAATACAAATACAAACTAGAGTAACCAGTAACCAGTAATTTTATTGAACCTTTATTTAACTAGGCAAGTCAGTTAATAACAAATTCTTATTTACAATGATGGCCTACCAAAAAGGCAAAAGGCCTCCTGTGGGGACGGGGGCTGGGACATTATTGTTATTTTTATATATAGGACAAAACACACATCACAACAAGAGAGACAACACAATACTACATAAAGAGAGACCTAAGACAACAACATAGCATGGCAGCAACACATGACAACACAGCATGGTGGCAACACCACATGACAACAACATGGCAGCAGCACAACATGGTAGCAGCACAAAACATGGTACAAACATTATTGGGCAACAGACAACAGCACAAAGCGCAAGAAGGTAGAGCCAACAATACATCACGCGAAGCGGCCACAACTGTCAGTAAGAGAGTCCATGATTGAGTCTTTGAATGTAGCGTTGGAGATAAAACTGTCCAGTTTGAGTGTTTTTTGCAGCTCGTTCCAGTCGCTAGCTGCAGCGAACTGGAAAGAGGAGCGACCCAGGGATGTGTGTGCTTTGGGGACCTTTAACAGAATGTGACTGGCAGAATGGGTGTTGTATGTGGAGGATGAGGGCTGCAGTAGGTATCTCAGATAGGGGGGAGTGAGGCCTAACAGGGTTTTATAAATAAGCATCAACCAGTTGGTCTTGCGACGGGTATACAGAGATGACCAGTTTACAGAGGAGTATAGAGTGCAGTGATGTGTCCTATAAGGAGCATTGGTGGCAAATCTGATGGCCGAATGGTAAAGAACATCTAGCCGCTCGAGAGCACCCTTACATGCCGATCTATAAATTACGTCTCCATAACCTAGCATGGGTAGGATGGTCATCTGAATCAGGGTTAGTTTGGCAGCTGGGGTGAAAGAAGAGCGGCTAGAGTCTAGATTTAACCTTAGCCTGCAGCTTGGATATGTGCTGAGAGAAGGACAGTGTACCATCTAGCCGTACTCCCAAGTACTTGTATGAGGTGACTACCTCAAGCTCTAAACCCTCAGAGGTAGTAATCACACCGGTGGGGAGAGGGGCATTCTTCTTACCAAACTACATTACCTTTGTTTTGGAGGTGTTCAGAACAAGGTTGGTACTCCCTTGGTGACAGGCAGTGGCTGAGACAGCAGATGTTCTGACTTTATACACTGCACTCTTTGAGAGAGGTAGTTAGCAAACCAGGTCAAAGACCCCTCAGAGACACCAATACTCCTTAGCCGACCCACAAGAATGGAATGGTCTACCGTATCAAAAGCTTTGGCCAAGTCAATAAAAATAGCAGCACAACATTGCTTAGAATCAAGGGCAATGGTGACATAATTTAGGACCTTTAAGGTTGCAGTGACACATTCATAACCTGAGCGGAAACCAGATTGCATACCAGAGAGAATACTATAGACATTAAGAAAGCCAGTCAGTTGATTATTGACTAGTTTTTCCAACACTTTTGATAAACAGGGCAAAATAGAAATTGGCCTATAACAGTTAGGATCAGCTTGTTCCCCTCCTTTAAATAAAGGACGCACCGTGGCTGCCTTCCAAGCAATGGGAACCTCCCCAGAGAGGAGAGACAGGTTAAAAAGGTCAGAGACAGGCTCAGCGATGATAGGGGCTGCAACCTTAAAGAAGAAAGGGTCTAAACCATCTGACCCAGATGTTTTTTTTGGGGTCAAGTTTAAGGAGCTCCTTTAGCACCTCGGACTCTGTGACCACCTGCAGGGAGAAACGTTTTAGCGGTTCAGGGGAAAAAGAGGGAGGAGCATCGGGGCTAGTCGCATTAGAAGGGCTGGGAGATGAGGAAATGTTGGACGGGCAAGGAGGCATGGCTGAGTCAAATAGGAATCCTGACTTAATGAAGTGGCGATATAAGAGGTCAGCCATGCGCTCCTTGTCAGTAACAACCACATCATCAACATTAAGGGACATGGGCAGCTGTGAGGAGGAGGGTTTATTCTCCAGGTCTTTCACCGTTTTCCAAACTTCTTGGGGTTAGACCCACAGAGAGAGAACTGCTCCTTAAAGTAACTAACTTTGGCCTTCCGGATAGCCTGATTGCACTTATTTCTCATTTGCCTGAATGAGAGCCAGTCAGCTTGAGTATGCGTGTGCTGAGCCTTATGCCAAATGGAATTCTTGAGGTGGAGTAACTCCGCCAGATCACGGTCGAACCAGGGGCTGAACATGTTTTTAATTCTAATTTTCTTTATGGGGGCGTGTTTGTTAACAATACCACTGAAAATATCAAAAAAGAAGGTCCAAGCGTCTTCGACAGAGGGGATCAAGCTGATTCTATACCAATTTACAGAGGCCATGTCATGAAGGAAGGCTTGCTCATTAAAGTTGTTTAGCAAGCGTCTACGATAAGTCAGGACATGTCGTTTCACTGAGCAGCCATTACGAACACAGGCTGTAAAACAGTGATCACTAAGGTCATTACAGAAAACACCAGACTGATACCTATCAGGATTATTTGTGAGGATAACATCAAGGAGAGTAGCATTTTCTGGGTGTTTGGAGTCATACCTTGTGGGATTGGTAATAATCTGAGAAAGATTTAGGGAGTCCCATTGCTTTAGGACTTGGTCAGGTGGTTTAAGCATGTCCCAGTTTAGGTCACCTAGCAGGACAAATTCAGACTTAGTGTAAGGGGCCAGGAGAGACCTTAGGGCAGGTAGGGTACAGGCCGGTGCTGATGGTGGACGATAACACCCAGCAACAGTCAACAAAGAGCTATTTGAAAGTTGAACGCTTAAAACCAGCAAATCAAATTGTTTGGGGACAGACTTGGTGGAGACAACCGAGCCCTGAAGGTGTTCCTTGGTAAAGATTGCCACTCCACCACCTTTGGAAGATCTGTCTTGCCGAAAAAGGTTATAACCAGAAAGGTTAACATCAGTGTTCAAAACACTCTTTCTTAACCACATCTCAGTAATGACCAACACATCTGGATTGGAGCTGTGAACCCACACTTTCAATTGATCCATTTTAGGTAATAAGCTTCAAGTGTTAACGTGCAGAAAACCCAGACTTTTACGAGAGCAGAAATCAGTGAAGCAGATATCAGAGCACAAGTCAGAATTGGGGCTAGCAACAGTAGATGGGCCAGCGTGTACATGCACATTTCCAGATATCATCAGCAGTAATACAATCAGGGCACGGCAGAGGACAGGGAGAGCTCTGCAGTGTTGATTTATGACATTTGAATGTGCATTAGATGGCAACAAGATCATATTGTACAGCAATTTCATCAGATAACATGAATACAAAGCCGGCGAGAGGTGGTTAGAATAGGATGGGAGGTCAAGAGTCTGTGTAACCAATAGAGAGTCGGAGTCCCGAGTGTGGAAACAAACATAGTCTGTCCCACGGTTGGGTAAACAAGCAAGTTCATAGTCAACAAAGCACGTAGGAGTCGTGAGGCAAGAGAGGGGGATGAGACACCTGAAAAGAACGTAACAAGAGTAACCAGTTCATTTGTGTGTCCGTTGGACACTGAGTCAGAGGCAGTCATCATGTTAGAGTCTGGACACTGAGTCAGAGGCAGTCATCATGTTAGAGTCTGGACACTGAGTCAGAGGCAGTCATCATGTTAGAGTCTGGACACTGAGTCAGAGGCAGTCATCATGTTAGAGTCTGGACACTGAGTCAGAGGCAGTCATCATGTTAGAGTCTGGACACTGAGTCAGAGGCAGTCATCATGTTAGAGTCTGGACACTGAGTCAGTCATCATGTTAGAGTTTGGACACTGATTCAGAGTCAGTCATCATGTTAGAGTCTGGACACTGAGTCAGAGGCAGTCATCATGTTAGAGTCTGGACACTGAGTCAGAGGCATTCATCATGTTAGAGTCTGGACACTGAGTCAGAGGCAGTCATCA
>LR778283.1:43952817-44042562 GCA_902810595.1 Coregonus sp. 'balchen'
GGTAAGAGAACATAGAGTAACAGTAGGAACATAAGGACAGAGAGCATAAAGAGAACAGGAGGGAACAGTAGAGAACAGTAGGACAGTAGAGAACATGAGGGAGACAGGAGAGAACAGTAAGAACAGAGAGAACAGTAGAAGAACATGGAGGAACAGGTAGAGAACAGTAGAGAACAGAGAGAACAGGAGGAACAGTAGAGAACAGGAGACATAGAACGAGGAACATAGAGAACAGGGGTTAGACGTGAACGTTAGAGAACAGAGGGACAGTAGAGAACAGTAGAGAACAGTAGAGAACAGGACGAACATAGAGACAGTAGGAACATATAGAAACATGAGAGAACAGTAGAGAACAGAGTAACGAGAACGAGTAGAACAGTAGAGAACAGAGGGACGTAGAACAGTAGAGAACAGGAGAACATGGGGACAGTAGAGAACATAAGA
This sequence comes from Coregonus sp. 'balchen', assembly GCA_902810595.1. Lineage (NCBI taxonomy): Eukaryota > Metazoa > Chordata > Actinopteri > Salmoniformes > Salmonidae > Coregonus > Coregonus sp. 'balchen'. Next base: position 43,953,262 of record LR778283.1, read on the forward strand.
ACATAGAACAGGAGGAACAGTAGAACAGTAGAGAACGTAGAGAACAGGAGACAGTAGAGAACAGTAAGAACAGTAGAACAGTAGGAACAGTAGATAGACAGTAGAGAACATGATAACAGAGGAACAGGTATAGAACAGTAGAGAACAGAGTGGACGTAGAGAACAGTAGAGAACTAGAAACAGTAAGTGAGACATTGAGAACAGTAGAGAACAGGAAGGAGAGACATTAGAGAACAGAGAGAACAGTAGAATAGAGACGGGAACAGTAGAGAACAGTAGAGAACAGGGAGGAACAGTAGAGAACAGTAGAGAACAGGTACAGTGAGAACAGTAGAAACAGGAGAGACAGAGAGAACAGAGATGAACAGTAGAGAACAGTAGAGAACGTAGAGAACATATAGAGGAAACAGAATAGAGAACAGTAGAGTAGACAGTAGAACATGAGGTGGACGTAGAGAACAGGAGAGAACATGAGGGAACAGGAGAGAACAGTAAGAACATAGAGAACATAGAAACAGTAGAGAACAGGAGGGAACAGTAGAGAACAGAAGAACAGAGGGGAACAGTAGAGAACATAGGAACAGTAGAGAACATGAGACGAGAACATTAGAGAACATGAAGAACAGTATAGAGACAGGAGAGAACAGAGAGAATAACAGGAGGAACAGTAGAGAACATGAACAGGGAACAGTAGAGAACAGAGAGAACAAGGGACAGAACAGTAGAGACAGGATGACAGTAGAGAACAGTAGGAACAGAAGAACTGGAACAGAGACAGTAGAGAACAGGAGAGAACAGGAGAGAAACAGGAGGGAACAGTAAGAGAACAGGAGTGAACATTAGAGAACAGGAGGACAGTAAGACATGAGAACAGTGAGGAACAGTGAACAGTAAGAACGGAGAGAACAGTAGAGAACATGGAGGGAACGTAGAGAACAGATGGGAACAGTAGAGAACAGAGAGAACAGTGAGAGGAGGAACAGGAGAGAACAGAGGGAACAGTAGAGAACATGAGGAACAGGAGAACAGTAGGAACAGTAGAGAACAGAGAGAACAGGAGGGAACAGTAGAGAACAGGAGAGAACAAGGAACGAGAGAACATTAGAGAACAGTAGAAACAGGGACATGAGACATTAAAAAGAGAACAGGAGGGAACAGAGGAACAGTAGAGACAGTATAGAACAGAGACGGGAACAGTAGACATAGAACAAGGAGGAACATTAGAGAAACAGAGAGAACAGTAGAGAACGAGGAACAGTAGAGAACAGGGAGAACAGAGGAACAGATAGGGAACAGTAGAGAACAGATAGATGAACAGTAGAGAACAGTGTAACAGTAAGAACAGTATAAACAGAGGATGAACAGTAGAATAGAACAGTAGAGAACAGTGAGAGAACAAGTAGAACAAGGACAGTAGAGAACATTGAGAACGAGAACAGGAGGGAACAGTAGAGAACAGTAGAAGAAGACAGAAGGGAAAACAGTAGAGAACAGAGGAACAGTAAAGGAAGAACAGGAGGAACAGGAGGAACAGTAAGAACAGGAGGAACAGGGGAACAGGAGGGAACAGGAGGGGACAGGAGGGTAACCACCCAGTTGATTTGTATCAGGGGGGTCTAGATCACTGTCGCTTTTCGTATGCAAAGACATTATTTTCTACAATCACCATATAAAAGAGGGTAGAGCATGGCGCTTGTAACGCCAGGGTAGTGGGTTCGATCCCCAGGACCACCCATACGTAAAAATGTATGCACACATGACTGTAAGTTGCTTTGGATAAAAGCGTCTGCTAAATCGCATATTATATTATATTATATTATTATATTAGATTCCTTAAAACGTAGCCTATACAGAGTTTACGAATAGAATAAGTAGCATCTTCACAACATTTCTGTTAGAGATTTCTGAATCCGCCTTTCATTGAAAAAAAAAAAAATCTACATTGTTCGATGAGAGAGAAAGAAGGGAGGGGAAGATCAACAGACAAGAGGTAGACTGAAAATCAACAGACAGAGATAGACTGAAAATCAACAGACAGAGGTAGACTGAATGGCACCATGCTGTGCGCCTCTTTGCATAGCATTTGCATCAGCCAGCAAGCCATATGACATCCATTAACCTCCAAGGCTGTGTACAAAATGTCATCCTATTCCCTATATAGTGCATTACTTTAGATCCCGAGGGCCCTGGTCAAAAGTAGTGCACTATATAGGGAATATGGTCCCATTTGGGACACAGGCCGAGAGTGATTTCCCTTCACTCATCATACTTACAGACACTGTCTGAAGGACTCAGATGTTACAGTGACTGCTAATTGGATTTTAAATAACGTCGATCTCTGTCTCTTTGGCTGTTTTTCAGCGACCTAATCAACCCGGATTGTGGGTACAGGAATAGAAGGAGGCCACAGCATGATCCAGCGAGCAGGAGTGTGACCGTAAGGGAACAGGCGACTACGAAGCTGGGCCTGCTGCAAGGAACGATTCTTTCATTGTCCTGTCGTCCCGTTGGTCTCCCGAGGAGCAGCTGAGGGGACGTACCACTCTGTTACCGAAGTACCTTGGATTAATGTATGCACAGGCTCACAACAGGGAGAACGTGATTCTGGGTTTCCTGCAGGGCTGGAGTACATAAGTGATACTGGCCAGGAGTGAGGCTGTGCTATCAGGGTTGGTGTTGGTATGGCTCAGTCCAGCTTTGGACCTTCTTTTCATCATGACTGGTCTGCTTGACCTCGGACCCTGAGGAGAGCCTATAGCTGCAGGAGGCAGCCACCCCTTTCTTGAGAGGACATAACCTCGGCTGCAGTTTCAAGTCCCTTTCCTAAGAGGAGGAGGCCTCTATGTAACACAAAGAGATCTAAGTTGGACGATTCGAGGGTTCTATTACTATTACTACAACCATTGAGATTGTTATTTTTTTATTACCCCCCCCCCCACCCCACCCTGAAAACTCATGCTTTTCCTTTGACAGGAAAAGCCTGAAGCTTTGTCTTTGAGTTTGAGTGGAGATGCTTTTTCCTACCAGCTTATCTTCCATGGCAAAACCTTTGACAACGCAAGAGGAGGGTCAGCCAACAAACACGGATCAGTTCAGTTCAAACACACTGATCCGGGACACAATATAGCCAAGGGTATAACCAAGGGTATAACAAAACCCCTTCTCTCTCTTACTACGCTAATACACTTTCTGAAAAGACCTAATAGGAAAGATTTCAACATAAATCTTGACTGGATCTGCTGGATCTGCTGGATCGGGATTGGTCGGTGGCTGGAGATCGATTATTTTAAATCAGGTATGTTGATACCAAGGGAATGAGTATTTTGTGCTGAAGGGATGATGAGGAGGAAGATGAAGGGGATAGGGGTGTCAGTGTCCCCATCTGTGGGGAGGGTTGGGGTTAGGGTCGGGGGTGGGAGCAGGATACCAACCCTGGTTGGGGTAAGGGTTAGCGTTTAGGAGCAGGATACGAAGCTGTGGTTAGGGTAAGGGTTAAGGTTAGGGTTGGGAGCGGGATGCGAACCCTGGTTAGGTTAAGGGTTAAAGTTGGGGGTGGGAGAGGGATGGGAAACCTGTTTAGGGTAGGAGTTAAGGTTATGGTTGGGGGTGGGAGTGGGAGTGGGAGTGGGATGCGAACCCTGGTTAGGTTAAGGGTTAAGGGTTAAGGGTTAAGGGTTAAGGTTGGGGGAGGGGGTGGGAGAGGGAGAGGGTTGGGGGGCTACTGTATAACTACTGTATGATTGGATGGTGGCTTCTTTACGCCTCGCTGATCCAACCCAGGTTTCTAATAACATGTGGAAGTGTGTGTGTGTGTGTGTGTGTGTGTGTGTGTGTGTTTTCTAATGAGACGTGAGGAGAGGTCAGAACATGAATTCCTAATTTAAGTCAAATCAGAAGCTGGCTACTGGTCTAATTAAAAGGGAAACCACACTTCACTGGTCACAGTAAAACCAAAGGAGGACGACAGACAAGCAGTTTGCACTTGCTGTTTTAATAGTTGTTTGTTTGTTACTGTATATAGAGGTATGGTACGTGACATCTTTTACTTGTTTTGTGCTAATCTAACTTACATGTGAATGAATATTCATGTTTTGGCTACCAGTCACAGTTCTGGCTACCAGTCACAACTCTGGCTACCAGTCACAGCTCTGGCTACCAGTCACAGCTCTGGCTACCAGTCACAGCTCTGGCTACCAGTCACAGCTCTGGCTACCAGTCATAGCTCTGGCTACCAGTCACAGCTCTGGCTACCAGTCATAGCTCTGGCTACCAGTCACAGCTCTGGCTACCAGTCACAGCTCTGGCTACCAGTCACAGCTCTGGCTACCAGTCACAGCCAAGCACTGAACAGATCAGCCATGTAGATTAGTGAATAGATGACTGACTGAGAGCAGCTCAGTTCGGTTCACCCTGTTCCACATATGGTAATGAGTCTGCAAATTACTGCCACTGCCACCTTGGAATCTGACCAGCAATGCAAAGAATCTCCCTCAGAAGACTGACTACCCTCCTTCTACTCAGAATCTGCTTTATCTTTATATTCTGTAAAAAGAGAAGTTCCATCCACACCTTGTGAGCTCTAGGCCAGATTCATGTAAGAATGTCAATGTAGGAGAGAGTGAGAGAGAGAGAGAGAGAGAGAGAGAGAGAGAGAGAGAGAGAGAGAGAGAGAGAGAGAGAGAGAGAGAGAGAGAAGAGAGAGAGAGAGAGAGAGAGAGAGAGAGAGACAGAGAGAGAGAGAAAGAGAGAGAGAGAGGAGAGAGAGAGAGAGAGAGAGAGAGAGAGAGAGAGAGAGAAAGAGAGAGAGAGAGAGAGGCAGAGAGAGGCAGAGAGAGAGAGAGAGAGAGAGAGAGAGACGATTTCACAACAAGTCATCACAAGGCCTGACTTTGTCCACACACGCACAGTCTAGCAGTGATGAAAGGCAGCCTTGAGAAAGATACAGAAACGCGTAAAACAACCAAGGCCAAGCTATTATGTTTCACAAGCTAAAGCCAAAACGCCCAGGGATTCAATTCAGCAGCCGAACCCACATGTTGAAGGATTTTCCTATCTCCAAACAAGAAATAAGGAAAAGGGAAATACATTGTAAACTTATGAAGGCTCTAAAGTCTTAGGGTAATTTGTTCCCTGAAAACAGCCTGATGCCCTCAAAGGCAGTTTTAGCTTTGCTAGTTGCTGAAAATTAGTTTTTTGAGATTGGCTAATTGTAATAGTAACGATTTATATCAATTTAAGTCCGCATAAGGCCTACATACCATATCTAATATTGCAGATTAGTGCGGAAAGGGCTTGAGGCAGCACAAGTCAGACAAACAGCAATTATTAGAAACAAGGAGTTTGGCTTCCCTATAAAGGCCTTGTGCATTAACTTTACCCTTCTGTCTCCTCCCCAGGGGTTCCTGAGTGGTCACACTGCCAGACACCACAACCTCAAAACAAGATGGCCGCCCAATGCAAGAACTTCCTCCTCTTCTTGACCAGGGTAGGACTACTCCTGGGTCTGGCTAACCCTCTGGTGACCTCCGCCTCCTGCCCTTCGGCCTGCCGGTGTGATGGGACCTTCATCTACTGTAATGATCGAGGCCTCACCTCCATCCCTACTGGCATTCCGCTGGATGCTACTGTTCTCTTCCTCCAAAACAACAGGATCAAGAGCTCAGGGATACCCACTGATCTGAAGAGGCTAAGCAACGTGGAGAAGATATATCTGTACTGTAATAATCTAGATGAGTTCCCCCAAAACCTGCCGATAGGGGTCAAAGAGCTGCATCTACAGGAGAATAATATTCGCATGATTACGCATGCGTCGCTGGGTCAGATCCCGGTGATCGAGGAGCTACACCTGGATGATAACTCTGTCTCGGCGGTTAGCATCGAGGACGGAGCGTTCAGGGACAGCAACCACCTGAGACTACTCTTTCTCTCCAGGAACCACCTGAGCACCATCCCGTCCGGCCTTCCGCAGACCATCGAGGAGCTGCGCTTCGACGACAACCGCATCTCGTCGATATCGGAGGCGTCCCTGCAGGACCTGATCAACCTAAAGAGACTCGTCCTGGACGGGAACCTGCTCAACAACCGCGGCATCGGCGAGACGGCCTTCATCAACCTGATCAATCTCACCGAGCTCTCACTGGTGAGAAACACCCTGACGTCGCCGCCGGCTAACTTACCGGGAACCAGTTTGGAGAAACTGCAGCTCCAAGACAACCACATCAACCGGGTACCGGCCGGGGCCTTCGCTTTCCTCAGGCAGCTGTATCGATTGGATCTATCGGGCAACAACCTGAGCAGTCTGCCTCAGGGAGTGTTCGAAGACCTGGATAACCTCACGCAGCTCCTGCTCCGTAACAACCCGTGGCAGTGTACTTGCCAGATGAAGTGGGTGAGAGACTGGTTAAGGTCGCTGCCGACAAAAGTCAATGTCCGAGGGTTTATGTGCCAGGGACCGGACAAGGTCAAGGGTATGGCTATTAAGGATTTGTCCATGGACTTGTTTGACTGTGGAGGCTCTGACTTGGGCAGGGGCCAGGGGGGCCCAACCGAGACCGGCACCGTCTCTAACACCTCACCCCCCTCACAACCCCAATGGCCCTCCTTTGTGACCAAAAGACCAGTGGTGAAAATGGCTGACCGGAATAAGAACTACCGCAGTACAACGACACCATCAGGTAGAAAGATCATCAGGATAAGTGTGAAGTCGAGCAGTGCCGAGACAGTGCACATCTCCTGGAAGGTTTCCGTACCCATGACTGCCATGAGGCTCAGTTGGTTAAAACTGGGCCACAACCCTTCGTTCGGTTCCATCACGGAGACCATCGTACAGGGGGAGAGGACGGAGTACCTCCTAACGGCTCTAGAACCGGAATCCTCGTACAGGATATGCATGGTTCCCATGGAGACCAGTAACATTTACCTGACGGACGAGACACCGGTTTGCATAGAGACAGAGACCAGTTCTCTGAAGGCCTACAACCCCACCACCACACTGAACCGCGAGCAGGAAAAGGAGCCTTACAACACTTCCCGTCTGCCTTTGGCCGCGATCATCGGCGGGGCCGTGGCTCTGCTGGCAATAATAATGCTGGCGCTTGTGTGCTGGTACGTGCACAGGAACGGCTTGCTGTTTTCCAGGAATTGCACCTACAACAAGGGCCGACGGAGGAAGGACGATTACGCCGAGGCGGGGACGAAAAAGGATAACTCAATCTTGGAGATACGAGAGGCCTCTTTTCAGATGATCCCTATACACCCCGTGCCCGTGTCCAAAGAGGAGTTTGTGATACATACGATTTTCCCTCCGAACGGATTGAGTCTGTACAAGAGCCCGCACAGCGAGACCAGTATTAGCAACAGAAGCTACAGAGACAGTGGAATACCTGATTCAGACAACTCCCATTCATGATATTGATAACACGGGACATTTGGTATATAAATGAGTGCGTTCGTTTGATGACTTGAAACTAAGTGGCTGTAAGACTTTGTTATAAAAACACTGGATCTAAAAGACTGAGTGGGGGAAGCAATGTTCGTCTGTACATTTGCCCGTTACATTTACATTTAAGGACATTTTTAGGACAAAGAGGAGAAGAAATGTGGTTGACGTTGCAGATAGTAGGGCCACCACTGAGCCGCAGGTCAGTGTATGTTGTAACTAAAACCGCAATTCTATATTTTAGGGGTTTGTAGTAATTTGTACTGTATTTCCTTTGGTTTACGGTTACCCTAACAACCAACCATAAAAAAAACAAAAAAACAGTTCTACTGAGATATAATGACTTGTCAACTGTGAAAGTGGGTTTTCGTTGCTGTGTTGAACAATCAGACTTTAGAGAACCTTGTAGAATAAAGCACAGGTCATTCTTTACACTGTCTTTGTTGCTGTTCGGTAAAAACAAAAACAAAGAAAATGACACGATGATCGAAACTGGGGCTGATTAACTAAGAAGCACCAGGGTGAAGCAGTGAGAGCAGCAGGCTTTCTCTGAGGAGAGACAAGCAGAGAGCAGTCTCCTACATGTCTCTGACTATCTCTGGAATCGTGACTAGCAGCACAGGGCAGATGAAGCACACACACCTTTAGGACATTTACCCAGGGTGGGATTAACCCTTGCAAGGTGGCCAGGCTGACAACAGAGATGACATATTTTGTTCTAGCCAACAAAAGGCTAAACTACAATGGGATGACATTCTCCAGTACCTTGTACCATACGTCATCCAAACGTTGCCCTCAAACATAGCTTAGATACAAACCGGTCCGTGAAAAAGGTTCTATAAATAAACAACACATTGGATTTCTTTTGAATACAAACTGAGCGTCACCGATTTCCTTATTTATGATTAGGATTTTTTTCCAGATTGACACTACTAGTTGTATGTTAACACAATTTCAAAGTTAATTGTTCTTTATAAAGTTAATTGTCCTTTATAAAGGTAATTGTTCTTTATAAAGTTAATTGTTATTTACAAAGTTGCTCAGGGATTCTTGAAACAATTGTCCCGTCTTTCAAGAATCCCTGAACTAAAAACCAAAGTGCATTGAATGCCCTTTGGCCAGTCTTGTATGTGCCTTGATCCAATGCTTATCGTATTTAGCTTTTTAGGAAATCAGTGACTTTTTTTTCATACACACTTGAATATGAGAAAATATTGGTCATATTGCAGAATAAAAGTGGATGGAAATATCAAGACTGGTCTCTCTTACCTGAAACACTAACAAGACATTTCAAAATCACAATTTGGGCCCCATTCTCAATCTGAAATAACAAAAATATTGACAATGCACTCATGCGCTTGCTACTTTTGCAAATGTGAAACGGGATCGTCTACATGAGAGCAAAGTATACCCTCAAACGGAATACATTCTAGTCGGTGATAACCACACTGACCTCTCCCGGTCGGTGAACTAACAGTGAAAGTCCATTGAATGACATCATCCATATTCACACTTCCTGAAAAGGTTAAGGAGGGAAAATGGCAGATTTAGCGCTCACAACTATGACCTATTTTCGGCAGCGATTTTAAAATGCATTTCGCTCACAGTGATGAGGATAGGTAAATGTCTGCCTGTCTGTATTTCCAACATGTACTGAACTTTTTAACTAAGAGATGAGGGTGGAGATGATATTGTTCACACACACACACACACACACACACGCACGCACACACACACACACACACACACACACGCACGCACGCACGCACGCACGCACGCACGCACGCACGCACACACACACACACGCACGCACGCACGCACACACACACACACACACACACACACACACACACACACGCACGCACACACACACACACACACACACACACACACACACACTCAGTGGGCAGTCAGTCTACAGAGCAACAGGCTGGGGTTGGTCGTTTGTGTGGAGAAGCCACAGTGTGTGATTTATATCCAACGATGTGGTGCGATCTGGGCTCTCTCTGGGGGTTGATCAGCCTGCCAGGCTCACAGTCTGTGTGTGTGTGTGTGTGTGTGTGTGTGTCTGACTGCACACAATGTATGTGTGTGTGTGTGTGTTTAATCTAATGACGCGCCACCGTACAGAGAGAGGGTAGCAACAGTCACTACACACCACACGGCTAATAGAGACAGAGATTACATTGACAACAGGGCTAAACATTGTTGTTCACTAGTTTACCCCAAGTAGGGAAAGGGTGGCGGGGTTGGAAAGTAATAAAGGGGAGTATATATATACTGCTCAAAAAAATAAAGGGAACACTAAAACAACACATCCTAGATCTGAATGAATGAAATAATCTTATTAAATACTTTTTTTCTTTACATAGTTGAATGTGCTGACAACAAAATCACACAAAAATTATCAATGGAAATCAAATGTATCAACCCATGGAGGTCTGGATTTGGAGTCACCCTCAAAATTAAAGTGGAAAACCACACTACAGGCTGATCCAACTTTGATCAATGCCTTCCTCTTGCAGGAACTGCTGACACACTCCAGCCACATGAGGTCTAGCATTGTCTTGCATTAGGAGGAACCCAGGGCCAACCGCACCAGCATATGGTCTCACAAGGGGTCTGAGGATCTCATCTCGGTACCTAATGGCAGTCAGGCTACCTCTGGCGAGCACATGGAGGGCTGTGCGGCCCCTCCAAAGAAATGCCACCCCACACCATGACTGACCCACCGCCAAACCGGTCATGCTGGAGGATGTTGCAGGCAGCAGAACGTTCTCCACGGCATCTCCAGACTCTGTCACGTCTGTCACATGTGCTCAGTGTGAACCTGCTTTCATCTGTGAAGAGCACAGGGCACCAGTGGCGAATTTGCCAATCTTGGTGTTCTCTGGCAAATGCCAAACGTCCTGCACGGTGTTGGGCTGTAAGCACAACCCCCACCTGTGGACGTCGGGCACCTCATACCACCCTCATGGAGTCTGTTTCTGACCGTTTGAGCAGACACATGCACATTTGTGGCCTGCTGGAGGTCATTTTGCAGGACTCTGGCAGTGCTCCTCCTGCTCCTCCTTGCACAAAGGCGGAGGTAGCAGTCCTGCTGCTGGGTTGTTGCCCTCCTACGGCCTCCTCCACGTCTCCTGATGTACTGGCCTGTCTCCTGGTAGCGCCTCCATGCTCTGGACACTACGCTGACAGACACAGCAAACCTTCTTGCCACAGCTCGCATTGATGTGCCATCCTGGATGAGCTGCACTACCTGAGCCACTTGTGTGGGTTGTAGACTCCGTCTCATGCTACCACTAGAGTGAAAGCACCGCCAGCATTCAAACGTGACCAAAACATCAGCCAGGAAGCATAGGAACTGAGAAGTGGTCTGTGGTCACCACCTGCAAAACCAGTCCTTTATTGGGGGTGTCTTGCTAATTGCCTATAATTTCCACCTGTTGTCTATTCCATTGTCAATCAGTGTTGCTTCCTAAGTGGACAGTTTGATTTCACAGAAGTGTGATTGACTTGGAGTTACATTGTGTTGTTTAAGTGTTCCCTTTATTTTTTTGAGCAGTGTATATAAAAAACATGGGGGATTGGAAGTGATGCAGACAATTACATTGATAGAAGTTACAATCTATCTACAATATTACGCTGATCTACCCCCCCCCCCCACCCCCCCCCCCCCTCCCCCCCCAAAAAAACAAAAAAAACATTCAGTCAGGGGCCTCCTCACAAATACAGATATACAGTTTCACGAAAATGGTTCGCTCCTACAGACAGTGAGTCAGGTGGCCGTGACTTGCTATATAAAGCAGGCAGACAGGCATCGTGGCATTCAGTTACTGTTCGATTGAACATTAGAATGGGCAAAACGAGAGACCTAAGCGACTTTGAGCGTGGTATGATCGTCGGTGCCAGGCACGCCGGATCCAGTATCTCAGAAACGACCGGCCTCCTGGGCTTTTCAAACACGACATGTCTAGGGTTTACCGTGAATGGTGCGACAAACAAAAAAACATACAGTCAGCGGCAGTCCTGTGGGCGAAAACAGCTCGTTGATGAGAGGTCGAACAGTGGTGTGCAGAACGACATCTTGGAGTGCACAACTCGTTGTTCTTTGCAGCAGACGACTACAACGGGTTCAACTCCTATCAGCTATAAACTAGAAGAAGCAGCTCCAGTGGGCACGCGATCACCAACACTGGACAACTGAGGAGTGGAAAAACATGTCCTGGTCCGACGAATCCCGGTTCCTGTTGCGTCAAGCTGATGTCAGAGTCAGGATCTGGCGTAAGCAGCATGAGTCCATGGTCCCATCATGCATGGTGTCAACGGTACAGGCTGGTTGCGGTGGTGGAATGGTGTGGGGAATGTTTTCCTGGCACACGGTAGGTCCCTGATACCAGTTGAGCAGCGTTTCCAGCCCGAGGAAGTTAGCGTTCGTATTGCAAGGGGGGTCCGATACGGACTAATGGGTGTATTCCTAATAAACTGGCCATGAGCGTTGTTGACACACTCATATAACATGCTTTTATAAACTAAAATATATGAACAGACACATATCTACATAGTCATCCATAGGTGCATTCATAAACCCGCCCATGCAGTCTTAACACACCCATGCAGTCTTAACACACCCATGTAGTCTAATTTTTATTTTTTATTATTTATTTAACATTTATTTAACTAGGCTAGTCAGTTAAGAACAAATTCTTATTTACAGTGACGGCCTACACCGGCCAAACCCGGACGACGCTGGGCCAATTGTGCGCCGCCCTATGGGACTCCCAATCACGGCCTGTTGTGATACAGCCTGGAATTGAACCAGGGGGTCTGTAGTGACGCCTCAAGCACTGAAATGCAGTGCCTTAGACTGCTGCGCCACTCGGGAGCCCACACCCATGCAGTCTTAACACACCCATGCAGTCTTAACACACCCATGCATGCAGTCTTAACACACCCATGCATGCAGTCTTAACACACCCATGCAGTCCTAACACACCCATGAATGCAGTCTTAACACACCCATGCAGTCCTAACACACCCATGCATGCAGTCTTAACACACCCATGCATGCAGTCTTAACACACCCATGCAGTCCTAACACACCCATGCATGCAGTCTTAACACACCCATGCATGCAGTCTTAACACACCCATGCAGTCCTAACACACCCATGCATGCAGTCTTAACACACCCATGCAGTCCTAACACACCCATGCATGCAGTCTTAACACACCCATGCAGTCTTAACACACCCATGCAGTCCTAACACACCCATGCATGCAGTCTTAACACACCCATGCATGCAGTCTTAACACACCCATGCATGCAGTCTTAACACACCCATGCATGCAGTCTTAACACACTCAAGGCTGTAATTAGAGCCAGGGCAGCCGCTAGAAGCTGCAGAAGTGATCCAAACCTTAAGTATACACTCACACTGGCCCTGTGGCCTCTACACTACATTTATCAGATCAACTGGAAATGAAAATAAACATCTGTTTTTAGAACGGTGTAATGCCTCTGAGTCTGTGTGAATGTTGTCAATAGTGGATTAAACACTCTGCTCTGCTCTGCTCTGTTCTGCTCTGCTCTGTTCTGCTCTGCTCTGCTCTGCTCTGCTCTGTTCTGCTCTGCTCTGCTCTGCTCTGCTCTGTTCTGCTCTGCTCTGTTCTGCTCTGCTCTGTTCTGCTCTGCTCTGTTCTGCTCTGCTCTGTCATTTGACTGTTACTTTGCTTTCAATCTAATGTTGTGTGTGTAAGAGTGTCTGTGTGAGCAAACACTTTGGAGAAAGAAAAAGCTATTGTTGAATAAAAACAAATGTGATAAGGTATTATGTACTCATACTGCAAGTATTTAGTCTTTAAGACAAGGTGTACAGTTGTCAGGGTACTCACCCAATTCAAGTTTGAAATCAAAGAGCTTTGCTTGTTTTATTTCCTCAACTCATTCACTCTGATGAATGAAATACCTATGAATGCTTATTAACTGCATAGGAACGCATATGATTATCTATGGATTGCCTATGAATAGCATATGAATGCCTATGAAACAGCAGGAGAGTGTATCATACCTGAGTAGTCGTTATCGCTAGTCAGGATAAGAACCTATCCTAACCATTTCACAGTTCTGTTCTAGAACACTACATTTTAGTCATTTAGCAGACGCTCTTATCCAGAGCGACTTACAGGAGCAATTAGGGTTAAGTGCCTTGCTCAAGGGCAAATCGACAGATTTTTCACCTAGTCGGCTCAGGGATTAGAACCAGCGACCTTTCGGTTACTGGCACAACGCTCTTAACCACTAAGCCCTAGTATCCACCCTAGTATCCACAAACATGCAACAGATGAGATCAGGTAGAGTTAAAAGGAAACGTCCAGCACACCGATGATCTCGATGCTTCCTAGCATGTAATGGATCTTATCCCTCCTATGTTTCAGTCCCAATAGACCTTCATCGGAGTATTTATACAGATTAACCCCATCTCATTAGACAGGAAGCCCAACCTTTCCCTTTACCTTAGCTGCTCTCTAAAGTAACAGTGTGTTATTGATGAGGCTTCTGTCTTAAGTAACTTATCCTGATGTTCTCCATGTAGGAAGATGAAGTGGATTTACATGCTAAACATGTTGTTGCAGTGAAAAGGCCTACAATGGCAAAAACATCTTTAAAAAAAAAAACGTAAAGTAATTATCTTGCGAGAGTACTGTGGACAACGCTCATGTGAGAGTGGTGTCTTTTGTTATTTAGCAAGATAAAGAGCCATCTCATTGTAGATTGAAATGATTCTGTGGCACAAAGACAGATAGGTTGAAATGAAATATGAACTATAATTGAAGGCTGCTCCTTCATCACCCTGCTATGAGCCCTGACCCTGGTGACCTCCCGTGACCTTTCGCGACCCTGCTCCCTACTTCACCCCTCCTGCTCCCAGCTCCCCTCTCAGAACATCACTCAATCCCTCCAACCATCTCACTGAGGTCAGATGGTCTCACTGAGGTCAGATGGTCTCACTGAGGTCAGATGGTCTCACAGAGGTCAGATGGTCTCACTGAGATCAGATGGTCTCACTGAAATCAGATGGTCTCACTGAGATCAGATGGTCTCACTGAGGTCAGATAGTCTCACTGAGGTCAGATGGTCTCACTGAGGTCAGATGGTCTCACTGAGGTCAGATGGTCTCACAGAGGTCAGATGGTCTCACTGAGATCAGATGGTCTCACTGAAATCAGATGGTCTCACTGAGATCAGATGGTCTCACTGAGGTCAGATAGTCTCACTGAGGTCAGATGGTCTCACAGAGGTCAGATGGTCTCACAGTCAGATGGTCTCACAGTGGTCAGATGGTCTCACTGAGGTCAGATGGTCTCACTGAGGTCAGATGGTCTCACAGAGGTCAGGAAGGCCATCAATGCAAAAAAGCAAAACCTGGCCATCTGGTACTCCAGGCAGATTAAAGCAAAAGCTCAAAACAATCTGAAAGATTTCAAATAGTGTTTGAACCCGGGTCTGACCACTATGACCTCACTGTGACCAGGCCAGTAGATCACCAGTCAGAGACAAAATGACCTCACACACACACACACACACACACACACACACGCACACACGACACACGCACACACGCACCACGCACACCCAACCAACACACACACCACACCCCACACAGGAGATCTGTCCACAGTAAGGACACATCAGGATTCATAAATGCATTTATGCATGTGCACGCACACACACACACACACACACACACACACACACACACACACACACACAACACATCACACACGCACACACAACACCACACACACAACACCACACACACACACACACACAAACACACACACACACACACACACACACACACACATACAAACACACGCACACCCACACCCACACACACACACACACACACACACAGGAAATTGTCCACAGTAAGGACACGTCAGGATTCATGCATGCATTTTTGGATGTGCGCGAACACACACACACACACACTATGAGTCACGCACACACACACACACACCACACACACACACACACGAATTCACACACACACACACACACACACACATGCACACACACAGGCATGCACACGCAAACGAGCATAAGGCTGTGTAGCTGCTTCCAGACTGAACCACTACAACACCTTAGAGCATAAGGCTTCACAAGTCACTTCATATAGTACAGTAGTTCATATAGCACTCATATAGTACAGTAGTTCATATAGTACTCATATAGTACAGTAGTTAATATATTACTTATATAGTACAGTAGCTCATATAGTACTCATATAGTACAGTAGTTCATATAGTACTCATATAGTACAGTAGTTCATATAGTACTCATATAGTACAGTAGTTCATATAGTACTCATATAGTACAGTAGCTCATATAGTACTCATATAGTACAGTAGCTCATATAGTACTCATATAGTACAGTAGTTAATATAGTACTCATATAGTACAGTAGTTCATATAGTACTCATATAGTACAGTAGCTCATATAGTACTCATATAGTACAGTAGTTCATATAGTACTCATATAGTACAGTAGCTCATATAGAACAGTAGCTCATATAGTACTCATATAGTACAGTAGTTCATATAGTACTCATATAGTACAGTAGTTCATATAGTACTCATATAGTACAGTAGTTCATATAGTACTCATATAGTACAGTAGCTCATATAGTACAGTAGCTCATATAGTACTCATATAGTACAGTAGTTCATATAGTACAGTAGTTCATATAGTACTCATATAGTATAGTAGTTAATATAGTTCTCATATAGTACAGTAGCTCAAATAGTACAGTATCTCATATAGTACTCATATAGTACAGTAGTTCATATAGTACTCATATAGTACAGTAGTTCATATAGTACTCATATAGTATAGTAGTTAATATAGTACTTATATAGTACAGTAGCTCATATAGTACTCATATAGTACAGTAGTTCATATAGTACTCATATAGTACAGTAGTTCATATAGTACTCATATAGTACAGTAGTTCATATAGTACTCATATAGTACAGTAGCTCATATAGTACTCATATAGTACAGTAGCTCATATAGTACTCATATAGTACAGTAGTTAATATAGGACTCATATAGTACAGTAGTTCATATAGTACTCGTATAGTACAGTAGCTCATATAGTACTCATATAGTACAGTAGCTCATATAGAACAGTAGCTCTATAGTACTCATATAGTACAGTAGTTCATATAGTACTCATATAGTACAGTAGTTCATATAGTACTCATATAGTACAGTAGTTCATATAGTACTCATATAGTACAGTAGCTCATATAGTACAGTAGCTCATATAGTACTCATATAGTACAGTAGTTCATATAGTACAGTAGTTCATATAGTACTCATATAGTATAGTAGTTAATATAGTTCTCATATAGTACAGTAGCTCAAATAGTACAGTATCTCATATAGTACTCATATAGTACAGTAGTTCATATAGTACTCATATAGTACAGTAGTTCATATAGCACTCATATAGTACAGTAGCTCATATAGTACAGTAGCTCATATAGTACTCATACAGTGCCTTGCAAAGGTATTCATCCCCCTTGGCGTTTTTTCTATTTTGCTGCATTACAACGTGTAATTTAAATTGATTTTTATTAGGATTTCATGTGAAGTGAAATGAAAAAAATCACTTGTTTCAAATAATTCAAAAAAATAAATAACGGAAAAGTGGTGCGTGCATATGTATTCAACCCCTTTGCTATGAAGCCTCTAAATAAGATCTGGTGCAACCAATTACCTTCAGGAGTCACATAATTAGTGAAATAAAGTCCACTTGTGTGCAATCTAAGTGTCACATGATCTGTCACATGCTATGTCACATGATGTCAGTATTTATACACCTGTTCTGAAAGGCCCCAGAGTATGCAACACCGCTAAGCAAGGGGCACCACCAAGCAAGCGGCACCATGAAGACCAAGGAGCTCTCCAAACAGGTCAGGGACAAAGTTGTGGAGAAGTACATATCAGGGTTGGGTTATAAAAAAATATCAAAAACTTTGAACATCCCACGGAGCACCATTAAATCCATTATTAAAAAATTTAAAGAATATGGCACCACAACAAACCTGCCAAGAGAGGGCCACCCACCAAAACTCACGGACCAGGCAAGGAGGGCATTAATCAGAGAGGCAACAAAGAGACCAAAGATAACCCTGAAGGAGCTGCAAAGATCCACAGCGGATATTGGAGTATATGTCCATAGGACCACATTAAGCCGTACACTCCACAGAGCTGGGCTTTACGGAAGAGTGGCCAGAAAAAAGCTATTACTTAAAGAAAAAAATAAGCAAACACATTTGGTGTTCGCCAAAAGGCATGTGGGAGACTCCCCAAACATATGTAAGAAGGTACTATGGTCAGATGAGACTAAAATTGAGCTTTTTGGCAATCAAGGAAAACGCTATGTCTGGCGCAAACCCAACACCTCTCATCACCCCCATCGGCAGGGACTGGGAAACTGGTCAGAATTGAAGGAATGATGGATGGCGCTATATACAGGGAAATACTTGAGGGAAACCTGTTTCAGTCTTCCAGAGATTTGAGACTGGGACGGAGGTTCACCTTCCAGCAGAACAATGACCCTAAGCATACTGCTAAAGCAACACTCGTGTGGTTTAAGGGGAAACATTTAAATGTTTTGGAATGGCCTAGTCAAAGCCCATACCTCAATCCAATTGAGAGTCTGTGGTATGACTTAAAGATTGCTGTACACCAGCAGAACCCATCCAACTTGAAGGAGCTGGAGCAGTTTTGCCTTGAAGAATGGGCAAAAATCCCAGTGGCTAGATGTGCCCCAAGAGACTTGCAGCTGTAATTGCTGCAAAAGGTGGCTCTACAAAGTATTGACTTTGGGGGGGGTGAATAGTTATGCACGCTCAAGTTTTCAGTTTTTTTGTCTTATTTCTTGTATGTTTCATAATTAAAAATGTTTTGCATCTTCAAAGTGGTAGGCATGTTGTGTAAATCAAATGATACAAACCCCCCAAAAATCAATTTTAATTCCAGGTTGTAAGGCAACAAAATAGGAAAAATGCCAAGGGGGGTGAATACTTTCGCAAGCCACTGTATAGTAAATTATCTAATATAGTACTCATATAGTACAGTAGCTCATATAGTACTCATATAGTACAGTAGCTCATACAGTACAGTAGCTCACATAGTACTCATATAGTATAGTAGCTCATATAGTACTCATATAGTACAGTAGCTCATATAGTACTCATATAGTACAGTAGCTCATATAGTACTCATATAGTACATTAGCTCATATAGTACTCATATAGTACAGTAGCTCATATAGTACAGTAGCTCATATAGTACTCATATAGTACAGTAGCTCATATAGTATTCATATAGTACAGTAGCTCATATAGTACAGTAGCTCATATAGTACTCATGCAGTACAGTAGCTCATATAGTACATTAGCTCATGTAATGTAGTATAGTAGCTCATATAGTACTCATATAGTACAATAGCTCATATAGTACTCATATAGTACAGTAGCACATACAGTACAATAGCTCATATAGTACTCATATAGTACAGTAGATCATATAGTACTCATAGTACAGTAGTTCATATGGTACTCATATAGTACAGTAGCTCATATAGTACTCATATAGTACAGTACCTCATATAGTACAGTAGCTCACATAGTACAGTAGCTCATATAGTAATCATATAGTACAGTAGTTCATATAGTACTCATATAGTACAGTAGTTCATATACTACTCATATAGTACACTAGCTCATATGATACATTAGCTCATATAGTACTCATATAGTACAGTAGCTCATATAGTACATTAGCTCATATAGTACTCATATAGTACATTAGCTCATATAGTACTCATATAGTACAGTAGTTCATATAGTACAGTACCTCATATAGTACTCATATAGTACAGTACCTCATATAGTACAGTAGTTCATATACTACTCATATAGTACACTAGCTCATATGATACATTAGCTCATATAATACTCATATAGTACAGTAGCTCATATAGTACATTAGCTCATATAGTACTCATATAGTACATTAGCTCATATAGTACTCATATAGTACAGTAGTTCATATAGTACAGTACCTCATAAAGTACTCATATAGTACAATAGTTCATATAGTACACTAGCTCATATGATACATTAGCTCATATAGTACTCATATAGTACAGTAGCTCATATAGTACATTAGCTCATATAGTACTCATATAGTACATTAGCTCATATAGTACTCATAGTACAGTAGCTCATATAGTACCATATAGTACAGTAGCTCATATAGTACTCATACAATAGAGTAGTTCATATAGTGCAGTACCTCATATAGTACTCATATAGTACAGTAGCTCATATAGTACAGTAGCTCATATAGTACATTAGCTCATATTACTATAGTCATTGTCTATAGTCTCAATATTCGTAGTTCATATATACAGTACCTCTATAGTACTCATATATACAGTAGCTCATAGTACAAGAGCTCAAGATCATTAGCCATATAGTACTCATAAGTACAGTAGCCATAATACATTAGCTCAATATACCATATAGTACATTAGTATATAGTACTCATATAGTACAGTTATCTCATATAGTACAAGCTCATATATACTCATATAGTCCTCTCATATAGTCTCTATAGTACATAGTCATATAGTATAGTAGCTCATATAGTACAGTAGCTCATATAGTACATTAGCTCATATAGTACTCATATAGTACATTAGCTCATATAGTACTCATATAGTACAGTATCTCATATAGTACAGTAGCTCATATAGTACTCATATAGTACAGTAGCTCATATAGTACTCATATAGTACAGTAGTTCATATAGTACATTAGCTCATATAGTACTCATATTGTACAGTAGTTCATATAGTACAGTACCTCATATAGTACTCATATAGTACAGTATCTCATATAGTACAGTAGCTCATATAGTACTCATATAGTACAGTAGCTCATATAGTACAGTACCTCATATAGTACTCATATTGTACAGTAGTTCATTTAGTACAGTAGCTCATATAGTACTCATATAGTACAGTAGTTCATATAGTACAGTACCTCATATAGTACTCATATAGTACAGTAGGTATTTTTGGCCTATTTTACATTCATTTATTGATTCTGTGTCAATAATTGTGTTTTTTTAATCAACTGGTTTGCCTAATCTCAAATTCTGAAGCAGCAAGAGGTCCAGTATAGCATAACTAACAGCACCATTCTGCCTGCTAAATAATAATAGTCGTTTGTTAGATTTTATTTGTTATGCTATATTTATCCTCAAAGTAAAATAAAAAAATTAAATGTCCTCTCTCCTATCCAAACAAGTCTGAGTGTATGAATCCTCCTCTCCAAATATCCAACTGGATTTATTTAGGCCCTTGTTCCCAGGAACACAACTCTTTACTTTCCAAGAACCAAAATAAACAAGTTTTTCTTGATGACACGTTCGCTTTGTGTGGTGAAGGAGTGTGTGTGTGTCCGCTTTCCCTCTCTCCTCGTATCCTGTCCCAACATCTTGCACATCAAACGACAGCCTCTCATTTCATTTCTCTTCTCTTCTCCTAAATGCTGAGTGGAGTTGAGGTCAGAAGCCAAGGGCTAGGCCTGTTCTAGGCCTCCCACAATGCATTGTACTGCTGCCAAAGTTTGTGTGTGTGTGTGTCAAATCAATTAAAAGTTGATTTGTCACATACACACGCTTGTGTTACTAGCTTCAACAGAGACAGAGAGAGAGACAAATAGAGAGAGAGACAAAGAGAGAGAGAGACAAAGTGAGAGAGAGAGACAAAGAGAGAGAGAGAGAACAGAGAAGAGAGAGAGAGATCACAAGAGAGAAGACAAAGAGAGAGAGAGAGAGGAGACCAAAGGAGAGAGAAGGAAGAGAAGACCAAAGAGAAGAGACAAAGATAGAGAGAGAGACAAAGAAGAGAGACAAAGAGAAAAGAAGAGAGAGAAATGAGAGAGACAAAGAGAGAGAGAGAGAGAGAGGAAGAGAAAGAGGAGAGAGACCAAAAGAGATGAGAGAGAGAGGAGAAGAGAACAGAGAATAGAGAACAAAGACAAAGAGGAATGAGACAAAGAAAGAGAGACAAAAATAGAGAGATACACAGAGAGAGAAAGAGACAGAGAGACAGAGAGAGAGAGAGTGTTTGTGTGCTTTGTATGTGCGTGCATGTGTGTGTCCTCCAAGACATCCGTTTTTCCCTAAACATGTCGGCGTCTCTCTATCTGCTAGTGTACAACTCATTCTGAACGGTTGAGATGGGACAATCACCATGATGATGGCGCTACAGCAGGATGTCTTGAGTTCAGAGACCGACCACCATCTTAACAAGAGAAACCACAGCATCACTCGTGTGTGTCCTCGTTTGACAGCCAATAGCTCAGATGGTATCCATGTTCCCACACTCACATTTCTCCCAATTTTCCTCCTGTGACTTTGCTGTTCTCTGATTCCAAACAGCCTCTGTTGAAAATGAAAAAAAATTCTAAGAGCACAAAAGAGGAGTGAGAAATATGATGACCATTGGCCAGAGTGATAGATCACTCAGAATGATTGATATGAATGGCTACGTGGTGTTTTGTTGTCCTTAGGGATGTTGCTGTAACCGTAGTAACGCCACACCGGCAATCACGAGACATGACTGTAGTCAAATTCCACGTGACCGTTGAGTTACAGGAATCTCCTCTTATGCACTCTGGACATGCTTTGGTAGTACCCAACTCACTAACTACCATCAGGTCGTTAGTGGCCTGGTACTCAGCGCTCTACTGTCCCTCTAACCATCAGGTCGTTAGTGGCCTGGTACTCAGCGCTCTATTGTCCCTCTAACCACTCTGACATCAATGCAAATGCGATCAAAAAATCACATCAAACACTAATCATCAAAACAGTATCCTGCTTTTTAAAACTCACCATTAGGCAAATGTTATTTACCTCACTGTG
Source organism: Coregonus sp. 'balchen' (assembly GCA_902810595.1). Lineage (NCBI taxonomy): Eukaryota > Metazoa > Chordata > Actinopteri > Salmoniformes > Salmonidae > Coregonus > Coregonus sp. 'balchen'. The sequence goes on from LR778283.1 coordinate 43,975,716, forward strand.
ATTGATCAATTTGAAGAAAGAAGTTCTACAACAGGTTGAAACTGAGTGGAAAACATGGTCCTTGTGGATGTTGTTTCAAAGCCTAACCCAACAAAACGGACAGCGCTTTCTAAGGTGATGATTCATTCAAAGCATTTAAGATGTTGCATGTAGAACACCCATATTAGAGTTTATCTACAGGCATAGGCCTATACAGTGGGGAATAAAAGTATTTAGTATTTTAGTTTTATTAATTTAGTTTATTTAGTGTTTTTAACAAGTTCAAACAGGTGCCATTAATACAGGTAACGAGTGGAGGACAGAGGAGCCTCTTAAATAAGAAGTTACAGGTCTGTGAGAGCCAGAAATCTTGCTTGTTTGTAGGTGACCAAATACATATTTTCCACCATAATTTGCAAATAAATTCATAAAAAATCCTACAATGTGATTTTCTGGATTTTTTTCTTCTCATTTTGTCTGTCATAGTTAACGTGTACCTATGATGAAAATGACAGGCCTCTCTCATCTTTTTAAGTGGGAGAACTTGCACAATTGGTGGCTGACTAAATACTTTTTTTCCCCCACTGTATATGAGACCAAGCCCGAAAAAAAACCTGAATTAAAATAACGATTGTGCCGTTATAAAATACATAGCATTATAGCCTACTACATATTAGGCACGGCAAAAAAACATAAAAAATAAAAAAAACGATTTAAGATGTATTTGGTACATAATTTGTCTAGCCTATACTCTAAAAATTAAACAAAATCTATTAATCGCCTTTGAGTGTGGACTGTATTATTACGCAAACTGGATGGACTGGTTACTTTACGCTACGCTTCAAACTTTATATCCCATGAGTCTTGGGAGAGAACGTATAGATAAGCTTAGGCAAATGCCAAATGCCGTTGCTTCACTGATTGTGCAGGGCGTCTTACAGAGTTAGCCTACATTTATAATGAATTTGTGTTTGATTTTGAATAGCCTAGTAACAGGGCATTTTGAATATTTTCATAATTAATAGGCTGACACATTACCTTTTTAGCTACAGAATATCTCACCACTGTGTGTCTCTACCTCCTCTCCTCCGAATGAGGCACTGGGTGGCTGCAGGAACAGGGGTTGGAGAGCCCACTGGCATACAGAGTTTGGGCGGAATATCACCCATGTGGCGCAGCGAGGCTGCATGCTCCTCAAAACAGTGGTTGATGTGTGAGTTGAAATAAGCGTTCTTATAAGCCCAGACGTTTCTATATGAGATCCCGTGTGAAAGCAGAGCTTTGATGGTTGCCACCAATAAGAGGATTCCAGATGCTACTATATTTATTCCGCTATAAAACCGGAGTAGCCTACCCGGCATGATTTAAACTGTGGGAAAGCGGTCTCCATTCACTATTCCAGTGCATACGGATTACATGTATTTTTTTCCTGCTATTGTTCCTGCCCATTTGATAATGGGCCATTCTAAATCTCTTTTTTTTTTTTTAATTTTTTTACGTATTAGTAAAGACAAGATTAAATTGAGAATAGTCTGATGGGTGAAAACGTGATGAGAGAACAGCGTGTGTAGCCTGCGCCATAGTATAGTCGCATCATCAATAGCCTATAGTCGCATCATCAATAGCCTATAGTCGCATCAATAGCCTATAGTCGCATCATCAATAGCCTATGGTCGCATCATCAATAGCCTATAGTCGCATCATCAATAGCCTATAGTCGCATCATCAATAGCCTATAGTCGCATCATCAATAGCCTATAGTCGCATCATCAATAGCCTATAGTCGCATCATCAATAGCCTATGGTCGCATCATCAATAGCCTATAGTCGCATCATCAATAGCCTATAGTCGCATCATCAATAGCCTATAGTCACATCATCAATAGCCTATAGTCGCATCATCAATAGCCTATAGTCGCATCATCAATAGCCTATAGTCACATCATCAATAGCCTATAGTCGCATCATCAATAGCCTATAGTCACATCATCAATAGCCTATAGTCGCATCATCAATAGCCTATAGTCGCATCATCAATAGCCTATAGTCGCATCATCAATAGCCTATAGTCGCATCATCAATAGCCTATAGTCACATCATCAATAGCCTATAGTCACATCATCAATAGCCTATAGTCGCATCATCAATAGCCTATAGTCACATCATCAATAGCCTATAGTCACATCATCAATAGCCTATAGTCACATCATCAATAGCCTATAGTCGCATCATCAATAGCCTATAGTCGCATCATCAATAGCCTATAGTCGCATCAATAGCCTATAGTCACATCATCAATAGCCTATAGTCGCATCATCAATAGCCTATAGTCACATCATCAATAGCCTATAGTCACATCATCAATAGCCTATAGTCGCATCATGCAGCATATACATGTTTTTGACTTCTAAGACATTCTAAGGTTTGCATTATTCACAACTATAGCACCTGTTTCAAATAATTACTTTTACGCTCAACAAAGCCACTTCATATAGGCACATTGGCCAGAATGAGAAAAATATCCTTTCTATTTTATTCAGCTAAGTTCAATTATATTCTTCTTACTATAAAATCATATAATATAAATTAATGGCACGGGAATTATAAGCATATCTTGTCTGCTAAATTACCAAGCCTACAGCCTATGGCATGGAGCACAGCCAGAATAACATAGAGTAGGCCAACTCATATTCTGTTCTGCTGAAATACATTTTCTTCATATCATAAAGTTTATTTAGACCTGCCTAAAATAAATAATGGATTTATTGTTATGGTGTATATTAAATGGATTTATTCTACTTTTTTTTATTTTTTTATGTAGATGTTCCAAAGGTCGGCATCAGCAGCTTGTGCTGTATGTGTGGAGGCTAAAGGAGTTTATGTTAATTACCGGGCAATTACCGTGAGACCGGCAGTCATTTGCATGACAATAAACGGCTGTCATGACCGCCACAGCCCTACTTGTCCTCTCCGCTCCAAATCAAATCAAATCAAATTTTATTTGCCACATGTGCCGAATACAACAGGTGTAGACATTACCGTGAAATGCTTCCTTACAAGCCCTTAACCAACATATCCATGAGTGATATGTATGACTATGGCTGTTCAAGTTTAACGTTTTTTTTTTATTATTTTTTAATACAGTGATATTCCTTTCTTGCAAGCTCTAAACCCATACCTGCAGTAATCGATAACAATGAAAACACACACACACACAAAAACACAAGGTAGAACAAAAACATACGAGAAATAAAAATGTGTATGTTTATGATGTCACTGCGACAACTGTCGATAGACGTAGCTGGTAAATTCGCTCTGGCTATCTACTCCGATTTCAGAGCACTCTCGTCTGAGTGTGCCAGAGCGCAGAATAACTTAAGAATTTACGAACGCTCAACACCCGTTGAATATGGCCAGTGTCAGTAAATGTTGGTAAAAAAAATTTTTTTAATTGTTGCAAGCAGCACAGTTGCAGTCACCAACACTCTGGAAAACATAAAAACAGCCTAACCAGCTCTGCTAGGGCGAGTAAAACGGTCAGTGAGCTGTTCTCTCATTTGTGTCTGGAAGTAGCTAGCAAGCTAGCCAACGTTAGCCAGTTAGTTTGGGTGCCTGACTGCTGTTGTTAGGGCCAGAACGCTCAGATCAACCCTACTCCTCCGCCGGAGTGTCCAGTGTGCGCTCTGAACGCTCCGAGAGCGAAACGCTCTGAATTTACAAACGGACAATCTGACAACGCTCAGAGTTTACAAACGCCCAGAGCACAATCTGGCGCTCCAGATTACATTTACGAACACACCCGTAGTATAAACCTGCCTTTAGTCTTGAAACCTTTGGTTGTTTAGTACATAGCCTCAGGGTGTGAATCCTTAAAGAGATGGGTGGGGCTAAAGCTTAAGAAGGTGTGAACGATGCTGAATGTGTAACAAGATGAGCTTCATTAGGTACCAAACATTCAAGGCTTTTCTCAAGTGAGGTACAAGTTATCAACTTTCAAGATATTATCCTTGTCCTCACTGCAGTGTAGACACACATTTCTAGCTCGGTCTACTTTCCAATGTAAAAACACATTCAATTGCTCAAGCGACGACGTCGTTACATATACTATACAAATATTGCCTGTACTCAGCGTAGAGCACAGCGTTTACACTCAAGAGTGGTTGACTCCCAGGACCCACCCATACACAGAACACAAAAAATGTTCACGCATGACTGTACGTCTCTTTTAAACGTCGCAATGAATAAACAATTTATTATTAATTAAATTAAAAATATTATGTGTGTGAGCAAATGTCAAGTGTCAATGTGCAGTGGAGTCAGGACACAGAACTGAGTAAACGACGTACTTTACTCGAAAAATAAACAACACTAATCTCCACGCAGGGAAAACACACCAGCTCACATAAGTCTTAGACACAAAACAAAGAACAAACACGCACAAAACCATGTGGGAACCAGAGGGTTAAATAGGGAAATAATATAATGTAATGGGAACCAGGTGTGTAACAATCAAGACAAAACAAATTGAAAACAGAAACGTAGATGAGGTGGCAGCTAGAAAGCCAGTGACGACGACCGCCGGACACCGCCCGAACAAGGAGAGGCACCAACTTCGGCGGAAGTCGTGACAGCAAATGATGGAGTGAGTGTTTCTGTGTGTGTTGGAGTGTGCGTGAGTGTGAGTGTGTAGGGCCCTGTGAGTGTGCATAAAAAGCAAGGATCAATAACAGTGGGTGTTTCTCGATTTGCATTATAATAACGTGCTCCACACTCTCGTGCTCCGAGTTCATTCTCCGAGGACGTTCTCTTGAGTACGTTCCTGTGAGGTTGAGAAGCGCAGTCCTGTAACTACTGCACCACCTTTGACCAATCCAGACAAAACCAAGACAACTACATGAAACAAACGCAAAGCTTGTATCTTCATAATTATCAGCCAGCCGAACATGTACAAAAAAAAAAGGACTTAATGTTGTTACAAAAGGTAGAGGACCAAACGTCAGCTACAAATTCTTCATGGGTAGCTAGCTAGCTACCGATTCTTTGTCAGTTAGCCTGCGATCTACGCACGCTACGGTGGAAATTCCAGGCAGTTAAACTGAACACAGTATGCATTTGTTAACGTATCAAAGATAAAAGATTGTAGTCAGGTGTCACATTGAATACTGATAGAAGGAATGCGTAATAGTTTATTTATTTATTTCTCTACCCAACACAAGGTACGTCATGGAAAAACGACGTGGACGAAGCCCAAAACAAACACGTCTATATAAACACATGGATGTAACCCAAACATCAGAGCGAGGTGTAAACCTCTAAATAATACACGGGACGAGACCCGTAATAACAACAGCACAATACACGGTATGTAAACTGTGAAACAATGTACTCACGAGACCAACGGACATGGGACAATAATCGACAAGGACAATGGGGAACAGAGGGCACATACTGTATATACACATACTAATCAGGGGGAATGGGAACCAGGTGTGCGTAATGAAACAAGACAGTCCGGGGTTAGGTGGTAATGAACCGGGTCAGCGACGCCTAGAAGGCCGGTGACGTAGACCTTCGGAGCTGGTGAACGGAATGAGCAGCAGTACTGGGGAGATCCGTGACATCAGGCAACATATTAAATGTGAGTGGGGCAAACTTTCATTCTGAAGTCAGAGTTCCTTTTCTCTCGCTTCAGCTCAAAACCAGCCGCCATTTCTTTCAATAAATGTTTTTTTTTTTTTTTTACATGGTTTGCTTCATATTACATCAACAATCGTGGCAATATTCCAGTTGAAGCCTATATCGATGTATGCTTCCAAATGTGTACAAACGAAGTAGGTATCTGAGAAGTGGCCTCAGAACTGCCCTCCATGCTGGCCTCAGAACTGCCCTCCATGCTGGCCTCAGAACTAACTGCCCTCCGTGCTGGCCTCAGAACTAACTGCCCTCCGTGCTGGCCTCAGAACTAACTGCCCTCCATGCTGGCCTCAGAACTAACTGCCCTCCATGCTGGCCTCAGAACTAACTGCCCTCCATGCTGGCCTCAGAATAACTGCCTCCATGTGGCCTCAGAACTACTGCCCTCCATGTGGCCTCAAACTAACTGCCCTCCATGCATGGCTCAGAACTAACTGCCCTCCATGTGGCCTCAGACTAAACTGCCTCCATGCTGGCCTCAAACTGCCCTCCATCTGGCCTCAGAACTAACTGCCTCCATGCTGGCCTCAAACTACTGCCCTCTGTGCTGGCCTCAGAACTAACTGCCCCTTGTGGCCTCAGAACTAACTGCCCTCCATGCTGGCCTCAAACTAACTCCTCCATGCTGGCCTCAGAACTAACTGCCCCCATGCTGGCTCAGAACTAATGCCCTCCATGCTGACCTCAAACTACTGCCTCCATGCCGGCCTCAGAACTGCCCTCATCTGGCCTCAGAACTGCCTCCGTGCTGGCCTCAGAACTGCCCTCCATGGGCCTCAGACTGCCCTCCGTGCTGGCCTCAGAACTGCCCTCCATGCTGGCCTCAGAACTGCCCTCCGTGCTGGCCTCAGAACTGCCCTCCGTGCTGGCCTCAGAACTGCCCTCCATGCTGGCCTCAGAACTAACTGCCCTCCATGCTCCGCTTCATATACTTTGATTTGGACTCATACTCCGACCGTTCTGTGCTCCAATTTGCATGCTCGGAGCACAGCAGTATGCATACTTAGAAACACCCAGTGTGTTCAAAGGTTAAATTGCTGAGTGAAGGATACGATAATATGTCATGATAATATCTATATCTAATTGACTCTCCTGTACGGCCACCATTAATTCCTGTCAAACCATTAAGTGGTTGAAATGATCTGGTAAGAAGGCCTTCCATCACCCCCAACCATGTCCTTTATGCAGTCAACACACACACACACACACACACACACACACACACACACACACACACACACACACACACACACACACACACACACACACACACACACTAGCCCATTCAGAACTTAATCGATCCTCAGACACCATTTATCCAGGAAGTCTGATGATTGCCAGGGAATAATGATTTAATTCCTAAAGGTCCTGAGAGTACAAGCATGTCCATTAACACACACTGTTATGTTCCCCAATAAGAAACCAGAAAATCGTTACTCAACAGAAAAAAAGAGGAACTAACAAATAAACCACCAATCAAAACGAAACAGGTGTGGTTTTAACATGGATCCCGAAAGGTATCCATGCGGGGTCTAATGAGTGCTGGCCAAGCAATCCTGAAAGGTATCCATTCGGGGTCTAATGAGTGCTGCCAAGCAACTCCATCTGGCTCTTAAAAGATCCCCACCATGGACACCCACTGGACGTGCAGCCAGGGTCACCCGTGATACAAGTCAGTATTTGACGTCCATCCATGTCTGAGGACGTCGGGAGATGACGTGGAAACCGGCCACTAGGGGGCAACAGTGAGCGCTGTGACCTCCAAGTAGGTTTTGGTTTTGCTAGGGCGTTGTGGACGGGGATGGTGAATGGGCGTAAGCATCTGCCTCTGATTCCAAAGGTTGCAAGTTTGAATAGAGCGATAGAAAGTTGTTTTTGAAATGTTTGTTTTACGCCTATTCCAAACCTTAACCCTTACCTTAACCATTTTGAGTTAATGCCATAACCTTAAGATTTCGGAATTAATGTCTAAACTTAACCTTAAACACTTGGAAATTTGATGTTTGCAACAACTTCGAAATGGATAAAACATGACACCCACTGGACCTGGAGCTAGTGGTGAATACTGAGACACCCACTGGATCTGGAGCTAGTGGTGAATACTGAGACACCCACTGGACCTGGAGCAGGTGGTGAATACTGAGACACCCACTGGACCTGGAGCAGGTGGTGAATACTGAGACACGCACTGGACCTGGAGCTAGTGGTGAATACTGAGACACCCACTGGACCTGGAGCTAGTGGTGAATACTGAGACACCCACTGGACCTGGAGCTAGTGGTGAATACTGAAACACCCACTGGACCTGGAGCTAGTGGTGAATACTGAGACACCCACTGGACCTGGAGCTAGTGGTGAATACTGAGACACCCACTGGACCTGGAGCTAGTGGTGAATACTGAGACACCCACTCGGGCACGGCTCCACAAGGGGGAAAAGGGGGGCTTGGCGCCCCTTTAGTTTTAGTTTGATGTCTCTATTAAAAAAATATGACAACAGTTGAATACTGATGACAACCATGTGGGTGGTGAAATCTGTGCACACCACTGGACCGGGGCTAGTGTGTGATACTGGAGGGGGCTATTAATTACTACACCACTGGAGCGACAGTGTAATACCGAGCGAACCCCACTTGGACGAAGTATGTTGTTGTATCTGTGAGACACCCACTGCACCGGACGTGGAATACTAACTACTGGAGAGTATAATACTAAAACCCTTCCTTTTGGAAATGTGTTGAATATCTCAGGACAGAGCAATCGCCAATGAATGGGGTGGAATCGGTCCCTGTTCTGACTATGTGGTGCTACTGAACCCATCACCAGCTAGTCTGAACGAGAGCACCCACTCTTCTATGGTTCTGAGGACCACTGGCCTGTTCCGGACGGCGCCCCTTAGGTTTGGTATCTATTAAATGAAAAAAGTCAAGATGACTGACTAATTAGTTAACTAATCTGCAACCTGGAAAGCAGTTTGACTCTGCTGTTTTAGGGGCCTAACTCTGTACTATTCGCAACCTCTAACCAAGCATTACCCTCACTGTACCAAGCACAATATGTGTTGTATCTGATCGACCACACAACTTACAACGACGTTGAATACGTTATGAGAGTAACAAATAACCTTCCTTGGAAAAGTATTGATCATGGCTCTCAGGTCACAGAGCATGCAGGCATGATGGGGGCGGACTCGGTCCCTGGTTTTTTTTGTCCCCACAGAGCCAAGTCACAAGCTATCCGACAGAGGCCTAATCTTCAGGTCAGGACACCCTTGTGTGGGAGGCGACCCCCCACTATGGTTGCACATTAGGAACTACAAGAGAGGAACTCCACAATAAAAATCGGGACCAATCTAGGAATTGACTGTTTAAATCAACGGATCGCAAGGGGGGACCAAAGCGAATAACGATAAGGGGGAGGGGGGACAAGGAAAAAAAACTTTGAGGAGGAAAACTCTAACTAAACTTAATTAACTATACGGAACTAACCAACCACAGACCAGAAATTAGAAGGGGGAGGTTCACACACACAAACACACCCAAAAGGGGGGACCAAAAAACCAGCGAACAAAAAAACAACAAAACCAAAAAAACCACCAACACAAACCACCAACAACAACAACAACCAACACACAAATGGGGGGGCAGGGGGGGAAAGGGGGAAGAGGAGGGAGGGAGGAAGCCACCGCTGGGAAGGGAGGCAGGGGGGAGGGTGGGTGGGGGAAGGGGAGAAAAAGGGGATGCGCACGGGGAGGATGGGACGACCAAAAAAACACAAACACACATAAAGGGCCAAAAAAGGGGCAAGCGGGGAAAAGGGGGGACACTGGGGAACGGAGGGGGGGAAAAAGGGGCAATTTCAAGGCACATTGACTTGGGGGGACAGGAAGGGCCCTTGCGACGGAGGGGAAAGAAACAAGGGACACTAAGGGGAGGTAGAAGGGGGGAAAGTAGGGGAAAGGGGAGGGGGAAGGGGAAAGGGGGGGAAAGCGGGGGGAGGGGGGGAGGGGAAGGGAGGGAGGGAGGGGGGGGAGGAGGGGGGGGGAATAGGGAAAGGGAGGGGGACGGGAGGGGAAGGGCGGGGAGGGAGGGTGGAAAGAAACGGGGCGGAGGGGAGGGGGAAAGGGAAAGGGGGGGATGGGGGAGGGGGAAGGGACGGGAGGGGGAGAGGGGGAGAGTGAGGGGAGGGAGGGAGGGAGGACGGAGGGCGGGACAGGGGGAGGGGAGGGAGGGAGGGAAAGGGGATGAGGAAAGGGAGGGAGGGAAAGGGGGATGGGAGGGAGGGGGGGAAGGGGGGGGGAGGGAGGGAGGGAAAGGGGGACTGAGGAAGGGAAGGGAGGGGAGGGAAAGGGGGGGACGAGGGAGGGAGGGGAGGGGGGACAGGGGGATTGAGGAAGGGAGGGAGGTGAGGAGGGGAGGGGGGAGGGCAGGGGACTGAGGAGGGAGGGAGGGAAAGGGGGATGGGGAGGGAGGGAGAGGGAGGGAGGGGGGGGAGGGAAGGAGGGAGGGACAGGGGGACATGGGAAGGGGGGGGAGGGAGGGGGGGGGGAAGGGACAGGGGGACGGAGGAAGGGAGGGAGGGGAAGGGGGACTGAGGAAGGGAGGGAGGGACAGGGGGATGGGGGAAGGGAGGGAGGGAGGGAAGGGGGATGAGGAAGGGAGGGAGGTTAGGGAGGGGGAGAGGGAGGGAGGGAGGTTTAGGGAGGGAGGGGGGAGGAGGGGGGGGGAAGTTAGGGAGGGAGGGAGGAGAGTTAGGGAGGGGAGAGAGGGGGGGAAGGGGGGGGAGGGAGAGGAGGGAGAGAGGGAGGGGAGGGACAGAGGGAGGGGAGGAGGGACAAGGGAGGGGAAGTTAGGGAGGAGGGAGGGAGGGAGGAGGGAGGGAGGAGGGAGGGGGAGGAGGTTAGGGAGGGAGGGAGGGAGGGAGGGAAGTAAGTAAGTAAGAAATCCTGTCTTTTAAATAAAAGTCCAGTGAAGCAATTTCAATCCAGAGATTCAGCAAGGGATCTAATCCAGTGTAATCCTGTACTCCTTAGACACCCTCCCTGCCTGTGGCTGCAGATGAGAACGTTCCGGGGCCCAAGTGGAGTGGTGTAGCCCATCCCGACAACACACCCCCAACACACAACCACACACACACACACACCAACACACAACACACACACACACACACACACACGCGCGGTTTAGACTGACAGCTGTCAATTCACTACGACTATGCCATTCTTAGAGAACCCTCTCCTACTGACACAGACAAATCCACTTAAAAAAACCAAAGAAATGTAATAGAAAAATTGAATGAAAACTTTAAAAGTGAATAAAGGTAACCTAGAGAGACAAACCACAGACTAGTCTAAATATATACAAATCACGTGTGGCTCGTTTGGTAAGAGAGTGTGGTGTGAGCAAAGCCAAGGTTATTAAATTCCCGCAGGCATCACATCACATACTAAAATGTATGCACTCACTGAACTGTAGGGTAAATCACTCTAGATAAAAGCATCTGCAAAGTGGCATATATTATTAATAATTTCCTGTTGACAGCTATGTATATTGACGAGATCTCTATATGATTCATTATAATATTTTCACTTAGGCTAGATCCCTGAACACATCCACAGGGTTAAGCAGAATCTTCAACAGTGAAGAACACAGCAGGCACTGAAGAAGTTCTGCAAAACAAACAGTTATTTCTACTGGGAGTCCTTTTAAAAGTAAAACACCTTGGAGTGAGTGAGGAAGAAAAGAGGTGGAGGAGAGGAGAAGAGAGAGGAGGAGAGGAGAAGGGGGGGAGAGGAGGAGAGGAGACAGGGGAGAGGAGAAGGGGGGAGAGGAGGAGAGGAGACAGGGGAGAGGAGAAGGGGGAGGGGAGGAGGGGGGAGAAGAGGAGAGGGGGGGGAGGCGAGAGGAGACGGGGAGGGCCCCCCCGGAGAGGCGAAGGGGGGGAGGGGAGGAAGGGGGAAGGGAGGGGAGGAGACAGGGGAGAGGAGAAGGGGGGAGAGGGGAAGGAGAGGAGGAGAGGAGGAGAGGAGAAGGGGGGGGGAGGGGGGAAGGGGAGGAGAAGGGGAGAGGAGGGGGGGGGGAGAGGAGAAGGGGGGGGGAGGAGAGGGGAGAGGAGACAGGGGAGAGGAGAAGGGGGGGAGAGGAGGAGAGGAGAAAAGGGGAGAGGAGAAGGGGGAGAGGAGGAGGAGAGGAGACAGGGGAGAGGAGAGGAAGAGGCCAGATCTGGGACCAGGGTCTTTGTCCTAAATACCTTAGGAGTTACGGCCAATACAGGACTTATTATCAAAACGCAAGATGTTGGATGATCTGAATATGTTTAATACTTCAAATGTCTGACATACAGTGGGGGAAAAAATATTTAGTCAGCCACCAATTGTGCAAGTCTACTTTTTTTCCACCATAATTGCAAATAATTCATAAAAATCCTACAATGTGATTTTCTGGGAAATCTCAATTTGTCTGTCATAGTTGAGTTACCTATGATGAAAATTACAGGCCTCTAATCTTTTAAGTGGGAGAAATTGCACAATTTGGGGCTTGACAAATTTTTTTCCTCCACTGGTATGATATGTCTAACATGTCTAATATAATACGGCGAAAACATAAAACCCAAAAGGCTACACACAACTGTCCCCAAACACACGGTCCCCACACAAAACACGGCAAAAAAAAAAAAACAAAACAACACACGTCACAAACACACAAAACAACCACAACAACGGCAAAAAAAAACAACACAAAAACAAACGGGTACCAACAAACAAAAAAACCACACACAAAAACCCCAACACAAAAATCACACACACAAAAAAAACCAAACACACAAAAACGGTCACACACACAAAAACCACACCACACACACCAAACACCCCAAAACACACAACACCAAACCCCACACGGTCAAACACACACACAAAAACAAAAACACGGTCACACACACACACACCAAACACACACGGGCACACACACACGGTCACACAAAACAACACACCCACCCCAACACGGTCACACAACACAACACGGTCAACACACACACACACACAACGGTCACACACACACACCCCGGTCACCCCACACACGGTCAACACAACACGGTCACACACCCCCACACACGGTCACACACACACGGTTTAAACCACACAACATGGCCCGTTGAAAAAAAAAGGAAAAAAAAAGGACAAAAAAAAAAAAAGGTAAAAAAACAATAAAAACAATAAACGGAACCAAAAAACAAAGAAAAAAAAAAGGCGTAAAAACAAAAAACATAAAAAGGACATAAAAAACAAAAAAGGGGTATAAAAAAACAAAAGAAAACAAAAAGAAAAAAAAACATAAACAAAGAAAACAAAAAAGGAAAAAAGGGACAAATAAAACAGGGAAAAACCTAAAAGGACAAAAAGGAAAAAACACAAAAAGGTCAAAACAACAAATAATCACCAATAGAAAACCAAAAGGTTACAAAAAAACACAGGTAACACCACAGGTTCAAAAGTAACCCCAAACAACGGTAAAAAACTAACAAAATCAAATATATCAGGATAAAAAACAGGTAAACCAGGAAACACCCCAAGGAACCCAAACTCAAAAGGTACACAATCAGGGTAACAAACAGGACATACCAAGTAAAAAAAAGGTCACAAAACAACAGGATAACAAAGGTACAAAAAAACATAAAACCCGGAAACAACAGGCAATAAAAATCAGGTCACAAAAGGTACATATAAAACAAAGGTACAATAACCAATCCCCAAACTTACACAAACCGGATATACAAAATAAGGATTGCTAATCAGGATACCTATAAAGGTACATATATCATATCAGAAAGATATATAAGGGATACTATATCAAAACATATCAGACCAGTCAAAAGTTTGACAACTACTCACAAATTTTTCTTATTTTGACTATTTTCTTAAATTAGAAAAATTGAAGGGCATAAAAACTATGAAATAACACATATGGAATCATTTAGTAACCAAAAAAGTGTTAAACAAATTATTCATAGCCACCCTTTGCCTTGATGACAGCTTTGCACACTCTTGGCATTCTCTCAACCAGCTTCACCTGGAATGCTTTTCCAACAGTCTTGAAGGAGTTCCCACATATGCTGAGCACTTGTTGGCTGCTTTTCCTTCACTCTGCCGTCCGACTCATCCCAAACCATCTTAAATGGGTTGAGGTCGGGGTATTGTGGAGGCCAGGTCGTCTGATGCAGCGCTCCATCACTCTCCTTCTTGGTAAAATAGCCCTTACACAGCATGGAGGTGTGTTGGGTCATTGTCCTGTTGAAAAACAAATGATAGTCCCACTAAGCCCAAACCAGATGTGATGGCATATCGCTGCAGAATGCTGTGGTAGCCATGCTGGTTCTGTGTGCCTTGAATTCTCAATAAATCACAGAAAGTGTCACCAGCAAAGCACCTCCACACCATCACACCTCCTCCTCCATGCTTCACGTTGGGGACCACACATGCAGAGATCATCCATTCACCTACTCTGCATCTCACAAAGACACAGCGGTTGGAACCAAAAATATCAAAATTTGACTCATCAGACCAAAGGACAGAGTTCCACCGATCTAATGTCGTTGCTCATGTTTTTTGGCCCAAGCAAGTCTCTTCATATTATTGGTGTCCTTTAGTAGTGGTTTCTTTCAAGCAATTCGACCATGAAGGCCAGATTCACGCAGTCTCCTCTGAACAGTTGATGTTGAGATGTGTCTGTTACTTGAACTCTGTGAAGCATTTATTTGGGCTGCAATTTCTGAGGCTGGTAACTCTAATGAACTTATCCTCTGCAGCAGAGGTAACTCTGGGTCTTCCTTTCCTGTGGCGGTCCTCATGAGAGCCAGTTTCATCAAAGAGCTTGATAGTTTTTGTGACTGCACTTGAAGAAACTTTCAAAGTTCTTGAGATTTTCTGGATTGACTGACCTTCATGTCTTAAAGCAATGATGGACTGTCATTTCTCTTTGCTTATTTGAGCTGTTCTTGCCATAATATGGACTTGGTATTTTACCAAATAGGGCTATCTTCTGTATACCCCCCCCCCACCTTGTCACAACACACCTGATTGGCTCAAATGCATTAAGAAGGAAATAAATTCCACATATTAACTTTTAACAAGGCACACCTGTTAATTGAAATGTATTCCAGGTGACTACCTCATGAAGCTGGTTGAGAGAATGCCAAGAGTGTGCAAAGCTGTCATCAAGGCAAAGGGTGGTTACTTTGAAAAATCTCAAATATAAAATATAGTATGATTTGTTTAACACTTTTTTTGGTTACAAAATGATTCCATTTGAGTTATTTCATAGTTTTGATGTCTTCACTATTATTCTACAATGTAGAAAATAGTAAAAATAAAGAAAAACCCTTGAATGAGTAGGTGTGTCCAAACCTTTGACTGGTACTGTATACTATATCAGGATATACTATATAAATATATAATATATCAGGATATACTACATCAGAATATACTATATATTTACATTTACATCATTTAGCAGACACTCTTATCCAGAGCGACTTACAAATTGGTACATTCAACTTATGATAGCCAGTGGGATAACCACTTTTTTCTTTTTCTTTGTTATGGGGGGGTGGGGGAGGGGGGGGGGGTAGAAGGATTACTTTATACTATTCCAGGTATTCCTTAAAGAGGTAGGGTTTCAAGTGTCTCCGGAAGGTGGTCAGTGACTCCGCTGTCCTGGCGTCGTGGGGGAGCTTGTTCCACCATTGGGGTGCCAGAGCAGTAAATAGCTTTGACTGGGCTGAGCGGAAACTGTGCTTCCGTAGAGGTAGGGGGGCTACCAGGCCAGAGGTGGATGAACGTAGTGCCCTCGTTTGGGTGTAGGGTCTGATCAGAGCCTGAAGGTAAGGAGGTGCCGTTCCCCTCACAGCTCCGTAGGCAAGCACCATGGTCTTGTAGTAGATGCGAGCCTCAACTGGAAGCCAGTGGAGTGTGCGGAGGAGCGGGGTGACATGAGAGAACTTGGGAAGGTCGAACACCAGACGGGCTGCGGCGTTCTGGATAAAGTTGTAGGGGTTTAATGGCCCAGGCAGGGAGCCCAGACAACAGCGAGTTGCAGTAATCCAGACGGGAGATGACAAATGCCTGGATTAAGGACCTGTGCCGCTTTCTGTGTAAGGCAGGGTCGTACTACCTTACGGATATACTATAGAAGGATATACTATATCAGGACATACTATATCAGGATATGCTATATCAGGATATGCTATATCAGGATATACAGTTGAAGTCAGAAGTTTACATACACCTTAGCCAAATACATTTGAACTCAGTTTTTCACAATTCCTGACATTTAATCCTAGTAAAAATGCCCTGTTTTAGGTCAGTTAGGAACACCACTTTATTTTAAGAATGTAAAATGTGAGAATAATAGTAGAGAGAAATGATTTATTTTAGCTTTTATTTCTTTCATCACATTCCCAGTGGGTCAGAAGTTTACATACACTCAATTAGTATTTGGTAGCATTGCCTTTAAATTGTTTAACTTGGGTCAAATGTTTCGGGTCGCCTTCCACAAGCTTCCCACAATAAGTTGGGTGAATTTTGGCCCATTCCTCCTGACAGAGCTGGTGTATTTGAGTCAGGTTTGTAGGCCTCCTTGCTCGCACACGCTTTTTCAGTTCTGCCCACACATTTTCTATAGGATTGAGGTCAGGGCTTTGTGATGGCCACTCCAATACCTTGACTTTGTTGTCCTTAAGCCATTTTGCCACAACTTTGGAAGTATGCTTGGGGTCATTGTCCATTTGGAAGACCCATTTCCGACCAAGCTTTAACTTCCTGACTGATGTCTTGAGATGTTGCTTCAATATATTCACATAATTGTCCTTCCTCATGATGCCATCTATTTTGTGAAGTGCACCAGTCCCTCCTGCAGCAAAGCACTCCCACAGCATGATGCTGCCACCCCCGTGCCTTACGGTTTGGGATGGTGTTCTTCGGCTTGTAAGCAATCCCCTTTTTCCTCCAAACATAACGATGGTCATTATGGCCAAACAGTTCTATTTTTGTTTCATCAGACCAGAGGACATTTCTCAAAAAAGTACGATCTTTGTCCCCATTTGCAGTTGCAAACCGTAGTCTGGCTTTTTTATGGCGGTTCGGGAGCAATGGTTTCTTCCTTGCTGAGCGGCCTTTCAGGTTTTGTCGATATAGGACTCGTTTTTACTGTGGATATAGATACTTTTGTACCTGTTTCCTCCAGCATCTTCACAAGGTCCTTTGCTGTTGTTCTGGGATTGATTTGCACTTTTTGGACCAAAGTATGTTCATCTCTAGGAGACAGAACGCGTCTCCTTCCTGAGCGGTATGACGGCTGCGTGGTCCCACGGTGTTTATACTTGCGTACTATTGTTTGTACAGATGACGTGGTACCTTCAGGCATTTGGAAATGGCTCCCAAGGATGAACCAGATTTGTGGAGGTCTACAATTTTTTTTTCTGAGGTCTTGGCTGATTTCTTTTGATTTTCCCATGATGTCAAGCAAAGAGGCACTGCGTTTGAAGGTAGGCTTTGAAATACATCCACAGGTACACCTCCAATTGACTAAAATGATGTCAATTAGCCTATCAGAAGCTTCTAAAGCCATGACATCATTTTCTGGAATTTTCTAAGTTGTTTAAAGGCACAGTCAACTTAGTGTATGTAAACTTCTGAACCACTGGAATTGTGATACAGTGAATTATAAGTGAAATAATCTGTCTGTAAACAATTGTTGGAAAAATTACTTGTGTCATGCACAAAGTAGATGTCCTAACCGACTTGCCAAAACTATAGTTTGTTAACAAGAAATGTGTGGAGTGTTGAAAAACAAGTTTTAATGACTCCAACCTAAGTGTATGTAAACATCCGACTTCAACTGTACACTTAGCACTCATGATATGCTTTATAAGTGTTTCTCCTGACATTTCACATGTGGGAAACATTGTTCCTTTATCCTTTGTTCCCAATGAATGTGAATAAGGTCTGTCTCTAGAATTAAAAATAAAACAATATTTCTTCAAGAACGGAATTAAAATGTAATATGACCACAAGGTTTTAGCAACTCATTATTCGTAGCTACTTAAATATGCAGACATTTCATTTAACCACAAAAAAAATGCATCACAAATGGCACCCTATTCCCTATATAGTGCACTACTTTTGACCAGTGCCCATTGGGAATAGGGTGCCATTTGGGACCTAAAACTCTGAAGCGAAGTTCCTCTCTTTCAAAAAAATAGCGCTAGTAGCTAGTGCTGGCAGGGCCATTCTTCATGTTCTAATTATAAATTAGATTATTATTAGCCATGAGGACATAAGTGATGAAAAAGACTTGTGTTGATGGAAATACTGTGCTAAAGAAATTATGAAAATGCATGCTGCTCTGCTATGCTGATGGTACTATTTCAATAAGGATTCGGCTAATTCATTATGAAAAAAAAATATTTCAGTATGAAGACCAGACCATCCAGAATCTCTACTAGCGGTTGAAACAAACAAGCAATTGGATCTTTTACTTCTGTGCACATCTATTATCAGGCCCCTCCTTCGGTCCAATGGACTGGAATGACGGATCCCTCCCCCAGAGATACCAATGGACTTCAATGAATAGGTCCTCCACCCCATGAGGACCAATGGACTTCAATGAAGTGGTCCTCCACCCCAGGAGGACCAATGGACTTCAATGAAGAGGTCCCCCACATTCACAGCTACGTCATCTCAAATTAAGTTGAGGTCCCTGTATGCAGTAATTCCACAAGCCACAAACATTATTTCGTTCATTTAGTCGCCCATGCTCTCTTTGAAGCTGTCCTGACAATCCATGTTAAATTCAGGCCAAATCAGTAACCCCCTTTATTCTGAATATATCTGGTCCAATGATTTATATATATATATATATATACACTAGATAACTGGAAGGGGGCGCTGTGTTGAAGCCATCTGCCTCCATCTTGGCACTCCCTCACCGTTGTAGAAATTATTTTGGAAGCTATAGAAATGCATTTATTAATGTCTAAATCTGTTTTTGCCACGTGTATTCTATTACAGACACCTTAATGCATTATTTTAAATTATATTATGTGAGCTAAAAATACAAATAAAAAATGAAAAAAATATATACGAACATTATATAGTATATATATTTTTTAGATTGATAATGTTTCTTTCCCCACTACAACAAAACAATACTTAAATACATGTAATTTTGTTGTTGAAACATTTAATTGCAACACTGTAGAATTCCATTCATTCCTATGGAGCACTGCTCCTGCTGGGGAGAACCAATATGGCCGACCAGTGGCTTCAAAGCCCCTCATTGGTCAATACATTACATCAGCAACCCAGGGGTTTATATACATCATAGATCTGGTCCCTTTTGTGGTCTACTGGCACGAATTACAACACAACAATGGTTACGTCCCAAATGGCGCCCTGTTCCCTATCACCAGAGCCCTATGGCTTGGCAACCTCTCACTGAGAGAGGAGAGCCTTGGTCAAAAGTAGTGCACTGTATACGGAATCGGGTGCCATTTGGGACTCAACCTTGACAACACTGTGTGTTGGTAGTTTAGCCAGTGGAACCTTTGTTAGTGTTGGATGGTGGATGTCAGTTGCTGCTAGACTATGTAAACTATGTCAATTCTAATGCTAATTTAAACAAGGACATGACAAGCCAGATGGTGATGGCCTTGTCAGGAATAAGTCATGCTTCGTATTTTTATCAGCATGGCCGGACATTTTTTTGATAAAACACACACACACACACACACACACACACACACACACACACACACACACACCACACACACACACACACACACACACACACACACACACACACACACACACACACACACACACACACACACACACACACACCACACACACATGCACACACACAGGCCTGCAAACACACACACATGCACACACGGACACACACATGACACACACACACACCACGGACACACACACACACACACGTTTTTAAACAGACACACACACACCATTATTATTAGATGAAACAGTAACACATTCAGAGAGTGGATATTGAGGTGAGATCCGCTCATCCATCACTATGGAGATCATTTAGTTCACAGGAAGCTGGTGGCACCTTAATTGGGGAGGATGGGCTCGTGGTAATGGCTGGAGCGGAATCAGTGGAATGGTATTAAATCCATCAAACACATGGGTTCCAGGTGTCTGATGCCATTCCATTCACTCCGTTCCAGTCATTATTATGAGCCGTCCTCCCCTCAGCAGCCTCCACTGATTTAGTTACATTTCCCTAGGGTCGGTCTCAAACACAGCCCTGCCCTGCCAGTGGACAGAGGTAGTGTGTGTGTGTTGTGTGTGCGTGTGCGAGCATGTGTGTGTGTGTGTGTGTGTGTGTGTGTGTGCGTGTGTGTGTGTGTGGGTGCATGTGGGCGTGTGACCCACTGCTCACTCACTGCTTCAAGCATTTGGGCTTGAGTTTGGCACACACACACACACACACACACACACACACACACACACACACACACACACATACCTGCCAGCTCCATTCTGTCATCACGGGAGTAATTAAAATGATACACAGTGAAGGTATTGGCTTCTTCAGGGGGGCGAGATGGAGATGGGGACACACCTTTGGATAAGTTTGGCGTGTGTGTGTCCGTGCCAAAACGCAAGCCCAAAGGCCTGACGAAGTGGCAGTGAGCAGCAGGTCCAAATCTGGCCAGGAGGGCTTCCTCTAGGGTCATCCGCCAACTCCCTGACCACACACATACACACACACACACACACACACACACACACACACACACACACACACAAAGCCACCGTCTGTCGCTATAGAACACAGCAGAATGGCCACAAGCTGAATCTGACAGACTCACAGACACAAAGCCAAAGTATCCTGGATGGTAAATGTGATGAATTTCCAACGAGATCTGTGTTTTGCACAACACATTTGGGCCTGCTTCTGTTTGAAACATAACGTTATGACTGAAATGTACTGTAAAGGCCAGCATTTACATGGTAAACGTGATTCATTTCAAATGAGATTACTGAACACATTGAAACTTTTAGCTTCTGTTTGAGACATAGTTGATGACCCTCCCATTACTGTTCAACACAGCAACTCACTGACTTGACCTGCGTCACAAATGGCACTCTATACCCTACATAGAACTACTTTTGACCAGGGCCCATAGTAACTCATAATAGGGATGCAGACATGGATTTGTGACACAGTAGCAGTTACTACCAGCAGTTTTAATATGTATTTGACAGAGCGTACAAATTGTATTATCAGCGATGGATTCTATGCTCTGCATTTTTTTTGAGGGAAATCTGTCATTTTCTACGAGCATTTCAGCTCGCATTTCACACCCAGAGTGTCATTGGAATGTAAAGTGGGTTGTAGATACATTCAAACAGAGGAAATCCTTGAGAAGGTTTTTAGAGAAAGTCATTTAAGGGTGATTTATTGAACCTTTAAACAGACAGGCTTATCCTGGCAACATTATTTAAATCTCCTCCAGTGCCCTTAGAAAAGAAATCATGTGAAAAGAACACATAAAAAGAACACGTGAAAAGAACACGTAAAAAGAACACGTGAAAAGAACACGTGAAAAGAACACGTAAAAAGAACACGTGAAAAGAACACGTAAAAAGGCACGTGGTTTTCAGACACGTGTGAACACACGTATGAACAAATCACGTGAAACATTTCACATGTAAACATATTTATTTATATATTTATTTTACATGTTACATTTTCACTAGGTTTTCGGACACGTATGACATTCCACATGAATTTTTCACGTGAACAAATCGCGTGAAAAATTTGACGTGGGAAAAAGAGGGGCGTGAGCAACCAGGACCGCCTCATGTCTGCTACCCTTTCACATGTGTATTTTTTCACAACTACAGCTGTCAAATGATTTAAAATGTAATCTAGTTAATCGCTGGATTTTTTGTAATTAATCACGATTAATCGCAAATTCATAATTTATTCAAATTGATCTGCATTTTTTTTTTTTTTTTACAAGAAGCATTACAATAACATTGCCGTTTTGATTTTGTCCAAAGTAACGGTTAGCAAAATCAGGTAAATTGATAAACACACTTTCTTTAACCTCAAATGTACTTGTTAACTTGACATCACATTGTTGTTTTTAGCTGTACAAATTATGTATTTGGAACGCTTTCAGAAATTGTGATTTAAAAAAACTTCAGTTAACTGATGAACTCCGACAGCGCATATTTTAACATGTTAAAAAGGATTAACAATGTGCACTATCGTCTCTGTTCTTTTCACTGGGCTTCTTCCAACGCTCACAGAACAACATATGAGTGACTCCCGAGTGGCGCAGTGGTCTAAGGCACTGCATTGCAGTGCTAGCTGTGCCACTAGAGATCCTGGTTCAAATCCAGGCTCTGTCGTAGCCGGCCACGACTGGGAGACCCATGGGGCGGCGCACAATTTGCCCAGCGTCGTCCAGGGTAGGGGAGGGAACGGCCGGCAGGGATGTAGCTCAGTTGGTAGAGCATGGTGTTTGCAACGCCAGGGTTGTGGGTTTGATTCCCACGGGGGGCCAGTATAAAAAATTAAATGTATGCACTCACTAACTGTAAGTCGCTCTGGATAAGAGCGTCTGCTAAATGTATATGAAAAAGAGAGTGGTAACATTCCTACTGCAACATGTTAACACCACCTTTTCACATGTGAGGAGAATAACACTATTTCACCACCACATGTTAACACCATCTTTTCACATGTGAGGAGAATAACACTATTTCACCACCACATGTTAACTTGCAATTCCACATGTGAAAGTTAGATTTCACCTGTTAATGTTTCTTACATGTAAAACTGCAAATACGATTTTCACATGTATTTTTTTGTTGTAAGGATGGAGTCTAACTTTAAACTGACAGGCTTATCCTGGAGACATTGTTTCAACCCCCTCCAGTGAAGTTTCGCTCAGGGTGGCCGACTCGTCATGAATTCACAAGTTGGCAACAGTGTGTGTGTGCGTTCCTGTGTGTGTGTGCGTTCCTGTGTGTGTGTGTGTGTGTGTGTATATATACTGTATGCTTCGGCACGCGTGTGTGTGTGCGCATGCTTTGGCGTGTGTGTGTGTTGGTGTAAGTCAGAATGTGGCTCTCACAGACCTGTAACTTCTTCTTTAAGAGGCTCCTCTGTCCTCCACTCGTTACCTGTATTAATGGCACCTGTTTGAACTTGTTATCAGTATAAAAGACACCTGTCCACAACCTCAAACAGTCACACTCCAAACTCCACTATGGCCAAGACCAAAGAGCTGTCAAAGGACACCAGAAACAAAATTGTAGACCTGCACCAGGCTGGGAAGACTGAATCTGCAATAGGTAAGCAGCTTGGTTTGAAGAAATCAACTGTGGGAGCAATTATTAGGAAATGGAAGACATACAAGACCACTGATAATCTCCCTCGATCTGGGGCTCCACGCAAGATCTCACCCCGTGGGGTCAAAATGATCACAAGAACGGTGAGCAAAAATCCCAGAACCACACGGGGGGACCTAGTGAATGACCTGCAGAGAGCGAGAGAGAGAGACACTGAGACAGAGAGAGAGAGACACTGAGACAGAGAGAGAGAGAGAGGCAGAGAGACAGAGAGAGAGAGAGGCAGAGAGAGAGAGGGAGGGAGAGAGAGAGAGAGAGAGACAAACAGAGGCAGAGAGAGAGAGAGAGAGAGACACTGAGACTGAGAGAGAGAGAGAGGCAGAGAGAGAGATAGGCAGAGAGAGAGAGAGAAGTATAATATCATTATATTATAATTATATGTTAGTTATAGTTTCATTTTCCATATTTAGATTTGTATATTTATTATATTTATACTATTGAGAGCAATGTTTTGCAATGTTTTTCATGCCAATAAAGCAGCTTGAATTGAATTGAATTGAAAGAGAGAGGCAGAGAGACAGAGAGAGAGAGAGGCAGAGAGAGAGAGAGAGGGGCAGAGAGAGAGAGAGAGAGAGGCAGAGAGAGAGAGAGAGAGACAGACAGAGAGAGAGACAGAGGCAGAGAGAGAGAGAGAGAGAGAGAGAGAGACAGACAGAGGGAGAGAGAGAGAGAGAGAGAGACAGAGGCAGAGAGAGAGAGAGAGAGAGAGAGAGAGAGAGAGAGAGAGAGACAGAGGCAGAGAGAAAGAGAGACAGACAGAGGGAGAGAGAGAGAGAGAGAAGCAGAGAGAGAGAGAGGTTTGAACACCCACACATTGAAACTGAACTCAATGACCCCTGTCTCAGAGAACATTGACTCACTGCCTTCGTATTCACACTTTGTGACGTTACCTAACAGTGAAAGAAAGGCTCAGTGCTACTTAGCTACCACGCCAGTGTGTGGGTTCTTTAAAAAGAATACAACATTAAGCTGAAACAGAACACACACAGCGGCGCTGAGAGGATGACAGCAGATTTCATCCTGTTGAAATCTGAAGTTGACAGGCTACAGGAACAAATCAGTGATAAGTAAATACTAAACTGATAAGAAAATTAATTAGGATAATGTTTGCTAATGTTTTCTGTCAAATCTTTGAAATAGGATTTGAAGATTAAATTAGTAATGTGGCAGGTTATATAAGGAAAGTATGTAACAGTCAAATGCCTTAAAAAGAAAAATGCCAGTTCTGTCTAGCCATCATGGAGTATGCTTCATGCTATTTACCATTGATGTTCTTCAATCAATCGATCAAATGTATTTTATGAATCCCTTTTTTACATCAGCAGTTGTAAATAAGCGGGATTGACAATCACAGAGACCTGTGGAGATCACACAGACATGTAACCCACCAACATTACCATAACATATACGAAATAATAGTATTCTATTCTATTCTGTGTGTCTGAAGCACAGCAATACCTGCTAGTTGACTGGTTCCATTATATTGTGAAATGGACAGTCCCTGTAGTCTCTGGCTGACAAAACACCCCATGCTGAGTCCCTGTAGTCTCTGGCTGACAAAACACCCCATGCTGAGTCCCTGTAGTCTCTGGCTGACAAAACACCCCATGCTGAGTCCCTGTAGTCTCTGGCTGACAAAACACCCCATGCTGAATCCCTGTAGTCTCTGGCTGACAAAACACCCCATGCTGAGTCCCTGTAGTCTCTGGCTGACTAAAACACCCCATGCTGATCCCTGTAGTCTCTGGCTGACAAAACACCCCATGCTGAGTCCCTGTAGTCTCTGGCTGACAAAACACCCCATGCTGAATCCCTGTAGTCTCTGGCTGACAAAACACCCCATGCTGAATGCCTGTAGTCTCTGGCTGACAAAACACCCCATGCTGAGTCCCACCAGTCAAGAGCATCCATTTAAACAACGTAAACGAGAGGAGTTAAATCTGCTTCAGCAACAATAACATGTTCTGGTGGGTATTACATGAATAGAACATCAGTCTATCTAACGGACGGGAAGTGAAGGTTGTGTTTTTCTGCTACTTCAGTTGGTTCAGACCGCTAATACATTCATGGAGACAGCATACCATGCACCATGCCCCAGCTGGCATACATATTCATAGAAAATGGTTGCTGCAAAATCCTGCTACAGGGTCTCTTTCTCATGTGTGGAGAACGGGGACATCACACTCTACTGACAGAGAGAGAAAAAGGAGGAGAGAGAGACGGGTGCACCTTCAGAAAAAAGAAGAAGAGGGGGGGGGGGGGAGAAGGGAGAGACGAGCCAGGAGAGGAGAGGAATCAAGGAGTTACGACAGAGAGAGAAAGAGAGGAGGAAGAGATGAGAGATAGAAGAATGAGAGAGAGAGAGAGAGAGAAGCGAAGGAGAGGGGAGAGAGAGAGAGAGAGAGAGAGAGAGGACGAGAAATAGAAAAGCGATAGAAGAGTAGGAGAGCGAGAGTATGAGAGAAGATGAGAGAGGAGAGAGACGAGAGAGAGAGGAGAACTAGAGAATAGGGAGGTTTATTTATCTCTTTTCTCGTTTGTAGACATATTGTCTATATTGTTTCTTGTCGATAGGTCATTGTATGCTGTCTCTCTCTTCTCTCTCTCTCCTAGATGAGACAGATGGACCTTTAGAAGACCACTTTGAGCTGGTTCCTGGAGCAGGGAGCATTCTTTTTAATAATGCATGCACACACACACACACACACCACACACACACACCACACACACACACACCTGTAGCAGGTAGAAACAGGGAGGAATAAGAAAGGTTCCCTGACTGACTCACCCACCTTTCTGTCAAGTTTATTATAAAAGATGAAACTGTGCCACTGTAAATTCTACTTGATCTTCCTGAAAAGACAGTAGTTTGGATATTCTGGGACAGCTGCTGCTGCCTTGACCAGATAGTCAACTTTGTATCAATTCAATGCATCAATCTACAGTCTTATAACTGTCACATTTTTCAATACTCAAAAACGAAAGATTCCACATGAAAAAGAAACAACTTTTTGAAGGTAACATCAAGACAGATACTGCTACCACAGGAGGCTGGTGGTACCTTCATTGGGGAGGATGGTCTCATTGTAATGGCTGGTGCGGAATGGGTGGCATGGTATATAATAGAACGATCATGGTCTATTAGTGCCAGGTTTCAGCACTAATAGACCACGATGTCCTGTTGTGTAAACTAGAGAGCGGTATTATGTTGGCTAACAGACACTATCACTGTGTCCTTACCCAGACAATACGATGGCAAGAACATGGTTTGCCTCCACAACGGGAAAATTGGTCATAGAAGTCCACGAGGTAATTAACGTAGGGTGGGGTATTACAGTAGGGTGGTGTATTACAGTAGGGTGGTGTATTACAGTAGGGTGGTGTATTGTAGGTGGGGGTTACAGTAGGGTGGTGTTATTACAGTAGGGTGGTGTATTACAGTAGGGTGGTGTATTACAGTAGGTGTGTGTGGTGGTTGTATTACAGTAGGGTGGTGTATTACAGTAGGGTGGTGTGTTACAGTAGGGTGTTGGTATTACAGTAGGGTGGTGTATTACAGTAGGGTGGTGTGGGTATTACAGTAGGGTGGGTATTACAGTAGGGTGGTGTATTACAGTAGGGTGGTGTATTACAGTAGGGTGGTGTGTTACAGTAGGGTGGTGTGTTACAGTAGGGTGGTGATACAGTAGGGTGGTGTATTACAGTAGGGTGGTGTATTACAGTAGGGTGGTGTATTACAGTAGGGTGGGGTGTTTACAGTAGGGTGGGGTATTACAGTAGGGTGGTGTATTCAGTAGGGTGGTGTATACAGTAGGGTGTGTGTATTACAGTAGGGTGGTGTTGTATTACAGTAGGGTGTGTATTACAGTAGGGTGGTGTATTACAGTAGGGTGGTGTAGTTACAGTAGGGTGGGGTATTACAGTAGGGTGGTTGTATTACAGTAGGGTGGTGTATTACAGTAGGGGGGTGTTTTACAGTAGGGTGGTGTGTATTACAGTAGGGTGGTGTATTACAGTAGGGTGGTGTATTACAGTGGGTGGGTGTTACATAGGGTGGGTTGTCAGTGGGTGGTGTATTACAGTAGGGTGTGTGATTACAGTAGGGTGGTGGTTTATTACAGTAGGGTGGTGTTTACAGTAGGGTGGTGTATTACAGTAGGGTGGTGTATTACAGTAGGGTGGTGTATTACAAGTAGGTGTTCAGTAGGGTGGTGTATTACAGTAGGGGTGTTACGTGGGTGTGTACAGTAGGGTGGTGTGTTACAGTAGGGTGGTGTATTTCAGTAGGGTGGTGTATTACAGTAGGGTGGTGTGTTACAGTAGGGTGGTGTATTACAGTAGGGTGGTGTGTTACAGTAGGGTGGTGTATTACAGTAGGGTGGTGTATTACAGTAGGGTGGTGTATTACAGTAGGGTGGTGTATTACAGTAGGGGGGTGTGTTACAGTAGGGTGGTGTGTTTACAGTAGGGTGGTGTATTCAGTAGGGGTGGTTATACAGTAGGGTGGGGTGTATAGTGGGTGGGTTTACAGTAGGGTGGTGTATTACAGTAGGGTGGTGTATTACAGTAGGGTGGTGTATTACAGTAGGGTGGTGTATTACAGTAGGGTGGTGTGTTACAGTAGGGTGGTGTGTTATTCAGTAGGGTGGTGTATTACAGTAGGGTGGTGTATACAGTAGGGTGGTGTATTACAGTAGGGTGGTGTGTTACAGTAGGGTGGTGTATTACAGTAGGGTGGTGTATTACAGTAGGGTGGTGTATTACAGTAGGGGGTGTTACAGTGGGTGGTGTATAGTAGGGGGTGTTACAGTAGGGTGGTGTGTTACAGTAGGGTGGTGTATTACAGTAGGGTGGTGTGTTACAGTAGGGTGGTGTATTACAGTAGGGTGGTGTATTACAGTAGGGTGGTGTATTACAGTAGGGTGGTGTTGGTGTGTTACAGTAGGGTGGTGTATTACAGTAGGGTGGTGTATTACAGTAGGGTGGTGTATTACAGTAGGGTGGTGTATTACAGTAGGGTGGTGTATTACAGTAGGGTGGTGTATTACAGTAGGGTGGTGTATTACAGTAGGGTGTGTATTACAGTAGGGTGGGTGTTTACAGTAGGGTGGTGTATTACAGTAGGGTGGTGTATTACAGTAGGGTGGTGTATTACAGTAGGGTGGTGTATTACAGTAGGGTGGTGTATTACAGTAGGGTGGTGTTGTGTATTACAGTAGGGTGGTGTATTACAGTAGGTGGGTTGTACGTAGGTGGTGTATTACAGTAGGGTGGTGTATTACAGTAGGGTGGTGTGTTACAGTAGGGTGGTGTATTACAGTAGGGTGGTGTGTTACAGTAGGGTGGTGTATTACAGTAGGGTGGTGTATTACAGTAGTGGGGTGGTGTTTACAGTGGGTGGTGTGTATTACAGTAGGGTGGGTGTTACAGTAGGGTGGTGTTACAGTAGGGTGGTGTATTACAGTAGGGTGGTGTAGTTACAGTAGGGTGGTGTATTACAGTAGGGTGGTGTGTTACAGTAGGGTGGTGTATTACAGTAGGGTGGTGTATTACAGTAGGGTGGTGTGTTACAGTAGGGTGGTGTGTATTACAGTAGGGTGGTGTATACAGTAGGGTGGGTGTATTACAGTAGGGTGGTGTATACAGTAGGGTGGTGTATTACAGTGGGTGGTGTATTACAGTAGGGTGGTGTATTACAGTAGGGTGGGGTTGTTACAGTAGGGTGGTGTATTACAGTAGGGTGGTGTGTTACCAGTAGGGGTGGTGTATTACAGTAGGGTGGTTATTACAGTAGGGTGGTGGTTACAGTAGGGTGGTGTATTACAGTAGGGTGGTGTATTACAGTAGGGTGGGATACAGTTGGGTGGTGTATACAGTAGGGTGGTGTATTACAGTAGGGTGGTTGTGTTTACAGTAGGGTGGTGTATTACAGTAGGGTGGTGTATTACAGTAGGGTGGTGTATTACAGTAGGGTGGTGTATTACAGTAGGGTGGTGTATTACAGTAGGGTGGTGTTGGTGTATTACAGTAGGGTGGTGTATTACAGTAGGGTGGTGTAGTACAGTAGGGTGGTGTGTTACAGTAGGGTGGTGTATTACAGTAGGGTGGGTTATTACAGTAGGGTGGTTTGGTTGTATACAGTAGGGTGGGTATTACAGTAGGGTGTGTATTACAGTAGGGTGGTGTATTACAGTAGGGTGGTGTATTACCGTAGGGTGGTGTATTACAGTAGGGTGGTGTATTACAGTAGGGTGGTGTATTACATAAAAGTGCAGTAGACACAGAGTACACAAGAACACAAAACATAATAGTACACAATAGTGGTATGATGGAAATTACAGTGTAGAACGTGTTAGTGCTATGAGTGTGTGTGTGTGTGTGGCTACTATAGAGAGCGTGAGCGTTGCACCTTTTTATTTTCAATAACTATTGATTACCCATTTATATATCTCTGCCTGCTAATCGTCCTACTAAAAGGTAGGATATATCCTATATGCTAATTGTCCTCCTAAAAGGTAGGCTATATTATATGCTAATCGTAGCTCAAGAGAAAGTGCAAGTGTCGCTATTGTCATTATTCTTGCTGCTTCCAGTTCCGTAGCCATTCCTGCGAGATCAGGTGTGAGTGTGGTCTCAATTAAATAGATTAGGCTATATGCATGGGGCGGAGAAGCACGGGGCAGTTATCTTTCCAAGGAAATGTACTTCCTAAATATGATTAGGTTTACTGCATTGGCTAGAAATAAATATTGATCACCCATATTAGTCTCAGTCTGAACATCTTCCTACTCCTGAAAGGTAGGCCATAAAACGTAGCTCAAGAGAAAGTGCAAGTGTCTCCAACTCTGCTCTCTTCAAACGTCTATCTTATTGGCTGATATAGCCCAGTAATACCGACAGCCTAATATAAATATAAATGGGCCACTTAATAATCTCTGGTAATTTAACCTATTTTTTAGGATATTTTTTACAGATTTTGATATTGCCTATAGGGTGCAAAATAGCTAGGACCATGGATGGCAATAGAGCTGCATCACATATGCATTAAATAACATTGCAGGAATATGGTTGGGTTCGGGACCAGTTTCGAGTCGGACAGAAAGCCAGTGGGTGCCGGGTGGGAGGGGGATGAAGAAATCAGTCCAGCACAGACCTCTACTTCGTTGGCAAACTCCCAAACTATCCCTTTCAGGCCATTTCACCGTCTGTCTTTATTTCAACAGACGAGCATCATTAGGTCTTAGCTTCCAGAATGTGGCTTTGGCAGCGTCCCAAATGGTACCCTATTCCCTAACTAGTGCACTACTTTTGACCAGATCCCTATGGGAATAGGGAATAGGGTGTAATTTGGGACCTTTAACTGGCTTTGCTAAATGGTCATCACGTGCCAAAGGGCAGTGCTGGGGGCCTGTATCACATATCATAAAGCCTAGATATTAATTGAACATGAAGTCAGCCATCAGTTTTAGTGGGTGATGCCTTTTTAATTGACAACTTGCTACGACTGACAAATACAAAAAGGTACACGACACTAGAGGAGGGAGAGGAAGACAAATTAAAGTCAATTACTTTGAAGGGAGGGGAGGGGAGGGGAGGGGAGGGGAGGGGAGGGGAGAGAGAGAGAGGGAGGGGAGGGGAGGGGAGGGGAGGGGAGGGGGAGAGGGAGAGGGGAGAGGGAGAGGGGAGGGGAGGGGAGGGGAGGGGGAGAGGAGAGGAGAGGGGAGGGGAGGGGAGGGGAGGGGAGAGAGAGGGAGAGGGAGGGAGGGAGAGGAGAGGAGAGGAGAGGAGAGGAGAGGAGAGGAGAGGAGAGGAGAGGAGAGGGAGGAGGAGAGGAGAGGAGAGGAGAGGAGAGGAGAGGAAAAGCAGGAGATGTCTATTTGAAGGAGTGGGTAAGAGGCAGGCCAAAGGAGCTGTTATACCTGTTTCACAATATTGAGCAGACCAAAACTGTACCGATGGCTCGAATATGTTCATTTTTCTATCGTCCAGCACTACGATCAATACAGTACAACCTGGCTTGGCTCAGTTCATATTTCACACTGATCCCCAAGCTGTAGAGAGATCCGATGTCTGCCTGTGTGAGATAAAGGCTGAGCAGCGACCATGACGGTCAGTACGGTCCTGTAACTGTGTGGTCACGTTAGAAATGCATCTCAAAAAGGCACCCTGTTCCCTATATAGTGCACTACGTTTGACCAGAGCCCTAAGGCAGTAGTGCACTATATAGGGAATAGGGTGTCATTTGGGACACAGACAGGGTCAAGGCAGCAGCAGATCACACTTCAACCAGGCTCCTCTCCCAGAGAGAAAGGCCCTTTGATAACTAACATGTAAAACAAGCAACTTCTCTTCATTATTTACATTCTTCCAGGATTGAAAGGGGGATATATTACCAAGAGTGTTTCGGGTTGAAGGAGAAGTGGGCCAAAATGGAAGGGAAGCTTCCCTGAAGCCTTGAGCCTCAGGAGGTTCACTGTGGGACCTGGTCCTGTGGCAGAACCCTAACAGTACCCCACCCACAGCTTCCAGACCCTAACAGTACCCCGCCCACAGCTTCCAGACCCTAACAGTACCCCACCCACAGCTTCCAGACCCTAACAGTAACCCACCCACAGCTTCCAGACCCTAACAGTACCCCACCCACAGCTTCCAGACCCTAACAGTACCCCACCCACAGCTTCCAGACCCTAACAGTACCCCACCCACAGCTTCCAGACCCTAACAGTACCCCGCCCACAGCTTCCAGACCCTAACAGTACCCCGCCCACAGCTTCCAGACCCTAACAGTACCCCACCCACAGCTTCCAGACCCTAACAGTACCCCACCCACAGCTTCCAGACCCTAACAGTACCCCACCCACAGCTTCCAGACCCTAACAGTACCCCGCCCACAGCTTCCAGACCCTAACAGTACCCCCGCCCACAGCTTCCAGACCCTAACAGTACCCCGCCCACAGCTTCCAGACCCTAACAGTACCCCACCCACAGCTTCCAGACCCTAACAGTACCCCGCCCACAGCTTCCAGACCCTAACAGTACCCCACCCACAGCTTCCAGACCCTAACAGTACCCCACCCACAGCTTCCAGACCCTAACAGTACGCCACCCACAGCTTCCAGACCTAACAGTACCACACCCACAGCTTCCAGACCCTAACAGTACCCCACCCACAGCTTCCAGACCCTAACAGTACCCCCACCCACAGCTTCCAGACCCTAACAGTACCCCACCCACAGCTTCCAGACCCTAACAGTACCCCACCCACAGCTTCCAGACCCTAACAGTACCCCACCCACAGCTTCCAGACCCTAACAGTACCCCACCCACAGCTTCCAGACCCTAACAGTACCCCGCCCACAGCTTCCAGACCCTAACAGTACCCCGCCCACAGCTTCCAGACCCTAACAGTACCCCGCCCACAGCTTCCAGACCCTAACAGTACCCCACCCACAGCTTCCAGACCCTAACAGTACCCCACCCACAGCTTCCAGACCCTAACAGTACCCCACCCACAGCTCCAGACCGTAACAGTACCCCGCCCACAGCTTCCAGACCCTAACAGTACCCCACCCACAGCTTCCAGACCCTAACAGTACCCCACCCACAGCTTCCAGACCCTAACAGTAACCCACCCACAGCTTCCAGACCCTAACAGTACCCCACCCACAGCTTCCAGACCCTAACAGTACCCCACCCACAGCTTCCAGACCCTAACAGTACCCCACCCACAGCTTCCAGACCCTAACAGTACCCCACCCACAGCTTCCACACCCTAACAGTACCCCACCCACAGCTTCCAGACCCTAACAGTAACCCGCCCACAGCTTCCAGACCCTAACAGTAACCCGCCCACAGCTTCCAGACCCTAACAGTACCCCGCCCACAGCTTCCAGACCCTAACAGTACCCCGCCCACAGCTTCCAGACCCTAACAGTACCCCACCCACAGCTTCCAGACCCTAACAGTACCCCACCCACAGCTTCCAGACCCTAACAGTACCCCGCCCACAGCTTCCAGACCCTAACAGTACCCCCCCCCACAGCTTCCAGACCCTAACAGTACCCCACCCACAGCTTCCAGACCCTAACAGTACCCCACCCACAGCTTCCAGACCCTAACAGTACCCCACCCACAGCTTCCAGACCCTAACAGTACCCCACCCACAGCTTCCAGACCCTAACAGTACCCCACCCACAGCTTCCAGACCCTAACAGTACCCCACCCACAGCTTCCAGACCCTAACAGTACCCCACCCACAGCTTCCAGACCCTAACAGTACCCCACCCACAGCTTCCAGACCCTAACAGTAACCCAGTCACAGCTTCCAGACCCTAACAGTACCCCACCCACAGCTTCCAGACCCTAACAGTAACCCGCCCACAGCTTCCAGACCCTAACAGTACCCCGCCCACAGCTTCCAGACCCTAACAGTACCCCGCCCACAGCTTCCAGACCCTAACAGTACCCCACCCACAGCTTCCAGACCCTAACAGTACCCCACCCACAGCTTCCAGACCCTAACAGTATCCCACCCACAGCTTCCAGACCCTAACAGTACCCCACCCACAGCTTCCAGACCCTAACAGTATCCCACCCACAGCTTCCAGACCCTAACAGTACCCCACCCACAGCTTCCAGACCCTAACAGTACCCCACCCACAGCTTCCAGACCCTAACAGTACCCCACCCACAGCTTCCAGACCCTAACAGTACCCCACCCACAGCTTCCAGACCCTAACAGTAACCCACCCACAGCTTCCAGACCCTAACAGTACCCCACCCACAGCTTCCAGACCCTAACAGTACCCCACCCACAGCTTCCAGACCCTAACAGTACCCCACCCACAGCTTCCAGACCCTAACAGTACCCCACCCACAGCTTCCAGACCCTAACAGTACCCCACCCACAGCTTCCAGACCCTAACAGTACCCCACCCACAGCTTCCAGACCCTAACAGTACCCCACCCACAGCTTCCAGACCCTAACAGTAACCCACCCACAGCTTCCAGACCCTAACAGTACCCCACCCACAGCTTCCAGACCCTAACAGTACCCCGCCCACAGCTTCCAGACCCTAACAGTACCCCGCCCACAGCTTCCAGACCCTAACAGTACCCCGCCCACAGCTTCCAGACCCTAACAGTACCCCACCCACAGCTTCCAGACCCTAACAGTACCCCACCCACAGCTTCCAGACCCTAACAGTACCCCCACCCACAGCTTCCAGACCCTAACAGTACCCCACCCACAGCTTCCAGACCCTAACAGTAACCCACCCACAGCTTCCAGACCCTAACAGTAACCCACCCACAGCTTCCAGACCCTAACATTAACCCAGTCACGGCTTCCAGACCTTAACATCCCAGTCACGGCTTCCAGACGTTAACATTAACCCAGTCACAGCTTCCAGACCTTAACATCCCAGTCACAGCTTCCAGACCCTAACATTAACCCAGTCACGGCTTCCAGACCTTAACATCCCAGTCACGGCTTCCAGACCTTAACATTAACCCAGCTCTACGCTTCCAGACCCTAACATCCCAGTCACAGCTTCCAGACCCTAACATTAACCCAGTCACAGCTTCCAGACCCTAACATTAACCCAGTCACGGCTTCCAGACCTTAACATCCCAGTCACGGCTTCCAGACCCTAACATTAACCCAGTCACGGCTTCCAGACCTTAACATCCCAGTCACGGCTTCCAGACCTTAACATTAACCCAGCTCTACGCTTCCAGACCCTAACATTAACCCAGGACAGACAACAGCAGAATGATCCAGTATTCTCTCCTACCTACAGTGAGGGAAAAAAGTATTTGATCCCCTGCTGATTTTGTACGTTTGCCCACTGACAAAGAAATGATCAGTCAATAATTTTAATGGTAGGTTTATTTGAACAGTGAGAGACAGAATAACAACAACAAAAATCCAGAAAAACGCATGTCAAAAATTTTATAAATTGATTTGCATTTTAATGAGGGAAATAAGTATTTGACCCCTCTGCAAAACATGACTTAGTACTTGGTGGCAAAACCCTTGTTGGCAATCACAGAGGTCAGACGTTTTTTGTAGTTGGCCACCAGGTTTGCACACATCTCAGGAGGGATTTTGTCCCACTCCTCTTTGCAGATCTTCTCCAAGTCATTAAGGTTTCGAGGCTGACGTTTGGCAACTCAAACTTTCAGCTCCCTCCACAGATTTCCTATGGGATTAAGGTCTGGAGACTGGCTAGGCCACTCCAGGACCTCTATGTGCTTCTTCTTGAGCCACTCCTTTGTTGCCTTGTTTTTGGTCATTGTCATGCTGGAATACCCATCCACGACCCATTTTCAATGCCCTGGCTGAGGGAAGGAGGTTCTCACCCAAGATCTGACGGTACATGGCCCCATCCATCGTCCCTTTGATGCGGTGAAGTTGTCCTGTCCCCTTAGCAGAAAAACACCCCCAAAGCATAATGTTTCCATCTCCATGTTTGACGGTGGGGATGGTGTTCTTGGGGTCATAGGCAGCATTCGTCCTCCTCCAAACACGGCGAGTTGAGTTGATGCCAAAGAGCTCCATTTTGTTCTCATCTGACCACAACACTTTCACCCAGTTCTCCTCTGAATCATTCAGATGTTCATTGGCAAACTTCAGACGAACATGTATATGTGCTTTCTTGAGCATGGGGACCTTGCGGCCGCTGCAGGATTTCAGTCCTTCACGGCGTAGTGTGTTACCAATTGTTTTCTTGGTGACTATGGTCCCAGCTGCCTTGAGATCATTGACAAGATCCTCCCGTGTAGTTCTGGGCTGATTTCTCACCGTTCTCATGATCATTGCAACTACATGAGGTGAGATCTTGCATGGAGCCCCAGGCCGAGGGAGATTGATATTTCGTTTGTGTTTATTCCATTTGCGAATAATCGCAGCAACTGTTGTCACCTTCTCACCAAGCTGCTTGGCGATGGTCTTGTAGCCCATTCCAGCCTTGTGTAGGTCTACAATCTTGTCCCTGACATCATTGGAGAGCTCTTTGGTCTTGGCCATGGTGGAGAGTTTGAAATCTGATTGATTGATTGCTTCTGTGGACAGGTGTCTTTTATACAGGTAACAAACTGAGATTAGGAGCACTCCCTTTATGAGTGTGCTCTAATCTAAGCTTGTTACCTGTATAAAAGACACCTGGGAGACAGAAATCTTTCTGATTGAGAGGGGGTCAAATACTTATTTTCCTCATTAAAATGCAAATCAATTTATAACATTTTTGACATGCGTTTTTCTGGATGTTTTTGTTGTTATTCTGTCTCTAACTGTTCAAATTAACCTACCATTAAAATTATAGACTGATCATTTCTTTGTCAGTGGGAAAACGTACAAAATCAGCAGGGGATCAAATACTTTTTTCCCTCACTGTACTACCTCACTACTGAGCCATGCCCAGCTCTACGCTTCCAGACCCTAACAGTAACCCAGGACAGACAACAGCAGAATGATCCAGTATTCTCTCCTACCTACTACCTCACTACTGAGCCATGCCCAGCTCTACGCTTCCATTTTACATTTACATTTTAGTCATTTAGCAGACGCTCTTATCCAGAGCGACTTACAGGAGCAATTAGGGTTAAGTGCCTTGCTTAAGGGCACATCGACAGATTTTTCACCTAGTCAGCTTGGGGATTAGAACCAGCGACCTTTCGGTTACTGGCACAACGCTCTTACCCACTAAGCTACCTGCCGCCCTTCCAGACCCTAACAGTAACCCAGGACAGACAACAGCAGAATGATCCAGTATTCTCTCCTACCTACTACCTCACTACTGAGCCATGCCCAGCTCTACTCTGTTACCCTGATGTGAGACAGTATGGTTTGGTTTGGCATGATAGTGTGAAAACGGTATAGGAGTGTTGGACTGTACCGAGCTACTGTACCATAGATCAGGTCATGTAATATCCTCTTAGATAAGTCCTGAGTTCCCGGGGTCCCGTCCACCAAGGGTCTTTTCACAGTCCCCGGGTCCAGAACAAATTCAAGGAAACATACAGTATTATCCAGAGCCATGAGTGCATGGAACTCCCTTCCATCTCATATAGAGCAAGTGAACAGCAAACCTGGTTTCAAAAAACAAATAAAACAACACCTCACGGCACAACGCCTCTCCCCCATGTGACTTACTTGTTGTGTGTATGTACTGACATGTATGTGTAACTGATAGATGCACACACACACACACACACACACACACACACACACACACACACACACACACACACACACACACACACACACACACACACACACACACACACACACACACACACTACATGTTAATGTTTTTAAGTATTTTTTTTGGTCTGTGTCTTTTTCGTTACGTGTCGGACCCCAGTAAGACTAGCTGTCGCCATTGGTGTCGCTAATGGGGATCCTAATAAATCAAATCAATCCAGAGCAGTATAACAGCAACAGCGGTAGCTGCACCAGTTGAACTAAACTCAATGCGCTTTCTGACACAGACGTTACAACACACTGACAACTGGGTCATGAGACGGTAAGATAGGAAAGTGAAATGTGACATCACACATTTAGTCATGTTTTACTACAGTACAAGTCAAAAGATTGAACACCTACTCATTGAAGGCTTTTTCTTAATTTTTACTATTTTCTACATTGTAGAATAATAGAGAAGACATCAAAACTATGAAATAACACATATGGAATCATGTAGTAACCAAAAAAGTGTTAAACAAATCAAAATATATTTTATATTTGAGATTCTTCAAATAGCCACCATTTGCCTTGATGACAGCTTTGCACACTCTTGGCATTCTCTCAACCAGCTTCACCTGGAATGCTTTTCCAAAAGTCTTGAACGAGTTCCCACATATGCTGAGCACTTGTTGGCTGCTTTTCCTTCACTCTGCCGTCCGACTCATCCCAAACCATTTTAATTGGGTTAAGGTCGGGGGATTGTGGAGGCCAGGTCATCTGATGCAGCACTCCATTACTCTCCTTCTTGGTAAAATAGCACTTACACAGCCTGGAGGTATGTGGGGTCATTGTCCTGTTGAAAAACAAATTATAGTCCCACTAAGCCCAAACCAGATGGGATGGCATATCGCTGCAGAATGCTGTGGTAGCCATGCTGGTTAAATGTGCCTTGAATTCTTAATAAATCACAGACAGTGTCACCAGCAAAGCACCCCCACACCATCACACCTCCTCCTCCATGCTTTACGGTGGGAACTACACATGCAGAGATCATCCGTTCACCCACACCGCGTCTCACAAAGACATGGCTGTTGGAACCAACAATCTCTAATTTGGACTCCAGACCAAAGGACAAATTTCCACCAGTCTAATGTCCATTGCTCGTGTTTCTTGTCCCAAGCAGGTCTCTTCTTCTTATTGGTGTCCTTTAGTAGTGGTTTCTTTGCAGCAATTCAACCATGAAGGCCTGATTCACACAGTCTCCTCTGAACAGTTGATGTTGAGATGTGTCTGTTACTTGAACTCTGTGAAGCATTTATTTGGGCTGCAATTTCTGAGGCTGGTAACTCTAATGAACTTATCCTCTGCAGCAGAGGTAACTCTGGGTCTTCCATTCCTGTGGCGGTCCTCATGAGAGCCAGCTTCATCATAGCGCTTTATGGTTTTTGAAACTGCACTTGAAGAAACTTTAAAAGTTCTTGAAATCTTCCGTATTGACTAACCTTCATGTCTTCAAGTAATGATGACCTGTCGTTTCTCTTTGCTTATTTGAGCTGTTCTTGCCATAATATGGACTTGGTCTTTTACCAAATAGGGCTATCTTCTGTAACCCCCCCCCCCCCCCCCCCTTGTCACAACACGACTGATTGTCTCAACCGCATTAAGAAGGAAATAAATTCCACAAATTAACTTTTCAGAAGGCACAGCTGTTAATTGAAATGCATTCCAGGTGACTACCTCATGAAACTGGTTGAGAGAATGCCAAGAGTGTGCTAAGGGTGGCTATATAAAATATATTCTGATTTGTTTTACACTTTTTTGGTTACTACATGATTCCATATGTGTTATTTCATGGTTTTGATGTATTCACTATTATTCTACAATGTAAACAATTGTAAAAATAAAGAAAAACCCTTGAATGAGTAGGTGTGTCCAAACTTTTGACTGGTAGTGTACATCTCCTGTTATTGAACATCACACATCTAGTCACGTTTTACTCCATCTCCTGTAATGTGTATTGAACATCACACATCTAGTGTGGTCCCGTGGTCCTCTGTAGCTCAGCTGGTAGAGCACAGCGTTTGTAACGCCAAGGTAGTGGGTTCGATCCCCGGGACCACCCATACACAAAAAATGTATGCACGCATGACTGTAAGTCGCTTTGGATAAAAGCGTCTGCTAAATGGCATATTATTTTATTATTATAGTCATGTTATCACAACACTGTGGTTTTCTATTACATAACACTATTCATACCACTAAAAATTGTTTTTCCCTTCCAAAAGAAAGAAGGTATAGAAACTGAACAAAGGTTAAATAACCCCTAGAGGAGAACTACATGAAGGTGTAACGGCTAAACATTATTTTATATTCTGTTTTGGTACATGTTTATTTTGAATGCTTTGCTTTGATATTTGTCCCCTTTTCAGTATAAGTAAATGTTACCTTCTTTCTAAACCTTCTTTCTTGTGGAAGGGAAAAACACTTTCAGCGGTATGAATAGTGTTATGTAAAAATCCCAAGGTGTTATGATAACATGACTAGGTGTGTCATGTAGAGCAGTCAATGCTCAGTTTATCTGACCCAGATATCGTCAGTGGTGGGATAAATATTCTGCATTTGAAAGATTGGTCCGACTTAACAATTTATACAAGGCTTTATATAGATTACATGAAAGGGGATTGTATGCTATATAAAGCTTTAAAGCACCACAAAATAAAATATATTGTTTTCAGCTGAAAGACGATGCCCAGAGCTTAGACACGATGTTGCACAACAATTTAAATCATTAAGTCATCGTTTCAGTCAAGGTATGATACATTTAGTCTTGAAGTGGGAAATCCAAAGTGGGAACTTCAGATATTTTCTGTGTCAATGCCGTGTGTTTCCCCTATGAGATGATGTGCTAATACTTTTCATACAACATTTCTTTTCACCGCTGGGTTTTATTTGAATGTTACCACCCTGCAAAGTTCTTCCTATTCGCGAGTCGCGACAGAGCTGAGCCAAACAGCCTTTCTACGTCCACACTTAGGCGCCTGAGCCATGGAGCAAATTAAAATAGTGTGCGCAAAATTATCATAATCCATTGAATAGTTTTTAAAGTTTCACTTATTTTTGAGCTAGTCTGTATTAAATATATATAAATTATATACAGTATATGACCATTTTATGGTATAATTGCGTGATATCATTGCATTTTGCAACCCTGCTCCCCACCGTCGACCCAAGATGAATGGTTTTGACCACTAAATGCGCCACTGCTTTGATTGGTGCCGTTAGAAACAAAAAGTGTTTATCCTATAATGAAAACACACCCGCAAAATAACATTTTGGAAACTTGTTTATCTATTTTGTTGAGCTGTTGGCACATCTATTGGTGTTTTGTGTTCGATGTGCTCAGGGTAATGTTACATAGACATTTGCGATGTACATCATGAGCAAAGTCATTGTAGCCTATCATTTCACTTCCCCTGTGAGAACCATATGCACAGGCTGACTTTGCTTTGCTGTACCGCAGCCGAATAGTCTGCCAACAGCCTACCAAAAGTTGCACCTTGTCTATTACAATGTAGAAAAACATCTCTATCCCAAACCGTTCAATAGTTATCTATATTACCAGAGCTTCACCAACACATCTCTATCCCAAACCGTTCGATAATTTTTTGGAAGATGCCAAACTTTGGAGATAACAATAAATGGCGAAGTCAAAGATACCATCTGGTGTCACCTATCCATCTGGTTTCCTCTATCCATCTGGTTTCCTCTATCCATCTGGTTTCCCCTATCCATCTGGTTTCCCCCTATCCATCTGGTTTCCCCTATCCATCTGGTTTCCCCCTATCCATCTGGTTTCCCCCTATCCATCTGGTTTCCTCTATCCATCTGGTTTCCCCCTATCCATCTGGTTTCCCCTATCCATCTGGTTTCCCCTATCCATCTGGTTTCCCCCTATCCATCTGGTTTCCCCTATCCATCTGGTTTCCCCCTATCCATCTGGTTTCCCCTATCCATCTGGTTTCCCCTATCCATCTGGTTTCCCCTATCCATCTGGTTTCCCCTATCCATCTGGTTTCCCCTATCCATCTGGTTTCCCCCTATCCATCTGGTTTCCCCTATCCATCTGGTTTCCCCCTATCCATCTGGTTTCCCATATCCATCTGGTTTCCCCTATCCATCTGGTTTCCCCTATCCATCTGGTTTCCCCTATCCATCTGGTTTCCCCCTATCCATCTGGTTTCCCCCTATCCATCTGGTTTCTCCTATCCCATCCTGGTTTCCCCTATCCATCTGGTTTCCCCTATCCATCTGGTTTCCCCTATCCATCTGGTTTTCCCCTAACCATCTGGTTTCCCCTATCCATCTGGTTTCCCCTAACCATCTGGTTTCCCCTATCCATCTGGTTTCCCCCTATCCATCTGGTTTCCCCTATCCATCTGGTTTCCCCTATCCATCTGGTTTCCCCTATCCATCTGGTTTCCCCCTATCCATCTGGTTTCCCCCTATCCATCTGGTTTCCCCTATCCATCTGGTTTCCCCTATCCATCTGGTTTCCCCCTATCCATCTGGTTTCCCCTATCCATCTGGTTTCCCCTATCCATCTGGTTTCCCCTATCCAACTGTTTATGACAAATCCGGTACTAGAACCAGCCATATACTAGCCAGCTGGTTATTATTTTGAATACGATTTAGTTAAAAAGAAAACAGGTTAGCAAAGATAGCTAGCTAGCTAGATAAGGTTAGCATGCTAGCTAGATAAGGTTAGCATGCTAGCTAGATAAGGTTAGCATGCTAGCTAGATAAGGTTAGCATGCTAGCTAGATAAGGTTAGCATGCTAGCTAGATAAGGTTAGCATGCTAGCTAGCTACACTGACAGCTGTCAGGGCCCAGTTTGTTGTTATTTCTCCACTCCAAGTGGAAATCACCTTGACGTTCCCATCCCCCCAATTCATGAATATGTATTAGGAGTCCTGTGTCATTCTTTGGAGGTGGAACCCAAACGAGCATTTACGCTCTAGGACAGGAATTACATCGAAATAGGGGAAGTCTATTTAACGTGGCACTGAAAGATATAACAGAAGGTTCCTACTTTCCACTTCCTGTACATACAGCGGTTCGACTCAGCCGGAGGAGCTTTATATGTATATGCTGTATTTCTAGTCAAGGCTCATCCTATGCCTTCAGAATGCATTCACACCCCTTGACTTATTCCATATTTAGTTAGTGTTACAAAGTGGGATTAAAATGGATTTAATCGAAACAATTCTGTCAATGATCTACACAAAATATTCTGTAATGTCAAAGTGGAAGAAAAATTCTAACATTTGTAAAAGATTTATGAAAAATAAAGCACTAACATATCTTGATTAGATAAGAATTCAACCCCCTGTGTCAATACATTTTAGAATCACCTTTGACGGTGATTACAGTTGTGAGTCTTTCTGGGTAAGTCTCTAAGAGCTTTGCACACCTGGATTGTGCAATATTTGCACTCTTAAAAAAATTATTCAAGCTCTGTCAAGTTGGTTGTTGCTAGACAGCAATTTTCAAGTCTTGCTATAGATTTTCAAGCTGATTGAAGTCAACACTGTAACTAGGCCTCGCAGGAACATTCAATGTCGTCTTGGTACGTAACTCCAGTGTATATTTGGCCTTGTGTTTTAGGTTATTGTCCTGCTGAAAGGTAAATTTGTCTCCCAGTGTTTGTTGGAAATCAGACTGAACCAGGTTTTCCTCTAGGATTTTGCCTGTGCTTAGCTCTATTCCGTTTCTTTTTATCCTAAAAAACTCCCTAGTCCTTGCCGATGACAAGCATACCCATAACATGATGCAGCCACCACCATGCTTGAAAATATGAAGAGTGGTACTCAGTGATGTGTTGTGTTGGATTTGCCCCAAACATAATGCTTTGCATTCAGGACATAAAGTTAATTTCTTTGCCAAATTTTTTGCAGTTTTACTTTAGTGCCTTATTGCAAACAGTATGCATGTTTTGGAATATTTTGTACAGGCTTCCTTCTTTTCACTCTGTCAATTAGGTTAGTATTGTGGAGTCAGTACAATGTTGTTGATCCATCCTCAGTTTTCTCCTATCACAGCCATTAATCTCTGTAACTGTTTGAAAGTCACCATTGGCCTCATGGTGAAATCCCTGAACGGTTTCCTTCCTCTTCGGCAACTGAGTTAGGAAGGACGCCTGTATCTTTGTAGTGATCTATTCATATATTGTCCATTTTGTCCATTCTGTCTATAAATACTATTTATATATATATATATATATATATATATATATATATATATATATATATATATATATATATATATATATATATTCCAAACACTGATATTGCTCGTTCTGATATTTTGTAATTTTTGGGATTATGTGTGTATTGTTATTTTATTGCTAGGTATTACTCCACTGTTGGAGCTAGAAACATAAGCATTTTGCTGCACCTGTGATAACATCTGCAAATCTGTGTAGGCGACCAATAAACTTATATTTTTTAGATTGAACGTTCCCTCAACCAACGTGGCCTGTTTGACTTCAGCGCTAAATTAAGCCCAATCATAATCAAATCAGCCTCACTTCAGACAATGCGGCGGAGGCACAACAAGGCAAAGTTTTGACAGTGACCATTCATTAATTTGTTCATTAAAGTAAGAATGCTGTTCTGCCATTCACCATTTGACAGAGAATGCAGAATGAATGCTGTGTCTAAGGAACAGGCTGAGGGGGAGTAACTAGACTACATTAGTGTGTGTGTGTGTGTGTGTGTGTGTGTGTGTGTGTGTGTGTGTGTGTGTGTGTGTGTGTGTGTGAGAGTGTGTGTGTGAGTGTGTGAGTGTGTGTGTGTGTGTGTGTGTGTGTGTGTGTGTGTGTGTGTGTGTGTGTGTGTGTGTGTGTGTGTGTGTGTGTGTGTGAGTGAGTGAATTGGTTGAGGGGGCTGAGACTGGATGAGGAGGTTCTGCGTTCCAAATGGCCCCCTATTCCCTGTGTAGTGCTCTACCCTATGGGCCCTGGTCGAAAGTAGTGCACTATATAGGGTGTAATTCGAGACACAGCCAAAGGTTTCACATTTTCCATTTGGGATACAGCCTAGCTTGCCAACTAAAAGCCTTGTCACTGAATACTCCTCCTAAACGTTAATTCTCCTTCCTAAGTTAATATTTACCTTGGTGGGTGATAGCAGGGCATGCGTTGGCAAGTTGTGCCTTGTAACTTCGGGTCATAAAACTTTAGGTCTGTCTCCCAAATGGCACCCTACTCCGGTACTCCCTATATATAGTGAACTACTTTTTACCAGGGCCCATAGGGAACTATGTATGGAATAGGGTG
Organism: Coregonus sp. 'balchen'; assembly: GCA_902810595.1. Taxonomy (NCBI): domain Eukaryota; kingdom Metazoa; phylum Chordata; class Actinopteri; order Salmoniformes; family Salmonidae; genus Coregonus; species Coregonus sp. 'balchen'. The sequence continues at coordinate 44,020,362 of LR778283.1, forward strand.
ACATTTAGGACAAAGTCCAGGCGTCGTGGCAGGCAGGGGGAAGGATCAGGTCTAGGGAATAGGAAGTAGGAGTGGCAGGCAGGGGGGAAGGATCAGGTCTAGGGAATAGGAAGTAGGAGTGGCAGGTAGGGGGAAGGATCAGGTCTAGGGAATAGGAAGTAGGAGTGGCAGGCAGTGGGGAAGGATCAGGTCTAGGGAATAGGAAGTAGGAGTGGCAGGCAGGGGGGAAGGATCAGGTCTAGGGAATAGGAAGTAGGAGTGGCAGGTAGGGGGAAGGATCAGGTCTAGGGAATAGGAAGTAGGAGTGGCAGGCAGGGGGAAGGATCAGGTCTAGGGAATAGGAAGTAGGAGTGGCAGGCAGGGGGAAGGATCAGGTCTAGGGAATAGGAAGTAGGAGTGGCAGGCAGGGGGGAAGGATCAGGTCTAGGGAATAGGAAGTAGGAGTGGCAGGCAGGGGGGAAGGATCAGGTCTAGGGAATAGGAAGTAGGAGGAAACAAGTTAGGTGACAGTTATAAGCTTTCCGCTGTTGAAGGCTCGAAGTGGGAGTAGATTTATCTGGCAAGCAAGAGGCGTCTGGCAATAGAGAGGCGTTCCTATCCGCAGGGGTGTTTGAGCATCCCGAGAGGAGCAGAGAGACCGAGAAACATTGCTTGAAATGCCGTGGTACCATTCTAATGCAGCTCTTCCCTGAGCTTTCCCAAACACTTTTAGATTATGTTCCAAATCACACCCTATTCCCTACATAGTGCACTACTTTTGACCAGGGCTCTGGTCAGAAGTAGTTCACTATAGGGAATAGGGTGTCATTTCGGATGCATGTAGCCTTTATCATTTGCGTTTTCTTTTTCTCTGCATCACTTTTTCTTTTCTAAGCAGCAACCATCATGTTTGCCCAGGATTCAGGACTGAGAGCGTGTTGGAAGAAGCTTTAGAAGCAGAGACTACGTTTATAACAATTTACCACAGTTGGTGACAGGTTAGCTGCTAGCTGTTAGCTGCTAGCTTGAGTTACCTGGCTTCCTTTAGGCTAGCTGTTAGCTGCTTCCTTTAGGCTAGCTGTTAGCTGCTTCCTTAAGGCTAGCTGTTAGCTGCTTCCTTTAGGCTAGCTGTTAGCTGCTTCCTTTAGGCTAGCTGTTAGCTGCTTCCTTTAGGCTAGCTGTTAGCTGCTTCCTTTAGGCTAGCTGTTAGCTGCTTCCTTTAAACTAGCTGTTAGCTGCTTCCTTTAGGCTAGCTGTTAGCTGCTTCCTTTAGGCTAGCTGTTAGCTGCTTCCTTTAAGCTAGCTGTTAGCTGCTTACTTTAGGCTAGCTGTTAGCTGCTTCCTTTAGGCTAGCTGTTAGCTGCTTCCTTTAAGCTAGCTGTTAGCTGCTTACTTTAGGCTAGCTGTTAGCTGCTTCCTTTAGGCTAGCTGGTCATAATGCAGGACAAAAAAAAAAATGAAATAAATAAATAATACACAACACTTAGCATATGCTTTTATGAACCCCCCACCTTGGTGTTGCCAGTGCTTGGAGTTGTCTTACCAACTTAGCCACACAGTACAGAACATATAGGTGTTTTCAACTAGTACAGAACATACTGTAGATGTTGCCACATCAAGGTCATAAGAGTAACCCTGAGAGCACAGTTAGAGAGCACAGTGAGAGGAGCACAGTGAGAGGAGCACAGTGAGAGGAGCACAGTGAGATGAGCACAGTGAGATGAGCACAGTGAGAGGAGCACAGTGAGAGGAGCACAGTTAGAGGAGCACAGTGAGAGAGCACAATTAGAGGTGAAAGGGCGACAGGTAACCGGAAAAAGGACGCTGGATTGAATACCTGAGCCGGCAAGGTGAAAAATCTGTCGATGTGCCCTTGAACAAGGCAATTAATCCTAATTTGCTCCAGGGGCGCCGTACTACTATGGCTGACCCTGTAAAACAACAAAATTTCCCTGCACCTATCCGATGTATGTGACAATAAAACATTTGAAAAAAAGACACCCCTTATCTCTTTCATACAGGCATGAACCTTTCTCCAGCAGTGATGAGGGTGAAGTGTTTTCCTATGTTGCGGTACCTCGTCTCCTCAGGGTTTATGTTTCCTCAGCTATATTCTACTGATTCTCCTATTCACTGATGTCATTAATATGCTCAGTTTCAGACACCAATTCCCATTTCAAATGTAATCTTTGTTGGTTAGAGAGTCAGGCTGCTGTTCAGCGCCAGAACGTGCTTCTATTGTGTTCCTTCTAAATGTTTTACATTGAAGTCATTTAGCAGACGCAATTAGGGTTAAGTGCCTTGCTCAAGGGCACATCGACAGATTTTTCACCTAGTCGGCTCGGGGATTAGAACCAGCGACCTTTCGGTTACTGGCACAACGCTCTTACCCACTAAGCTACCTGGCTCCATAGTGACTCCCCCCCGCAAGGACATTATTTTCAATAAACAAGTATTAAAGGACACAGTACCTTGGCAATGCATTGTTCTATGGGGTTCGTTCAAGTCCACAGTACACACACACACATAAATACATTGACTGCATCCCAAATGGCACCCTATTCCCTACATAGAGGCACTACACTTGACCAGAGCCCTGTGGGACGTGGACAAAAAGTGGTGCTTTATGTAGGGAATCGGGTGCCATGTGGAACGCAGCACACAGACCTAACTTGTGTTGTTACTATTGAGTACAGAACAATAGACATTAACTCATGTTATGTCATAAGAGGTTTATATAAAAAAAAAAAATCCCTGAAGAGAAGCATTTAAAATGAGGTTGAGTCAGGGAACTAAGAGCTTCAGCATTCACTAAATTAACCTCGGCCTACTTTTGAGCCCCTTCCACTTAGAGGGATCCTTGTGCTGTGTTGCTGTGTCGGGAGATAACCAACCAACTGCCTTGTTATCAGAACACCATTCGTTGTTGCTAAGCCGCTTTCCTTCAGCACATGAATAAATGTTGGTACAACGACCAACTGACTAATAGAAAGCATGCTAGCAGATACCATAGACTTCCAGTCATTGCGCTAACGCTAGTTAGCATTGACTCACGAAACGACCTTTAAACTTCCTTCATACTGGACACAGAGACATAAAAATGGTATCCCACGGGTTCATCTGACTCCAGGGAAGTATCCCACACTTAACAAGGCTTTGTATTAGTCAGTTATTTATTTATGTGCTGAGGAAAGTGGCTTAACAACAACGAGTTGTGTTCTGTAACAAGGCAGTTGGTTGGTTATCTCCGACACAGCAACACAATACATGTACCTCAGGACATATAGACTAGAATAGCCAATAGCCCATGGACATGAGCAGCGTGACGAACCAATCACAGGAGGTGAAGTAGATCAGGACTCTATCCTGGCCATGTGAAATGAAAATTCTGGGGCCTAAAGAAATGTGGTTTTTACTTGTCAGATCACATACACAATAAGAACTATCTATGAGCATTATAAGTAGAAAGAGACAACGTCATGGTACAATGTTTCCACCTTGTCCCTGATCCTCTACTATGTTTATTTATTGTAAAATAAATCACTTCACTGTGTTAACCTCCATACGGCTCCTCCTAACAAACCAATACACCCACTATGGTCTCCACAGAGCACCCCCTAACAAACCAATATACCCACTATGGTCTCCACAGAGCACATCCTAACAAACCAATACACCCACTATGGTCTCCACAGAGCACCTCCTAACAAACCAATACACCCACTATGGTCTCCACAGAGCACCTCCTATCACACCAATACACCCACTATGGTCTCCACAGAGCACCCCCTAACAAACCAATTCACCCACTATGGTCTCCACAGAACACCTCCTAACAAACCAATACACCCACTATGGTCTCCACAGAGCACCTCCTAACAAACCAATACACCCACTATGGTCTCCACAGAGCACCTCCTAACAAACCAATACACCCACTATGGTCTCCACAGACCACCCCCTAACAAACCAATACACCCACTATGGTCTCCACAGACCACCCCCTAACAAACCAATACACCCACTATGGTCTCCACAGACCACCCCCTAACAAACCAATACACCCACTATGGTCTCCACAGACCACCCCCTAACAAACCAATACACCCACTATGGTCTCCACAGACCACCCCCTAACAAACCAATACACCCACTATGGTCTCCACAGAGCACCTCCTAACAAACCAATACACCCACTATGGTCTCCACAGAGCACCTCCTAACAAACCAATACACCCACTATGGTCTCCACAGAGCACCCCTCCTCCCATCACACCACCTCGCAGTGCCTGTTTGTACTGTCTGCACACACACACACACAAACACACAAAACACAACACACACACACAACACACACACCTCAGAGGTGCCGACTGGATCCTTGTCTGTCCACTAAGCTTGGTTTTTGGGGGCTTGTATCCTTTAAAGTACAACACATTGACTTTGAGAGCAGAGCGCGCACATTAATAAGGGTTGAGTCCCAAATGGCACCCTATTCCCTATGTAGTGCACTACTTTTGACCAGAGACCTATGGGCCCTGGGCCCTGTAAAGGGAATATGGTGTAATTTGGGACTCAACCCTGAAACAGTATCAACAGGGATTTGAGTTCCTCCCTGCTCTAATCACTTAGGTGTAATTAAACAAGACAATGAATCTCCCAGCGTCAGATCTCACGTCCTGTAGTAAGCAGGGTTCAGGGAGATGTGTACTGTAACAATTGTGTGTGTGTGTGTGTGTGTGTCTGTGTGTGTGTGTGTGTGTGTGTGTGTCTGTGTGTGTGTCTGCTCAGAATATGAATAGGCCTAATTAAAGAACGAATAGTCTATATTAGTCTGAACTCAATGTGAAACATATTTTTTGTATTTGGTATTTTTTGTATTTTATTAGGATCTCCATTAGCTGTTGGTATTTTATTAGGATCTCCATTAGCTGTTGGTATTTTATTAGGATCTCCATTAGCTGTTGGTATTTTATTAGGATCTCCATTAGCTGTTGGTATTTTATTAGGATCTCCAATAGCTGTTGGTATTTTATTAGGATCTCCATTAGCTGTTGGTATTTTATTAGGATCTCCATTAGCTGTTGGTATTTTATTAGGATCTCAATTAGCTTTTGGTATTTTTTGTATTTTATTAGGATCTCCATTAGCTGTTGCAAAAGCAGCAGCTACTCTTCCTGGGGTCCACACAGAACATGAAACATGACATAATACAGAACATTAATAGACAAGAACAGCTCAAGGACAGAACTACATCAATTTAAAAATGGCACACGTAGTCTACATATCAATACATACAGATACAATCTAGGTCAAACAGGGGAGAGGTGTTGCTTCACTGTATCTGTTTTTCTGTTTTTTGAAACCAGGTTTGCTGTTCATTTGAGCAATATGAGATGGAAGGGAGTTCCATGCAATAATGGCTCTATATAATACTGTACACTTTCTGTACATTTGTTCTGGATTTGGGGACTGTGAAAAGACCCTTGGTGGCATATCGAGACCTCTTCAACAGCATCCTGGGAGTGTAACAACTCAGGACCTCTTCAACAGCATCCTGGGAGGGTAACAACTCAGGACCTCTTCAACAGCATCCTGGGAGGGTAACAACTCAGGACCTCTTCAACAGCATCCTGGGAGGGTAACAACTCAGGACCTCTTCAACAGCATCCTGGGAGGGTAACAACTCAGGACCTCTTCAACAGCATCCTGGGAGGGTAACAACTCAGGACCTCTTCAACCAGCATCCTGGGAGGGTAACAACTCAGGACCTCTTCAACAGCATCCTGGCGAGGGTAACAACTCAGTTAACCTCTTCAACAACAGCATCCTGGGAGGGTAACAACTCAGGACCTCTTCAACAAGCATCCTGGGAGGGTAACAACTCAGGACCCCTCTTCAACAGCATCCTGGGAGGGGTAACAACTCAGGACCTCTTCAAACAGCATCCTGGGAGGGTAACCAACTCAGGACCTCTTCAACACAGCATCCTGGGAGGGTAACAAACTCAGGGACCTTTTCAAAACAGCATCCTGGGAGGGTCAACAACTCAGGACCCTCTTCACAACAGCATCCTGGGAGGGTAACACTCAGGACCTCTTCAACAGCATCCTGGGAGGGGTAACAACTCAGGACCTCTTCAACAGCATCCTGGGGAGGGTAACAACTCAGGACCATCTTCAAACAGCATCCTTGGGAGGGTAACACTCAGGACCTCTTCCAACAGCATCCGGGAGGGTAACAACTCAGGACCTCTTCAACAGTCATCCATGGGAGGGTAACAACTCAGGACCTCTTCAACAGCATCCTGGTGAGGGGTAACCGGTAAAAAACTCAGGGACCTTTTCAACAGCATCCTGGGAGGGTAACAACTAAGGACCCCTCTTCAACAACAGTCATCCTGGGAGGGTAACAAGCTCAGGACCTCTTCAACAGCATCCTGGGAGGTTAACAACAACTCAGGAACCCATCTTCAAACAGCATCCTGGGAGGGTAACAACTCCAGGACCTCTTCAAACAGCATCCTGGGAGGTGTAACAACTCAGGGACCTTCTTCACAACAGGCATCCTGGGAGGGTAACAACTCAGGACCTCTTCAACAGCATCCTGGGAGGGTAACAACTCAGGACCTTTTCAACAGCCTCCTGGGAGGGTAACAACTCAGGACCTCTTCAATAGCATCCTGGGAGTGTAACAATTCAGGGACTGTTTATCCACTGTCTAATGAGCTCTGTGTTGGACTGTGTTAGGGTGGCAGGTAGCCTAGCGGTTAGAAAGGATGGCCAGCAACCTGCCAAAATCTGTCAGGATGGTAGCCTAGCGGTTAAGAGCATTGGGCCAGTAACCGAAAGGTTGCTGGTTCAAATCCCGAGCCGACTAGATGAACAATCTGCCAATGTACCCTTGAGCAAGGCACTTAACCCTAATTGCTCCTGTAAGTCACTCTGGATAAGAGAGTCTGCTAAATGACTAAAATGTACAAATGTAAGTGAGCTGGCAACTCTCCAGTATGTGTCTTTCAGAGGGGTTGGGATGAAGCGGATGTCAAATTTCTGTTGGACCTTGAGTACAAATGACGAATAAATGGATCTTCATCTTAAGACTGTGAGCTGGACTAGCTGGGAGCTGGACAAGTTGTGAGTTGAATTAGCTGTGTGTTGGACTAGCTGTGAGTTGACTAGCTGGACTAAATGTGAGCTGGACTAGTTGGAATAGCTGTGAGTTGGACTAGCTGTGAGTTGGACTAGTTGGACTAGCTGGACCATCTGTGAGTTGGACTAGCTGGGAGCTGGACTAGCTGAACAAGTTGTGAGTTGAACTAGATGTGTGTTCGACTAGCTGTAAGTTGGACTAGCTGGACTAGCTGGACCATCTGTGAGTTGGACTAGCTGTGAGTTGGCCTAGCTGTGAGTTGGACTAGCTGGACTAGCTGTGAGTTGGACTAGCTGGACTAGCTGTGAGTTGGACTAGCTGTGAGTTGGACTAGCTGGACTAGCTGTGAGTTGGATTAGCTGGACAAGCTGTGAGTTGGACTAGCAGGACTAGCTGTGAGTTGGATAGCTGTGAGTTGGACTAGCTGGACTAGCTGGACCATCTGTGAGTTGGACTAGCTGTGAGTTGGCCATTCTGTGAGTTGGACTAGCTGGACTAGCTTTGAGTTGGACTAGCTGTGTGTTGAACTAGCAGTGAGCTGGACTAGTGGGACTAGCTGTGTGTTGGAATAGCTGGACTAGCTGTGTGTTGGACTAGCTGTGAGTTGGACTAGCTGGACTAGCTGGACCATCTGTGATTTGGACTAGCTGTGAGTTGGCCTAGCTGTGAGTTGGACTAGCTGGACTAGCTGTGAGTTGGACTAGCTGGACTAGTTGTGAGTTGGACTAGCTGGACTAGCTGTGAGCTGGACTAGCTGTGAGTTGGACTAGCTGTGAGTTGGACTAGCTGGACTAGCTGTGAGTTGGACTAGCAGGACTAGCTGTGAGTTGGACTAGCTGGACTAGCTGTGAGTTGGACTAGCAGGACTAGCTGTGAGTTGGACTAGCTGTGAGTTGGACTAGATGGACTAGCTGGACCATCTGTGAGTTGGACTGGCTGTGAGTTGGACTAGCTGTGAGTTGGACTAGCTGGACAAGCTGTGAGTTGGAATGGCTGGACTAGCTGTGAGTTGGACTAGCTGTGAGTTGGACTAGCTGGACTAGCTGGACCATCTGTGAGTTGGACTAGCTGTAGTTGGACTAGCTGTGAGTTGGACTAGCTGTGAGTTGGACTAGCTGGACTAGCTGTGAGTTGGACAAGCAGGACCATCTGTGAGTTGGACTAGCTGTGAGTTGGACTAGCTGGACTAGCTGTGAGTTGGACTAGCAGGACTAGCTGTGAGTTGGACTAGCTATGAGTTGGACTAGCTGGACCATCTGTGATTTGGACTAGCAGTGAGTTGGCCTAGCTGGACTAGCTGTGAGTTGGACTAGCTGGACTAGCTGTGAGTTGGACTAGCTGTGAGTTGGACTAGCTGGACCATCTGTGATTTGGACTAGCTGTGAGTTGGCCTAGCTAGACTAGCTGTGAGTTGGACTAGATGGACTAGCTGTGAGTTGGACTAGCTGGACCATCTGTGAGTTGGACTAGCTGTGAGTTGGCCAAGCTGTGAGTTGGACTAGCTGGACGAGCTGTGAGTTGGAATGGCTGGACTAGCTGTGAGTTGGACTAGCTGTGAGTTGGACTAGCTGGACCATCTGTGAGTTGGACTAGCTGTGAGTTGGACTAGCTGTGAGTTGGACTAGCTGGACTAGCTGTGAGTTGGACTAGCAGGACTAGCTGTGAGTTGGACTAGCAGGACTAGCTGTGAGTTGGACTAGCTGTGAGATGGACTAGCTGGACTAGCTGGACCATCTGTGAGTTGGATTAGCTGTGAGTTGGCCTATCTGTGAGTTGGACTGGCTGGACGAGCTGTGATTTGGAATGGCTGGACTAGCTGTGAGTTGGACTAGCTGTGAGTTGGACTAGCTGGACCATCTGTGATTAGGACTAGCTGTGAGTTGGACTAGCTGGACTAGCTGTGAGTTGGACTAGCAGGACTAGCTGTGAGTTGGACTAGCAGGACTAGCTGTGAGTTGGACTAGCTGTGAGATGGACTAGCTGGACTAGCTGGACCATCTGTGAGTTGGATTAGCTGTGAGTTGGCCTATCTGTGAGTTGGACTGGCTGGACGAGCTGTGATTTGGAATGGCTGGACTAGCTGTGAGTTGGACTAGCTGTGAGTTGGACTAGCTGGACCATCTGTGAGTTGGACTAGCTGTGAGTTGGACTAGCTGTGAGTTGGACTAGCTGGACTAGCTGTGAGTTGGACTAGCTGGACGAGCTGTGAGTTGGACTAGCTGGACGAGCTGTGAGTTGGACTAGCTGTGAGTTGGACTAGCTGGACCATCTGTGAGTTGGACAAGCTGTGAGTTGGCCTAGCTGTGAGTTGGCCTTGCTGGACGAGCTGTGAGTTGGAATGGCTGGACTAGCTGTGAGTTGGACTAGCTGGACTAGCTGGACCATCTGTGAGTTGGACTAGCTGTGAGTTGGCCTAGCTGTGAGTTGGACTAGCTGGACTAGCTATGAGTTGGACTAGCTGAACTAGCTGTGAGTTGGACTAGCTGAACTAACTGTGAGTTGGACTAGCTGAACTAGCTGTGAGTTGGACTAGCTGGACTAGCTGGACCATCTGTCAGTTGGCCTAGCTGTGAGCTGGACTAGCTGGGAGTTGGAGTAGCTGGGAGCTGGAGTAGCTGGGAGCTGGACTAGCTGGACAAGTTGGACTAGCTGGACAAGTTGGACTAGCTGTGAGTTGAACTAGCTGTGTGTTGGACTAGCTGGGAGTTGGACTAGCTGGACGAGCTGTGAGTTGGACTAGCTGGACTAGCTGTGAGTTGGACTAGCTGTGAGTTGGAATAGCTGGACTAGCTGGACCATCTGTGAGTTGGACTAGCTGTGAGTTGGACTAGCTGTGAGTTGGACTAGCTGGACTAGCTGTGAGTTGGACTAGCTGTGAGTTGGAATAGCTGGACTAGCTGGACCATCTGTGAGTTGGACTAGCTGTGAGTTGGACTAGCTGTGAGTTGGACTAGCTGGACTAGCTGTGAGTTGGACTAGCTGGACGAGCTGTGAGTTGGACTAGCTGGACGAGCTGTGAGTTGGACTAGCTGGACGAGCTGTGAGTTGGACTAGCTGGACTAGCTGTGAGTTGGACTAGCTGTGAGTTGGACTAGCTGGACTAGCTGGACCATCTGTGAGTTGGACTAGCTGTGAGTTGGCCTAGCTGTGAGTTGGACTTGCTGGACGAGCTGTGAGTTGGAATGGCTGGACGAGCTGTGAGTTGGACTAGCTGTGAGTTGGACTAGCTGGACTAGCTGGACTAGCTGTGAGTTGGCCTAGCTGTGAGTTGGACTAGCTGGACTAGCTGGACCATCTGTGAGTTGGACTAGCTGTGAGTTTGCCTAGCTGTGAGTTGGACTAGCTGGACGAGCTGTGAGTTGGAATGGCTGGACTAGCTGTAAGTTGGACTAGCTGTGAGTTGGACTAGCTGGACTAGCTGGACCATCTGTGATTTGGACTAGCTGTGAGTTGGCCTAGCTGTGAGTTGGACTAGCTGTGAGTTGGACTAGCTGGACGAGCTGTGAGTTGGAATAGCAGGACTAGCTGTGAGTTGGACTAGCTGGACTAGTTGTGAGTTGGACTAGCTGGACTAGCTGTGAGTTGGACTAACTGGACTAGCTGTGAGTTGGACTAGCTGTGAGTTGGACTAGCTGGACTAGCTGTGAGTTGGACTAGCTGTGAGTTGGACTAGCTGGACTAGCTGGACCATTTGTGAGTTGGACTAGCTGTGAGTTGGCCTAGCTGTGAGTTGGACTAGCTGGACGACCTGTGAGTTGGACTAGCTGTGAGTTGGACTAGCTGGACTAGCTGTGAGTTGGACTAGCTGTGGGTTGGACTAGCTGGACCATTTGTGAGTTGGACTAGCTGTGAGTTGGCCTAGCTGTGAGTTGGACTAGCTGGACGACCTGTGAGTTGGAATGGCTGAACTAGCTGTGAGTTGGACTAGCTGGACTAGCTGTGAGTTGGACTAGCTGGACTAGCTGTGAGTTGGAATAGCTGGACTAGCTGGACCATCTGTGAGTTGGACTAGCTGGGAGCTGGACTAGCTGGACTAGCTGAAGAAGTTGTGAGTTGAACTAGCTGTGTGTTCGACTAGCTGGGAGTTGGACTAGCTGTGAGTTGGACTAGCTGGACTAGCTGTGAGTTGGACTAGCTGGACGAGCTGTGAGTTGGACTAGCTGGACTAACTGTGAGAGAGACTAGCTGTGAGTTGGACTAGCTGGACCATCTGTGAGTTGGACTAGCTGTGAGTTGGACTAGCTGGACTAGCTGTGAGTTGGACTAGCTGGACTAGCTGTGAGTTGGACTAGCTGGACTAGCTTTGAGTTGGACTAGCTGGATGAGCTGTGAGTTGGACTAGCTGGACGAGCTGTGAGTTGGACTAGCTGTGAGTTGGACTAGCTGGATCATCTGTGAGTTGGACTAGCTGTGAGTTGGCCTAGCTGGATGAGCTGTGAGTTGGAATGGCTGGACTAGCTGTGAGTTGGACTAGCTGGACTAGATGGACTAGCTGTGAGTTGGACTAGCTGTGAGTTGGCCTAGCTATGAGTTGGACTAGCTGGACTAGCTGTGAGTTGGACTAGCTGGACTAGCTGTGAGTTGGACTAGCTGGACTAGCTGTGAGTTGGACTAGTTGGACTAGCTGGACCATCTGTGATTTGGACTAGCTGTGAGTTGGCCTAGCTGTGAGTTGGACTAGCTGTGAGTTGGACTAGCTGGACTAGCTGTGAGTTGGCCTAGCTGTGAGTTGGACTAGCTGGACTAGCTTTGAGTTGGACTAGATGGGCGTTGAACTAGCAGTGAGCTGGACAAGCTGTGTGTTGGACTAGCTGGACTAGCTGTGAGTTGGACTAGCTGGACTAGCTGGACCATCTGTGATTTCGACTAGCTGTGAGTTGGACTAGCTGTGAGTTCGACTAGCTAGAGAGAGAGAGAGAGAGAGAGAGACATAAATTGTGAAAGAGAGAGAGAGAGAATCTCTAGTAAATGGTAGACTGCCTACCTACAGTTCCAGTAAATTGAGCACCCAGACAAACATTTCCCTGATAATGGTCCTTGTGGGGTTCTATTAAGTACTTCCCCACAACAGTTTGACTGGCTGCTGTCCCATAGCCCGGTTACACAACCCTGAACACTGACCTCCATTTTGTTTCAAAGCATTCAGAATGGTTTACCCAGGCAATCTCTCTGTCTATGCAGCCCGTCTAGAGCTAATCTAATCACCGTTCCCTCTCAGAGACCATCTCAGCCATCCTATAATCATCCATCTAGACCACCATCCCATCTGCACCACAGTTAACGAACAATGTTAGGGCTCCAAATTCAATTTTCTCCAGTTAGCAATTGAATTGGTGATCAATTACCATCTCATAGAGATGAGCGATTGTCAGAGCAATGGGAGGGCGGGGGACTTCCCCGGCACATTAATAAACCACTGGTACAGCAGAGGGTATTATGGGTACGGGAATCACTAAATCTGGGCCCTCCTTTCTGTCATTACACTATCATTGAAGAGTAGAGTGTGTGTGTGTGTGTGTGTGTGTTAATGTTTAAAGGGGTGCATGGAAACTGCAAACAGAGACTAATTTGACAAGCTATTAGCATGATATATATAGCTGTAAACCAACAGTAATACAACTGATCAGTGAATAATGTTCAAGTAAATGTAATTTGAGTTCTCCCACATACTTATTATTACTTAGCACTTAGCACTTAGCACTTATCTGGTGATGTAAAAGGTATACCCTACAAACTAAAAATAAAATAAAAAATAATAATAATAAAAAAACGTTATTAAGAGACAAAGCGGTTAGAGAATATTTAATCTCTAAATCTGCAGTCTGCTTGAAGGGAATGAATTGCTGAGGGACTGTGTGATGTGTGTGTGTACTGTATGTGTGTGTATGTGTGTGTATATGTGTGTATGTGTGTGTGTGATGTGTGAGGTGTGAATATGAAGTGTGGAATTTAAAACGTCTGCTGTGGAATTTTAAAAGTATATTTGTGAAAATAAAATCATACACTTTTCCTAGTAGGCAGTATGTCGCTCTGAATAAGATGCTAAATTACTAAAATGTCAAATGTATTACAACTACCTGTTTGTTTGTAATGGGAATAGATGGGGAATACATTTAAATGTTTAATCCCAGCCCCCGTCCCCGCAGGAGGCCTTTCGCCTCTTGACAGGCTGTCATTGTAAATAAGAATTTGTTCCTAATTGACTTGCCTAGTTAAATAAAGGTTAAGAAAAATAGAAGTGCATATAATAGAATATAGAATATAATAGAATATAGAATATAATATAATAAAATTCCCTACAGCTAGAAAACACGGAAACAGGGAGGTCCAATGTTGGGGAATAGAGACCCTCCATCTCTCTACAACATGTCCAAAACACCAAGACAAGACATTTCTCAGCTTGCTGTCCTACTAGCCTGATGTAGCTATGCTATCCTCCTACTAGCCTGATGTAGCTATGCTATCCTCCTACTAGCCTGATGTAGCTATGCTATCCTCCTACTAGCCTGATGTAGCTATGCTATCCTCCTACTAGCCTGATGTAGCTATGCTATCCTCCTACTAGCCTGATGTAGCTATGCTATCCTCCTACTACCCTGATGTAGCTATGCTATCCTCCTACTAGCCTGATGTAGCTATGCTATCCTCCTACTAGCCTGATGTAGCTATGCTATCCTCCTACTAGCCTGATGTAGCTATGCTATCCTCCTACTAGCCTGATGTAGCTATGCTATCCTCCTACTAGCCTGATGTAGCTATGCTATCCTCCTACTAGCCTGATGTAGCTATGCTATCCTCCTACTAGCCTGATGAAGCTATGCTATCCTCCTACTAGCCTGATGTAGCTATGCTATCCTCCTACTAGCCTGATGTAGCTATGCTATCCTCCTACTAGCCTGATGTAGCTATGCTATCCTCCTACTACCCTGATGTAGCTATGCTATCCTCCTACTAGCCTGATGTAGCTATGCTATCCTCCTACTAGCCTGATGTAGCTATGCTATCCTCCTACTACCCTGATGTAGCTATGCTATCCTCCTACTAGCCTGATGTAGCTATGCTATCCTCCTACTAGCCTGATGTAGCTATGCTATCCTCTTACTAGGTTTCTTAAAATAGTATTCTCTATTATTAGAAGAGTATTCTCTATTATTAGAAGAGTATTCCCTATTATTAGAAGAGTATTCCCTATTATTAGAAGAGTATTCCCTATTATTAGAATAGTATTCCCTATTATTAGAAGAGTATTCCCTATTATTAGAATAGTATTCCCTATTATTAGAAGAGTATTCCCTAATATTAGAAGAGTATTCCCTATTATTAGAAGAGTATTCCCTATTATTAGAATAGTATTCCCTATTATTAGAAGAGTATTCCCTATTATTAGAATAGTATTCCCTATTATTAGAAGAGTATTCCCTATTATTAGAATAGTATTCCCTATTATTAGAAGAGTATTCCCTAATATTAGAAGAGTATTACCTATTCTAAGAAAAAATAAAACTTTAAAACAGGGAGGACCAATGTCAGACTACCTCTGTCTGTGTGTCGGCCCCCCTCTTTTCAATATCTTCATCTTCTTCAGCTTGTTTTCTACCCCTCGTTCCCTCCACCCCACCCAGACTACCCTGGTGTCTGTGTCCCTCGTTCCCTCCACCCCACCCAGACTACCCTGGTGTCTGTGTCCCTCGTTCCCTCCACCCCACCCAGACTACCCTGGTGTCTGTGTCCCTCGTTCCCTCCACCCCACCCAGACTACCCAGATGTCTGTGTCCCTCGTCCCTCTGGGTAAATATGACAGGGCTTATTTGTCTGCCACTGTGCATAGAGCTGTTCTGTGTGTGTGCTGGCGGGCTGGAAAGTAGCTCCCCTTCTCAGCATATTGCCCTGCATACTTAGTGTTGCTAACCAGGGTCTCTTAGTAACAGCACAAGGCAGTAACCAGGGTCTCTTAGTAACGACACAAGGCAGTAACCAGGGTCTCTTAGTAACAGCACAAGGCAGTAACCAGGGTCTGATAGTAACGGCACAAGGCAGTAACCAGGGTCTGATAGTAACAGCACAAGGCAGTAACCAGGGTATCTTAGTAACGGCACAAGGCAGTAACCAGGGTCTGATAGTAACAGCACAAGGCAGTAACCAGGGTCTGATAGTAACAGCACAAGGCAGTAACCAGGGTATATAAGTAACGGCACAAGGCAGTAACCAGGGTATATAAGTAACAGCACAAGGCAGTAACCAGGGTCTGATAGTAACAGCACAAGGCAGTAACCAGGGTCTCTTAGTAACGGCACAAGGCAGTAACCAGGGTCTGTAAGTAACGGCACAAGGCAGTAACCAGGGTCTCTTAGTAACTGCACAAGGCAGTAACCAGGGTCTCTTAGTAACGGCACAAGGCAGTAACCAGGGTATATAAGTAACGGCACAAGGCAGTAACCAGGGTCTCTTAGTAACGGCACAAGGCAGTAACCAGGGTCTCTTAGTAACGGCACAAGGCAGTAACCAGGGTCTCTTAGTAACGGCACAAGGCAGTAACCAGGGTCTCTTAGTAACGGCACAAGGCATCTTAGTAACGGCACAAGGCAGGCAACATCTGCCGAGAAATCTTTAAACTGTAGAAAGTGGAGAAAACATAAAGACTGTATGATTGGAACAAATACAAGGCAATATGCAGAGACAGTACACTATAGACCATAGAAATAGAATAGTAGACTGTACATTATAGACCAACTGTGTGTGATGGACAAGTTGTAAGTCTGACAGAGGGAGTAGCTAACAACCTTACTGTAGACAATAGGTCATGAGGAAGACAGTCTATATAGACTGTGTATGATGAGAATGAAAAGGATCCAATGTGCAGCTGGTTGGAAGACAACTAGACAGTATAGCCTACTGTTGGCTTGCTGTACGTCTGAGATGTACATCAGGGTACAACTAACATCCTTTATAAGACATTGTTGAAAATGTTATAACTTCCAAACAATGGCAGAATACAAAACAGGTTTCATGTCTGGTTACAGGGTGTAGGCTGCACCACCAAGGGAGGAGGTAAACAGACAGCCGCCTGCACCACCAAGGGAGGAGGTAAACAGTCAGCCGCCTGCACCACCAAGGGAGGAGGTAAACAGTCAGCCAGCTGCACCACCAAGGGAGGAGGTAAACAGACAGCCGCCTGCACCACCAAGGGAGGAAGTAAACAGTCAGCCGCCTGCACCACCAAGGGAGGAGGTAAACAGTCAGCCGCCTGCACCACCAAGGGAGGAGGTAAACAGTCAGCCGCCTGCACCACCAAGGGAGGAGGTAAACAGACAGCCGCCTGCACCACCAAGGGAGGAGGTAAACAGTCAGCCGCCTGCACCACCAAGGGAGGAGGTAAACAGTCAGCCGCCTGCACCACCAAGGGAGGAGGTAAACCAGTCAGCCGCCTGCACCACCAAGGGAGGAGGTAAACAGTCAGCCGCCTGCACCACCAAGGGAGGAGGTAAACAGTCAGCCGCCTGCACCACCAAGGGAGGAGGTAAACAGTCAGCCGCCTGCAGCACCAAGGGAGGAGGTAAACAGTCAGCCGCCTGCAGCACCAAGGGAGGAGATATGTCTCTGTACCGTTTGTTTCCACCTTTTTAACACAGGTTTTGTTTAGCTGCGGTCCGGTCGCACAACACATCAAAAGGTTACAAGTTAATGCAAGGACCAGATGTGGCTGGTTCTAACATGGCAATCATAGTCAGCCATCATCATCATCATCATCACCATCATCATCATCATCATCCTCACCATCATCATCATCATCATCCACACCATCATCACCATCATCATTATCATTGTCAGCCATCAATACCATCATCATCATCATCATCACCATCATCACATCATCATTATCATCGTCAGCCATCTCACCATCATCATCATCATCACCATCACCATCAACACCATCATCATCATCATCATCATCACCATCATCATCATCCTCACCATCATCACATCATCATCATCATCCACACCATCATCACCATCATCACCATCATCATCGTCAGCCATCATCACCATCATCACCATCAGCACCATCATCATCGTCAGCCATCATCACCATCATCACCATCATCACCATCATCATCTCCTAACTTCTTCCCTTCTACGGTCTGGAAAAACGACAGACTAAAGAGTGACCACACCAAGTCAGAAAGATAAATAGGCTCAAAATCAGTCATACAATACATGCAGAATAGGGAGGGGCTTTATCCCTCTAAAACATTTCAACACCTGTAATGCACAGTTAAAATGACTACTGGCATTTATAAAAATAAAAAAATTACATTCCACACAATATTTACCAAGATAATTTTCATCTATATTTTTCGTAGCTGTCTATTTACCACCACAAACCAATGCAGGCACTAATACTGCACTCAATGAGCTGTTTAAGGCCATTTGCAAACAAGAGACCGCTCACCTAGAAGCGGAGCTCCTAGTGGCCGGGGACTTTAATGCAGACAAACTTAAATCCATTGTACCTAACTTCTACCAGCATGTCACTTGCTGGTAGAAGTTAGGTACAATGGAAAAAAAACTCTAGACCACCTTTACTCCACACACAGAGAGGCGTACAAAGCTCTCCCTCGCCCTCCATTTGGCAATTTGACCATAATTCTATCCTCCTGATTCCTGCTTAAAAGCAAAAACTAAAGCAGGAAGTACCAGTGACTCGCTCTATACGGAAGTGGTCTGATGATGCGGATGCTAAGCTACATGACTGTTTTGCTAGCACAGACTAGAATATGTTCCGGGACTGAGGAGTATACCACATCAGTCACTAAGTGCATCGACGACGTCGTCCCCACAGTGACCCTACGTACATATCCCAACCAGAAGCCATGGATTACAGGCAACATCCGCACTGAGCTAAAGGCTAGAGCTAAACCGGACGCTTATAAGAAATCCTGCTATGCCCTCCGACGAACCATCAACCAGGCAAAGCATCAATACAGCACTAAGATTGAATCCTAATACACCGGCTGTGATGAGATGTGGCAGAGCTTGCAAACTATTATGGATTACAAAGAGAAACCCAGCCGCGAGCTGCCCAGTGACGCGAGCCTACCAGATTACCTAAATGCCTTCTATGCTCGCTTCGAGGCAAGTAACACTAAACCATGCATGAGAGGACCAGCTGTTCTGGATGACTGTGTGATCACACTCTCCGTAGCTGATGTGAGTAAGACCTTTAAACAGATCATCATTCACAAGAAAGTAGGGCCAGATGGATTAGCAGGATGCGTACTCAGAGCATGCGCTGACCAACTTGCAAGTGTCTTCACTGACATTTTCAACCTCTCCCTGATCGAGTCTGTAATACCTACATGTTTCAAGCAGACCACCATAGTCCCTGTGCCCAAGGTAACCTTGTAGCACTCTCGTAGCACTCTCGTCTGTAGCCATGAAGTGCATTGAAAGGCTGGTCATGGCTCACAACACCATCATCCCAGAAACCCTAGACCCATTACAATTTGCATACCGCTCCAACAGATCCACAGATGACACAATCTCCATTGCACTCAACAAAGCCCTTTCCCACCTAGAAAAAAGGAACACCTATGTGAGAATGCTGTTCATTGACTACAGCTCAGCGTTCAACACCACAGTGCCCTCAAAACTCATCACTAAGCTAAGGACCTTGGAACTAAACACCTCCCTCTGCAACTGGATCCTGGACTTCCTGACGGGCCTCCCCCAGGTGGTAAGGGTAGGCAACAACACATCTGCCACGCTGATCCTCAACACGGGGGCCCCCCAGGGGTGCATGCTCAGTCCCCTCCTGTACTCCCTGTTCACCCATGACTGCATGGCCAGGCACGACTCCAACACCATCATTAAGTTTGCTGACGACACAACAGTGGTAGGCCTGATCACCGACAACGATGAGACAGCCTATAGGGAGGAGGTCAGAGACCTGGCAGTGTGGTGCAAGGACAACAACCTCTCCCTCAATGTGAGCAAGACAAAGGAGATGATCGTGGACTACAGGAAAAGGGGGGCCGAGCACGCCCCTATTCACATCAACAGGGCTGTAGTGGAGCGGGTCGAGAACTTCCAAGTTCCTTGACGTCCACATCACTAACAAACTATCATGGTCCAAACACACCAAGACAGTTGTGAAGAGGACACGACAACGCCTATTCCCCCTCAGGAGACTGAAAAGATTTGGCATGGGTCCCCAGATCCTCAAAAAGCTAAACAGCTGCACCATCGAGAGAATCCTGACTGGCTGCATCACCACTTGGCATGGCAACTGCTCGGCATCCGACCGCAAGGCGCTACAGAGGGTAGTGCATACGGCCCAGTACATCACTGGGCCAAGCTTCCTGCCATCCAGGACCTCTATCCCAGGCGGTGTCAGAGGAAGGCCCTAAAAATTGTCAAAGACTCCAGCCAACATAGACTGTTCTCTCTGCTTCCACACGGCAAGCGGTACCGGAGCGCCAAGTCTAGGTCCAAAAGGCTCCTTGACAGTTAATCAAATGGCTACCCGGACTATTTGCATTGACACCCTTTTTTACGCTGCTGCTACTCTCTGTTTATTGTCTATGCATAGTCACTTTACCCCTACCTATATGTACATATTACCACAATTACCTCGACTAACCTGTACCCCCGCACATTGACCCTGTACCGGTACCCCCTGTATATAGCCTCCTTTTTTTGTTATTTTATTGTGTTACTTTTTTCTAACTGATTTATTTGTTTGTTTTTTTGTTTTTATTTTTTTAATGCAAATATTTTCCTACTTACGTTTAAAAAAAAAATATCTTCATTGTTGGTTAAGGGCTTGTAAGTAAGCATTTCACGGTAAGGTCTACACCTGTTGTATTCGCCGCATTTGACAAATACAATTTGATTTGATTTGTTTTGATTTGAAGCACCAGTCATCACTCCAGATCTAAGGCTGCATTTATGGTTTGGCCATGACAATACACAGCACAAACAGCTCTGTCATCACACTCCAATTCTAAGACTGTATTCACGCAATATCTTCTATTTGTCTTATTCACAGCATTGTATCTTATCAGCTGTTGCTCATTCCAGCATGAAAGAAAAACATAAAACAACTTTTTTTTTTAACTATTGATGTTCAATAAGAAC
The DNA here is from genome assembly GCA_902810595.1 of Coregonus sp. 'balchen'. Lineage (NCBI taxonomy): Eukaryota > Metazoa > Chordata > Actinopteri > Salmoniformes > Salmonidae > Coregonus > Coregonus sp. 'balchen'. Next base: position 44,040,630 of record LR778283.1, read on the forward strand.
ATTTGAGTCTTGAGTCTTTGTAAGATACTGTTTATTTTTTGTAGTACTTTAAACCAAAGTTGTATCCCAAATGGCACCCTATTCCCTTTATAGTGCACTACTTTTGACTAGGACCCATAGGGCTAGAATGTAATGCACTATGTACGGAATATCAGGGTGCCATTTGGGATACACCTTTGGTTTCATGTTGTGGTTGATTATCAGAGTGTGTTAACGGAGATGAAGATACTATGACCTAGCTGAACAACGATCGTTCATCTTCCAGACTGTTCGACTATCATTACAGGCCATTTCAGAGACAACTAGAGACTATTTCAGACATTCAGACTATTATTTCAGAATTGCAGTCCATTACAGACCATTTCAAACTAGTAAGTCCTATTTCAGACTATTGAGAGTTTTTAATGTACTGCTCAACAACAGACAGGACAGCAGTATCGGTAATACGATGAAAAATGAAAAGGCTGGCTTCATCATTCATTCTATAATCACTTAATAATGTGTTTAAGAGTCGTGGAGTTGTTGGGGGATAGATTAGATAAAAGGGTATCGTCTGGCAGCAGCAAAAACAGCGAGCGGACATTCCCCTTTTCTCTATGTGGAGTTGCTGGATGCAGTGACCAAGATGTTTTAATCTATTTTCATTGTGTAACTGAATAGCGTGTGGTGGTTGTGTGAGTTGCTGGTGTGTAGCGAGAACAAGAGGATAGCTGGGTCTTCAGGGAGAGTTAGTAACAGTCTTTAAAGTGAGTAGCCTAACAGATGTCAGCTGGGTGTCTGTTGTCTGCTGTGGTAACTAACCCAGGACACAGGAGAGTGGACAGCGTCCCCTTCTCCTCTCTCTAGTGGATACGGACTAAGACCCCCTTCCAGGACTCTGAACTGATCCCTGATTATCTCAGTGTGTTTAATCTCCTCAACGCTCCACCGTCCCTCCCAGCCTGGGCCTTCGTGTGTCCCCCCCCACCCCCAAACAGACTCACTCCACTGGGCAGAGAATCCCCAACCACTGGGACCCTACACTGAAAACTCTCACCACAAAGGAGCCTGAAGAGAAAAACGAGGCCCCAAATCCACCTCTCTCTCCCAACACTGCATTTCCCCTCCTTCCCTTCCCCCTCCATCCATCCCTCTGTCACACTCTGTAAAGCAAAGGAGCGCAGCAGAGTCCCAGGAATCCTCCTCAATATCCTGGGATTAGCACTGATCCCCTCCCTGAGTCCCTCTATGTCCCCTCTCTCTCCCCTCTCTCCCCCCTCTCCCCCCCTCTCGCCCTCTCTCTCCCCCTCTCACCCTCTCTCCCTCTCTCTCCCCCTCTCTCCCCCTATCTCTCTCTCTCTCTCCCTCTCCCTCTCCCTCTCTCCTCCATCTGTCTCCCCTCTCCTCTCTCTGTCTCTCCTCTCCTCTCTCCTCTCCTCCCTCTGACTCCCCTCCCCTCCCCTCTCCTCCCCTCTGTCTCCCCTCTCCTCCATCTGTCTCCCCTCTCCTCCCTCTGTCTCTCCTCTCCTCCATCTGTCTCCCCTCTCCTCCCTCTGTCTCTCCTCTCCTCTCCTCCCTCTGTCTCTCCTCTCTCTCCATCTGTCTCCCCTCTCTCTCCATCTGTCTCCCCTCTCTCTCCATCTGTCTCCCCTCTCCTCTCTCTGTCTCCCCTCTCCTCTCTCTGTCTCCCCTCCCCTCTCCTCCCTCTGTCTCTCCTCTCCTCCCTCTGACCCCCCTCCCCTCTCCTCCCTCTGTCTCTCCTCTCCTCCCTCTGTCCTCCCCTCTCCTCCCTCTGTCCCTCTCTCCTCTCCTCCCTCTGTCTCCCCTCTCCTCCCTCTGTCTCTCCTCTCCTCCCTCTGACTCCCCTCTCCTCCCTCTGTTCTCTCCTCTCCTCTCCTCCCCTCTCCTCCCTTTTTGTTTAGACTCGTCTGGCCCGGCCCATTATGAAGCCCCC
>LR778283.1:44042662-44072662 GCA_902810595.1 Coregonus sp. 'balchen'
GGGAAGAAAGAGAGAGAAGAGAGAGAGAGAGAGAGAGACTCTCTGTTTGTGCTTTGCGTTGGGACTCAGGACCTCAGAGCATGTTTGGTAGAAAAGTCTCAATCGTCAGTTATATGAAATGGTGCCAATATTGTACTGTCACTAAGTATGATCACATTTATTTTACAGGTACAGTGAGGGAAAAAAGTATTTGATCCCCTGCTGATTTTGTACGTTTGCCCACTGACAAAGAAATGATCAGTCTATAATTTTAATGGTAGGTTTACTTGAACAGTGAGAGACAGAATAACAACAAAAAATGTTATAAATGTATTTGCATTTTAATGAGGGAAATAAGTATTTGACCCCAATCACAGAGGTCAGACGTTTCTTGTAGTTGGCCACCAGGTTTGCACACATCTCAGGAGGGATTTTGTCCCACTCCTCTTTGCAGATCTTCTCCAAGTCATTAAGGTTTCGATGCTGACGTTTGGCAACTCGAACCTTCAGCTCCCTCCACAGATTTTCTATTGGATTAAGGTCTGGAGACTGGCTAGGCCACTCCAGGACCTTAATGTGCTTCTTCTTGAGCCACTCCTTTGTTGCCTTGGCTGTGTGTTTTGGGTCATTGTCATGCTGGAATACCCATCCACGACCCATTTTCAACGCCCTGACTGAGGGAAGGAGGTTCACAACCAAGATTTGACGGTACATGGCCCCGTCCATCGTCCCTTTGATGCGGTGAAGTTGTCCTGTCCCCTTAGCAGAAAAACACCCCCAAAGCATAATGTTTCCACCTCCATGTTTGACGGTGGGGATGGTGTTCTTGGGGTTCAAACACGGCGAGTTGAGTTGATGCTAAAGAGATCGATTTTGGTCTCATCTGACCACATCACTTTCACCCAGTTCTCCTCTGAATCATTCAGATGTTCATTGGCAAACTTCAGACGGGCCTGTATATATGCTTTCTTGAGCAGGGGGACCTTGCGGGCGCTGCAGGATTTCAGTCCTTCACGGTGTAGTGTGTTACCAATTGTTTTCTTGGTGACTATGGTCCCAGCTGCCTTGAGATCATTGACAAGATCCTCCCCTGTAGTTCTGGGCTGATTCCTCACCGTTCTCATGATCATTGCAACTCCACGAGGTGAGATCTTGCATGGAGCCCCAGGCCGACGGAGATTGACAGTTATTTTGTGTTTCTTCCATTTGCGAATAATCACACCAATTGTTGTCACCTTCTCACCAAGCTGCTCGGCGATGGTCTTGTAGCCCATTCCAGCCTTGTGTAGGTCTACAATCTTGTCCCTGACATCCTTGGAGAGCTCTTTGGTCTTGGCCATGGTGGAGAGTTTGGAATCTGATTGATTGATTGCTTCTGTGGACAGGTGTATTTTATACAGGTAACAAGCTGAGATTAGGAGCACTCCCTTTAAGAGTGTGCTCCTAATCTCAGCTCGTTACCTGTATAAAAGACACCTGGGAGCCAGAAATCCTTCTGATTGAGAGGGGGTCAAATACTTATTTCCCTCATTAAAATGCAAATCAATTTATAACATTCTTGACATGCGTTTTTCTGGATTATTTTATTGTTATTCTGTCTCTCACTGTTCAAATAAACCTACCATTAAAATTATAGACTGATCATTTCTTTGTCAGTGGGCAAACGTACAAAATCAGAAGGGGATTAAATACTTTTTTCCCTCACTGTATAAGAAAGGTGAAATCTTATTGTAAGTGTTTATAATTTCATTGTTACTATATTTAGAAAGCATTTCAGTGATTTCATGCCCTATTGCCCCACTTTTGTTGAACATGAGAAATGTAATATATCTTCTTTTTTTTTTACTAAGTACTTGAGCTTTTGTCCTCAAAAGTAAGTACACCTCAGCAATTGATAACAATTTTTTTACCAGAAATGTGAGTTCCAGACCTTTCTAGAACTATGCAGCATCACCAGTTATTGTTAATGGCCATCTCGTGAAAAATAATGACTTGTGGGATATGAGCTCCTTATATCCAGACAGGCTGTTAAAACATAATGCAGTGAGAGAGTGAGAGGTGGTATGTAAGGTAATGGTATGTAAAGTAATGGTATGTAAAGGAATGGTTTGTAAAGGAATGGTATGTAAAGCAATGGTATGTAATGGAAAGTAGAATGTCCACGCAAAAATACAGTCTTCAGCGACTGAGGTTCTCTCCAATTGAATGCTGTCTGTCCCTGGTCTCGCTCTGTCTGTCTGGAGAAGCAGCAGCCATGCTATTTTGGATATGCATCTCAACTGGCACCCTATTCCCTAATATAGTGCACTACTTTTGACCAGGGTCCATAGGGCTTCTGGTAAAAAGTGGTGCACTACATAGAAAATAGGGTGCTATTTGGGACTCCGCTATAGTGAGTCAGCTCTGTATGTCTGGCTGGTAACTATAGCTGTGACTTCTGGGCTGTGAAGACCCTGAGGAGGACCCATGTGGTCTGTACAATAGCAGCCTGTGTTCAAATAGTATTTGAAATCATTTCAAAATAATTTATCTGTGATTTGATTTGAGCTTGCCTCGAACAAGTAGACAAGTCTGAAAACTCCAAACCCCACCCATGGCACTCCAGACCAGGCTAAGGGGGAACAATCGAACGTTTTTGAAAGATTTAGAATACTGTTTGAAACCAGGTCACAAGGAGCAGGTCTGATCCGCATCAGGGATTAGCCCAGTAGCTGTTGGAATACATCCAGAAATATGACTGGCTAAATCCTTATTATGCAACGAGTCACTGGTCCAAATCCTATATGAACCTCAGAGTGAGGAACTGAACTGGGCCCTGTGAAGTCTGAAGATATTAAACCCGTTTCATCTGAACCAAAAAAATTTATCCTCAGAAAGCTAGGGAACCCTTTTACAGCTGGTCTACCTGAATTATATTACAATAATGACCAAATGCCATTTAATAATGACCAAATGCTTACTGTATATTTCAATAATAAAGAATGCTATTGGCTATTTTATCAGTGATGAGGGTGATATTGCCTAATATCTGCATGGATTTATCTTCTAGTGTAAATCATGGTAATGCATTGAAAGGTCATTTTTGATGGCACATTATTAGTCATTGCCGCTCATTATTGTGATGCCAGCGACGATGACGTTCCACTCTTCACCATTGATTTCCATGTTCTAAGTGGCCTATACTGTACGTCTTGCTGATGTGATGCTTTGACAGAGTAGAGGGGATTGAGAACGTGTGTAACCTGGTAAGCTTTCTCTAATTGTCGTGACAGAAGGAACTAAATCAACCGCAGTTGAAAGTCATTCCTTAATGGGCCAATCAGCTGTTGAAGCAATAACAAAGCGTGATCCCCAGTCCCCGTTTCGGGTAAAAAGCTGTGGGATGGGTCTGGAGAAATGTTAAAACTCTCAAATTCATAGACAGAGCTACAGTGGGGCAAAAAAATATTTAGTCAGCAACCAATTGTGCAAGTTCTCCCACTTAAAAAGATGAGAGAGGCCTGTAATTTTCATCATAGGTACACGTCAACTATGACAGACAAAATGAGGAGAAAAAATCCAGAAAATCACATTGTAGGATTTTTAATGAATTTATTTGCAAATTATGGTGGAAAATAAGTATTTGGTCAATAACAAAAGTTTCTCAATACTTTGTTATATGCCCTTTGTTGGCAATGACACAGGTCAAACGTTTTCTGTAAGTCTTCACAAGGTTTTCACACACTGTTGCTGGTATTTTGGCCAATTCCTCCATGCAGATCTCCTCTAGAGCAGTGATGTTTTGGGGCTGTCGCTGGGCAACACGGACTTTCAACTCCCTCCAAAGATTTTCTATGGGGTTGAGATCTGGGGACTGGCTAGGCCACTCCAGGACCTTGAAATGCTTCTTACGAAGCCACTCCTTCGTTGCCCGGGCGGTGTGTTTGGGATCATTGTCATGCTGAAAGACCCAGCCACGTTTCATCTTTAATGCCCTTGCTGATGGAAGGAGGTTTTCACTCAAAATCTCACGATACATGGCCCCATTCATTCTTTCCTTTACATGGATCAGTCGTCCTGGTCCCTTTGCAGAAAAACAGCCCCAAAGCATGATGTTTCCACCCCCATGCTTCACAGTAGGTATGGTGTTCTTTGGATGCAACTCAGCATTCTTTGTCCTCCAAACACGACAAGTTGAGTTTTTACCAAAAAGTTCTATTTTGGTTTCATCTGACCATATGACATTCTCCCAATCCTCTTCTGGATCATCCAAATGCACCGCTGAGGTTCGTGAATAATGTTGTTTTTGTTCCAGTTCTGTTTAGAGAAGCGCTCTAATAATCCACAGTACCCATTTTTGTGGGGAGTCAAAATGACTCTTCACGGTTGGGATGGAAATAAACAACAGAGCAGATAGATTTGAACTGAGTCTAATGAATCCTGGTTTGTTTTGTCGACTGACTTTTCTACAGGCCTCCATTCAGACTCCTTTATTAAAGACCTCTTGGTATTCACATTCACAACTCCCCTTCTGGCAATACCCTGTATTGAATATGACCTTCAGTATAATAGAAAGGGGTTCTATTGCAAAGGCCGACCGCAGAGGGGACATTGGACATCCCTGGCACATAACCCCTTGTTCAAAAGAAACATAGCAGATTGAGTCGATCTTAATCTAATGTAGTTTTTTATGTGTTGTGTACGGCCTTCCCAGACGTCTAAAGTTAATTTTACTGGCACATCAATATTCTAGTTAACTCCAGTAATAATCTGACATAAATACGCTGTTCTGTTATAACTGTTAGTTACTCTTTTAAGGCCAGGCACCACAGGCTAAAAGGGATTTTACTCTCATCAGACTGAAACTTTACCAGTTGAAAGTAGACATGAATGAAATATATTTTTTGTATTTTAAGTTTTATTTATTTTAAAATTAAAATATGCAAATGAGGCAAAATCTCCAGACATTTACAGAACAGTTTATCAAAATATTGTCATTTCATGTATATATATATATATATATATATATATATATATATATATATATATATATAAAACACTTCACATGTATGACAGATGCATATTTTGCATATATTTACAAATAAAATGACACTTAAACTCAAAAAGACACAAGATATAAAAAAAAAAAGCCTCTGTATTAGTCTGACTATATGACATAAGAACCTGTGTGTGGAATAATGTTAATGTACGTCCTTTGAAGACTGAGAGGCACACGGGGAACATGTCATTTAGAGAAAATGGCTGATAAAGATAGGCTAATGCAATTAAAATGTAATTTCCATAAATATGACCGTTTGTCACATTTTATTCATAGATCACTTCTGCATTTTTACATTTTAGTCATTTAGCAGATGCTCTTATCCAGAGCGACTTTCAGTTAGTGAGTGCATACATTTTCATACTGCCCCCCCCCCAGCATGTTACCCTATGTAAATATCAGCATGTTACCCTATGGAAATATCAGCATGTTACCCTATGCAAATATCAGCATGTTACCCTATGTAAATATCAGCATGTTACCCTATGTAAATATTAGCATATCAGCATGTAGTTACTTTATGTAATGCTAATTTATCAGTTATCACAGTAGGCTACAGCCCTATGACACCGTAGGCCTATGTGATAGTCTCGTTGTATGGTTATGTTTTCCTATCACTCTGTTAATTCACTTTGAATACATTTGCTGGAGCAAGGAAATAGATATTATTTATACACAGCAAATCACCTGACAATAATGGGCTACTCTCCCTTTTTATTGACCTGTCACGTCTCTGATATGAGCTGAGACGCAAGGAAGGAATCCCTAGGACTTTTGTTTATTTTCTTTAGAGCTGCATAACCAAGTCCAAGTTCGTGTGCTAGAAGAACCATCCTCACATTTATATCGAATGCCACATCTCCCCTGGAGCCCTCCTGCAGCCTGGAGGAAGTGTAAACACTCCTCCTAAATGCATCACGATCACCTTCACAGTGTGCACATTATACCATTACAGAAACCCTGGTTGGTGGGGGTCTATGGTGAGGCAAATCAAATCGCGTACGAGTTGGTTTATTTGTGACATGTGGAATAAAAGCCACTGTTGGCTGTCTGGCTGTCTGGCTGGCTGCTGTCTGGCTGGCTTGGGTCTGGCTGGCAGCTGTCTGACTGGCTGCTGTCTGGCTGGCTGGTCGCTGTCTGGCTGGCTGCTGTCTGGCTGCTGTCTGGTTGGCTGGCTGCTGTCTGGCTGGCTGGGGTCTGTCTGGGTGTCTGGCTGGCTGCCTGTCTGGCTGCTGTCTGGTTGGCTGGCTGCTGTCTGGCTGGCTGGGGTCTGTCTGGCTGTCTGGCTGGCTGGGGTCTGTCTGGCTGCTGTCTGGCTGGCTGGGGTCTGTCTGGCTGCTGTCTGTCTGGCTGCTGTCTGTCTGGCTGCTGTCTGGCTGGCTGCTGTCTGGCTGGCTGCTGTCTGGCTGTCTGCTGTCTGGCTGGCTGCTGTCTGGCTGGCTGCTGTCTGGCTGGCTGGTCGCTGTCTGGCTGGCTGCTGTCTGTCTGGCTGCTGTCTGGTTGGCTGGGGTCTGTCTGGCTGGCTGGCTGCTGTCTGGCTGGCTGCTGTCTGGCTGGCTGATGTCTGGCTGGCTGGGGTCTGTCTGGGTGTCTGGCTGGCTGGCTGCTGTCTGGCTGGCTGCTGTCTGGCTGGCTGCTGTCTGTCTGGCTGCTGTCTGGCTGGCTGCTGTCTGTCTGGCTGCTGTCTGGCTGTCTGGCTGGCTGCTGTCTGGCTGGCTGCTGTCTGACTGGCTGCTGTCTGTCTGGCTGGCTGGCTGCTGTCTGTCTGGCTGCTGTCTGGCTGTCTGTCTGGCTGCTATCTGTCTGGCTGCTGTCTGGCTGGCTGGGGTCTGTCTGGCTGGCTGGCTGCTGTCTGGCTGGCTGCTGACTTCCTGGCTGCTGTCTGGCCTCTGTCTGGCTGGCTGCTGTCTGGCTGGCTGCTGGCTTGCTGGCTGCTGTCTGGCCTCTGTCTGGCTGTCTGGCTGGCTGCTGTCTGGCTGGCTGCTGTCTAGCTGGCTGCTGTCTGGCTGCTGTCTGGCTGTCTGGCTGGCTGCTGTCTGACTGGCTGCTGTCTGGCTGGCTGGTCGCTGTCTGTCTGGCTGCTGTCTGTCTGGCTGATGTCTGGCTGGCTGGGGTCTGTCTGGGTGTCTGGCTGGCTGGCTGCTGTCTGGCTGGCTGCTGCCTGGCTGGCTGGTCGCTGTCTGGCTGGCTGGTCGCTGTCTGGCTGTCTGCTGTCTGTCTGGCTGATGTCTGGCTGGCTGGGGTCTGTCTGGGTGTCTGGCTGGCTGGCTGCTGTCTGGCTGCTGTCTGGCTGGCTGCTGCCTGGCTGGCTGCTGTCTGGCTGCTGTCTGTCTGGCTGGCTGCTGTCTGGCTGCTGTCTGGTTGATTGCTGCTAGCTGTCGTCTTCATCTCAACTAATGTGCGTCTCGACGCGCTGCTGCCGGCCTCCTCCTTTCCCTCCTCTACCTGTACTGCCACTGCCTGGATCGGCTGATCAGGCTGATCAGTATTCTATTTCTTCACTTTTTGGCGCTAGGCTTGGGCCCTTTTCCCCTTTATTATTTTTGGTTTTTGCTATGGCTATTTCGGGTTCTTTTTATTTCACACGGGTCTCCCGGCATGGGGCCCTTTTTTACCAAAAATTTTGTAGAACCTAGATGTCCTTTTCTCATCTTAGCGATGTTTCAAAGGGAATTGCCAGCTTGGATAAACCGATAGGCTAGGAACAACTTTCCAGGCAAAGACGAGATAGTAAAGGTTTTAGCAGATTGAGGGGGACGTTTAATCCCGGGGCATTTCCACTGGGGAGACGTATTTTTAGAATTTTAAACCAGAAAAGGGGTCTTTTAAGCGGGAGAAGGAAGGGAGAAAGAAGATAATGCCCAAAAGGGTTCAAATTTCCCCCTTTCCCCCCCCCTCCCCCCTCCCCCCCCCCCTTCCCTCCCCCCCTCCCTCCCCCCACCCCCCCCCAAAACCCCTCCCCCCCACCTCCCTCCCCCCCCCCCTATTAGAACTCCACGAAAGAAAAGTCCTCCCTCCCTAGACGCCTAAGACTCCGACTATTCCTCAGCGCTAGAAATCTTCATCCCGCCTCCGATTCCCCGCTCCTCCCTCTATCCTCCCCTCCCTCTGCTCGAAGCTCCTGCATCCGTTCCTCTCCTCTCTCAAGTCCATACAATCGCTATCGGATCTCTCCTCATAAGTCTCTCATCCTCTCTCCCTCCTCTCCTCTCTCCTCTACCTCTCCTCTCCTCTCCTCCCTCCCTCTACTCTCCACTCTCTCTCTCCCTCCCCCTCCCCTCTCCTACCTCCTCCCTCCCCCCCCCCTGGGTAGTGTGTGTTTCATCAGCTAATACAAGCAGAAAAAGTATTATCATTACACAGTACAGTTGCTTTAACCAGTGCTTCGTAGGCAGGCATGAGACAGGGTGATTGAAAACCCCGGACGGCATATCCGTGTGTGTGTGTGTGTGTGTGTGTGTGTGTGCGTCCGTAACCGGTAATGCATTGTGCTCACTGCTCTGATGACGGATATTGCATTCAGAGGCAATTGTTAGAGCTAATTAGAGAGACTCATGGAGTGGAAAGTGTGTGTGTCTGCATATCTGCGTGTGTGTACATGCCTGCATGTGTGAGAGTGTGCGCGTGCAGATTTTCTCCATTCATTCATAGAGAATTGAATAAAGTCGTTTCCAGACGGCTGATCATGTGAACATTGGAATTCAAAGCTGCCATGTCAAACTGCTGCTGTCACCTAATGACTATCAAATGGCTCTTAACACAGCAAAATCATTCATCGCGTTCCAAATGGCACCCTATTCCCTATGGGTCCTGGTCAAAAGTAGTGCACTATAAAGGGAATAGGGTGCCATTTGGGACGCGGATCAGTCTCTCTGCTGTGCTATAGTCAGACAGCTTCAGAACCCATTGATATTCAGAGATACTGGGATAGGCTGTTAACATAGCATCGGATATATTATTAGCCTTGGTAGGATTTAAATATTTGTGTCGGACTCAAATCAAATACAACTCTATTGTTGCTAGTTGCTTCACTGTCTAGTAGAATATCAAACGCTACCCCCTGATTAATAATAAAAATATGCCATTTAGCAGACGCTTTTATCCAAAGCGACTTACAGTCATGTGCGCATACATTAATACGTATGGGTGGTCCCGGGGATCGAACCCACTACCCTGGCGTTACAAGTGCCATGCTCTACCAATTGAGCTACAGAGGACCACATATATTAACACCTCACTACCCTCTTCTCCTCTCCCCACCAGACCAAGTTCAAATACCATTTCAAGTGTAATAATCAGCTGTGCTTAATTGTGCTTGCCTGTTGCAATGTGACCAATAGAAAAGTCCCAAAAGTGCAACCCCCCCCATGCACCTGGCACTGCAGATAGGCTAAAGCAAATGCTGAAAGTATTTGTAAGATTGCGAATACTATTTGAACCCAGGTTTGCTACTCTACCCACACAAAGCTGTATGATGTTGGTCTACAACTACTTTTATTTTTTTAAATCTATTATGTTGTATTGTCTGTCTGGCTGTTCCATCTCTTTCAGTCCCAAACAATTCTCTGCCAACTGCACAGCAGCAAAGTGGTTTTTTCAGAAAACAGACTTTCGGTATGCACGTTTTATTCATATTTACATCATTTAGCAGACGCTCTTATCCAGAGCGACTTACAGTTAGTGCATACATTATTACATTTTTTTTTTTTTTTTTTTTCATAACCCATGGGAATCGAACCCACAACCCTGGCGTTGCAAACGCCATGCTCTACCAACTGAGCTACCTCCCTGCCGGCCATTCCCTCCCCTACCCTGGACGACGCTGACGCCATGCTCTATCAACTGAGCTACATCCCTGCCGGGCCATTCCCTCCCCTACCCTGGACGACTCTGACGCCATGCTCTATCAACTGAGCTACCTCCCTGCCGGCCATTCCCTCCCCTACCCTGGACTACCTCCCTGCCGGCCATTCCCTCCCCTACCCTGGACTACCTCCCTGCCGGCCATTCCCTCCCCTACCCTGAGCTACCTCCCTTCCGGCCATTCCCTCCCCTACCCTGGACTACCTCCCTGCCGGCCATTCCCTCCCCTACCCTGGACTACCTCCCTGCCGGCCATTCCCTCCCCTACCCTGGACTACCTCCCTGCCGGCCATTCCCTCCCCTACCCTGGACTACCTCCCTGCCGGCCGTTCCCTCCCCTACCCTGGACTACCTCCCTGCCGGCCATTCCCTCCCCTACCCTGGACTACCTCCCTGCCGGCCATTCCCTCCCCTACCCTGGACTACCTCCCTGCCGGCCATTCCCTCCCCTACCCTGGACTACCTCCCTGCCGGCCATTCCCTCCCCTACCCTGGACTACCTCCCTGCCGGCCATTCCCTCCCCTACCCTGGACTACCTCCCTGCCGGCCATTCCCTCCCCTACCCTGGACTGGCAAACATTTTAGAACACCTACTCTTTCAAGGGGTTTTCTTTATTTTTTAAAACTATTTTCTGCATTTTAGAATAATAGGGAAGACATCAAAACTATGAAATAACACATATGGAATCATGTAGTAACCAAAAAATATATATTTTATATTTGAGATTATTCAAATAGCCACCCTTTTGCCTTGATGACAGCTTTGCACACTCTTGGCATTCTCTCAACCAGCTGCACCTATGCTGAGCACTTGTTGGCTGCTTTTCCTTCACTCAGCGGTCCGACTCATCCCAAACCATCTCAATTTGATTGAGGTCGGGTGATTGTGGAGGCCAGGTCATCTGATGCAGCACTCCATCTCTCTCCTTCTTGGTAAAATAACCCTTACACAGCCTGGAGGTGTGTTGATTCATTGTCCTGTTGAAAAACAAATGATAGTCACACTAAGCCCAAACCAGATGGGATGGCGTATCGCTGCAGAACGCTGTGGTAGCCATGCTGGTTAAGTGTGCCTTGAATTCTAAATAAATCACAGACAGTGTCACCAGCAAAGCACCCCCACACCATAACACCTCCTCCTCCATGCTTTACGGTGGGAAATACACATGCGGAAATAATTCATTCACCCACACCTTGTCTCACAAAGACACGGCGGTTGGAACCAAAAATGCTGCCACCACTTCACCGTAGGGATGGTGCCAATGTTTCCTCCAGACGTGACGCTTGGCATTCAGGTCAAAAAGCTCAATATTGGTTTCATCAGACCAGAGAATCTTGTTTCTCATGGTCTGAGTCCTTTAGGCGCCTTTTGGCAAACTCCAAACGGGCTGTAATGTGCCTTTTACTGAGGAGTGGCTTCCATCTGGCCACTCTACCATAAAGGCCTGATTGGTGGAGTGCTGCAGAGATGGTTGTCCTTCTGGAAGGTTCTCCCATCTCCACAGAGGAACTCTGGAGCTCTGTCAGTGACCATCGGGTTCTTGATCACCACTCTGACCAAGGCTCTTCTCCCCCGATTGCTCAATTTGGCAGGACTGCCAGCTCTAGGAGGAGTATTGGTACTTCCAAACGTCTTCCATTTTAGAATGATGAATAGAACATAGGAGGGGCAGGGATCCACTCTCCTACTGTTAGAGAATATAACTCAGGAGGGGAAGAGATCCACTCTCCTACTGTTAGAGAATAGAACTCAGGAGGGGAAGGGATCCACTCTCCTACTGTTAGAGAATAGAATTCACGAGGGGAAGAGATCCACTCTCCTACTGTTAGAGAATAGAACTCAGGAGGGGAAGAGATCCACTCTCCTACTGTTAGAGAATAGAATTCAGGAGGGGAAGAGATCCACTCTCCTACTGTTAGAGAATATAACTCAGGAGGGGAAGAGATCCACTCTCCTACTGTTAGAGAATAGAACTCAGGCACTAAAAGAGAGAATGTTATTCTGACCAGACAGAAAGACGGGCAGGCAGACAGACAGAAATACAGACATATAAGCAGAGAGACAGACATATGGGCAGAAAGGCAGACAGACAGGCAGACTATTCAGTCAAAAAAATGCTGGGTTAAAAACAACCTAATTTCGGTAAATATTGGACAGAACACTCGTTGGGTTAGTTTGACCCAGTCAGTTGGGTGACTTAGTTGGGTTGTTGTGTTATTGATGCTGGGTTATTGAGCTATGACTCACCGGGTCAGATCATAAGACTGGAGGGGTGGCTTAGTAAGGGCATAGTTTTAAGATAGTTATTTTGGGCCATCCGTGAGAGTAAATGTTATTCCGGTTAATCTGTTCTGTTGTATTGTCTTCTGTAGCTTTTATAAGGGTATGAGCTCCTGAAGTGCGTATGCATATACTAAAGTTGAGAGTTACAACTTTGTTATAATATTTAGATAATAATGTTATTAATTGTATAATAAAATATACAGTATAAATATTATTGAAATGAAAGTAAAATTTGCAGTGTACAAACTTAAACGTACATTTACTCTCATGGGTGGCCAAAAATAACTATGTGAAAGCCACGCCCCCAATAGGCCATGCCTCCTGAAAATAATCGGATTACCCAAACATGGGTTAATTTAACCATCAGTTGGATTTGTATTAACTTTCATGATGTGTTGACCCAGCAGCTAGGTGTTTCTTTATTGTAATCCAAAGGTTTTTTTCAGGAGGAGTGGCCTATTAGGGGCGTGGCTTTGCGATAGTTATTATTGGCCACCCGTGAGGGTAAATGTCCTTCCTGTTTACATTTACATTTAAGTCATTTAGCAGACGCTCTTATCCAGAGCGACTTACAGTTAGTGAGTGCATACATTTTAAGTTGTACACTACAAGTTTAAATGTTTCTTCAATATTTATTCACATGTACATATTTAAATATAAATTTTATATTGTAACAAATTGGTAATTATTAATGATGTTACGTTTGATACTGGAGCTCCGAGGTATGCGTCGAAATCGCTAAGAAGCTAACTACGAAGCAGTGTGCCAATGCGTGTATCACTATATCAGAAGTACTTCATTAATGAACTCCGAAGCTTCATTTTGATCACATGCTTTTTCAAACCGTGTGTTGCAAAATGTGAGATCCCACTGATTTCGTCGTAGTTCCAGTGCTTTCTTCAATTCCAAGCTGCTTTCAAACACGGACCTTTACTGGACACCGTACTTACACATATAGTACAAAAACGTTCACCTGACCGGTTGCTTAGCAGGTAGAGTAGGGAACTATGGAACATTCAGGGACGTGAGGGTTTGAGGTCCAATCCTGTTGAAGACACACTATTTTGAAAATGTTTTGTCACTTTCTGCACTGTCGTTCAAATAATTAGTTTTCTTTAGTATAGTAGAAGCTGCTGTCTTAAGCATTATAAATAATGCCATAGATTCCGTTTTTGTACAATAGTAAACTTGAAGGCAAAAAAAGAGAAACGTGATCTAAGATGAGAACCTGGTGTTCTAAATTATTCTAAGATACTAAAGCCAATGACTTTAGATGAAAACAGAGAAGAAAAAAAAATAAAAAATCCTCTGAAGTGGCATTCTGGTCTTCATCCATAGTGTCAGTCTCCACTCTCTCTTCTCCTGTGGTGTCATCCCTGAGCTATTGAAGTTCCTGGGTGTAATTATCTCACTTTATGGAGATCCACACCTAAGGGGGTTGACTTCCCAACACACGACAGAGCATGACAGACGAAAGAAACCACTTGGGGCAAGGCACGGAGGAAGCAGAACCACGAGAACACCTTTGAGAGAGTAGACTTGACGCAAACTGAGTGATCAGAGACGACGAAAGCTGAGAGGATATGTGCAGATTGCTCGCTAGTGATAGGCCGAAGGGAGAGAAAGGAAAAGACGAGAGATAGGAGAGACGAGAGAGAGAGGAGAGAGGGAGAGAGGAAATAGAGAGAGACGGCAGAGGAGAGGAGAGAGAGGAGGAGCGAGGAGAAGAGGTAGAGGAGAGAGAGGATAGTTGGTGATGATGATTCTGATTTTGAGAAAAAAATGCATGGAATACCCCTCTGCCTGATCACAGCTCTGTTCAAGCTATCTTCCCTTCCTTTCTTTCGCTTCTACAGTGAAGTGTCTGAGGGCTAGTACAGATGCTGCCCTAACCAACGACTAGAGAGAGAGAGAGAGAGAGGATGCGGAGTGACCGAGAGAGAGAGAGACTGAGAGAGAGGAGAGAGAGGACCGGAGAGAGAGGAGAGAGAGAGAGGAGAGCGGGAGAGAGAGGGAGAGAGAGACCCAGAGAGAGAGAGAGCGAAGGCGGGAGAGCGAGAGCGGAGAATCGAGAGGGACGGAGAGAGAGAGAGAGAGAGGACCGAGAGCGAGAGAGACGAGAGAGCAGAGGGGAGAGAGAGAGGAGAGGAGGAGCGAAGAGGGAGAGAGAGAGAGAGAGAGAGGGAGTGAGAGGAGAGGAGAGGAGAGAGAGAGAGAGAGAGAGGAGAGAGAGACGAGAGAGAGAGAGGAGAGAGAGGGAGAGGAAAAGGGAACAGGGAGAGGAGAGAGAAACAGGGAGAGAGAGGATATGAATCAGGGATGGAGAGAGGAAGAGAGATTTGGAGGAAATGGGGAGGAGAGAGGAATGAGAGAAATTTGGTAGAGAAGGTAGGCACTGGGAACAGAGAGTATCGCACTCTCATCTCGTGATCAGCACAGTCTTTTCAGTGAAGAGTCTCCTCAGTGTCAGCCCGTCATCCTTAGTGATCACAGCCGTCTCCTCTCAGTGATCAGCAGCCTTCTCCTCTCAGTGATCAGCCACCGTCTCTTCTCAGTGATCAGCCGCCGTCTCCTCTCAGTGATCAGCCGCCGTCTCCTCTCAGTGATCAGCAGCCGTCTCCTCTCAGTGATCAGCACCCCGTCTCCTCTCAGTGATCAGCCGCCGTCTCCTCTCAGTGATCAGCCGCCGTCTCCTCTCAGTGATCCCGACCGTCTCTCTCATATCAGTCGCATCTCTCCAGCAGCCGTCTCCTCCAGTGATCAGCCGCCATCTCCTCTCAGTGATCAGCCGCCGTCTCCTCTCAGTGATCAGCAGCCGTCTCCTCTCAGTGAAGACTTTGTGGTAAATGTTCACACTGGAAGGTAGCTCCACAGTGAATATCAGTTAGCTCCACAGTGAATATCAGTTAGCTCCAGTGAATATCAGTCGCTCACAGTGAATATCAGTTAGCTCCACAGTGAATATCAGTTAGCTCCACAGTGAATATCAGTTAGCTCCACAGTGAATATCAGTTAGCTCCACAGTGAATATCAGTTAGCTCCACGGTGAATATCAGTTAGCTCCACAGTGAATATCAGTTAGTCCACGGGGAATATCAGTTAGCTCCACAGTGAATATCAGTTAGCTCCACAGTTGAGATCAGTTAGCTCCACAGTGAATATCAGTTAGCTCCACAGTGATATCAGTTAGCTCCACAGTGAATATCCGGTTAGCTCCACAGTGGAATATCAGTTAGCTCCACAGTGAATATAAGTTAGCTCCACAGTGAATATAAGTTAGCTCCACAGTGAATATAAGTTAGCTCCACAGTGAATATCAGTTAGCTCCACAGTGAATATCAGTTAGCTCCACAGTGAATATAAGTTAGCTCCACAGTGAATATAAGTTAGCTCCACAGTGAATATCAGTTAGCTCCACAGTGAATATCAGTTAGCTCCACAGTGATATCAGTTAGCTCAACAGTGAACTCTCAGTTAGCTCCACAGTGAAATCAGTTAGCTCCACAGTGATATCAGTTAGCTCCACAGTGAATATCAGTTAGCTCCACAGTGAATATCAGTTAGCTCCACAGTGAATCAGTTAGCTCCACAGTGAATATAGTTAGCTCCACAGTGAATATCAGTTAGCTCCACAGTGAATATCAGTTAGCTCCACAGTGAATATCAGTTAGCTCCACAGTGAATATCAGTTAGCTCCACAGTGAATATCAGTTAGCTCCACAGTGAATATCAGTTAGCTCCACAGTGAATATCAGTTAGCTCCACAGTGAATATCAGTTAGCTCCACAGTGAATATCAGTTAGCTCCACAGTGAATATCAGTTAGCTCCACAGTGGAAATCAGTTAGCTCCACAGTGAATATCAGTTAGCTCCACAGTGAATATCAGTTAGCTCCACAGTGAATATCAGTTAGCTCCACAGTGAATATCAGTTAGCTCCACAGTGATATCAGTTAGCTCCACAGTGAATATCAGTTAGCTCCACAGGTGAATATCAGTTAGCTCCACAGTGAATATCAGTTAGCTCCACAGTGAATATCAGTTAGCTCCACAGTGAATATCAGTTAGCTCCACAGTGAATATCAGTTAGCTCCCACGGTGAATATCAGTTAGCTCCACAGTGAATATCAGTTAGCTCACAGGTGAATATCAGTTAGCTCCACAGTGGAAATCAGTTAGCTCCACAGTGAATATCAGTTAGCTCCACAGTGAATATCAGTTAGCTCCACAGTGGAAATCAGTTAGCTCCACAGTGAATATCAGTTAGCTCCACATGTGAATATCAGTTACTCCCACGTGATTCAGGCCATGTGAATATCAGTTAGCTCCACGTGAATATCAGTTAGCTCCACAGTGAATATCAGTTAGCTCCCACGGTGAATATCAGTTAGCTCCACAGTGAATATCAGTTAGCTCCACAGTGAATATCAGTTAGCTCCCACGGTGAATATCAGTTAGCTCCCACGGTGAATATCAGTTAGCTCCACTGTGAATATCAGTTAGCTCCACAGTGAATATCAGTTAGCTCCACAGTGAATATCAGTTAGCGCCACAGTGAATATCAGTTAGCTCCACGTGGAATATCAGTTAGCTCCCACGTGGAAATATCAGGTAGCTCACAGTGAATATAAGTTAGCTCCACAGTGAATTCAGTTAGCTCCACAGTGAATATCAGTTAGCTCCACATGTGAACTATCAGTTAGCTCCACAGTGAATATCAGTTTAGCTCCACAGTGAATATAAGTTAGCTCCACAGTGAATATCAGTTAGCTCACAGTGAATATCAGTTAGCTCCCACAGTGAATATCAGTTAGCTCCACAGTGAATATCAGTTAGCTCCCAAGTGATATCAGTTAGCTCCACAGTGAATATCAAGTTAGCCTCCACAGTGAATATAAGTTAGCTCCACAGTGAATATAAGTTAGCTCCACCAGTGAATATCATTAGCTCCACGGTGAATATCAGTTAGCTCCAAGTGAATATCAGTTAGCTCCACAGTGAATATCAGTTAGCTCCACAGTGAATATCAGTTAGCTCCACAGTGAATATCAGTTAGCTCCACAGTGGGAGAAAACAAGCCCTCAGTGACAGACAGATATCAAGGCAGACATTAGAATCCCAAAATGGATGGGGACTCGTTATAACAATCTCTCTTCAAAATCAAATTGTGTTCGTCAGGTACACAGTTTACAGCAGGTGTATAAAGGTGAGCTAACCTGTACTCTCTCACAGTGTCTCACTCACGCACACTCACGCACACTGACGCAGTCACATGGTGTGGAGTACCAGACGGGAGTTAAACAATGTAGGTACAAATAAACAAATAAATAAATAGTTTCAGTGCACCTCGTATCAAGTAAAGCACAGCCCGCAGATCCTTTGCTTGACACTAGACACATAACAGCCTTGTACTTGGCTATAGACTTGCACGCCTTGTTCAATATGACGAGCATAAAAAGTGCTTCAATTATCTTGAGTGAAAAAATCTAAACAAAAAGAAAAATCCAACCCGTCATACATATTTAATAGTGTGGTATTCATTATGAAGTATCCTTCTCTCTGTCTGGTCTGTCTAGGTGTTGAGCTGCCCAAGCTGGGCTGGGGCTGGGGCCGGGACTGGGCTGGGGCTGAGTCTGGGTGAGGCTAGTGTCTGTCTACCGCGGTGGATCAACACACATAAAGCCCAGCCTCAGCCCAGTCTCAGCCCGGTCTCAGCCCAGCCTCATTCCTCAGGGGAATGACTGGGGACAGCCGACAACAACATACCCAAGAGTTTCCTGATTAGCGATGGGTGGTATGTGTTTAATTTAATTGAGTATTAGAAACACAATTTGAGAGATTGATAAATTGCATCGGCACTTTGATTAGAACCACAGCTATGGTCCGATGACATTAAATAAAAGTTCTTCGGCCAAGCACTCCAGTGGTGGGTTTTGGCGTCGAAAACTGATGCATATGCAGAAAATAACCTCATCCCTACTGTAAAATATGGTGGTGGATCTTTGATGTTATGAGCCTAGTTTGCTTCCACTGGTCCTGTGGCCCTTGAAGTTCAACGACATCAAGTACCAGGACGTTTTAGCCAAAAACCTGGTTGCCTTTGCCAGGATGCTGACCCTGGGCTGCAAGTGGATCTTCCAGCAACTCCGCTGTATATTTGACCTTGTGTTTTAGGTTATTGTCCTGCTGGAAGGTGAATTTGTCTCCCAGTGTCTCTTGGAAAGCAAAATGAACCAGGTTTTTCTCTAGGATTGTGCCTGTGCTTAGCTCTACTCCAAATGTCCTAGTCCTTGCCGATGACAAGCATACACATAACATGATGCAGCCACCAGCATGCTTGAAAATATGAAGAGTGGTACTCAGTGATGTGCTGTGATGTATTTGCCCCAAACATAATGCTTTGTATTCAGGACATATATTTTGCAGTTTTACTGTAGTGCCATATTGCAAACAGGATGCATGTTTTGGAATATGTTTCATTTTGTACAGGCTTCCTTCTTTTCACTCTGTCATGTAGGTTAATATAGTGTTGTCCAATCACAGCCATTAAACTCTCTAACTGTTTTAAAATCACCATTGGCCTCATTGTGAAATCCCTGAGTAGTTTCCATCCTCTCCGCCAACTGAGTTAGGAAGGACACCTGTATCTTTGTAGTGACTGGGTGTATCGATACACCATCCAAAGAGTAATTAATAGCTTCACCATGCTCAAAGGGATATTCAATGTCTGTTTTTTTTTATATTTACCCATCTACCAATAGGAGCCCTTCTTTGCGAGGCATTGGAAAACCTCCCTGGTCTTTGCTGTTGAATCTGTGTTTGAAATTCACTGCTCGTCTGAGACTGGTAATTGTATGTGTGGGGTACAGAGATGAGGTACAGTGGCTTGTGAAAGTATTCACCCCACCTTGGTATTTTTCCTATTTTGTTGCCTTACAACCTGGAATTAAAATGGATTTTGGGGGGGGTTTGTATCATTTGATTTACACAACATGCCTACCACTTTGAAGATGCAAAGTATTTTTTCTTGTGAAACAAACAAGAAATAAGACAAGAAAACCAGAAAACCAGAGCGTGCATAACTATTCAACCCCCCAAAGTCAATATTTTGTAGAGCTGTAAGTCTCTTGGGGTATGTCTGTATAAGCTTGGCACATCTAGTCACTGGGATTTTTGTTTTGTTTGTTGTTGTGCCATATTCTTTCAATTTTTAATAATGGATTGAATGGTGCTCCGTGGGATGTTTAAAGTTTCGGATATTTTTTTAAACCCTGATCTATACTTCTCCACAACTTTGTCCCTGACCTGTTTGGAGAGCTCCTTGGTCTTCATGGTGCCGCTTGCTTGGTGGTGCCGCTTGCTTAGTGGTGTTGCAGACTCTGGGGCCTTTCAGAACAGGTGTATATATATACTGAGATCATGTGACAGATGATGTGATACTTAGATTGCACACAGGTGGACTTTATTTAACTAATTATGTGACTTCTGAAGGTAATTGGTTGCACCAGATCTTATTTAGGGGCTTCATTGCAAAGGGGGTGAATACATATGAACGCACCACTTTTTTGTTGTTGTTGAAATAAGTAATTTTTTTCATTTCACTTCACCAATTGGGACTATTTTGTGTATGTCCATTACATGAAATCCAAATAAAAATCAATTTAAATTACAGGTTGTAATGCAACAAAATATGAAAAATGCCAAGGGGGATGGAAACTTTTGCAAGGCACTGTAGTCATTCAAAAATCATGTTAAACACTATTATTGCACACAGAGTGAGTCCATGCAACTTATTATAGTGGGTTCGATCCCCGGGACCACCCATACGTAAAAAATGTATGCACACATGACTGTAAGTCGCTTTGGATAAAAGCGTCTGCTAAAATGGCATATTATTATATGGCTTGCATTTTTGCTCCTGAACTTATTTAGGCTTGCCATAACAAAGGGGGTTGAATACTTATTGACTCAAGACATTTCAGCTTTTCATTTTTAATAAATGTGTAAAAAATTATAAAAACATAATTCACTTTGACATTATGGGATATTGTGTGTAGGTCAGTGACAAAACAATCTCTATTTAATAAATGTTACATTCAAAATCCTATTTTCACCGACTCCTAACCCTTAACCTAACCTTAACACTAACCCTAAATCTCACCCTAACATTTAGCAGACACTCTTATCCAGAGCGACTTACAGGAGCAATTAGGGTTAAGTGCCTTGCTTAAGGGCACATCGACAGATTTTTCACCTAGTCGGCTCGGGGATTAGAACCAGCGACCTTTCGGTTACTGGCACAACGCTCTTACCCACTAAGCTACCTGCCTGCTACCTGCTAACCCCTAACCCTAATTGTACCCCCCAAACACACACACACACACACACACACAAACACACATCTCTTTACATCTCTTGTTTCTTTTGCTTTAGTGTGTGAGCAGAGCGCCAAAAAAGCAAAGCGCTCCGCTGATTCTTTCTCTCTTGCGTCCCAAACCCTGTTCCCTACATAGTTCACTATGGGCAATGGTCAAAAGTGGTGCACTAAAAGGGTGATCATTTGGGACAGCCACTGCTCAACGCTCAGAACAATAGGAGAGCTACTGATGGTGGTATGGGAGGTTGAGTGTGTGTGTGTGTTCTTGACACAAAACCGGTGTGGCTGTCACCTATCACCTACTACCGTACCCTCGTTCAAAGGCACTTCAGTATGTTTTCTTGCCCATTCACCCTCTGAATGGCCCACATACACAATCCATATCTCAATTGTCTTAAGGCTTAAAAATCCTTCTTTAACCTGTCTCCTCCCCTTCAGCTATACTGATTGAAGTGGATTTAACAGGTGACATCAATAAGGGATCATAGTTTTCACATGGATTCACCTGGTCAGTCTGTCATGGAAAGAGCAGGTGTTGCTAATGTTTTCAAGCCGATTTATGTCAAAACTGTAACTAGGCCACTCAGAAACATTCACTGTCGTCTTGGTAAGCAACTCCAGTTCCTAATGTATTGTACACTCAGTGTAAATTTGTTTGCATCCCTGTTAATGAGCATTTCTCCTTTGCCAAGATAATCCATCCACCTGACAGGTGTGGCATATCAAGAAGCTGATTAAACAGCAGGTGCACCTTGTGCTGGGGAAAATAAAAGGTAACTCTCAAATGTGCAGTTTTGTCACACAACACAATGGTTGTCCTGCTGACTACAGGAATGTCCACCATAGCGGTTGCCACTGAATGTTAATTTCTCTACCATAAGCCGCCTACAATGTCATTTTAGAAAATTTGGCAGTACGTCCAACCGGCCTCACGATCACAGACCACGTGTAACCACGCCAGCCCAGGACCTCCACATTCAACTTCTTCACCTGTGGGATCGTCTGAGACCAGCCACCCGGACAGCTGATGAAACTGAGGAGTATTTCTGTCTGTAATAAAGCCCTTTTGTGGGGAAAAACTCATTCTGATTGGCTGGGCCTGGCTCCCCAGTGGGTGGGCCTATGCCCTCTCAGGCCCACCCATAGCTGCGCCCCTGCCCAGTCATGTGAAATCCATAGATTAGGGCCTAATAAAAAAAATTCAGTTGACTGATTTCCTTATATGAACTGTAACTCAATCAAATCGTTGAAATAGTTTGCGTGTTGCGTTTATATTTTTGTTTAGTATATATTCACATGTAACCAAATAATTGATTAAAACACACAGTTTTCTAATTTCAGTCAGCCAAGTGCAAGGTGGTCTAAATAACTCAACTTCCTGTCTGCAAAGAGAAGGGTGGGCTGGACGTTGATCCTGCTGCTCTGATTGGATAGAGTGAAGCTGTATTTTTCCGTCCACTCGCTTCATAATTTCACCTGATGAGTTTTCCTCGCATGTTTTTGGTCTGATCATTTAGATTGCTGCTGCCTGTTACTATGGTAAATCACACGACGAGGATGTTTGCTATCAATCTATCAATGTACATCATATCTAACAAGCTGAAACGCTGTTCACTCTGACTGAGCTAGCAGCTAGCTAGTTTAGCCTACTCAAACACCCAGCTCAAACAGAGAGGGATGCTATGTTAGCTAGCTGGCTATCCAACACTGGAACTTTTACAAGTCAAGGTAAGCTTTTGGTTTTATTAATTTATTGCCACCGTGGCCCGCTGTGTAACTGCTAAACTGCTTGCTGACTGTACACTGTACTGCATGATTGTAGTGGGTTTACTAATGCATTAGTTCTAGTAGCTATGTTGACTCTGATGTTAGCTAATATGGTGACAATGATGTAGGCTGTGCGTAGCGGTTATGATATTAAGGTTTGGCTTGGAAATGATTTTTCACCTGGTCACAGACAGCTGATGTGTTGTGCACTGAAGTCCACAAGTGAAGGGAAAAGGTGAGAGGAGGAGAGCAGGTAGATGCAAGAATGAATTCACGAGCAAAGTGATCATGCTGTTTGTATGTGGCTGCTATGAAAGTGAACTGTGTTTGTGTGTGATCAGGGGTGTATTCTTTCCGCTGATTCTATTAAACGGAAGCAAACGGAATGAAACGGGGATAAACATACATGAATTTGTCCAATAGAAACTCTCGTTTGCAACTGTTAGACTAATGAATACACCCGAGTATCATGTAGTAACCTAAACCTATTAATGTTACATTGAGCTGTGTGAATGGAATATGAATGACAGTCATCCAATATGCTGTAATAGAAATAAACAATTGTCCTCCCTCATCTTAAATGGCACAACCATCACTGGTATGCAGTAATTGGATAATGTGGATGTTTATTTATTTTATTTTATTTCACCTTTATTTAACCAGGTAAACCAGTTGAGAACAAGTTCTCATTTACAACTGCGACCTGGCCAAGATAAAGCAAAGCAGTGCGATAAAAACAACAACACAGAGTTACATATGGGGTAAAACAAAACAAAGTCAAAAATACAACAGAAATACATATAATATACAGTGTGCAAATTTAGCAAGTTATGGAGGTAAGGCAATAAAATAGGCTATAGTGCAAAATAATTACAATTTAGTATTAACACTGGAATGATGTGCAAGAGATGATGTGCAAATAGAGATACTGGGGTACAAATGAGCAAAATAAATAACAATATAGGGATGAGGTAGTTGGGCGGGCTAATTTCAGATGGGCTGTGTACAGGTGCAGTGATCGGTAAGGTGCTCTGACAACTGATGCTTAAAGTTAGTGAGGGAGATAAGTGTCTCCAGCTTCAGAGATTTTTGCAATTTGTTCCAGTCATTGGCAGCAGAGAACTGGAAGGAATTGCGGCCAAAGGAGGTGTTGGCTTTGGGGATGACCAGTGAGATATGCCCGCTGGAGCGCAGACTACGGGTGGGTGTTGCTATGGTGACCAATGAGCTAAGATAAGGCGGGGATTTGCCTAGCAGTGATTTATAGATGGCCTGGAGCCAGTGGGTTTGGCGACGAATATGTAGTGAGGACCAGCCAAGAAGAGCGTACAGGTCACAGTGGTGGGTATTATATGGGGCTTTGGAGACAAAACGGATGGCACTGTGATAGACAACATCCAATTTGCTGAGTAGAGTGTTGGAGGCTATTTTGTAAATGACATCGCCGAAGTCAAGGATCGGTAGGATAGTCAGTTTTACGAGGGCATGTTTGGCAGCATGAGTGAAGGAGGCTTTGTTGCGAAATAGGATACCGATTCTAGATTTAACTTTGGATTGGAGATTCTTAATGTGAGTCTGGAAGGAGAGTTTACAGTCTAACCAGACACCTAGATATTTGTAGTTGTCCACATACTCTAGGTCAGACCCGTCTAGAGTAGTGATTCTAGTCGGGTGGGCGGGTGCAAGCAGCGTTCGGTTGAAGAGCATGCATTTAGTTTTACTAGTGTTTAAGAGCAGTTGGAGGCTACTGAAGGAGTGTTGTATGGCATTGAAGCTCGTTTGGAGGTTTGTTAACACAGTGTCCAATGAAGGGCCAGATGTATACAAAATGGTGTCGTCTGCGTAGAGGTGGATCTGAGAGTCACCAGCAGCAAGAGCGACGTCATTGATATACACAGAGAAAAGAGTTGGCCCAAGAATTGAACCCTGTGGCACCCCCATAGAGACTGCCATAGGTCCAGACAACAGGCCCTTCGATTTGACACATTGAACTCTATATGAGAAGTAGTTGGTGAACCAGGCGAGGCAGTCATTTGAGAAACCAAGGCTATTTAGTCTGCCAATAAGAATGCGGTGGTTGACAGAGTCGAAAGCCTTGGCCAGGTCATTGAAAACGGCTGCACAGTACTGTCTATTATCGATCGCGGTTATAATATCGTTTAGGACCTTGAGCGTGGCTGAAGTGCACCCATGACCAGCTCGGAAACCGGATTGCATAGCGGAGAAGGTACGGTGGGATTCGAAATGGTCGGTGATCTGTTTGTTGACTTGGCTTTCAAAAACTTTTGAAAGGCAGGGCAGGATGGATATGGGTCTGTAACAGTTTGGATCTAGAGTGTCACCCCCTTTGAAGAGGGGGATGACCGCGGCAGCTTTCCAATCTCTGGGGATCTCAGACGTTACGAAAGAGAGATTGAACAGGCTAGTAATAGGGGTTGCGACAATTTCGGCGGCTAGTTTTAGAAAGAAAGGGTCCAGATTGTCTAGCCCAGATGATTTGTAGGGGTCCAGATTTTGCAGCTCTTTCAGAACATCAGCTGTCTGGATTTGTGTGAAGGAGAAGCGGGGGGGGGCATGGGCAAGTTGCAGCGGAGGGTGCAGAGCTGGTGGCCGGGGGTAGTGGTAGCCAGGTGGAAAGCATGGCCAGCCGTAGCAAAATGCTTGTTGAAATTCTCGATTATTGTAGATTTATCGGTGGTGATAGTGTTTCCTAGCCTCAGTGCAGTGGGCAGCTGGGAGGAAGTGCTCTTATTTTCCATGGACTTTACAGTGTCCCAAAACTTTTTGGAGTTAGTGCTACAGGATGCAAATTTCTGTTTGAAAAAGTTAGCCTTTGCTTTCCTAACTGCTTGTGTATATTGGTTCCTAACTTCCCTGAAAAGTTGCATATCGCGGGGGCTATTTGATGCTAATGCAGTACGCCATAGGATGTTTTTGTGCTGGTCAAGGGCAGTCAAGTCTGAGGAGAACCAGGGGCTATATCTGTTCTTAGTTCTGTATTTTTTGAATGGGGCATGTCTATTTAAGATTGAGAGGAAATTACTTTTAAAGAACAACCAGGCATCCTCTACTGACGGAATGAGATCTATATCCATCCAGGATACCTGGGCCAGGTCAATTAGGAAGGCCTGCTCGCTGAAGTGTTTTTGGGAGCGTTTGACAGTGATGAGGGGTGGTCGTTTGACCGCGGACCCGTTATGGACGCAGGCGATAAGGCAGTGATCGCTGAGATCCTGGTTGAAGACAGCGGAGGTGTATTTAGAGGGTAAGTTAGTCAGGATGATATCTATGAGGGTACCCATGTTTACGGATTTAGGGTTGTACCTGGTAGGTTCGTTGATAATTTGTGTGAGATTGAGGGCATCTAGTTTAGATTGTAGGATGGCCGGGGTGTTAAGCATATCCCAATTTAGGTCACCAAGCAGTACGAACTCTGAGGATAGATGGGGGGCAATCAATTCACATATGGTGTCCAGGGCACAGCTGGGGGCTGAGGGGGGTCTGTAGCAAGCGGCAACAGTGAGAGATTTATTTCTGGAAAGGTGGATTTTTAGAAGTAGAAGCTCAAACTGTTTGGGCACAGACCTGGATAGTATGATGGAGCTCTGCAGGCTATCTCTACAGTAGATTGCAACTCCACCCCCTTTGGCAGTTCTATCTAGACGGAAAATGTTATAGTTGGGGATGGAAATTTCAGAATTTTTGGTGGCCTTCCTAAGCCAGGATTCAGACACTGCTAGAACATCAGGGTTGGCGGAGTGTGCTAACGCAGTGAATAACTCAAACTTAGGAAGGAGGCTTCTGATATTTATGTGCAGAAATCCAATACTTTTACGGTTGCAGAAGTCAACAAATGATAGCTCCTGGGGAGTAGGAGTGCTACTGGGGGCTGCAGGGCCTGGGTTAGCCTCTACATCACCAGAGGAACAGAGGAGGACTAGAATAAGGATACGACTAAAGGCTTTAAGAACTGGTCTTCTAGTGCGTTGGGTACATAGAATAAAGGGGGCAGTTCTCCGGGCGTTGTAGAAAAGATTCAGGGCATTATGTACAGAAAAGGATATGGAAGGATATGAGTACAGTTCAGGTAACCCTAAGCGTTGGGTAACAATGAAAGAGATAGCGTCATTGGAGGCATCGATTGAGCCGGTCTCGGCATGTATGGGGGGAGGAACAAAGGAACTATATGAGGCAGTTTGAGAGGGACTAGGGGTTCTACATTGAAATTGTATAATAACTAACCCAAACAGCAATAGGCAAGGCATAATTGACATGGGAGAGAGGCATAAAGCAGTCACATGTGTTATTAGAGAGAGCTAAGACACAACTGGAAATAGCGATAACGTTTGGGCTAAGACTAAACAGAATAAACAGGACAGGGTACCGTGTAAAGGAACAGTCCAGCAGGCATCAGCTGTGCAGCTGAGTGATCATAAGGTCCAGTGAACAGCAATATGTGAGTCCGAGAGCAGTTCAAATTGGTTCTTCAGCACAGCTAGCAGGGAGCACAGTTGTAGTTTGCGTGTGCTAGCGGGCCGGGGCTGGCAGATGGATCTTCGTGGTCGTCGCAACGGGAAGCCTGTTGAAACCACATCAGACTATTTCGTCTGCAAACCAGTCGTGTTGGATCGGCGGGGCTCAGTGTCAACACTAGGAGGTCCCGTCCGGTTGACAGAGAGGTAGATAGCCGGGAGATGGGCCTGAGGCTAGCTCAAGGCTAACTGGTGCTTGCTATAGGGCAATGGTAATGGTAATCAGCCAACAACAGGTTGCAGCTAGCTAGCTGGTTGTGATGATCCGGCGCTAGGGTCCAGTGATTCCGGCAGAAAGTCCAATAAGCTCTGGGTCGATAGCACGCTGGGTCGATAGCACGCTGTGCAGACTGGCCGACGAATTGTCCAGGCTAGAGCTAGAGCTGGCTGGTGGATAGTGTAGGCCACGGACAATGGTGAAGACGCTAACGGTGACTAATAACAGGTAGCCACTATTTTCAGCTTACGGTTCTTGATGAAAGTTATAAAGAAATAATAGAATCCTTTCCACGTTGGGTGAGGCGGGTTGCAGGAAAGTATATTTAGTTAAAGAATGAAAGTAAAAAAATTGAGAAATATAGACAAAAAAAACAAGAAACGGGATATTTACACAGGACGAAAAATAAAAGCGACCGCACTGCTACGCCATCTTGGAACACGATGTGATTGCTGTTGTGAAAGACAGTAGGCAGTTGGATATGAGGGCTATTAAAATGTGTCCCAGTTTTATAAGTACTCTTTGCCCGCTGCATGAACCGCACTTCAAACGCATCTCTACCTACTTTTCTTTTAAGTAACAGTCAAATTAACAAACATAACTTGAATCCACACACTGTAACGGAAAACTGTAAATTATACGGTAATTGTGGGTATTATCAACAGTAACATACTCTGAAATGTTTTACTGCAGCATACTGTAAATTATGGTGCATTGTTAGTGGGGAAAGAATTGCTGTATTTCGAATGGTACTGTAATTCCACTCCACAGAATACAGTACCATACCATACCGTATCTTTGAAGTGCCAAAAATATTTTGATCACTAGTGGGTGTATGGTATTGTTTCTGTCTCATTAACATATTTTGAGGCGTGCCTTGTAAGAGGCTATAGTTGTTGCAGCCGTGAGTGAGAATGCTGTACCAATTTAACTATTATGTGGTTATAGTGCCCCATCAGTTTAGAGTGATAGAGTGATGAAGTCTTAAACCTTTAATGGTTGAGCATTTTGCCATGTCCTTTTTGTCTGTTTTGCCCTGTAGTCGCTGCCAGTTTAGACGCCTTTGTGAAGTGCAAGTGTTATAAAACACCACATATTCATTAATATATGTGACCGACTGCCTCGATTCGGTCTTATGTGGCAAAATGTTTAATGTTTTATTTTATTTTATTTTTTTACATTAGATAAAAGTAGAGACTCAGAGCTAGAACATGGTGTATCATACACTGCAGTTGAGGAACAATGGGAAATAAATTATGTTTTGAAAGTTGATAAATGCCCTCACATGTGAATCCTTAAAGAGATGGGTGGGCCTAAGGCTTAAGAGGGTGTGAACGACGCTGAATGGGTGTAGACAAAGAAGAGCTCTCCAGTAGGTGTACCAAAACATTCAAAAGGGCAATTTTTGCTTAACAAACAAAGTGATTAGTTTAGTAAACATCCAAAGATTTCAAGACTAAAAGTGGTGAAAGTAGTAGCCTACAATAAGGGAAAACTCCAGGTAAAAATACCCTTTATCTAGTCCTTGGCTTGTATCCTAATCTGACTTTGGTGCAGGTCATGTTGTTCTCCACATTACAGTCTCTGGTAAACACACACTATATCAAATACAATAAAAAATGGATTCGTCACATGCACAGGATACAGAAGGTGCATCCAGTACAGTGAAATGATTACAATATGTAACTTTTTTTATAAATATTTTATAATTACTAGATGACGCTTACCTGACACACTTGTCTAAATTGATAGGTAATGTGAAAGAAATGCTATAACCCACCCCCCAGCCACATCTAGCTAAGTGGATGGGTCACTATTGTCTAGACATGTACACATGTTCATGAAATACAATGGGATGGCCATAATCACCCCCCCAGACACACCTGGCTAACTTGATGGGTCATGCAATCATCTGGCGATGGGTTTTGTTTAGACATGTAGCTAGCTAAACAATGAACCGGCATAATCCCAACTCATACTACGACCAACCAATACAAACATTGTCATAGCTGTAATATGAATCTCCAGGTAATCTCCAATGTTAGCTAGCTAACAGTAGGCTATAACTAAGAATGCAAATGGTTTTTCTGATTCAAATAATATTACTACACAGATCATACATGCAATGCTAGCTAGCGAGCCAGCAAGCTAACGTTCGCTAGCTAGTTAGCAGTATATAACTTGCAATGAAAATGACTTTCTGACAAAATTTGAAACTTATAATATCAAAAAATGTAGCTAGACTCTTACCCGTATACATGGATGAACACTTCATGGCAGACTGGAACCATTTAACTTCATTTTGTTTGTAGCTACATCTTGTTTGGCCAGCGTTGTGTCAAGTTAATCCTGTTCACACTGACCGTGGCGTGTGCAGAAAGTAGCAAATCTCTTTTTCCAACTGATCTGTCGATAGTGCCTGCTAAATTCGGGGCATCAATGTTGTTGAGAAAGGTAGCAAAACTTTTGTAGTTCTCGATGGCTAACGCTATATCTTTCAAAAACGGTGCAGTAGAAAGGACTGTCAACACATACTGAACAGCTCACGTTACAGACAGAAGCGTGCTACATGGCAGACCAATCCAAACTCATCTCCCGGCATGTCCAGCCCAGCCATTATCTCAGCCTAATCATGGCTAGCGGGAAGGTTCCTGTCTTTTTCCGTGGCTAAACCAACTAGGCTCGTAATTTAACACTTTTATTTGTATTTACGGATGGAATACAAGTTTGTTATTAAGGCACATGAAAGTTCACATGTTCCAGAAGGCATTTCTGCCAAAGAATGCATTTTGATAAAAAAAATTATGTTTACGTTCAAATGCCTCTCCTGTGAAGTAGTGACGTGCCTAGTTTCCTGAAACGAGTCACATATTGTAATGCGTAATGGGTTTTATTTTGGACCTAATCTTGTCGCCTGCCTTCCAGTCTTTGGGTCAATGACTC
>LR778283.1:44075162-44109547 GCA_902810595.1 Coregonus sp. 'balchen'
CCTGGTTATTTATATATTCCATCTAAGGAGACAATTAGTTCATGCTATATAAAGTTGCTGAGCTGAAACCCTATCCACATCTAATCACGCACTGTCCCAAGTGGCTCTCATCTTATTTGATTCATGGTTAGACCTCGGCACTTGGCAGCCATTGTTGCGTTGCCTCAGTGTGCATGTCTAGTTCTTTATCTAGTGACAGAGGCCCTGATCACCAAACTGATCAAGGAGATTGAGTGTGTGTGTGTGATTGGGATCACAGGTCAGAAACATGAGTCTCTGTGACCAAAGTGGGCTCACTCAAGCACCTGTCAATGATGCCTAATGTAACACTAAACATTGGCTTCTTGATCTCTGTCTGTCTGCTCTTCAGTCGGCCACCTCTCATAACAAGTAAATGAGGGACACAAAGTTGATTGAAAGCAGGTGCTTCCACACAGGTGTGGTTCCTGAGTTAATTAAGCAATTCACATTCCTTCAATGCTTAGTGTCATGTATATTTGGCCATGATTTTGGCTACCATGGCTATGCCCCCCATAGAATAACAATGCCCCCATCCACAGGGCACGAGTGGTCACTGAATAGTTTGATGAACATGAAAACGATGTAAATCATACACCACGGCCGTCTCAGTCACCAGACCTCAACCCAATTGAACACTTATGGGAGATTCTGAGACAGCGTTTTCCACCACCATCAAGAAAACACCAAATAATGGTATTTTCCCATGGAAGAATGGTGTCGCATCCCTCCAATAGAGTTCCAGACACTTGTAGAATCTATGCCGAGGTGCATTGAAGCTGTTCTGGCTCGTGGTGGCCCAACGCCCTATTAAGACACTTCATGTTGGTGTTTCCTTTATTGTGTCAGTTATCTGTATGTTGCTATTAATAATAATAATAATAATAATTATCATGTCACAATAGTGTTTTAATGATAACAAAGCTTTTTAAAAGTTTGCTCATTATGCTAATGTAAAAGGTTAAAGACGGAATCCACAGTAGGGGAAAACAGCACAACTGCCGTTGTTTTGTTGTTGTTGTTGTTGTTGTTGTTGTTTTGTTGCTGTTGTTTTGTTGCTGTTGTTTTGTTGTTGTTGTTGTTCTGTTGACAAAGCGGAGGTGGGGAGAGTCGCTTAACCCGGTAAAAAAACAAACATGCAGTACATCCGCTGCTGTTCTATACTGTTGCCTTCTCTGATAGCTTTAGTCAGGAGGTACAGGCTACATACTGTTGTCTTCTCTGATAGCTTTAGTCAGGAGGTACAGGCTACATACTGTTGCCTTCTCTGATAGCTTTAGTCAGCAGGTACAGGCTACATACTGTTGCCTTCTCTGATAGCTTGAGTCAGGAGGTACAGGCTACATGCTGTTGCCTTCTCTGATAGCTTTAGTCAGGAGGTACAGGCTACATGCTGTTGTCTTCTCTGATAGCTTTAGTCAGGAGGTACAGGCTACATACTGTTGCCTTCTCTGATAGCTTTAGTCAGCAGGTACAGGCTACATACTGTTGCCTTCTCTGATAGCTTGAGTCAGGAGGTACAGGCTACATGCTGTTGCCTTCTCTGATAGCTTTAGTCAGGAGGTACAGGCTACATACTGTTGCCTTCTCTGATAGCTTTAGTCAGGAGGTACAGGCTACATACTGTTGCCTTCTCTGATAGCTTTAGTCAGCAGGTACAGGCTACATACTGTTGCCTTCTCTGATAGCTTGAGTCAGGAGGTACAGGCTACATGCTGTTGCCTTCTCTGATAGCTTTAGTCAGGAGGTACAGGCTACATACTGTTGCCTTCTCTGATAGCTTTAGTCAGGAGGTACAGGCTACATACTGTTGCCTTCTCTGATAGCTTTAGTCAGGAGGTACAGGCTACATGCTGTTGTCGAACCACACTGGTTTGCCGTTTTGTAGGCCATCCTCATCGTTCATCAGGTCAAAGTTAACTCAACATGTCTCTCTCATCCTTTGCAAGGACTTTCAACTGTGCATCAAGAAGCAAAAAAAACTAAATAAACAATAGAACACAGTAAACAAATACATGTCTCAAGTCATGCATATTCATACAATACTTTAAAGCCCCACCAACCCCAGATTGAGAGGTATTATTGAACTGTTGTGAAAATAATAGTTGAATTCCAGCCCCGCTGGTTGAAAGGGGCTCCACAAGCCTTTGGCTCCGTGCACTGGATGTATCACCCACAAACATCTACCCAACTATCATTATAATCTAATTAGATATGTTACAAATTTTGCATGTGATACTGTCAGTGCACAGAGCCACAGGCATATGGACTAGAGTAGGAAACTGAATTTTTGCTAGCTCATGATTACTGTTATTTTCAGTACAACAGTCAATGCAGTTCTGATACAGAGGCAATTAGTGCTCCAACAAACTACAGCAATGGGTGATTAATGGAACTACGAGGGCTATTATCAGCCACTATAGAACAGGTGATTAATGGAACTACGAGGGTTATATCAGCCACTGTAGAACAGGTGATTAATGGAACTACGAGGGCTATTATCAGCCACTGTAGAACAGGTGATTAATGGAACTACGAGGGTTATATCAGCCACTGTAGAACAGGTGATTAATGGAACTACGAGGGCTATTATCAGCCACTGTAGAACAGGTGATTAATGGAACTACGAGGGCTATTATCAGCCACTGTAGAACAGGTGATTAATGGAACTACAAGGGTTATATCAGCCACTGTAGAACATGTGATTAATGGAACTACGAGGGTTATTATCAGCCACTGTAGAACAGGTGATTAATGGAACTACGAGGGTTATATTAGCCACTGTAGAACAGGTGATTAATGGAACTACGAGGGTTATATCAGCCACTGTAGAACAGGTGATTAATGGAACTACGAGGGTTATATCAGCCACTGTAGAACAGATGATTAATGGAACTACGAGGGTTATATCAGCCACTGTAGAACATGTGATTAATGGAACTACGAGGGTTATATCAGCCACTGTAGAACAGGTGATTAATGGAACTACGAGGGCTATTATCAGCCACTGTAGAACAGGTGATTAATGGAACTACGAGGGCTATTATCAGCCACTGTAGAACAGGTGATTAATGGAACTACGAGGGTTATATCAGCCACTGTAGAACAGGTGATTAATGGAACTACGAGGGCTATTATCAGCCACTGTAGAACAGGTGATTAATGGAACTACGAGGGTTATATCAGCCACTGTAGAACAGGTGATTAATGGAACTACGAGGGCTATTATCAGCCACTGTAGAACATGTGATTAATGGAACTACGGGGGCTATTATCAGCCACTGTAGAACATGTGATTAATGGAACTACGAGGGTTATATCAGCCACTGTAGAACATGTGATTAATGGAACTACGAGGGCTATTATCAGCCACTGTAGAACAGGTGATTAATGGAACTACGAGGGCTATTATCAGCCACTGTAGAACAGGTGATTAATGGAACTACGAGGGCTATTATCAGCCACTGTAGAACAGGTGATTAATGGAACTACGAGGGCTATTATCAGCCACTGTAGAACAGGTGATTAATGGAACTACGAGGGGGGTTATTATCAGCCACTGTAGAACAGGTGATTAATGGAACTACGAGGGGGGTTATTATCAGCCACTGTAGAACAGGTGATTAATGGAACTACGAGGGGGGTTATTATCAGCCACTGTAGAACAGGTGATTAATGGAACTACGAGGGCTATTATCAGCCACTGTAGAACAGGTGATTAATGGAACTACGAGGGGGTTATTATCAGCCACTGTAGAACAGGTGATTAATGGAACTACGAGGGGGGTTATTATCAGCCACTGTAGAACAGGTGATTAATGGAACTACGAGGGGGGCTATTATCAGCCACTGTAGAACAGGTGGGTGGAATCCAATGTCTGTTTTCATTCTACTCTTCTAGACTCTAATATAGAACTTGAAACATGTAATAGGACCCATGTATCACCGCTGTCTTCCAAGGACCAGGAGCAACACAGGAGTAATAGACCTAGTGTTACACAGAAGGCTTACTAAAAGCTTACCCGCTTTCTCCTCTGGCAACCCTTCTTTGCATGTTTTTCCAAGATTGTGTCCCCTTGTGTTCTCAGTAAACCTGAGAGATACGCCTGCCTCACAGTCTGGCATTAAGTGGCACAATAACTTACAATGGATATACAGAAAGCACAAGGTTATTCTAAGGTCTTTTGGTGACCAGGCCACCGGTGCAGCGCCTTGCTATCTAAAAAGAGCATTAAACATACCTTTCAGAGCATCACTCTTTTTCAGTGTTTGAATGAACGCCTAAGAGAACATTGAGTACAACACTGAACCATTCTAGGTTATTGGTGAAAAGAAAACATACCTCTGATGACATCCGGTGACATGGCCTTGATCTGTGACATCTCCCTCATTAAGAATGAGAGCACAGACAAATTGGTGTTTCTAAGTTAAACGGTTTTGTTATATTTCAGTCTTTTGTGATGTATATAAAGTGTCAAAATGGAATACATTTCAACTCTATATCTGACATGGTATAGGTCTTGTTGTTTTCTTAAGCCCATAACCATTTGTGTGAGGTGTATACTTTGGTTTCAAAGTAGATTTGTTTAAGACTACCAAGAAACACTCTGTGTGACCCTGATTTAGCCCACTGCAGTGAAGGGTTAACTGGGCTTGTCTTCCAACACATGAAGAAGAAGTGGAGAGGTACTCTGTCGTAGCCGGCCGCGACCGGGAGACCCATGGGGCGGCACACAATTGGCCCAGCGTCGTCCAGGGTAGGGGAGGGTTTGGCCGGCAGGGATGTAGCTCGGTTGGTAGAGCATGGCCTTTGCAATGGCAGGGTTGTGGGTTCGATTCCCACGGGGGGCCAGTATAAAAAATAATACATTTACATTTTTACATTTTAGTCATTTAGCAGACGCTCTTAACCAGAGCGACTTACAGGAGCAATTAGGGTTAAGTGCCTTGCTCAAGGGCACATTAACGTCATTTAGCAGACGCTCTTAGCCAGAGCGACTCACCAATTGGTGCGTTCACCCTATAGCCAGTGGGATAACCACTTTACAATTTGGGGGGGGGGGGGGGGGGTTAGAAGGAATACTTTATCCTATCCCAGGTATTCCTTAAAGAGGTGGGGTTTCAAATGTCTCCGGAAGGTGGTGAGTGACTCCGCTGTCCTGGCGTCGTGAGGGAGCTTGTTCCACCATTGGGGTGCCAGAGCAGCGAACAGTTTTGACTGGGCTGAGCGGGAGCTGTGCTTCCGCAGAGGAAGGGGAGCCAGCAGGCCAGAGGTGGATGAACGCAATGTCCTCGTTTGGGTGTAGGGACTGATCAGACCCTGAAGGTACAGAGGTGCCGTTCCCCTCACTGCTCCATAGGCAAGCACCATGGTCTTGTAGCGGATGCGAGCTTCAACTGGAAGCCAGTGGAGTGTGCGGAGGAGGGGGGTGACGTGAGAGAACTTGGGAAGGTTGAACACCAGACGGGCTGCGGCATTCTGGATGAGTTGTAGGGGTTTAATGGCACAGGCAGGGAGCCCAGCCAACAGCGAGTTGCAGTAGTCCAGACGGGAGATGACAAGTGCCTGGACCAGGACCTGCGCCGCTTCCTGTGTAAGGCAGGGTCGCACTCTCCGAATGTTGTAGAGCATGAACCTGCAGGAGCGGGTCACCGCCTTGATGTTGGCGGAGAACGACAGGGTGTTGTCCAGGGTCACGCCTAGGCTCTTCGCACTCTGGGAGGAGGACACAGCGGAGTTGTCAACCGTGATGGCGAGATCATGGAACGGGCAGTCCTTCCCCGGGAGGAAGAGCAGCTCCGTCTTGCCAGGGTTCAGCTTGAGGTGGTGATCCGTCATCCATACTGATATGTCTGCCAGACATGCAGAGATGCGATTCGCCACCTGGTTATCAGAAGGGGGAAAGGAGAAGATTAGTTGTGTATCGTCAGCGTAGCAATGATAGGAGAGACCATGTGAGGATATGACAGAGCCAAGTGACTTGGTGTATAGGGAGAAAAGGAGAGGGCCCAGAACCGATCCCTGGGGGACACCAGTGGTGAGAGCACGTGGTGCGGAGACAGCTTCCCGCCACGCCACTTGGTAGGAGCGACCGGTCAGGTAGGACGCAATCCAGGAGTGAGCCGCGCCGGAGATGCCCATCTCGGAGAGGGTGGAGAGGAGGATCTGATGGTTCACAGTATCAAAGGCAGCAGACAGGTCTAGAAGGACAAGAGCAGAGGAGAGAGAGTTAGCTTTAGCAGTGCGGAGAGTCTCCGTGACACAGAGAAGAGCAGTCTCAGTTGAATGACCAGTCCTGAAACCTGATTGGTTTGGATCAAGAAGGTCATTCTGAGAGAGATAGCAAGAGAGTTGGCTAAAGACGGCACGCTCAATAGTTTTGGAAAGAAAAGAAAGAAGGGATACTGGTCTGTAGTTGTTGACATCAGTGGGGTCGAGTGTTGGTTTTTTGAGGAGGGGAGCAACTCTCGCTCTCTTGAAGACGGAAGGGACATGGCCAGCGGTCAAGGATGAGTTGATCAGCGAGGTGAGGTAGGGGAGAAGGTCACCGGAGATGGTCTGGAGAAGGGAGGAGGGGATGGGGTCAAGCGGGCAGGTTGTTGGGCGGCCTGCAGTCACAAGTCGCAGGATTTTATCTGGAGAGAGAGGGGAGAAAGAAGTCAAAGCATAGGGTAGGGCAGTGTGAGCAGGACCAGCAGTGTTATTAGACTTAACAAACGAGGATCGGATGTCGTCAACCTTCTTTTCAAAGTGGTTGACGAAGTCATCCACAGAGAGAGAGGAGGTGGGGGGGGGGGGGGGGGAGGAGGATTCAGGAGGGAGGAAAATGTGGCAAAGAGCTTCCTAGGGTTAGAGGCAGATGCTTGGAATTTAGAGTGGTAGAAGGTGGCCTTAGCAGCAGAAACAGATGAGAAAATGTAGAGAGGAGGGAGTGAAAAGATGCCAGGTCGGTAGGGAGTTTAGTTTTCTTCCATTTCCTCTCCGCTGCCCGGAGCTCTGTTCTGTGAGCTCGCAGTGAGTCATCAAGCCACGGAGCTGGGGGGGAGGACCGAGCCGGCCGGGAGGATAGGGGACACAGAGAGTCAAAGGATGCAGAAAGGGAGGAGAGGAGGGTTGAGGAGGCAGAATCAGGAGATTGGAGGGAGAAGGATTGAGCAGAGGGAAGAGATGATAGGATGGAAGAGGAGAGAGTAGTGGGAGAGAGAGAGCGAAGGTTGCGGCGGCGCATTACCATCTGTGTAGGGGCAGAGTGAGTAGTGTGGGAGGAGAGCGAGAGAGAAAAGGAAACAAAGTAGTGGTCGGAGACTTGGAGGGGAGTTGCAGTGAGATTAGTAGAGGAGCAGCATCTGGTGAAGATGAGGTCAAGCGTATTGCCTGCCTTGTGAGTAGGGGGGGACGGTGAGAGGGTGAGGTCAAAAGAGGAGAGGAGTGGAAAGAAGGAGGCAGAGAGAAATGAGTCAAACGTGGACATAGGGAGGTTGAAATCCCCCAAAACTGTGAGGGGTGAGCCATCCTCAGGAAAGGAACTTATCAAGGCGTCAAGCTCGTTAATGAACTCTCCAAGGGAACCTGGAGGGCGATAGATGACAAGGATATTAAGCTTAAATGGGTTAGTGACTGTGACAGCATGGAATTCAAATGAGGAGATAGACAGATGGGTTAGGGGAAAAATTGAGAATGTCCACTTGGGAGAGATGAGGATTCCTGTACCACCACCCCTCTGACCAGATGCTCTCGGGGTATGCGAGAACACATGGTCAGACGAGGAGAGAGCAGTAGGAGTAGCCGTGTTTTCAGTGGTGATCCATGTTTTCCGTCAGCGCCAGGAAGTCGAGGGACTGGAGGTTGGCATAGGCTGGGATGATAATAATTATGCACTAACTGTAAGTCGCTCTCGATAAGAGCGTCTGCTAAATTACTTAAATGTAAAATGTAATATGGCACCACAACAAACCTGCCAAGAGAGGGCCGCCCACCAAAACTCACAGACCAGGCAAGGAGGGCATTAATCAGAGAGGCAACAAAGAGACCAAAGATAACCCTGAAGGAGCTGCAAAGCTCCACAGCGGAGATTAGAGTCTCTGTCCGCTGAGAGTTTACGTGACAGTCTGGAAATGTCTTAGAAACTTGTTCATGCATAATCGGGAATTTTCTATTCCAGAAATTCCCATATCACGCAAGTGTTCAGGGATGCGCAGGAGCGTGCAGGAATCCACACACTCGCACTCACGACCGTCTACCTCAAATTTCACTGGAATGTAGCAGATCCGATTTTACCCAGAAACTCAGCTTTTCATGATCTCTCTCTCTTTTCTCTATCTTCCCTCCTTTATCTGCATGTGGCCTGCGTGTGTACAGTCGTGGTCAAAAGTTTTGAGAATGACACAAGTATTGGTCTTCACAAAGTTCGCTGCTTCAGTGTTATGAGATATTTTTGTCAGATGTTACTATGGTATACTGAAGTATAATTATAAGCATTCCATAAGTGTCAAGGGCTTTTATTGACAATTACATTAAGTTTATGCAAAGAGTCAATATTTGCAGTGTTGACCCTTCTTTTTCAAGAACTCTGCAATCCGCCCTGGCATGCTGTCAATTAACTTCTGGGCCACATCCTGACTGATGGCAGCCCATTCTTGCATAATCAATGCTTGGAGTTTGTTAGAATTTGTGGGTTTTTGTTTGTCCACCCGCCTCTTGAGGATCGACCACAAGTTCTCAATGGGATTAAGGTCTGGGAAGTTTCCTGGCCATGGACCCAAAATGTTGATGTTTTGTTCCCCGAGCCACTTAGTTATCACTTTTGCCTTATGGCAAGGTGCTCCATCATGCTGGAAAAGGCATTGTTCATCACCAAACTGTTCTTGGATGGTTGGGAGAAGTTGCTCTCTGAGGATGTGTTGGTACCATTCTTTATTCATGGCTGTGTTCTTAGGCAAAATTGTGAGTGAGCCCACTCCCTTGGCTGAGAAGCAACCCCACACATGAATGGTCTCAGGATGCTTTACTGTTGGCATGACACAGGACTGATGGTAGCGCTCACCTTGTCTTCTCTGGACAAGGTTTTCTCTGGATGCCCCAAACAATCGGAAAGGGGATTCATCAGAGAAAATGACTTTACCCCAGTCCTCAGCAGTCCAATCCCTGTACCTTTTGTAAAATATCAGTCTGTCCCTGATGTTTTTCCTGGAGAGAAGTGGCTTCCTCGCTGCCCGTCTTGACACCAGGTCATCCTCCAAAAGTATTTGCCTCACTGTGCGTGCAGATGCACTCACACCTGCCTGCTGCCATTCCTGAGCAAGCTCTGCACTGGTGGTGCCCCGATCCCGCAGCTGAATCAACTTTAGGAGACGGTCCTGGCACTTGCTGGACTTTCTTGGACTTCTCTCCTTGAAGTTCTTGATGATCCGATAGATGGTTGATTTAGGTGCAATCTTACTAGCAGCAATATCCTTGCCTGTGAAGCAGGCAAGGATATTTGTGCAACGCAATGATGACGGCACATGTTTCCTTGCAGGTAACCATGGTTAACAGAGGAAGAACAATGACTTCAAGCACCACCCTCCTTTTAAAGCTTCCAGTCTGTTATTCTAACTCAATCAGCGTGACAGAGTGATCGCCAGCCTTGTCCTCGTCAACACTCTCACCTGTGTTAACGAGATAATCACTGACCTGATGTCAGCTGGTCCTTTTGTGGCAGGGCTGAAATGCAATGGAAATGTTTTTTTGGGATTAAGTTCATTTTCATGGCAAAGAGGGACTTTGCAATTAATTGCAATTCATCGGATCACTCTTCATAACATTCTGGAGTATATGCAAATTGCCATCATATAAACTGAGGCAGCAGACTTTGTGAAAAATAATATTTGTGTCATTCTCAAAACTTTTGACCACGACTATACGCTGTCTTTATCTGTCTCTCTTCTCTTCATTCTGAGGTGGGAGATATAGCCAGCTATATAAACCAGCTTTCTTTATTCTTATTCTCTCTCTCTCTCTCTCTCTCTCTCTCTCTCTCTCTCTCTCTCTCTCTCTCTCTCTCTCTCTCTCTCTCTTTCCCTCTGTCTCTCTCACTCTCTCGTTTCCTCTCCCTCTCTCTCTCTCTTTGCCTCTCTCTCTTTCTTTCTCAATTCAATTCAATTCAATTTCAATTTAAGGGCTTTATTGGCATGGGAAACGTATGTTAACGTTGCCAAAGCAAGTGAAGTAGATAGTAAACAAAAGTTAAATAAACAATAAATATTAACAGTAAACATTACACTCAGAAGTTCCAAAAGAATAAAGACATTTCAAATGTCATATTATGTCTATATACAGTGTTGTAACAATGTGCAAATAGTTAAAGTACAAATGGGAAAATAAATAAACATAAATATGGGTTGTATTTACAATGGTGTTTGTTCTTCACTGGTTGCCCTTTTCTTGTGGCAACAGGTCACAAATATTGCTGCTGTGATGGCACACTGTGGTATTTCACCCAGTAGATAAGGGATTTTATCAAAATTGGGTTTGTTTTCAAATTATTTGTGGATCTCTGTAATCTGAGGGAAATACGTTTCTCTAATATGGTCATACATTTGGCAGGAGGTTACGAAGTGCAGCTCAGTTTCCACCTCATTTTGTGGGCAGTGTGCACATAGCCAGGTCTGCCTACTGCGACCTTTCTCAATAGCAAGGCTATGCTCACTGAGTCTGTACATAGTCAAAACTTTGCTTAAGTTCTCCTCCTCTCTCTCTTCTCGTCCTCTCTCCTCAGTCCCCCTCCTTCAATCCTCCTCTCTCCTCATCTCTCTCTCTCCTCTCTCCTTCTCTCTCTCTCTCTCTCTCTCCTCTCTCTCTCTCTCAATTCAATTACATTAAATAAACTTTATTGATATGGTAAGTTAAATTACTTACATTGTCAAAGTATACATATAACAAAAATGGTGGGACCAACAGCAATAATAGTAGTAGAGGAAATGGGATTACCAAAACAGAGTGTGCCTAACTATTCACCCCCCCCCCCCCCCCCCCCAAAGTCAATACTTTGTAGGGCCACCTTTTGCAGCAATTACAGCTGCAAGTCTCTTGGGGTATGTCTCTATAAGCTTGGCACATCTAGCCACTGGGATTTTTGTCCATTCTTCAAGTCAAAACTGCTCCAGCTCCTTCAAGTTGGAAGGTTTCTGCTGGTGTACAGCAAGCATTTTTCTTGCCACTCTGCCATAAAGCCCAGCTCTGTGGAGTGTATGGCTTAAAGTAGTCCTATGGACAGATACTCCAATCTCCGCTGTGGAGCTTTGCAGCTCCTTCAGCGTTATATTTGGTCTCTTTGTTGCCTCTCTGATTAATGCCCTCCTTGCCTGGTCCGTGAGTTTTGGTGGGCGGCCCTCTCTTGGCAGATTTTTTGTGGTGCCATATTCTTTCAATTTTTTAATAATGGATTTAATGGTGCTCCGTGGGATGTTCAAAGTTTTTTATTTTATTTTTTATAACCCAACCCTGATCTGTACTTCTCCACAATTTGGTGCCTGACCTGTTTGGAGAGCTCCTTGGTCTTCATGGTGCCGCTTGCTTGGTGGTGCCCCTTGATTAGTGGTGTTGCAGACTCTGGGGCCTTTCAGAACAGGTGTATATATACTGAGATCATGTGACACTTAGATTGCACACAGGTGGACTTTATTTAACTAATTATGTGACTTCTGAAGGTAATTGGTTGCACCAGATCTTATTTAGGGGCTTCATAGCAAAGTGAGTGAATACATATGCACACACCACTTTTAGAAATTTTAGAATTTTTTTATTTTTTTTCATTTCACTTCACCAATTTTGACTATTTTGTGTATGTCCATTACATGAAATCCAATTAAAAATCCATTTAAATTACAGGTTGTAATGCAACAAAATATGAAAACGCCAAGGGGGATGAATACTTTTGCACATTTTGGCTTTTCACCCAATAAATATTTGATCATTTTGGGAAAGAAAGATTGTCTTAGGTCTGAGTATTTGTCACAGTGTAATAGGAAATGCATCTCTGTCTCTACCTCTCCCCTGGAGCAGAGTGAGCACAGCCTGTCCTCTCTGGGCAGCCAGGTTTGCCTGTGACGACCGGTCTCTATAGCCAGACTGTGCTCACTGAGTCTGTACCTAGTCATTGTTTTCCTCAGTTTTCTATCAGTCACAGTGGTCAGATAGTCTTCCACCATGAACTGTCTGTTTAGAGCCAAATATCATTGAAGTTTACTTTGATTTTTTGTGGTGTCTTTCCAATAGGTGATATATTTTTATTTTTGCTTTGTGACGATTTGGTTGGGCCAGATTTTCACAGTGCTGTCCTGAGGCTCTATGAGGTTGGTTTTGGTTAGTGAACTGAGCCTCAGAACCAGCTGGCTGAGGGGACTCTTCTCTTGTTGCATCTCTTGACATAGTAGAGCTGTGTGATGGAATGATTTGGGGTCACTTGTTTTTAGATGGTTGTAAAATTTGATGGCTATTTTTTCTATATTTTCCTCTGTCTCTCTCTCACTATGTTTTCCTCTGCCTCTCTCCTGCTTACACTCTCCTCCTATTATCTGGTATATGAGTTTGTGAGTTGAACCTCCTGCCATGACAGTGTGTTTGTGTGTGTGTGTGTGTGTGGTGTGTGTGTGGGGGGGGGGGGGGACCTCACCTAGTGGAACTGACCTAGTACACAGGTCTGAGGCTTGGTGTGTGAGGGAGAGAGAGAGAGAGAGTGAAACAGAGTGTGTGCATGTGTGTGTTTTCATGCATGTGTGTGTGTTGAGAGAGA
Source organism: Coregonus sp. 'balchen' (assembly GCA_902810595.1). Classification (NCBI taxonomy): domain Eukaryota; kingdom Metazoa; phylum Chordata; class Actinopteri; order Salmoniformes; family Salmonidae; genus Coregonus; species Coregonus sp. 'balchen'. Next base: position 44,087,954 of record LR778283.1, read on the forward strand.
GAGAGGGAGAGGGAGGAGGAGAGAGGGAGAGAGGAGAGGAGAGAGAGAGAGATGAGAGAGAGGAGAGGAGGGAGAGAGGGAGCGAAGGAGAGGGAGAGAGAGGAGAGATGTGGAGAGAGGAGGAGAGGAACCGGACCGAGGGAGTGGAGAGAGATGAGAGAGGGGAGGAGAGGAGGAGAGGAGTGGAGGAGGAAGGGGACGGGAGAGGATGAGGGAGAGAGAGGCGAGGGGAGAGGAGAGGGAAGAGGAGGGGAGAGAGAGAGGAGAGAGGGGAGAGAGAGAGAAGAGGAGAGAGGAGAGAGAGAGGGAGGAGGAGAGGAGGGGAGGAGAGAAGGGGAGATGAGAGAGAGGAAGAGTGAGGAGGAGGGAGAGGAGGAGAGGAGAGAGGAGAGGAGAGAGAGAGGAGAGGAGAGGAGGAGAGGGAGAGGAGAGAGAGGGAGAGGGCGGGGAGGAGAGAGGGAGAGAGGAGAGAGGGAGAGGGCGAGGAGAGGAGGAGGAGAGAGAGAGAAGAGGGAGAGGGAGAGAGGAGGAGGGGAGGGAGAGAGAGAAGAGATGAGGGGAGGAGGAGAGAGAGAGAGAGAGAGAATTTACTGTTATTGCATGGATCACCATATTTAGTAGTTTTGCTCCACAAATAATTAATTTAGCTATCAATAGTTTTATTGTGTTTGTTCTTCATATAGCGTCCAGTGTTTCTGTATTGCCTATGTACAGACTCTACACTGTATTAATTCCAGTGGTTTCTACTCCAAGAATATTAGCAATTATTCTATATATTACAGTGGGTGTGACGTGTTGGCAATAATTTAATGTTTCGGGTCAATTGAGTGTATAGGTTGAGCTGTTCATTTGCTGTTTTGCTCCTTTGGGATACTTGTGATGTCGTTTGTTGTTGTTGATTCAGCATCAATTGCATTCTCTATAAACAGTCTATCACACAGTCTTCTGGGTCGTTCCACCTCACAAACACAAGAAAGAGGATTTCAACACACACCATCTCAGATTGTTCTGAAGTCATTTCTGTAGTTAGAAACATATAAGATTAGCATTCCTACAATATTTATTTTGTTGAAATATAATTTGATCTCTGAGAAATTATGCCAATTGATTGCACCCAAATTGGCCATTTCAATTTCTTGGATTCTTATAATATTCAATAAATATAGTTCCCAACATCCAATTTGGACCACACCTCTTTTTAACAATGATTAAGACGTGAGGATTTCAAATAAATAGTCAAAAGCCACCCAAAGACCCCGCAAATCCCACACCAAGCTCACCCCAACAACGAGTATACATTATCAATTTTCTTTGTTTGTAGTATAAGGAATGTGGCTTGGACTATAGTTTATTCATACTATGTAATGTATTCACAGTGAATTTGCTGATGTGTTTTATCCTTGTTCAGAGAAATTAGCCATTGAGGTTGCTTACATTTTCCACCATACATTTGTGTGAATAATACACCCCCTGGTCTCTCCATATAAACCCCTGGTCTCCCCATATACACCCCCTGGTCTCCCCATATACACCCCCTGGTCTCCCCATATAAACCCCCTGGTCTCCCCATATACACCCCCTATACTCTTCATAAAAAAACCCTGGTCTCCCCATATACACCCCCTGGTCTCCCCATATACACCCACTGGTCTCCCCATATACACCCCCTGGTCTCCCCATATACACCCCCTGGTCTCCCCATATACACCCCCTGGTCTCCCCATATACACCCCCTAGACTCTCCATATACACCCCCTGGTCTCCCCATATACACCCCCTGGTCTCCCCATATACACTCCATGGTTCCCCATATACACCCCCTGGTCTCCCCATATACACCCCCTGGTCTCCCCATATACACCCCTAGACTCTTCATATAAACCCCCTGGTCTCCCCATATACACCCCGTGGTCTCCCCATATACACCCCCTAGACTCTCCATATAAACCCCCTGGTCTCCCAATATACACCCCCTGTAGATCAACATTGATGGCGTATAGATTAAAATGTCTGGGGATGAAAGTTCAGACTATCCTGAATTGACCCCTCTGCCCCTACCGGGAATAACTCCAGCCAGATCAAACAATACTTAATTCTCCCCTTCTAACTCCAGAGATCAAACAACCAATAACAACACTAGGCCTATAGTGTGCCTACCTCTCAAACAGTGTGTTGTGTGTGTGTGTGTGGTGTGTGTGTGTGTGTGTGTGTGTGTGTGTGTGTGTGTGTGTGTGTGTGTGTGTGTGTGTGTGTGTGTGTGGACCCCACAGAATAATAAAACAAAAAACATTGACAACTGGGGACATTTTGTTGGTCCCCACAAGGTAAAATCCTATTCCTAAGGGGTTTAGGGTTAAGGTTAGAAATAGTGCAATGTTTAGGGTTAGGGTTAGGAGATAGGGTTAGGAGATAGGTTTAGGTTAGGAGTTAGGGTTAGGGTTAGGATATAGGGTTAGGTTTAGGGTTAGGGTTAGGAGATAGGGTTAGTTTTAGGGTTAGGGTTAGGAGATAGGGTTAGTTTTAGGGTTAGGGTTAGGAGATAGGGTTAGGGTTAGGAGATAGAGTTAGGTTTAGGGTTAGGGTTAGGAGATATGGTTAGTTTTAGGGTAAGGGTTAGGAGATAGGGTTAGTTTTAGGGTTAGGGGTTTAGGGAAAATAGGATTTTGAATGGGACTGAATTGTGTGTGCCCACAAGGTTAGTTGTACAAGACTGTGTGTGCGTGCGTGTGTGTGTGTGCGTGTGTGCACACACACATCCAAAATTGCACCATACAAACCCCACTACTCCCCACCCCTGACCTCTCCACCCTGACCTCTCCAACCCTACCCCTCCACCCTACCCCTCCAACCATACCACTCCACATCTACCCCTCCAGTGGTATGTCTTAAAATAGTGTGTAGAGATAGAGGGGTGAAAGAAAGAAAGGGATAAAGTGAGTGAGAGCGAAAGAGAGATGAAGAGAGAGTGAAAGAGTGTGTGTGTGTGTGTTTATTGATATTTTCTGCTTCTTAGAAACGTTTGGTTAGAAAATAAATAACAGTTGTTTATGTCATGGAATCCTCTTCATCCCTCAGGGTTAGAACCATATTGAGACGCTTGTTTCCCTCTGTCTCTCTCTCTCTTCTCTCTCTCTCTCTCTCTCTCTCTCTCTCTCTCTCTTCTCTCTCTCTCTCTCTCTCTTTCCCCCTCAGACGTGCCCTGTGACTTAGTCTTCAATCATTGAGAAAAACTCCAGCTGTATAATATAGCCCTTATTTATGATTGATCTATTTATGAATGTATTATTATTGTTCAAAACAAAGGACTGGCACATCTCCCGGAGGGCGTGTATTCCCCTCCCCTCTTTGTCGTCTCCATCAGCTGAAGGTGTGAACCAGGTGGATGGAACAAAAAGTCAATTCAGTCCCCCCCCACCCCCCCCCCCCCCCACACAGGCAAAAACACACACAGCACACCACACACCACTACCAAGCACACACACACACCACACAAACACCACACACAAACACCACACACCACACACAAACACACACCACACCTAGGACACACCCTCCATCCATCGCCTCCCTTTCTCTCTAGCCCTCCTTCTCTCTACCTTCTCTCTCTCCCCCACCTCGATAAAACATTTGTTTAATGTTAAAAAAACTCTGTCTGGTGTCAATAGCTGAGTGCTGAGGGTTTGCAGACAACTCAGAGCAAGTACCCAAAAACTTTAATGAGAGTGGGGATTTCTCCTCCCCAGTTGTGTTAGTGTGGCTATATAGTCTTGCAGAGGGAGAAGTGGAGTCATGGTGCAGAGCTGACCTTATAGTTAGGGAGTCATGGTGTAGAGCTGACTATTAGTAGTTAGTGAAGTCATTGGTTGTGTAGAGCTGACCATAGTAGTGGAGTCTGGTGTAGAGCTCTACCTATAGTAGTTGAGTCATTGGTTTAGAAAGCTGACCTATAGTAAGTGGAGTCATGGGTGTAGGGGAGAAGCTGACCTCTAGTAGTGGCGTCATGGTTGTAGGCTAGCTGCCTAAGTAAGTGGAAGTCATTGGGTTGTTTGTAGAGCTGACCTATAGTAGTTGGAAGGTCATGGTGCAGAGATGACCTATCAGTAGGGAGTCATGGTTGCAGAGCTGACCTTAAGGAGTAGTGAGAGTGGTATTGGTGTAGTGTAGAGCTGACCTATGGTAGTGGAGAGTCATGGTTGCAGGAGCTGACCTATAGTAGTTGGGTGTCATAGTGTAGGAGCTGACCTTATAGTAGTGGGAGTCATGGTTTGCCGAGCTGACCTATAGTAGTGGAGTCATGGTGTAGAGCATGACCTATTTAGTAGGGGATTCATGGTGCAGAGCTTGACCTATAGGAGTGGAGTCATGGTGTAGAGCTACCATAGGAGTGGAGTCTGTTGTAGTATTAGAGCTGCCGATAGAGGGCGAGTCATGGTGAGAGCTGACTCTGTAGTGGAGTCATGGCTGCGAGCTGACCTATAGTAGTGGAGTCATGGGCAGAGCTGACCTATGTCAGCTGGAGTATTGGTGTAGACTGTGAACTATAGTAGTGAGGCATGGTGTTAGAGTGACCTCTATTAGTAGTGGAGTCATGGTTGTAGAGCTCTGACTCTAGTTAGTGGGAGTCATGGTTTATAGAGCTGACTATGGCTAGTGGAGTCATTGGTGCCAGAGCTGACCTATAGTAGTGGGAGTAGTGTGTAGAGTGACCTATAGTAGGGGAGTCATGGTGCAGAGACTCTGACCTATAGTAGTGGCGTCATGGTGCAAGAGCTAACCTATAGTAGTGGAGTATTGGTTTTGTAAGCTTGAAACCTTAGTAGTGGGAGTCTGGTGCACCCAGAGCTCACCTATAGTAGTGGGTTAATGTTATTAGAAGCGACTATAGTCGTGGGTATTGGTGCCAGCAGCTGGACCATGTAGTGGAGTATTGGGTTGTCGAGATGACCCTCTATTAGTGGAGTATTGGTGCCAGTGGCCAGAGCTGACCTATAGTTTAGTGGAGTCATGGTTGTAGAGCTGGACATATAGTAGTGGAGTATTGGTTGTAGTAGAGCTGACATATTAGTAGTGAGTCAGGGGTGGTGCTAGAGTGACCTATAGTTAGTGGAGTATAGTTGTTAGATGCTGACCTATAGTAGTGGAGTCAGTCATGGTGCCAGAGCTGACCTTGAGTAGTGGAGTCATGGTGAAGAGAGGACCTATAGAGGGAGTCATGGTTGGTGTTGGAGAGGCTTGACCTATGGTAGTGACGAGTCATGGGGCAGAAGCTGACCTATAGTAGTGGAGTATTGGTGCAGAGCTGACCTATAGTAGTGGGTCATGGTGCCAGACCTGACCTATTATAGTGGAGTCATGGTGTTATAGCTGACCTATAGTAGTGGGAGTATTGCGTTGCAGAGCGGACCTATATTTAGTGGAGTCATGGGTTGTTAGAGCCTGACCTATAGTAGTGGAGTATTGGTGCCAGAGCTGACCTATAGTTAGTGGAGAGGTTTCATGGTGTAGAAGCTGACCTATTAGTAGTGGGAGTTTAGATTGGTGTAGAGCTGACCTTATAGTAGTGGAGTCATGGTTGTAGTTGTTAGAGTGAACTATGGTCGTGGAGTCATGTGAGGAGCGGAACCTATAGTAGTGGTGGAGTCATGGTGTTAGAGCTGACCTATAGTAGTGGAAGTAATATTGTAGAGCGCGGACATAGTAGTGGAAGTGGCATGGTGCAAGAGCTGACCTATAGTAGTGGACGTCATGGTGCGAGCTGACCGATAGTAGTGGAGTCATGTTGTAGAGCTGGGACCATGGTAGTGGAAGTATTGAGTGCAGAGACGGACCTATAGGAGTGGAGTCATGGTGCAGACCGCCTGACCTTAGCGTGGAGTTCATGGTTGTGTTAGTGTTGCTAGAGCTTGACCTATAGTGTGGAGGTCAATGGTGTAGAGCTGACCTATAGTAGGTGAGTCATTGTGTGCCAGAGCTGACCTATTAGTAGTGGAGTCATGTGTGAAGAGCTGACCTATAGTTAGTGGAGTCATGGCTGCAGCAGAGCTGCTATAGTAGTGGGTATTGGTGCAGCAGAGATGAAATATATAGTTGAGTATGGTGCAGACTGACCATAGTAGTGGAGTCATGGTTGCAGAGCTGAACCTATAGTAGTGGGAGTCATGGGTTAGAGCTGACTATAGTAGTGGAGTATTGGTGGCAGAGCTGACTATAGTAGTGGAGTATGCGTGTAGAGACCCTGACCTATGAGTTAGTGGAGTCATGGTTTGATCGGCGGACCTATAGTAGTGGAGTAGTGGACTGCAGAGTGGCCTATAGTAGTGGAGTATTGGTGTAGAAGCTTGACCTATAGTAGTGGAGTGGTATTGGTGTTGTAGAGCTGACCTATAGTAGGGGAGTTATTGGTGCAGAAGCTGACCTTATAGTAGTGGAGTAGGGTTTGCAGAGCTGACCTATAGTAGTGGAGTATTGGTGTAGTATCCATTTAGATGTGGATGGGGGTTGTCCTAGTGTGTGACACATCATTGGTTGTGTGTGTACTAGTGTGTCATATCCTAGATACCTCCCATGAGCCAAGACTTCCCTTGTGTTGTTGATCTTTACCACAAGTCGCACCAGCCTCCAACTGTCAGGCAGCTCCCAGCCTTTCTCTTCCTCTCATTGGGCCCAGGAGGAGACTAGTTAACGCTGTGCGACACACACACTCAGCCCTGCTCTCTCTCTCTGCTTCCCCTACAGCAGGTGTTTCACACCCAGCAAGGGAGGGCAGAGAGGGCTTTGGAGGAAAGCTGTCATCTGAGGGAAGGAGATATGGAGGGAGGGAGGGAGGGAGGGAGGGAGGGGAGCGAGGGAGAGAGAGAGAGAGAGAGTGTTTAAACAGAGTGTCATTGGAAGAATATATCCAGAAGATTGACCCATAGGAAACCCTCACTGCATTATTAACCCACCGTGCCCTGTCCCTCTGGGCCTTATCTGAGGTAGTCCACTACCACACACACATTCCGCTCAGGCACGCACGATGAACGACACCGACCTAGCCGCCCACTGGCCCTGGCCCTGTCTGTCGGAGCCCTGTTGGAGGTGTGAGACATCACAATCCTTCCTGAAGGGAGAGACGGGCAGCGTTAATACCACTGGGATCATTCCCAGAGATCACTCCTCCGCCTCTCCTCTTCCTGTCTTCCTCTCCTCCTCTCGTCAACCTAATCCGGCTTTCCCCAGACACGTCATTACCACCAACATGCTGCTACAGCTACTGAACCAAACAGTTAGGGACTCCCTGAAATCTCACAGGACTTTTTTAATACCCAAGATGGCGTAGTAGTGCAGTTGTGTTTTTATCGTCTGTCTGTAAATAGCCTGTAAATACCCAATTTTTTCGTACATATTTCCCTATCAGACTTTTCATCCTTCTACAAGATTATACTTTCCTGCAACCCGCCTCACTCAATGTGGAACGGATTCTATTATTGACTTACCTTTATCTAGAATCTAGAATCTCCAGTTGAAACTAGCTAGCCAGCTAACTAGCTACTTGCTATTTGCTATTAGCCACAGCTAGCGGTGTTTCACCCAGAACATTGGATTTTTTTCTGCGGGATTAATTTTAATCACTGGACATTGATCACCGGATATTCGGCCAGTCTGCACAGCACGTTATCGACCCAGAACATATCAGTTTTTCCGCCGGAATCACTGAATCACTGGACCTTTAACTCCGGATTCATCGCTACCAGCTAGCTACCACCAGCCAGCTACAACAAAACGGACGCTGTGGTCTGGCTAATCATCCTGAGCTAGGCCCATCGCCCATCTCCCCGGCTATCTACCTCTCTGTCAACCGGACGGGACCACCTAGTGTTGACACGGAGCCCCGCCGATCCTACACGACTGGTCTGCCGACGAAATCGTCTGATGTGGTTACGACGTTAACCACGAAGATTCCATCCATCTGCTAGCCCTGGCCCGCTAGCACACGCTAGCCGTGGCCTCTTACTCACTAAACTGAACTAGCTACTGAACTAGCAACTTGCTATTAGCCACAGCTAGCGGTGTTTCACCCAGAACATTGGATTTTTTTTCCCGCGGGATTAATTTTAATCACTGGACATTGATCACCGGATATTCGGCCAGTCTGCACAGCACGTTATCGACCCAGAACATATCAGTTTTTCCGCCGGAATCACTGAATCACTGGACCTTTAACTCCGGATTCATCGCTACCAGCTAGCTACCACCAGCCAGCTACAACAAAACGAACGCTGTGGTCTGGCTAATCATCCTGAGCTAGGCCCATCGCCCATCTCCCGGCTATCTACCTCTCTGTCAACCGGACGGGACCACCTAGTGTTGACACGGAGCCCCGCCGATCCTACACGACTGGTCTGCCGACGAAATCGTCTGATGTGGTTACGACGTTAACCACGAAGATTCCATCCATCTGCTAGCCCTGGCCCGCTAGCCGTGGCCTCTTACTAGTGCTTCACCACCGGACCTTATGATAACTCAGCTATACAGCTGATATCTGCTGGACTGTTCCTTTTTACGGTACTACATCCTGTTTATGTTTAGCCTCAGCCCAAACATGGTTAGTTTATTGTTGTTTCGGTTATTTCTAATTGTACTATATCACTGTAGACCCCCCAGCCTAGCTAAACCTGCCTTAGATAGCTCCTTTGCACCTCCCCCTATACACGCGGAGACCGACTCAATTGATGACTCTAGCGATGCTATCTCTTTCATTGTTACCCAACACTTAGGGTTACCTCCACTTTACTCATATCCTTCCATATCCTTGTCTGTACATAATGCCCTGAATCTTTTCTATAACACCCGGAAATCTGCCCCCCTTTATTCTATGTACCCAACGCACTAGAAGACCAGTTCTTAAAGCCTTTAGCCGTATCCTTATTCTAGTCCTCCCTCTGTTCCTCTGGTGATGTAGAGGCTAACCCAGGCCCTGCAGCCCTCAGTATCACTCCTACTCCCCAGGCGCTATCATTTGATGACTTCTGTAATCGCAAAAGTCTTGGTTTCTTGCACATAAATATCAGAAGTCTACTTCCTAAGTTTGAGTTATTCACTGCGTTAGCACACTCTGCCAACCCTGATGTTCTAGCAGTGTCTGAATCCTGGCTCAGGAAGGCCACCAAAAATTCTGAAATTGCCCATCCCCAACTATAACATTTTCCGTCTAGATAGAACTGCCAAAGGGGGTGGAGTTGCAATCTACTGTAGAGATAGCCTGCAGAGCTCTATCATACTATCCAGGTCTGTGCCCAAACAGTTTGAGCTTCTACTTCTAAAAAGCCACCTTTCCAGAAATAAGTCTCTCACTGTTGCCGCTTGCTACAGACCCCCCTCAGCCCCCAGCTGGTGCCCTGGACACCATATGTGAATTGATTGCCCCCCATTTATCCTCAGAGTTTGTACTGCTTGGTGACCTAAATTGGGATATGCTTAATACCCCAGCCATCCTACAATCCAAGCTAGATGCCCTCAACCTCACGCAAATTATCAACGAACCTACCAGGTACAACCCTAAATCCGTAAACATGGGTACCCTCATAGATATCATCCTGACTAACATACCCTCTAAATACACCTCAGCTGTCTTCAACCAGGATCTCAGCGATCACTGCCTTATTGCCTGCGTCCGTAACGGGTCCGCGGTCAAACGACCACCCCTCATCACTGTCAAACGCTCCCTAAAACACTTTAGCGAGGAGGCCTTCCTAATTGACCTGGCCCAGGTATCCTGGATGGATATAGATCTCATTCCGTCAGTAGAGGATGCCTGGTTGTTCCTTAAAAGGAATTTCCTCTCAATCTTAAATAAACATGCCCCATTCAAAAAATACAGAACTAAGAACCGATATAACCCCTGGTTCTCGTCAGACTTGACTGCCCTTGACCAGCACAAAAACATCCTGTGGCGTACAGCATTAGCATCAAATAGCCCCCGCGATATGCAACTTTTCAGGGAAGTTAGGAACCAATATACACAAGCAGTCAGGAAAGCAAAGGCTAACTTTTTCAAACAGAAATTTGCATCCTGTAGCACTAACTCCAAAAAGTTTTGGGACACTGTAAAGTCCATGGAGAATAAGAGCACTTCCTCCCAGCTGCCCACTGCACTGAGGCTAGGAAACACTATCACCACCGATAAATCTACAATAATCGAGAATTTCAACAAGCATTTTGCTACAGCTGGCCATGCTTTCCATCTGGCTACCACTAACCCGGCCACCAACTCTGCACCCTCTGCTGCAACTTGCCCATGCCCCCCCCCCGCTTCTCCTTCACACAAATTCAGACAGCTGATGTTTTGAAAGCGCTGCAATATCTGGACCCCTACAAATCAGCTGGGCTAGACAATCTGGACCCTTTCTTTCTAAAACTAGCCGCCGAAATTGTCGCTACCCCCTATTACTAGTCTGTTCAACCTCTCTTTCATAACGTCTGAGATCCCCAGAGATTGGAAAGCTGCCGCGGTCATCCCCCTCTACAAAGGGGGTGACACTCTAGATCCAAATTGCTACAGACCTATATCCATCCTGCCCTGCCTTTCGAAAGTATTCGAAAGCCAAGTTAACAAACAGATCATCGACCATTTCGAATACCACCGTACCTTCTCCGCTATGCAATCCGGTTTCCGAGCTGGTCACGTGTGCACTTCAGCCACGCTCAAGGTCCTAAACGATATTTATAAACCGCGATTGATAATAGACAGTACTGTGCAGCCGTCTTCATCGACCTGGCCAAGGCTTTCGACTCTGTCAACCACCGCATTCTTATTGGCAGACTAAATAGCCTTGGTTTCTCAAATGACTGCCTCGCCTGGTTCACCAACTACTTCTCAGATAGAGTTCAGTGTGTCAAATCGGAGGGCCTGTTGTCTGGACCTATGGCAGTCTCTATGGGGGTGCCACAGGGTTCAATTCTTGGGCCGACACTTTTCTCCGTGTATATCAATGATGTCGCTCTTGCTGCTGGTGACTCTCAGATCCACCTCTACGCAGACGACACCATTTTGTATACATCTGGCCCTTCATTGGACACTGTGTTAACAAACCTCCAAACGAGCTTCAATGCCATACAACAATCCTTCAGTAGCCTCCAACTGCTCTTAAACACTAGTAAAAACTAAATGCATGCTTTTCAATCGAACGCTGCTGGCACCCCGCCCACCCGACTAGAATCACCACTCTCGACGGGTCTGACCTAGAGTATGTGGACAACTACAAATACCTAGGTGTCTGGTTAGACTGTAAACTCAACTTCCAGACTCACATAAAGAATCTCCAATCCAAAGTTAAATCTAGAATCGGCTTCCTATTTCGCAACAAAGCCTTCTTCACTCATGCTGCCAAACATGCCCTCGTAAAACTGACTATCCTAACCGATCCTTGACTTCGGCGATGTCATTTACAAAATAGCCTCCAACACTCTACTCAGCAAATTGGATGTAGTCTATCACAGTGCCATCCGTTTTGTCTCCAAAGCCCCATACACTACCCACCACTGTGACCTGTACGCTCTTGTTGGCTGGTCCTCACTACATGTTCGTCGTCAAACCCACTCGCTCCAGGCCATCTATAAATCACTGCTAGGCAAATCCCCGCCTTATCTTAGCTCATTGGTCACCATAGCAGCACCCACCCGTAGTCTGCGCTCCAGCAGGTATATCTCACTGGTCATTCCCAAAGCCAACACCTCCTTTGGCCGCCATTCCTTCCAGTTCTCTGCTGCCAATGACTGGAACGAATTGCAAAAAATCTCTGAAGCTGGAGACTCTTATCTCCCTCAATAACTTTAAGCATCAGTTGTCAGAGCACCTAACCGATCACTGCACCTGTACACAGCCCATCTGAAATTAGCCCACCCAACTACCTCATCCCTATATTGTTATTTATTTTGCTCTTTTGCACCCCAGTATCTCTATTTGCACATAATCTCTTGCACATATATCATTCCAGTGTTAATACTATTGTAATTATTCTGCACTATAGCCTATTTATTGCCTTACCTCCATAACTTGCTACATTTGCACACACTGTATATATATTTTCTGTTTTATTTCTGACTTTATGTTTTTTACCCCATATGTAACTCTGTGTTGTTTTTTTATTGCACTACTATGCTTTATCTTGGCCAGGTCGCAGTTGTAAATGAGAACCTGTTCTCAACTGGCTTACCTGGTTAAATAAAGGTGAAATAAAATTTAAAAAAATAAACATGGAGGAGAGAGGGGAGACAGGGGGGTGAGAGAGGGAGTGAGGAAAGGAGAGAGGGGAGACGGGGAGAGGGGAGAGAGGGGAGAGAAACTGGATTTGAGAAGGAGTGAGGACATACACTATAAAATGAGGATTCCTCAAGGGGTTCTTTAGGAAGGGTGATGCTTCTATGTGGAACCATATTGACCCAAACAGTGGTTCTTTGCTGTTTAAAAAAAGGTTATTTCCTCTTTTAGTGATAATTAAAATGTAGGTGCGGCGGCTCATTCAAATATTTGGGGGCGTGGTTTGTTCCCAGCTCTTTTTATGCAACCGTCCTGTTTATCTAAGTGTTGTGTTATACCATGAAATATTATAATATGACTATGGCCAGTGATGTTGTCTTGTGAAACCACACCTGATTCAACTAGTTAATAAACACAATAATAAAACCTATGGGATTTTAACAATATGAAATGGCTAATAAACCAGAATAAAAAATAAATTTAAAAAATGTATGGTTCTTCAAAGTAACTTTGAGATTGAGAAAGTTTCTTTATAGAACCATAAAGGTTTTATAAAGAACCGTAAAAAAGGGTTCTATATTGCCCCCAAAAGGGTTGTAACCATAGCGGAACCCTGTTTTGGGTGCTATATAGAACCTTTTTTAATAGTTCTTTATAGAACCTTAGGAAAGGGTTCATTATAGCACCATACATGTCCCATTTAGAACCTTATGAGCATGGTTCTTTCTTGAACGTTCAAAGAAAGGTTCCATATAGCAGCAACAAGGGTTCTGCTATGATTAAAAGTCAAAGATCCCTTGTTTGGCATTATTGTCACGGTTTCGGCCGAGGCTGCTCCTCCTCCTGGTTCGGGCAGGCTTCGGCGGTCGTCGTCCCCGGAGTACTAGCTGCCACCGATCTATGTTTCATGTTCGTTTGGTTTTGTCTTGATGTTGTACACCTGTGTCTTGTTAGTCCTCGTTAGTGTCCTATTTAGTTCTCGTTGTGTGTGTTTGTCTTTGTGTGTGATTGCTCTTCTGTTTTGTGTTGGAGCTACGTACTTCCCTCCAGTGTTTTGGAGAGGGTTTTTCGCACATGTTAGTGCGCCGTTTGTTTGACGCCTGTGTGCGCCGTTATTTCGCCTTCGGGCTTATTGTGCTTATTTTCTACGTGAATATTGCACTAAAGTCTTTTGGACTGAGCTTCTGCGTCCTGCGCTTGATTCATGCACCACACCCACCTTCAGCACCCCTTGACAATTATATAGAAGCACCTATAGTAGGTGTGTGTGTGTGAAAATGGACAGACGACTTAAAGATGCACTCTCAAACATTTTTATAATTTCAGCCAGTAGTTTTGAAAGTGGTGCTCACATGCCAAAACGGGTCCTTGTTTTTTGTGTACTACGTCATCCATTTCGTGTGGTATGTTACGCATTTTCATAATTGCATTATGTCATACGAATTAGCAATTTGTATAATATGGTACAAATCCAATTAGGAATTTGTTGTGCTTAAGATCCCGGAGCGCCTCTTTAAAGAAGGAAGTGAACAGATGTCAGATGATGATGTGGGAATTGGAGAAAATATTCATTTGTATATGTAAAGTAGGATAAATATTTTTTCCTCCATATTTCTATGCATATGCATACATTACAAATGAAGTGGTAAGATGAAAGGTGAAGAAACAGATGTCTAGTTATGGTGATGTAGTTTGGCATAGTTCACTGAGCACGACAGCATAGTTCATTGTTACACCTACGGTGTGTTTCAGCATACATGTGAAATGACGGCCTTTAATGTAGGCTAGGGAAATCAGGAGACAATGTGTCACTCTCCACTCCTCCTCTCTCCTCTCCTCCTCTCCTCCTCTCTCCTCTCTTCCCCTCTCCTTTCCTCCTCTCTCACCTACTCCACTCTCCTCTCCTCTCCTCTCCTCTCCTCTCCTCTCCTCTCCTCTCCTCTCCTCTCCTCTCCTCTCCTCTCCTCTCCTCTCCTCTCCTCTCCTCTCCTCTCTCATCTCCTCCCCTCTCCTCCTCTCCTCCTCTCCTCCCCTCTCCCCTCTCCTTCTCTCCTCCCTTCTCCTCTTCTCTCTCCTCTCCTCTCTCCTCTCCTCTCCTCTCTCCTCTCCTCCCCTCTCCTCCTCTCCTCCTCTCTCCTCTCCTCTCCTCCTCTCCCTCCTCCTCTCTCCTCTCCTCTCCTCTCCTCCTCTCCTCTCCCTCTCCTCTCCTCTCCTCTCCTCTCCTCTCCTCTCCTCTCCTCTCCTCTCCTCTCCTCTCCTCTCCTCTCCTCCTCCTCTCCTCCTCCTCTCCTCCTCTCCTCTCCACCTCTCTCTTCTCTGGGACTCACATTAGCACATGCCATACTTGATAGAGGAGCATACTTAGTGGTAATAATGGACGCTGTAGCAGATTGGTATCCAGGGTGGTATCCAGTGTGGTGCAGTTTCCCTGAGCCTTATTAATTAAGCTCTTACAGTAGCTGAGACCATCTATACAACAGCTTTGGCTATCCTACATCACCAGGAATGACTCCACAGCCCTGATAAACAAAAACATGTAGTCCACAATCAGTCAAACGCATTTGATAAAGCTCTTTTTACATCTTCAGTTGTCACAAAGTGATTTATAGATACCTGTCTCTTGTTTCCCTTGCACAGAGACAAAACTGCACCGTAAAATGTTTTCAGGCATTTCCTCTCAGATTCTGACCCTGTATCCCCCCTAGTGTGCTGTACCTCCCACAGGCATGATAAATAAACTAGTTCACTAATCACTCACAGATGGACAGATGTCAACTCAGTGTGGTTCTGATGACTACCAACCTGATCTGTCCCATAGGGAATCAGTCTGTTTACACAAGGTCAGAGGGGTGGATGGGTAGAGTGACTGTTTAGAAAGGGGGGGGTGGTGGGGAAGTGCTTGGAGGAGGGCGGGTGGATGGTAGGGTGACTGTTAGTGGAGTTGTGAACGTGTTAGAAGAGAAGGAGGGTGGATTGGGTAGAGTGACTGTTAGAGGAGGGGAAGGGATGGGTAGAGTGACTGTTAGAGGAGAGGGGATGGTTGGGTAGAGTGACGGTTAGAGGAGGGGCGGGTGGATGGGTAGGGTGACTGTTAGTGGAGTTGTGACTGTTAGAAGAGAGGAGGGGTGGATGGGTAGAGTGACTGTTAGAGGAGAGGAGGGAGGGATGGTTAGAGTGACTGTTAGGAGAGGAGGAAGGATGGGTTAAGTGACGTTAGAGGAGAGGAGGGAGGGATGGGTAGAGTGACTGTTAGAGGAGAGGAGGAAGGGATGGGTAGAGTGACTGTTAGAGGAGAGGAGGAAGGGATGGGTAGAGTGACTGTTAGAGGAGAGGAGGGAGGATGGTAGAGTGCTGTTAAGGAGAGGAGGGAGGGATGGTAAGGTTGCTTTAGAGGAGAGGAGGAGGGATGGGTAAGTACTGTTGAGAGGGATGGGCGGGAGGGAGTGCATTTTTCGCGAGCGGGGGGGATGGGTGAGTTACTGTTGGGGGGAAGGGGTTGGTAGAGTGACTGTTGGGGAGAGGAGGGAGGGAGGGGTATAGTGACTGTTAGGGAGGAGGGGGGATGGGTAGAGTGACATTTAGAGTAGAGGGGAGGGATGGGGTAGAGTGACTTTTTTAGAGGAGAAGGATGGAATGGGTAGAGTGACGTTAGAGGAGAGGAGGGAGGGATGGGTAGAGTGACTTTTAGAGGAGAGGGATGATGGTTAGAGTGACTGTTAGAGGAGGGGAGGAGGGATGGGTAAGTGACTGTTAGAGGAGAGGGGGGAAAGGGATGGGTTAGAGTACTGTTAGAGGAGAGGAGGAGGGATGGGTAGAGTGACGTTAGAGGAGGGGGAGGGATGGGTATAAAGGATTTTAAGAGAGGAGGAAGGATGGGTAGAGTGACTGTTAGAGGAGAGGAGGGAGGGATGGGTAGAGTGACAGTTAGAGGAGAGGAGGGAGGGATGGGTAGAGTGAGGAGAGATTAGATTTCTAAGACCAGCTGTGGTGTTCCCACCAGTATCCAACCAATCACACCTGTGTGAACACAAACAGAGGATAGCCAACCTCCAACTTCCCCCCACTGTGACTACAGACCAACCCTCCACCACCCCACTGTGACTACAGCCTTTCGCTGCCCCATGGATGCAGAGTTCCCAAACATGACATGGCAGGGAGGTAATACATGTGGTGCAGCAGTAGCTTCGAGTTTAGAGAGGAAGGCCAGGTGTTGGTTAATGTGTGATGCTGTGTGACGTGGTGGTGGGAGGGGGGGTTCTGGTCCTTGGGAGGCTTCGCTGGCAGGACTCAGGACGGGGCTGCCTGGAAGAAGGTGTAGGGTACGGAGCGAGAGAGATAATGCTGAATGGAGGTGGAGTATATGGAGAGAGATAGGGCTGAATGGAGGTGGAGTATATAGAGAGAGATAATGCTGAACGGAGGTGGAGTATATAGAGAGACATAATGCTGAATGGAGGTGGAGTATATAGAGAGAGAAAATGCTGAACGGAGGTTGAGTACATGGAGAGAGATAATGCTGAATGGAGGTGGAGTATATGGAGAGAGAGAGGATTGAACGAAGGGGTGCCAAATTAGCAGATACAGTTGAAGTCGGAAGTTTACATACACCTTAGCCAAATACATTTAAACTCAGTTTTTCCACAATTCCTGACATTTAATCCTAGTAAATGATTCCCTGTTTTAGGTCAGTTAGGATCACCACTTTATTTTAAGAATATGAAATATCAGAATAATAGTAGAGAGAATGATTTATTTCAGCTTTTATTTATTTCATCACATTCCCAGTAGGACAGAAGTTTACATACACTCAATTAGTATTTGGTAGCATTGCCTTTAAATTGTTTAACTTGGGTCAAACGTTTCAGGTAGCCTTCCACAAGCTTCCCACAAAAAGTTGGGTGAATTTTGGCCCATTCCTCCTGACAGAGCTGGTGTAACTGAGTCAGGTTTGTGGGCCTCCTTGCTCGCACACACTTTTTCAGATCTGCCCACAAATGTTCTATAGGATTGAGGTCAGGGCTTTGTGATGGCCACTCCAATACCTTGACTTTGTTGTCCTTAAGCCATTTTGCCACAACTTTGGAAGTATGCTTGGGCCATTGTCCATTTGGAAGACCCATTTGCGACCAAGCTTTAACTTCCTGACTGATGTCTTGAGATGTTGCTTCAATATATCCACATAATTGTCCTTCCTCATGATGCCATCTATTTTGTGAAGTGCACCAGACCCTCCTGCAGCAAAGCACTCCCACAGCATGATGCTGCCACCCCCGTGCCTCACGGTTTTGGATGGTGTTCTTCGGCTTGCAAGCAACCCCCTTTTTCCTCCAAACATAACAAGGGTCATTATGGCCAAACAGTTCTATATTTGTTTCATCAGACCAGAGGACATTTCTCCAAAAGTATGATTGTTGTCCCCATGTGCAGTTGCAAACCGTAGTCTGGCTTTTTTATGGTGGTTTTGGACAGTGGCTTCTTCCTTGCTGAGCGGCCTTTCAGGTTATGTCGATATAGGACTCGTTTTACTGTGGATATAGATACTTGTGTACCTGTTTCCTCCAGCATCTTCACAAGGTCCTTTGCTGTTGTTCTGGGATTTATTTGCACTTTTCGCACCAAAGTACGTTCATCTCTAGGAGACAGAACACGTCTCCTTCCTGAGCGGTATGACGGCTGCGTGGTCCCATGGTGTTTATACTTGAGTACTATTGTTTGTACAGATGAACGTGGTACCTTCAGGCGTTTGAAAATTGCTCCCAAGGATGAACCAGACTTGGCTGATTTCTTTTGATTTTCCCATGATGTCAAGCAAAGAGGCACTTAGTTCGAAGGTAGGCCTTGAAATACATCCACAGGTACACCTGCAATTGACTCAAATTATGTCAATTAGCCTATCAGAAGCTTCTAAAGCCATGACAATCATTTTCTGGAATTTTTCCAAGCTGTTTAAAAGGCGCAGTCAACTTAGTGTATGTAAACTTCTGACCCACTGGAATTGTGATACAGTGAATGATAAGTGAAATAATCTGTCTGTAAACAATTGTTGGAAAAATTACTTGTGTCATGCACAAAGTAGATGTCCTAACCGACTTGCCAAAACTATAGTTTGTTAACAAGAAATGTGTGTAGTGGTTGAAAAACGAGTTTTAATGACTCCAACCTAAGTGTATGTAACTTCCGACTTCAACTGTATATCTGTAGGCTTATGGATGTGGGGCGGCAGGTATCCTGGCGGTTAAAACGTTGGGCCAGTAATCGGAAAAAAAAATCCCAGAGCCGACAAGGTGAAGAATCTGCCGATGTGCCCTTGAGCAAGGCACTTAACCCGAATTGCTCCTGTAAGTCGCTGTCAATAAGACTGTCTACTAAATGTATTTTGTAGTTTTATTTGATCTGTTTGTATATTTTAGGGTTTTGTCTTGGCTATGACTGTGTTTCTATTTAGTCATGCAAATTGATGTTTGTGTCTGTGTTTGCAAATCAATTTTTATACGTGTAACAATTTAGAAGTTATGTGTCTTTATCACTTTGTTGGTGTGTGCCTCTGCCTTTGCCAAGTCTGCTGTGTGTGTGGTATGTGTCTGCCCAGAGGACATCTTCTGTGTGGTGTGTGTGTGGTGTGTGTGTGTTGTGTGTGAGAGAGAGAGGGAGAGAAGGAGAGAGAGGAGAGAGAGAGAGGAGAGAAGAGAGAATAAGAGAGAACCCAGAGGATCTCTGCTCATCCTCTGCTCTCTCGCTCTCATGAGCTCTCGTAAGCTCTCTCTCGTCGTCGCGTCTGATCGCTCGTCTCCGATCATTATCATCAGTAGAGTCGGACGCTAGAGACGGTGAAGCGACTCCTCCTCGCCTGCTCTGCATGCATCCTCTTTTTAAGTGCTGATTGGTCATTTGGCATCCCATCACCCCAAACCTGAAATAGGGCTATCAGGCGGCGGCCCAAATGACATCCTATCTCCCTTTATAGTGAACTAACTTTTGACCAGGGGCCCCATTGGGCTATATAGGGAAATAGGATGCCCTTTGCGACCCTCCTCAGAGTAGAGTAAACTCACGAAGGACATACACATTAGCAGTTGATAGCAGTCTCCGTCTGAAAACCTGTCTCTTCTCTCATTAATGTTCACTTAATGCCTCCTTTAAATGATCTCGCTGGGCCACAGTAGAAATAGATTTTCATAGTGTTTAATCGTGCTGCTGTTTATGAAGGAGTCATAGGAGGGGGCCTGAAGTGTCGTCTAAAACTTTTATTATTTTTATTATCTGTAATTGGGATAGTGCTATAACTTCCCCTGTCCACTCCCTCCCCCCTCCTCCCCCACCTCCTCTCCCTCCCTCCCTTCTGCCTCCCCCCTCCCCCTCCTCCCCACCTCCTCCCCCTCCCTCCCTTCTGCCTCCCCCTCCTTTACTGGGAAGTTTAATGTTCCTGCATAGATCTGTGTGGTTTTACTGCCATTTAGAAGAGCAGCTGTGCTGATTAGAAAACATATAGCTGGTGTGTGTGTGTGGTGTGTGTGTGGTGTGTGTGTGTTGTGTGTGTGTGTTGTGTTGTATGTGTGTGTGTGTTGTGATTGACTGTCTGAGTTGTGTATGCATATAGGGTTGTAGCTGGTAGATTCCACACTGCTACAGATTAGTTGCTTTGGAATGGCATTTAGATTCAGCAGACCTGCTATTATTAAATGATGTAGCTACTCTAGTCGAAGATGATGGGTGGAAGCATCAGGAGAATCCGGACATCATGTTTTGTCTGCCTACCAGTGCTCCTATACTAGGCTCCACACTAATGTGCCCAGCAGTGTGTTCTGTGATGGCTGTATCAGGCTAAAAAACCTCTTCAAGCAAAATGGGGAAATGTATTGAGACGCATTAGCATCGCAGTTATTAAAATGATGGACTACACTACAGGATCATGGGGAGTGTGGGAGTTGCAACCGACCTGTTGTTTTCTGGGGGGATTTCTTCTGCAAGACGAACAATGTGTTTCTGCTCTGATGTGGATTGTTGTAACTCATATTGTTTTGAACTGTTATAGCCAGTTAGCTCTCATGGTTGTGAACTACTGTTCCCAGTTATAGTCTGCCTGTGTGTGTGTGTGTGTGTTGTGTGTGTGTGTGTTGTGTGTGTGTGTGTGTGTGTGTGTGTGTTGTGTGTGTGTGTGTGCGTGTGCGTGTGCGTGTGCGTGCGTGCGTGCGTGAGCTGCTGGCATTTTTTGTGAACAACAGTGGGATCATGTCTAGCAGTTAATCTGGATCTGTCCAAGATGTTTGTGTTGTCTGAACATAATTCATTAGATTAGAGTGAATCCTCTCTCCGGTGACGTTTGAATCAACCTAGTATCTCCGTCCCTGATCTATTGTTCATAACCTGTGATGAATGATGGTGTCAAGTGGTGCCTGTTGCAGTCTGTCTGGAGCACTGAATGAATACACACACACACACACACACACACACACACACCACACACACACACCACACACCACACACACACACACACACACCACAACACACACACAACACACACACACACAACACACACACACAACACACACACACACACACACACACACCACACCACACACACCACACACACACACACACACACACACCACACAACACCACACACACCACACACACACACACGTAACTACTTTGTTTTTCTTCTCTCCTACTCCCACATGTCCAGTATCTCACTTTTTCTTTTTAGGAGGGAAAGTTGTTTGATCCTCCATCCATACACCCTTCAACACTTATTTTACATTACCAACCAGGCCAGATGACCAAATGAGGCCAAAGGTCCTTCATTATCCTGGCTCAGGGGGCCACAGATTGTGGGGCTGTTTTGTTAGACTTCAGTGCAGCTTTTGACATTATCGATCATAGTCTGCTGTGGAATTTTTTTTTTAGTGTTTATGGCTTACAGCCCCCCTGCTATATTGTGGATAAAGAGTTACCTGTCTAACAGAACACACGGGTGTTCTTTAATCGAAGCCTCTCCAACATAATCCAGGTAGAATCAGGAATTCCCCAGGGCACTGTCTAGGCCCCTTTACTTTTGATGTACTTTTTAATCTTTTGTTTTATGTGTGATGTAAGAACCTTGATGTGTTTGGACCCCAGAGATATGCTTGCTGCCTTGGCAGGAACTACTGGGGATCCATAATAAACCCCAGGAAGAGTAGCTGCTGCCTTGGCAGGAACTAATGGGGATCCATAATAAACCCCAGGAAGAGTAGCTGCTGCCCTTGGCAGAACTAATGGGGAGCCATAATAACCCCCCGGAGAGTACTTGCTGCCTTGGCAGAATAATGGGATCCAATAAACCCCAGGAAGTACTGCTGCCTTGGCAGGAACTTAAT
>LR778283.1:44109647-44361139 GCA_902810595.1 Coregonus sp. 'balchen'
TTCGGCACAATTAGACCTGGCTTAGTTAACTAATTGGGTTCAAGCACAGGTGCAGACTTTGTATGTATGTCAATTGGAGCAAAGTATAGGTGTAGAACTGGTTTGTATGAATATTGGGGCCTGACATGTAGCAGTACACCTATGTGAATGATAATTGGGCCTGACATGTAGCAGTACACCAATATTATATATATATATATATTTTTTTTTAAACCAATATTGGGTTAGATGGGCAGGTGTACCTGGTCTTTAAGAATATTGGGGCTGAAGTACAATAGTATCAAATCAAATCAAATTTTATTTGCCAAATGCGCCGAATACAACAGTTGTAGACAATACAGTGGAATGCTTCCTGACAGCCCTTAACCAACAGTGCAGTTTTTTTTTTTTTTTTTTTTAAGTGTTAAAAAGTAAAAAATAAATAAAAAAAAATCATAAATAAAAGCAAATAATTAAAGAGCAGCAGTAAAATAAAATAACAGTAGGGAGGCTATATATACAGGGGGTACCGGTACAGAGTCAATGTGTGGGGGCACCGGCTAGTTGAGGTAATTGAGGTAATATGTACATGTGGGTAGAGTTAAAGTGACTATGCATAAATAATTAACATGAGTAGCAGCAGCGTAAAAGAGGGGGGGCAAATAGTCCGGGTAGCAATGATTAGCTGTTCAGGAGTCTTACGACTTGGGGGTAGAAGCTGTTGAGAAGCCTTTTGGACCTAGACTTGGAGCGCGGTAGCAGAGAGAACAGTCTATGACTAGGGTGGCTGGAGACTTTGACAATTTTGAGGGCCTTCCTCTGACACCGCCTGGTATAGAAGTCCTGGATGGCAGGAAGCTTGGCCCCAGTGACGTACTGGGCCGTACGCACTACCCTCTGTAGTGCCTTGCGGTCGGAGGCCGAGCAGTTGCCATACCAGGCGGTGATGCAACCAGTCAGGATGCTCTCGATGGTGCAGCTGTATAACTTTTTGAAGATCTAAGGACCCATGCCAAATCTTTTCAGTCTCCTGAGGGGGAATAGGCTTTGTTGTGCACTCTTCACGACTGTCTTGGTGTGTTTGGACCATGATAGTTCGTTGGTGATAGTACACCTGTTTAATATGAATGTAGCGGCTTGGACACTGGGATAGACCTGGTTTATATGAGTATGCCCATGGATTGACCTGGTTTATATGAGTAATGCGTGTAGGGATACACAAGGCTCATTCAGGTAATGGGTCTGGATGGACGTCTATTCAAATCCTTTCTGGCAACAAATCCTTGCTGGCAACAAGTTTCTGGTAGGAAAAAAGTGAATGGGACTGGGGCACGTGTTACACCACTGTACTATGAGTTTATCTATTAAATAATTAGCGTACAGGTCAGAGGTCACAGGACTAAGATATGCAAACAACAGGGTTGGGAGGTGCAGCGAATAGCTGGATATAGGTTACTGTTGGTGACTTGGGGAATGCAGGCCAAAGGAAAGTGGGTAACAGGGCTGAGATCAAATTAAATCAAATGTTATTGGTCACATACGCATGTTTAGCAGATGTTATTGCGAGTGTAGTGAAATGCTTGTGTTTCTAGCTCCAACAGTGCAGTAATATCTAACAATTCACAACAATACACACAAATCTAAAAGTAAAAGAATGGAATTAAGAAATATATAAATATTAGGAGGAGCAATGTTGTAGTGGCATTGACTAAAATACAGTAGAATAGAATACAGTATATACACATGAGATGAGTAAAGCAGTATGTAAACATTATTAAAGTGACTAGTGTTCCATTATTAAAGTGGCCAGTGATTCCATGTCTATGGGCAGCAGCCTCTAAGGTGCAGGGTTGAGTAACCGGGTGGTAGCCGGCTAGTGATGGCTATTTAACAGTCTGATGGCCTTGAGATAGAAGCTGTTTTTCAGTCTCTTGGTCCCAGCTTTGATGCACCTGCACTGACCTCGCCTTTTTTTTTACCTTCCTGTGACATCGGGGGCTGTAGGTGTCTTGGAGGGTGGGTAGTTTGCCCCCGGTGATGCGTTGGGCAGACCGCACCACCCTCTGGAGAGCCCTGCGTTTGCGGGTGGTACAGTTGCCGTACCAGGCACTGATACAGCCCGACAGGATGCTCTCAATTGTGCATCTGTAAAAGTTTGTGAGGGTTTTAGGTGCCAAGCCACATTTCTTCAGCCTCCTGAGGTTGAAGATTGCGCCTTCTTCACCACACTGTCTGTGTGGGTGGACCATTTCAGATCATCAGTGATGTGTACGCTGAGGAACTTGAAGCTTTCCACCTTCTCTACTGCGGTCCCGTCGATGTGGATAGGGGCATGCTCACTCTGCTGTTTCCTGAAGTCCACGATCAGCTCCTTCGTTTTGTTGACGTTGAGTGTCTCCCGAGTGTCTCCCGAGTGGCGCAGTGGTCTAAGGCACTGCATCGCAGTGCTAGCTGTGCCACTAGAGATCCTGGTTCGAATCCAGGCTCTGTCGTAGCCGGCCGCGACCGGGAGACCCATGGGGTGGCGCACAATTGGCCCAGGGTAGGGGAGGGAATGGCCGGCAGGGATGTAGCTCAGTTGGTAGAGCAGGGTTGTGGGTTTGATTCCCATGGGGGGCCAGTATGAAAAATATAAACAAATCATGTATGCGCTCACTAACTGTAAGTCGCTCTGGATAAGAGCATCTGCTAAATGACTTAAATGTAAAAATGAGAGAGAGGTTATTTTCCTGGCACCACTCTGCCAGGGCCCTCATCTCGTCATTGTTGGTAATCAGGGGGGCAGTGCAAATAGTACGGGTAGCAATGATTAGCTGTTCAGGAGTCTTACGGCTTGGGGGAAGAAGCTGTTGAGAAGCCTTTTGGATCTAGACTTGGCGTGCGGTAGGAGAGAGAACAGTCTATGACTAGGGTGGCTGTTGTGTCGTCAGGGTTACTAATGGATTAAATGTCAGGGTTACTAATGGATTACATGTCAGGGTTACTAATGGATTACATGTTAGGGTTACTAATGGATTACATGTTAGGGTTACTAATGGATGACATGTTAGGGTTACTAATGGATGACATGTTAGGGTTACTAATGGATTACATGTTAGGGTTACTAATGGATTACATGTTAGGGTTACTAATGGATTACATGTTAGGGTTACTAATGGATTACATGTTAGGGTTACTAATGGATTACATGTTAGGGTTACTAATGGATGACATGTTAGGGTTACTAATGGATGACATGTTAGGGTTACTAATGGATTACATGTTAGGGTTACTAATGGATTACATGTTAGGGTTACTAATGGATTACATGTCAGGGTTACTAATGGATTAAATGTCAGGGTTACTAATGGATTAAATGTCAGGGTTACTAATGGATTAAATGTCAGGGTTACTAATGGATTAAATGTCAGGGTTACTAATGGATTAAATGTCAGGGTTACTAATGGATGACATGTCAGGGTTACTAATGGATTACATGTCAGGGTTACTAATGGATGACATGTTAGGGTTACTAATGGATTACATGTTAGGGTTACTAATGGATTACATGTTAGGGTTACTAATGGATTACATGTTAGGGTTACTAATGGATTACATGTTAGGGTTACTAATGGATTAAATGTTAGGGTTACTAATGGATTACATGCTAGGGTTACTAATGATTACATGTTAGGGTTACTAATGGATTACATGTTAGGGTTACTTATGGATTACATGTTAGGGTTACTAATGATTACATGTCAGGGTTACTAATGGATTACATGGTAGGGTTACTAATGACATAATATTTGCATAGTAGCATGTCTGGGAAATATTTGGGAACAAATGGGTTAACTAGAGAATAACACCACAGACACACACATCCTTGTTGGTCTCCTGAATAATGCAGTGCCACTTGACATACCTGGGAAAGTAAACAAGGTGTTTAATCCCAGTAGAAAGTTGAAGAACCCCTGCTGTAGAAGAACAGATTTTCACCATCTGTCAGACACAGCTGAACACCCACACAGTGTTCATTGATCTAATTCTATACAGGGGCATCGGAATAAAAGAAATAAAAGAAAGAAATAAGTCATTTGGTGAGGCGCTGTTCTTCTAAAATGATAGTCTGAGTGGTTATCTAGGACCATGAAGGGACCCCTCAGACTATCATTTTAGAAACAATAATAACCTACTTACTTTTGGTGAGGTTCTTAGGAGGCAATCTAGTTAATTGTAAAATTTTTCATAGCATTATACTGGAGGGGCACACACCAATAGGCCTGTGACCACAAGACAAAGCAGTCTCTTTTTAACCCTACCCTAATTCAAAACCTAACCCTAACCCTAACCCGAACCCGAAACGCGAACCCGAGGGAAAAAA
This sequence comes from Coregonus sp. 'balchen', assembly GCA_902810595.1. Taxonomy (NCBI): domain Eukaryota; kingdom Metazoa; phylum Chordata; class Actinopteri; order Salmoniformes; family Salmonidae; genus Coregonus; species Coregonus sp. 'balchen'. The sequence goes on from LR778283.1 coordinate 44,113,990, forward strand.
CGAGACCAACCCAACCCGAACCCGAAGGCAAAACCGAACCCGAACCCGAACCCCTGATGTGGAAAAAAAGAGACCGAACCCAACCCGAACCCCGAAGGCCAAAACCTAAGCCTAACCCGAAACCCTATCTTTAAAAAACGAGACCTAACCGAACCTACCCTAACCCTAATTCAAAACCTAACCCTAACCCACAAGACAAACCAGTCTCTTTTTAACCCTACCCTAAATCAAAACCAAACCCTATTTTAAAAAATATACCTAACCCTAACCTAACCATAACCTAACCTAACCTAACCTAACCTAATCTAACCCTAACCTAACCTAACCCTAACCCTAACCTAACCATAACCTAACCCAACCCAACCCTAACCCTAACCCTAACCCTAACCCTAAAACCCAACCCTAAACCCTAAACCCTAAGCCTAAACCTAACCCTAACCCTAGACCATAACCCTAACCTAACCGTAACCTAACCCCCTACCCTAACCTTACCCTAACCATAAACCTACACCCAACCCAACCCAACCCTAACCCTAAACCTAACCTAACCTAACCTAACCTAATCTAACCCTAACCTTCCCTAACCCTAACCTAACCTTCCCTAACCCTAACCCTAACCCTAACCTAACCTAACCTAACCTAACCCTAATTCAAAACCTAACCCTAACCCTAACCCTCAAAACAAATCAGTCTCTTTTTAACCCTACCCTAAATCAAAACCTGACCCTAACCCTAACCCTATTAAAAAAACTAACCCTAACCAAAACAACCTAACACAACAACAACCACAACCAACCTAAACCTAACACCTAACCCTACCCTAACCCAACCCTAACCCAACCAACCACAACCTAACCACTGAACCCTAACAACCTAACAACCCAACCTCAACCCTAACCACAAACTAACCTAACCTAACCCTAATACCTAACCACACTAACCTAACCAACTAACCCTAACCCCTAACACCTAACCTAACCTAACACCTAACCCTACCAACCTAACCCTACCCTAACTAACAACCTAACCTAACCTACCCTACCTAACCTAACCTACCCCTAACCCACCTACACTAAACCTACTGAATACTACTGAATACACCTAACTACTAACCACCTAACTATAACTTCCTAACAACCCCTCCCCTAACCCAAACCTACCCTAAAACTTGTTCTGTGAGTGACAAGGCATTAACACCATTTTAATTAAACTGGTTCCAAGACCTTCTCCTCTATCCTCACAACAAACAGCCAAACTGAGGCACTCCGAAGCTCTGTGCGTCACCTCATCAACAGTCACATCCACACACCCTAACAAAATATATAACAGTCCACCTGACTTGTTCATTAAATAGTGGGTTCCTTTCCCGTTTTCTCCATTGCAAAATGTCAGTGCCATCTTATTGAACCAATTTAAGTAAAAACAATTAAAAAAGACATAATGCACGTTAAAACAATCAAAAAATAATTATATATATATATATTGAATTATATGAAAGAATTTAGCATTCAAACGTATTGAAAATCATTTAAAAAGCATTCAGTTGATGTTTGCATTCAATCTTAAAGTTTCTTTGGTCAAACAACTTATTTTCACTGTAGGTTTTTCTTGTCCTTGTTATGACATGTTTTCCACCTTCCTTCAAGGCATCTTTTCTCTCCAAAGAGTTTTGGTAGTCTTTTGATGTGGAGGCGGAGTTAAGGGAGATGGGCGTGTTTTACCTGGTAATAAAGGTCATGGCGAACTACTTCCTGTTTTTTTTCCTGTGCTTTTTTGTATTTAATAGTAGTAAAAGTAGTATAGTATAAATATTTCTAGTTTGTTGTTCTTCAAATTTAGTATATACAGTACCTTCGTAAAGTATTCAGACCCCTTAACCTTTTCCACATTATGTTACATTACAGCCTTATTCTAAAATTGATTAAATATTTTTAAAAATCTCAGCAATCGACACACAATACCCCATAATGATAAAGCGAAAACAGGTTTTTAGAAACGTTTGGAAATAAATAAAAACAGAAATACCTTATTTACATAAGTATTCCGACCCTTTGCTATGAGACTCAAAATTGAGGTCAGCTGCATCCTGTTTCCATTAATCATCCTTGAGATGTTTCTACAACTTGATTGGATCCCACCTGTGGTAAATTCAATTGATTGGACATGATTTGAAAAGGCACACACCTGTCTATATATGGTCCCACAGTTGACAGGGCATGTCAGATCAAAAACCAAGCCATGAGGTCGAAGGAATTGTCCGTAGAGCTCCAAGACAGGATTGTGTCGAGGCACAGATCTGGGGAACGGTACCAAAAAATGTATGCACAGTTGCCTCCATCATTCTTAAATGGATGAAGTTTGGAACCACCAAGACTCTTCCTAGAGCTGGCCGCCCAGCCAAACTGAGCAATCGGGGGAGAAGGGCCTTGGTCAGGGAGGTGACCAAGAACCAGATGGTCACTCTGATAGAGATCTAGAGTTCCTCTGTGGAAATGGGAGAACCTTCCAGAAGGACAACCATCTCTGCAGCACTCCACCAATCAGGCCTTTTTGGTAGAGTGGCCAGATGGAAGCCACTCCTCAGTAAAAGGCACATGACAGCCCGCTTGGAGTTTGCCAAAAGGCACCTAAAGGACTCTCAGACTATGAGAAACAAGATTCTCTGGTCTGATGAAACCAAGATTGAACTATTTGGCCTGAATGCCAAGCGTCACGTCTGGAGGAAACCTGGCACTATCCCTACAGTGAAGCATGGTGGAGACAGCATCATGCTGTGGGGATGTTTTTCAGTGGCAGGGACTGGGAAACTAGTCAGGATCGAGGGAAAGATGTACGGACCAAAGTACAGAGAGATCCTTGATGAAAACCTGCTCCAGAGTGCTCAGGACCTCAGACTGGGGAGAAGGTTCACCTTCCAACAGGACAACGACCCTAAACACACAGCCAAGACAACACAGGAGTGGCTTCGGGACAAGTCTCTGAATGTCCTTGAGTTGCCCAGCCAGAGCCAGGACTTGAACCCGGTCAAACATCTCTAGAGAGACCTGAAAATAGCTGTGCAGTGACGCTCCCCATCCAACCTGACAGAGCTTGAGAGGATCTGCAGAGAAGAATGGGAGAAACTCCCCAAATACAGGTGTGCCAAGCTTGTAGCGTCATACCAAAGAAGACTCAATGCTGTAATTGCTGCCAAAGGTGCTTCAACAAAGTACTGAGTAAAGGGTCTGATTACTTATGAAAATGTTATATCTCCGTTTTATGCGTGGGTGTGTGTGCATGTCAGTGCATGTGTGTGTGTGTACGTGTGTGTGTGTGTGTGTGTGTGTATGTGTGTGTGTGTGTGTGTGTGTGTGTACATGTCTGTGCATGTGCGTGTGTGTGTGTGTGTGTGTGTGTGTGTGTGTGTGTGTGTGTGTGTGTGTGTGTGTGTGTGTGTGTGTGTGTGTGTGTGTGTAAGAATGGCGCTAAGGGAATAGCGGCCATTTTATGGGCTCCTGACCAATTGTGCTATTATTATTATTATTATTATTATTATTATTATTATTATTATTATTATTATTATTTACAAAATTGCACTGATCTTAACTTTTTTTGTACATAATGTTTCCGCCATCGTTTCCTATGAACGAAAAGAGCTTCTGGACATCAGAACAGCGATCACTAACCTCGATTTGGACGAGGACTTCTACTTCAATGAGGTCGGAGGCGAAAGACATATTGATTATTGATTAAGTAAGCGTTTTGTATTTGATTTGATTTGATTTGATTATCCCGGACCAGGCCCAAACCCCCGACACTCGAAGCAGGAGGAGACTGCGCTATAAAGGCCGGTGTGTGGGATACCTGACGAGAGACACTTCCTGTCGGAGTGGATAAATCTCCCCTACCCTCCGTTCTATTGGCAAACCAGCAATCACTGGAAAATAAACTGGATGAGCTCCGTTCGAAACTATCCTATCAATGTGATCTGAAGAACTATAATATCCTATATTTCTATGAGTCATGGCTGAAGAAGGACATGGTAAATATTTTAATCTAGCAGTTTTTTCTATACAACGGCAGGACAGAACGGCAGTGGTGTGTATTCACCCCGCCAAAAAAATGAAAATAAAATGAAAAAAGATTGAAGTATCTTTTGTCTCTCTTTTCATAACTGTCCTTCAATTCGCAAGAGGCTGAATGTATCTCACCGGATAAAGTGTCAGAGCGAGAGAAACAGCGCCCCTCTATCCATCTACCTGATGCTCTGGTCATAAAGAGTATGACATCGTAGCCGCCCATAGCATTGAATGCAAGGAAAGCCAGCAAGCATTTGGCCTCCCCTTGATAAAAAAAAAAGTATAAAATAATAGCCAATCCGCATGGAGCTAAACTGAGTGAGCTGAACTGTGAATGGTCCTGGCGCGCTAAAAAAAAAGTTTCAAGGGAAACCAGTTTGTATTTGGCTTCACTCCTATCACATCGCATCAAGAGAAATATATCATTGACAGAAACAACTTGAATTGTTGCATCTCGTTGTGTTGTTCTCCTCCGGTGGCTAGCCAGCTAGCTAAAATTGGCCCTTTCCTAAATTAGCCATGGATGGAGATAGGGATTTGGACTTGTGGTTTTACTTAATTCTCTGTATTGACCAATGATAATAACGGTGATTCTGATCCAACCTTAAATTCACACATTGTGCCCCTGGACTGAGAGGAATGGATGTTCAATATGTAGAAGGCTAATGTTAACTAGCTAACATTGCCCATGAAAGGAAGTTAGGCTAGCGAGCAAGCATTTTAGCCATGTAGACTGCACTCAACGAGTTGTATAGGGCAATAAGTAAACAAGAAAATGCTCACTCTAGAGGCGGCGCTCCTAGTGGCCGGTGACTTTAATGCTGAAAACTTAAATCCATTTTAGCTTAATTTCTACCAGCATGTCACCTGTGCAACTAGAGATGAAAAAACTCTAGATCACCTTTATTCCGCACACAGAGACGCAAACAAAGCTCTCCCTCACCCTCCATTTGGCAAATCTGACCATAACTCTATCCTCCTGATTCCTGCTTACAAGCAAAACTAAAACAGTCACCGGCTCCATTGATAAGTGTATCGACAAATTCGACTCCACAGTGACCATACGTACATATCCCAACCAGAAGCCATGGATCACAGGCAACATCCGCACAGAGCTAAAGGCTAGAGCTGCCGCTTTCAATGAGCGGGACACTAATCCGGACGCTTATAAGAAATCACGCTACGCTCTCTCATGAACTATCAAACAGGAAAAGCGTCAATACAGGACCAAGATCGAATCCTACTACACCGGCTCTGACGCAAATGATCACGGCTTACAAAGGGAAACCCAGCCGCGATCTGCCCAGTAACGCCAGCCTACCAGACAAGCTAAATACCTTCTATGCTCGCTTTGAGGCTAGCAACACTGAACCATGCATGAGAGCACCAGCTGTTCCGGACAACTTTGTGATCACACTGTCCATAGCTGATGTGAGTAAGATCTGTTGCATACCGCTCCAACAGATCCACAGATGGCGGAATCTCTATTGCACTCAACACTGCCCTTTCCCACCAGGACAAAAGAAAAACCTATGTGAGAATGCTGTTCAATGACTACAGCTCAGCGTTCAACACCATAGTGCCCTCCAAGCTCATCACTAAGCTAAGGACCCTTGGATTAAACACTAGTGTATGGAACGCCATTTAGGTCTTTGCGTGTCAAAAAAAGTTAGAACACTATTTGAAGTGTCAAAGAACACTATTTGACACATCAAATAAGCTTGTTGACCAATCAGGACCTGAATATGACGTCACATAATAATTTAACACGATCATTAATTTTTTACATAATTATTACACATTGATTACACTATCACTTGAATTTCATATGTCACAACGATTCACCGATACATGATGCTGGTCGAGTTTTGTCTCGTGCAGCAGCCGCTGCCTCACGAGCGCAGACACACCCCCAAGCTCTGGACAGGACAGTGCTGGTCATAAAAAAGCTGATGGATGCAAACAATGTCCTTCCCCAAAAACATAGCAAAACGACATAATCTGTTTCAGTAGCAATAGTTAGCTAGCTAACTATCTAGCTAGGTGTTATATTCTAAAATACCCCTCATTTATAAGACAGTTCTTATTTTTATTAATGGTGGTCGGACCCACCTATGTGAAGCTAGCCACAGTAAGGATTAGCCACAATAGTGGAATTTACGGTTCGCCTTCAAAATAAAAGTATCTCATTGAAAGCGATGCAAATGAATACAAATAGTGGAATCATGCCATAATGGAACAGATCATGCTAAACGAGGTTGAAATGTTCTTATATAAATTCAACAAAATACAATAATTTGTTAATTTGACAAAAAATCTGTTCAAATCACACTGTGGATGTATTAGACTTTAGAATTGCATTGGGGGCATACTTATTTCACTGTACAGCCTTACCTATGGACTGTGGATCAATGACATGGAATATCAGTCTACTCAGTGACACCCAGAGAACATTAGCGTCGTAGCTCTTACTGCGGGACTCTGAAACCACTGTGAATTGAGCCACGTGTATTGTACCAGTCACCCTACTATGTGTACTGAACACTATTCCAGAGGAAAAACAATACAACCTGGATGTTTTGGAGCCTGATAACTCTGAGGAGGACTTTGGGGAAAAAAGCACTTGGGTACTGAATAGACTGATACCCCATTTAATTGATCCCCAATCCTTAGGGAAGGCTGTACAGTGCAATATGAACGTCAATATGCACAATAGGTTGACTGGGGAGGTGATTTCCCACAGTCAAAGTCCCGCAAAAAGAGCTACGATGATAATATTTGCGTAAACACTTCACAGATTGTGGTCTGTCGGTTTCACCGAGTAGACTGATATCCCATTTCATTGCTCCACATTCCAACACTCCCACCTTGTTTAACATTATCTACTCTAAATATGATTCCACCAATTGTAACCTTCTGCATTACTTTCAAAGAGGGACTTTCATTTTGGCTAGCTAGTTATTTCAATAGGAGAACAATAAGTGGCTACCTAGCTAATACTTACCTCACATGGATTCCTAAATCATTGCTAAGAATATTGAAAATGACTACTGGTCATTGTTTTCAGGCTGGTTGCATTGGTGCTAGCTAGGTACCAAGCTAAAGCTAGCTAGCTACCCCAGAGGTTGCTAATAACATCTGTATCAAAGATAATTGCAAACATTTTTGAACCAGCCAGCTCGTTTGATCCTGATCTCATTTCAAATGCTCACACTGACGTATTCCCATTCGGTCTAACAAATAATGCCTTATTACCAATGCAGTATTGTAAAGCTTTGACAGTGATCGCTTGCACGTGCAAATTCAGCACACACAACATTCTGTAACAGAATTGTGCTATTTGATGTGTATCTTTTTTGACACGCAAAGACCCAAACGCCGGTTCCATAGTAGTGGAGCAGGTCGAGAGCTTTGAAGTTCCTCGGTGTCCACATCACTAAGGAATCAACATGGTCCACATCACACCAACACAGTCTTGAAGAGGGCACGACAACGCCTCTTCCCCATCAGAAGGCGGAAAAGATTTGGCATGGGGCCCTCAGATCCTCAAAACGTTCTACAGCTGCACCATTGAGAGCATCTTGACTGGCTGCATCACCGATTCATCCCAAAGGTGTCCGATGGGGTTGAGGTAATCTAGAATGTCATTGTATGCTGTAGCGTTAAGATTTTCCTTCTAAGGGGCCTAGCCTGAACCATGAAAAACAGCCCCAGAGCATTATTCCTCCTCCACCAAACTTTACAGTTGGCACTATGCATTGGGGCAGGTATCGTTTTTTTCCTGGCATCCGCCAAACCCGATACATCTGCCAGATGGTGAAGCGTGATTCATCACTCCAGAGAACGTGTTTCCACTGCTCCAGAGTCCAATGGCGGCAAGCTTTACACCACTCCAGCTGACACGCTTGGCATTGGGCATTGTGATCTTAGGCTTGTGCGCGGCTGCTCGGCCATGGAAACCCATTTCATGAATCTCCCGACGAACAGTTATTGTGCGGACGTTGCTTCCAAAGGCAGTTTGGAACTCGGTAGTGAGTGTTACAACCGAGGACAGACGATTTTTTACGTGCCACGCGCTTCTGCACTCGCCGGTCCCGTTCTGTGAGCTTGTGTGGCCTACCACTTCGCGGCTGAGCCGTTGTTGCTCCAAGACGTTTCCACTTCACAATAACAGCACTTGCAGTTGACCGGGGCAGCTCTAGCAGGGCAGAAATGTGACAAAACTGACTTGTTGGAAAGGTGGCATCCTATGACGGTAGCACATTGAAAGTCACTGAGCTCTTCAGTAAAGGCCATTCTAATGCCAATGTTTGTCTATGGAGATTGCATGGCAGTGTGCTCGATTTTATACATCTGTCAGCAACGGGTGTGGCTGAAATAGCCGAATCAACTAATTTGAAGGGGTGTCCACATACTTTTGTATATATAGTGTATCTACCTCAATTACCTCGTATCCCTGCACATCGACTTGGTACTGGTACCCCGTGTACAGTGAGGGAAAAAAGTATTTGATGCCAAGTTAAGTTTAAGTATTTAGTTTTATTCTTTTTCTGTTCTTTCTCTCTGTTGTCAGTTTCACTGTCAGTCTACACCTGTTGTTTACGAAGCATGTGACAAATACAATTAGATTTACCTCCTTCTTCAACACTACTGCCAACATGCCACCTAGCCCTAAGGCTGGTCAGACCAGGTGGGGAACGATGGTGTTTCATTATGCTTGGAGGGTAACGAGGCGCCCCAATATCAAGCCTCACGCACCCCGGGACCTTCATGTCAAGCCCTGCCACCCACAGACACAGCTGAGCATTTCCCTCCATTTTACCCTTGAAGAAACAGACACACCACAGGCAGAAGGAAGGACACGGTCAGGCACACACACACACACACACACACACACACACACACACACACACACACACACACACACACACACACACACACACCGCAGGAGGCAGGAGGCAGCAGGGTCACGGTGTGCATCATGTCTTTGATCCACTCATTCTACCTCCTCTTTTACCAAGACAAGGGAGGGTCTGGAGAGAACAGGAGAGCTGAAAGGATGAGACGCAGCTGTCTCTCAGCCTTTACACCCCCACATGTATTACACATTACACTGCTCCAGAGGAAGAGGAGGAAGAGGAAGAGGAAGAAGAAGAGGAAGAAGAAGAAGATTCATTCCCTTTTTCATTACCTGTCCATTACCTTTATATACTCAGTTCAGAGATTTTGACTAGCAATGTCAAAATTGTGGGTTCAATTCCTACATACAACACATATATGCACTAAGCAGACACACTGGATAAAGAGTCTTCTAAGTGGCATAAGTATTATATTATTTTCTGTGCATGACACACAGGTCTATGTCATTATAGCTTAACTGCATACTGATAGACAGATAGACAGACACAACCCTGCCAGTCATTTGGTTAAGTACAAATGTATGCAATAGAATATCATGACTAAATAATTTCGTTAGCATGTAATGGATATCTCTTAATTGGATGTTCTATTGACAACACGGCCAATCAGTCAGAAAGATGGAGGACTGAGTCAGCCGTTTCCATTGTAGCCTACTGACTCTGTGGTTAATTGGTTAATTAATGATTTGATTAAGAGAGATAGCACCCTTGTTGTAATTGGTTGATAAGCGTGAATGGTAGTTTTGATTCGTTGATAAGCAGGAAAGGGTAGTTGATTGATTGGCTCTGATTGGTTGATTGACCAGGAGATAAGATAAGATAGGAGAGGATTCATCTGATTGATTGATGTCTGACAAGGAGAACAATAGTAGGAAGTGCCATGTCTATTTCTATAGGCAGAAGCACTGTTCAGACCTCTACAGTTGGCAAGAGAAAATGTTGCAGGTTTTAAGCTAATTTCCTGCAATTCTACACATTATGTCATGGGGTGCAGAGAAAATGTAGCAGTTTTTAAGATAATTTTCTTGCAATTCTATACCTTTTGACATGTCTAATGACTCAAACATTACTACAAAATCTACAGTGCATTCGGAAAGTATTCAGACCGCTTGACTTTTTCCACATTTTGTTACATTACAGCCTTATTCTAAAATTGCTTAAATTAAATTAAAAAATCTAATCAATCTACACACAAAACCCCATAATGACAAAGCGAAAATAGGTTTTAATACATTTTAGCAAATGTATTAAAAATAAAAAACTGAAATACCTTATTTACGTAAGTATTCAGAACCTTTGCTATGAGACTCGAAATTGAGCTCAGGTGAATCCTGTTTCCATTGATCATCCTCGAGATGTTTCTACAACTTGATTGGAGTCCAACTGTGGTAAATTCTATTGATTGGACATGATTTGGAAAGGCACACACCTGTCTATATAAGGTCCCACAGTTGACAGTGCATGTCAGAGCAAAAACCAAGCCATGAGTGCGAAGGAATTGTCCGTAGTGCTCCGAGACAGGATTATGTCGAGGCACAGATCTGGGGAAGGGTACCAAAATAAATTCTGCAGCATTGAAGGTCGCCAAGAACACCGTGGCCTCCATCATTCTTAAATGGAAAAAGTTTAGAACCACCAAGACTTTTGAGCTGGCCTCTCGGCCGAACTGAGCAATCGAAGGAGAAGGGCCTTGGTCAGGGAGGTGACCAAGAACCCGATGGTCACTCTGACAGAGCTCCAGAGTTCCTCTGTAGAGATGAGAGAACTTTTCAGAAGGACAACCATCTCTGCAGCATTCCACCAATCAGGTCTTTATGGTAGAGTGGCCAGACGGAAGCCACTCCTCAGTAAAAGGCACATGACAGCCCGCTTGGAGTTTGCCAAAAGGCACCTAAAGACTCTCAGACCATGAGAAACAAGATTCTCTGGTCTGATGAAACCAATATTGAACTCTTTGGCATGAATGCCAAGCATCACATCTGTAGGAAACCTGGCACCATCCCTACGGTGAAGCATGGTGGTGGCAGCTTCATGCTGTGGGAATGTTTTTCAGTGGCAGAGACTGGGAGACTAGTCAGGATCGAGGGAAAGATGAATGGTATAGAGAGATCCTTGATAAAAACCTGCTCCAGAGCGCTCAGGACCACAGACTGGGGCGAAGGTTCACCTTCCAACAGGACAATGACCCTAAGTACACAGCCAACAGGGCAACGACCCTAAGCACACTGAGTAAATGGTCTGAATAATTATGTAAATGTGATATTTAAACTTTTCTATTTTTATAAATTTGCCCCAAAACTTGGAAACCTGTTTTTGCTTTGTCATTCTGGGTTACTGTGTGTAGATTGATGAGGGGGGAAAAAAACTATTGAATCAATTTTAGAATAAGGCTGTAACGTGACAAAATGTGGAAAAAAGTCAAGGGGTCTGAATTCTTTCCGAATGCACTGCATGGGCAAATAAAACTAGCAAATAAACGTTATCTGACATGGGGCTAGTTGATCTGGACATTTCTGACAAGTTATAAACAGCTCTCTAAGGTATACAATGACTGACATGACAAGAGGAAAACGGATGATGTGCTACCAAATTTTCAAAATTGCACCTTGTGCATTCTACTCTTACAACTTTCAAGAGTAAGTTGAAGCCGGACTCAGTTTGGGGAACCACTGCAGTAGCCTACAATTTGTTGGAACACCTCAGTAGGCTTTATGTGTCTGGGCTCATAAATCCAGAATGTTGCCGTGCTATTGGCTGGTTCAAGGATTACCACACAAATAAAACCCAATGTATCCATGTGGATGGTGTTTTAGGTCTGATTTATGTTGAGTTGGCAACTGGTGTTCCCCCGGGTTCTATTCTTGCTCCAGTACTCTTCACTGTTTGTATAAATGAGTTCCGTGCATTAAGCAGAGAGGGGAGAAGTCACCCACTTCCAGATCACAGCAATCACAAAACATGACAAGATGCTACACAAAATCTCCAGTCTAATTTCTGGGAATTCACTCACAGTACTTGAAACTAATTTGATGTAGGTTCATTAGACACGTTTTTAGGTTCAGTGTTGAATGCATGTTGACAGCTGCACTATAAGGTATAGGCTGAGGCGTCTACTCTGTGGGCACAGAATATAAACGTGATACACAGAGTAAGAGGATGGTTGAGTTGGTCTGTAGTCATGTCTCTAACCTCTGTCTATAGCCCTAACATGGCTCTAACCTCTGTCTATAGCCCTAACATGTCTCTAACCTCTGTCTATAGCCCTAACATGTCTCTAACCTCTGTCTATAGCCCTAACATGTCTCTAACCTCTGTCTATAGCCCTAACATGTCTCTAACCTCTGTCTATAGCCCTAACATGGCTGTAACCTCTGTCTATAGCCCTAACATGGCTGTAACCTCGGTCTATAGCCCTAACATGTCTCTAACCTCTGTCTATAGCCCTAACATGGCTGTAACCTCTGTCTATAGCCCTAACATGTCTCTAACCTCTGTCTATAGCCCTAACATGGCTGTAAACCCTCTGTCTATAGCCCTAAACATGTCCTTTAACCTCTTGTCTATAGCCCTAACATGGCTGTAACCTCTGTCTATAGCCCTAACATGTCTCTAACCTCTGTCTATAGCCCTAACATGTCTCTAACTCTGTCTAAGCCCTAACATGGCTGTTGAACCTCTGTCTATAGCCTTAACAGTCTCTAACCCTCTGCCTATAGCCCTAACATGTCTGTAACCTCTGTCTATAGCCCTAACATGGCTGTAACCTCTGTCTATAGCCCTAACATGACTCTAACCTCTGTCTATAGCCCTAACATGGCTGTAACCTCTGTCTATAGCCCTAACATGTCTCTAACCTCTGTCTATAGCCCTAACATGTCTCTAACCTCTTGTCTATAGGCCCTAACATGGCTGGCTGTACCTCTGTCTATAGCCCTAACATGGCTTTGTAACCTCTGTCTATAGCCCTAACATGTCTCTAACCTCTGTCTATAGCCCTAACATGGCTGTAACCTCTGTCTATAGCCCTAACATGTCTCTAACCTCTGTCTATAGCCCTAACATGTCTCTAACCTCTGTCTATAGCCCTAACATGGCTGTAACCTCTGTCTATAGCCCTAACATGTCTGTAACCTCTGTCTATAGCCCTAACATGTCTCTAACCTCTGTCTATAGCCCTAACATGGCTGTAACCTCTGTCTATAGCCCTAACATGTCTCTAACCTCTGTCTATAGCCCTAACATGTCTCTAACCTCTGTCCATAGCCCTAACATGGCTCTAACCTCTGTCTATAGCCCCTAAACATGTCTGTAACCTCTGTCTATAGCCCTAACATGTCTCTAACCCTCTTGTCTATAAAAGCTTAACATGGCTGGTAAACCCTGCTATAGGCCCTAACATGTCTCTAACCTCTGTCTATAGCCCTAACATGGCTCTAACCTCTGTCTATAGCCCTAAACATGGGCTGTAACCTCTGTCTAAGCCCTAACTGTCTCTAACCTCTGTCTATAGCCCTAACATGGCTTGTAACCTTGTCTATAGCCCTAACATGGCTGTAACCTCGGGCTATAGCCCTAACATGTCTCTAACCTCTGTCTTAGCCCTAACATGTCTCTATCCTCTGTCTATAGCCCTAACATGTCTCTAACCTCTGTCTATAGCCCTAACATGTCAATAACTTATGTCTATAATCCTAACATGGCTGTAACCTCTGTCTATAGCCCTAACATGTCTCTAACCTCTGTCTATAGCCCTAACATGTCAATAACTTATGTCTATAATCCTAACATGGCTGTAACCTCTGTCTATAGCCCTAACAGTCTCTAACCTCTGTCTATAGCCCTAACATGTCTCTAAACCCCGGGCTATGCCCAACATGGCTGTGAACCTCTGTCTATAGCCCTAACATGGCTGTAACCTCTGTCTATAGCCCTAACATGGCTGTAACCTCTGTCATAGCCCTAAATGTCTCTAACTCTGTCTATACCCTAACATGTCTCTAACCTCTGTCTATAGCCCTAACATGTCTCTAACCTCTGTCTAGCCCTAACAGTCTCAACCTCTGTCTATAGCGCTAACATGTCTCTAACCTCTGTTATAGCCCTAACATGTCTGAAACCCCTGTCTATAGCCCTAACCTGTCTCTAACCTCTGTCTATAGCCTTAACATGTCTCAACCTCTGTCTATAGCCCTAACATGGCTGTAACCCCTGTCTATAGCCCTAACAGTCTCTAACCTTGTCTATTTGCCCAAAAAATGTCTCTAACCTCTGGGCTATAGCCCTAACATGTCTCTAACCTCTGTCTATAGCCCTAACATGGCTGTAACCTCTGTCTATAGCCCTAACTGGCTGTAACCTCGTCTATAGCCCTAACATGTCTCTAACCTCTGTCTATAGCCCTAACATGGGTGTAACCTCTGTCTATAGCCCTAACATGGCCTGTAACCTCTTTTCCCATGCCCTAACATGGCTGTAACCTCTGTCTATAGCCCTAACATGTCTCTAACCTCTGTCTATAGCCCCCCTAACATGTCTCTAACCTCTGTCTATAGCCCTAACATGTCTGTAAACCTCTGTCTATAGCCCTAACATGTCTCTGAACCTCTGTCTATAGCCCTAACATGTCTCTAACCTCTGTCTATAGCCCTAACATGACTGTAAACCTCTGTCTATCGCCGTAACATGTCTCTAACCTCTGTCTATAGCCCTAAACATGTCTGTAACCTCTGTCTATAGCCTAACATGACTCTAAACCTCTGTCTATAGCCCTACATGTCTCTAGCCTCTGTCTATAGCCCTAACATGGCTGTAACCTCTGTCTATACCCTAAACATGTCTCTAACCTCTGTCTAAAGCCCCTAACATGGCTCTAACCTCTGTCTATAGCCCTAACATGGCTGTTGTAACCTCTGTCTATAGCCCTAACATGTCTCTAACCTCTTGTCATAGCCGTAACATGGCTTGTAACCTCTGTCTATGCCCTAACATGGCTGTAACCTCTGTCTCATAGCCCTAACATGTCTCTAACCTCTGTCTATAGCCCCTAACATGTCTCTAACCTCTGTCTATAGCCCTAACATGGCTGTAACCTCTGTCTATAGCCCTAACATGTCTCTAACCTCTGTCTATAGCCCTAACATGTCTCTAACCTCTGTCTATAGCCCTAACATGTCTCTAACCTCTGTCTATAGCCCTAATATGTCTCTAACCTCTGTCTATAGCCCTAACATGGCTGTAACCTCTGTCTATAGCCCTAACATGTCTGTAACCTCTGTCTATAGTCCTAACATGTCTCTAACCTCTGGTCTATAGCCCTAACATGTTCTCTAACCTCTGTCTATAGCCCTAACATGTCGGTAACCTCTGTCTATAGCCCTAATATGTCTCTAACCTCTGTCTATAGCCCTAACATGTCTCTCAAACCTCTGTCTATAGCCCTAACATGTCTCTAACCTCTGTCTATAGCCCTAACATGTCTCTAACCTCTGTCTATAGCCCTAACATGGCTGTAACCTCTGTCTATAGCCCTAACATGTCTCTAACCTCTGTCTATAGCCCTAACATGTCTCTAACCTCTGTCTATAGCCCTAACATGGCTGTAACCTCTGTCTATAGCCCTAACATGTCTCTAACCTCTGTCTATGCCCTAACATGGCTTGTAACCTCTGTCTATAGCCCTAACATGGGCCCCTAACCTCTGTCTATAGCCCTAACATGTCTCTAACCTCTGTCTATAGCCCTAACATGGTGTTACCTCTGTCTATAGCCCTAACATGTCTCTAACCTCTGTCATAGCCCAACATGTCTCTAAACCTCTGTCTATAGCCCCCCAAAATGTCTCTAACCTCTGTCTATAGCCCTAACATGTCTCTAACCTCGTCTATAGCCCTAAACATGTCTCTAAACCTCTGTCTAAGCCCTAACATGTCTCTAACCTCTGTCTATAGCTCTAACATTTGGGTTGTAAAACCCCTGTCTATAGCCCCTAACATTCTCTAACCTCGGGCATAAGCCCCTAACATGTCTCTAACCTGTCTATAGCCCTAAAAAGGTTGTAACCTCTGTCTATAGCCCTAACATGTTCCCAACCTCTGTTATAGCCCTAACATGTCTCTAACCTCTGTCATAGCCCTAACGGCTGTAACCTCTGTCTATAGCCCAACAGTCTCTAACCTCTGTCTATAGCCCTAACATGTCTCTAAACCCCTGTCTATAGCCTAACATGTCTCTAACCTCTGTCTATAGCCAACATGTCTCTAACCTCTGTCTATAGCCCTAACATGGCTGTAACCTCTGTCTATAGCCTAACAATGTCTCTACCCTTTTAGCCCAAAAATGTCTCAAATAGGGGTCTGTCTATAACCCTAAAAATGCTAACCTCGCTATAGCCTAACAGTCCTCTAACCTCTGGGCTATAGCCCTAACATGGCTCTAACCTCTGTTATATCCCTAAAAACCTTCTCTAACCTCTGTCTATAGCCCTAACATTCTCTAACCTCTGTCCCATCCCAACATGTCTCTAACCTCTGTCTATAAGCCCTAACAGTCTCTAACCTCTGTCTATAGCCCTAACATTCTCAACCTTGGGCTATAGCCCTAACATGTCTCTAACCCTGTCTATAGCCCTAACATGGCTGTTAACCTCTGTCTATAGCCCAACATGTCTCTAACCTCTGTCTATAGCCCTAACAGTCTCAACCTCTGTCTATAGCCCTAAAATGTCTCTAAAATCCTGTCTATAGCCCTAACATGGCTGTAACCTCTGTCTATAGCCCTAACATGTCTCTAAACCTCTGTCTATAGCCCTAACATGTCCTCTAACCTCTGTCTATAGCCCTAAAAAGTCCCCT
This sequence comes from Coregonus sp. 'balchen', assembly GCA_902810595.1. NCBI lineage: Eukaryota > Metazoa > Chordata > Actinopteri > Salmoniformes > Salmonidae > Coregonus > Coregonus sp. 'balchen'. The sequence continues at coordinate 44,130,817 of LR778283.1, forward strand.
AACCTCGTCTATAGCCTTAACATGGGTTTTCTAACCTCTGTCTATAGCCCTAACTGTCCCCAACCTCTGTCTATAGCCCTAACATGTCTCTAACCCTGTCTTAAAGGGCCCCAACTGTCTCTAACCTCTGTCATAGCCCTAACATGTCTCTAACCTCTGCTATAGCCCTAACATGTCTCTAACCTCTGTCTATAGCCCTAACATGGTGCTGTAAAACCCCTGTCTATAGCCCTAACAGGGCTGTAACCTCTGTCTATAGCCCTAACATGTCTCTAACCTCTGTCTATAGCCCTAACCATGTCTCTAACCTCTGTCTATAGCCCCTAACATGTCTCTAACCTCTTTTCTATAGCCCTAACATGTCTCAACCCTTTATAAGCCTAACATGTCTCTAACCTCTGTCTAACCCTAACATGTCTCTAACTCTGGGCTATAGCCCTAACAGGCTGTAACCTCTGTCTATAGCCTAACATGTCTCTAACCTCTGTCTATAGCCCTAACATGTCTCTAACTCTGTCTATAGCCTAAACATCTCTAACCTCTGTCTATAGCCCTAAAAATGGCTGTAACCTCTGTCTATAGCCTAACATGTCTCTAACCTCTGCTATAGCCCTACATGTTCTAACCTCTGTCTATAGCCTTTAAAATGGCTGTAACCTCTGTCTATAGCCCTAACATGTCTCTAACCTCTGTCTATAGCCCTAACATGGTCTCTAACCTCTGTCTATAGCCCTAACAGGCTGTAACCTCTGTCTATAGCCCTAACATTTCTCTAACCTCTGTCTATAGCCCTAACATGTCTCTAACCTCTGTCATTAACCCTAACATGACTGTAACCTCTGTCTATAGCCCTAACATGGCTGAACCTCTGTTATAGCCTTAACATGTCTCTAACCTCTGTCTAAGCCCTAACTGGCTGTAACCTCTGTCTATAAGCCCTAACAGTGTTTTCCCAAACTCTGTCTATAGCCCTAACATGTCTCTAAAACCCCTGTCTATAGCCCTAAACAGTCCCCTAACCTCTGTCTATTACCCCTAACATGTCTCTAACCTCTGTCTATAGCCCTAACATGTCTCTAACCTCTGTCTATAGCCCTCCAACATGTCTCTAACCTCTGTCTATAGCCCTAACATGTCTCTAACCTTGTCTATACCCTAACATGTCTCAACCTCTGTCTTAGCCCTAAAAATGTCTCTAACCCCTGTCTATAGCCCTAACATGGCTGTAACCTCTGTCTATAGCCCTAAGTCTCTAACCCCTGTCTATAGACCTAACATGGCTTTTTAAACCCATGTTCTATAGCCCTAACATGTCCCCTAACCTCTGTCTATACGCCCTAAACATGTCTCTAAACCCCTGTCTATAGCCCTAACATGTCTCTAACCTCTGTCTATAGCCTAAACATGGCTGTAACCTCTGTCTATAGCCCTAACATGTCTCTAACCTCTGTCTATAGCCCTAACATGTTTAACCTCTGTCTATTAAACCTTAACGTCTCAACCTCTGTCTATAGCCCTACATTTTATCTAACCTCTGTCTATAGCCCTAACATGTCCTCTAACCTCTGTCTTTTAGCCCTAACATGTCTCTAACCTCTGTCTATAGCCCTAACAGGCTTTAAACCTCTGTCTATAGCCCTAACATGGCTGTAACCTTGTCTATAGCCCTAACATGACTGTAACCCTGTCTATAGCCCTAACATGGCTGTAACCTCTGTCTATAGCCCAACATGGTCTTCTAACCCCCTGTCTATAGCCCTAACATGTCTCTAAAACCTCTGTCTATAGCCCCAACATGTCTCTAAACCTTGTCTATAGCCCTAACATGTCTCTAACCTCTGTCTATAGCCCTAACATTCTTCAACCTCTGTCTATAGCCCTAACATGCTGTAACCTCTGTCTATAGCCCTAAATGTCTCTAACCTCTGTCTATAGCCCTAACAGTCTCTAAACCCCTGTCTATAGCCCTAACATGGCTTGTAACCTCTGTCTATAGCCTAAATGTTCAACCTTGTCTATTTGCCCTAAATGTTTCTAACCTCTGTTGAGCCTAATGCTTAACCTCTGTCAAGCCTAACAGTCTAACCTTGTTTGCTAACATGTCTTAACTCTGTCTTAGGCCCTAACATGTCTCTACCTGTCTATGGCCCTAACAGTTCTTACTCTGTTAGACCTAACATGTCTCTAACCTTGTTTTGCCCTTACATGTCTCCTTGTCTATAGCCTAACATGACTAACCTCTGTCTATAGCCCTAACATGGCTTAACCTCTGTCTAAGCCCTAACATGGGCTCTACCTCTGTCTATAGCCCTAACATGTCTCTAACCTCTGTCTAAGCCTAACATGTCTCTAAAACCCCTGTCTATAGCCCTACCCTGTCCTTTAAAACCCCTGTCTATAGCCCTAACATGGCTCTAACCTCTGTCTAAAGCCCTAACATGTCTCTAACCTCTGTCTATAGCCCTAACATGTCTCTAACCTCTGTCTATACCCTAACATGGCTGAACCCTGTCTAAGCCCTAACATGTCTCTAACCTCTGTCTATAGCCCTAACATGGCTTTAACCTCTGTCTTTTGCCCTAAACATGTCTCTAACCTTGTCTATAGCCCTAAACATGTCCCCTAACCTCTGTCTTAGCCCTTAAATGGCTTGTAACCTCGCCTATAGCCCTAACATGTCTCTAACCTCTGTCTATAGCCCTAACTGTTCTAACCCCTGTTATAGCTTAACATGGCTGTAACCTCTGTCTATAGCCCTAACATGTCCCCAACCTCTGTCTATAGGGCCCTAACATGTTCAACGGGTCTAAGCCCTAACATGGGATTAACCCCTGTCTATAGCCCAACATGTCTCTAACCCTGTTATAGCCTAACCCTGCTGTAACCCCTGTCTATAGCTCCTAACATGTCTCTAACCTCTGTCATAGCCCAAACATGGCTTGTAACCTACTGTCTATAGCCCTAACATGTCTCTAAACCTCTGTCTATAGCCCTAACATGTCTCTAACCTCTGTTTTTAGCCCCAACATGGCTGACCTCTGTCTATAGCCCTAACATGTCTCTAACCTCTGTCTTAGCCTTTAAAATGCTAACCTCTGTCTATAGCCCTAACATGGCTGTAACCTCTGTCTATAGCCCCAACATGTCTCTAACCTCTGTCTATAGCCCTAACATGTCTCTAACCTCTGCTATAGCCTTTAAAATGTTCTAACCCCTGTTTAGCCCTAACATGGCTGTAAAACCCCTGTCTATAAACCCTAACCATGTCTCTAACCTCTGTCATAGCCCTAACATGTCTCTACCTCTGTCTATAGCCCTAACATGGCCCGTTTAACCTCTTTTCTATAGCCCTAACATGTCTCTAACCTCTGTCTATAGCCCTAACATGTCTCTAACTCTGTCTATAGCCCTAACATGGGGTGTAAAACCCCTTTTCTATAGCCCTAACATGTCTCTTAACCTCTGTCTATAGCCCTAACATGTCTCTAACCTCTGTCTATACCCTAACATGGACTGTAACCTCTGTCATAGCCCTAACATGGCTTAACCTCTGTCTATAGCCTTAACCTTGTCTCCCAAAAACCTCTGTCTAAGCCCTAACATGGCTTTTAAAACCCTGTCTATAGCCCTAACATGTCTCTAAACCTCTGTCTATAGCCCCCAACATGCTGTAACCTCTGTTTAAGCCCTAACATGTCTCTACCTCTGTCTATACCTAAAATGTCTCTAACCTCTGTCTATAGACCTCTAACATGGCTCTAACCTCTGTCTATAGCCCTAACATGTCCCCTAACCCCTGTCTATAGCCCTAAATGCTCTAAACCTCTGTCTATAGCCCTAACATGTCCCCTAACCTCTGTCTATAGCCCCCAACATGTCTCAACCTCTGTCTAGCCCTAACATGGCTTAACCGGTTCTATAGCCCTAACATTTCTCTAACCTCTGTCTATAGCCCTAACATGCTCTAACCTCTGTCTATAGCCTTAACATGTCTCTAACCTCTGTCTAAGCCCTAACATTTCTAACCTCTGTCTATAGCCCTAACATGTCTCACCTTGTCTATAGCCCAACATTTCTAACCTCTGTCATAGCCCCAAATGCTTAACCTCTGTTTTATAGCCCCATTTAAAAAGGTTAACCTCTTTCTATAGCCCTAACATGGCTGTAACCCTGTCTATAGCCCTAACATGGCTGTAACCTGTCTATAGCCCCTAACAACTACCTCTGGCTATAGCCCCAACATGGCTTAACCTCTGTCTAAGCCCTAACATTCTCTAACCTCTGTCTATAGCCCCCTCAACATGTCCCCTAACCTCTGTCTTAGCCCTAACATGTCTCAACCTCGTCTATAGCCCTAATGTCTCTAAAACCTTGTCTATAGCCTAACATGCTTAACCTCTGTCTATAGCCCTAACATGTCTAACCTCTGTCAATACCCTAACATGTCCTCTAAACCCTTTTCTATAGCCCTAACTTTTCTCTACCTCTGTCTAATTAGCCCTAACATGTCTCTAACCTCTGTCTATAGCCCTAACATGGCTGTAACCTCGTCTATAGCCTAACATGTCTCTAACCTCTGTCTATAGCCCTAACATGTCTCTAACCTCTGTCTATAGCCCTAACAGTCTAACCTCTGTCTATAGCCAACATGTCCAACTCTTCTATACCCTAACATGTCTCAACCTCGTCTATGCCCTAACATGTCTTAACCTCTTCTATAGCCCTAACTAGTCTCTAACCTCTGTCATAGCCCTACATGTTTTAACCTCTGTCTATAGCCACTAACATGCTTAACCTCTGTCATAGCCCTAACATCTCTAACCTCTGTCATAGCCTAACATGTCTAACCCTGTCTATAGCCCTAACATGCCCAACCTCTGTCTATAGCCCTAACATGTCTCTAACCTCTGTTATAGCCCTAACATCGTACCTCTGTCTATAGCCCTAACAGTGTCCCTAAATTGTCTCTAACCTCTGTCTATACCCACTGTCTTAACCCTCTACCCTAACATTGGTCTAACCTCTGTCAACCAAATTCTCTAACCTCTGTCTATAGCCCTAACAGTCTCTAACCTTGTCTAAGCCCTACCATGTCGTAACCTTGTCTATAGCCCTAACATTCGTTAACTCGTCTAAGCCTAAAGTCTCCTATACCCAACAGTCTCTAACCTCTGTTATAGCCCTAACATGTCTTAACCTCTGTTATAGCCCACCATGCTGTAACCTCTGTCTATAGCCCTAACATGTCTTAACCTCTGTCTAAAGCCCTAACATGTCTCTAAACCTCTGTCTATAGCCTAACATGGTCTCTAACCTCGTCTAAGCCCTAACATGTCTCTAACCCTGTCTATAGCCCTAACATGTCTCTAACCTCTGTCTATAGCCCTAACATGGCTGTAACCTCGGTCTAAGCCCTAACATGTCTCTAACCTCTGTCTATAGCCTATACATGCTTAACCTCTTATAGCCTAACTATGTGTAACCTCTTCTATAGCCCTACATGTCTCTAACCTCTTTATAGCCCTAACATGTTCTAACCTCTGTCTATAGCCCTAACATGCTCTAACCTCTGTCTATAGCCAAAAAGTGCTCTAACCCTGTTCTATAGCCCACATGTCAATAACTTATGTCTATAATCTAACCATTGGCTGTAACTATGCTTAAATAGGTGCAAACGACATGCAAAAAAATGTAAAGGAGGGGTAAGATTGTCAGTTCGTCCCTGCCATTGGGTTGGCTTGGAAGGAAGAAAGAGCAAGGAAATTCAAAAAGGATTCTAGTATCGATCTTCGAGATAGCAGATGAAAGGAGAGGTCAAGCGTCGAGCAACGTGGAGAAGAGAGAGACGAGAGAGAGAGAGAGAGAGAGAGAGAGGAGGGAGAGAGAGAAAAAGGGTAGAAGGGAGAGGAGAGATGTACGTGAGAGCATGAGAAAGTTCGAACGAGAGGAAGAGGAGACAAAGCAATAGAGAGAGAGATATAGAAGAAGAGGAGAGAAGCGAGAGGGAGAGACCAGGAGAGAGATGAGAGACGAGCAGAGAGATGAGAGAGCGAGAGAGAGGAGAGGAGAGGAGAAGAGAGAGAGAAAAGAAGAAAGAGACTGCAGACAAAGGTAGGTAGAGTCAGGATAAGAGATATATGAGATCTAGAAGATTATATTATAGATGATATAGTGAAAAGGTAGCGAAGCGCTACCTAGAGAGCAGAGAGACGAGAGAGAGAGATAGAGAGAGGAGAGGAGTACGACGGAGAGAGAGAAGTAATATCGAAGAGTATTTTAAAGATATATATATGAAAATATATATAGATAAACATTAAACTTAGTTATATATATATATATTAATATATAGGCTATTATATGTATATATAATATATAAATATAGATATATATATATATAGTATACGAAATATCATAATATATATATATATATATATATGTATATATATCGATATAGTTAACAATATAGCTATATATATCTATATATATTATCTCTCTATCATATATATAAACTCGCTATATCAAATACTATTATAGATGAACTCTCTATATATCTGATATTATCTGGAGAGAGAGCAGAGAGGAAAGAGATAGAGAGAGAGAATAGAGAGAGAGAGAGGAAGAGAGATGAGATGGAGAGAGAATTAATATGAGAGGAGAGCAAAATGAGAAGTACGAGAGGAAGTGAGTGAGAGCGAGGAGCGAGGAGAGAGATAGGAGTAGAGATATAAGAGGTAGAGAGAGAGAGAGCTCTCTCTCTCCTCTCTCGCTCTCTCTCTCTCTATCTTCTCTAATCACCTCTCTCTCTCTCTCTCTCTCTACTCTCTCTCGATTCCCTGCTACGATCTCGTGTCTTCTCATTACACGGCTCCTAATGGCCACTAGAAGGACCATTGCTCCCAGAGGCTTCCTGGCCTATGCCCAGACCCTAGACGGTATGTCTAATGACAACCATACAGTCCGCGAGAGAGGAGGGGGCGAGAGAGAGGGGGGGGGGGGGGGGGGGGGGGGGGGGGGGGGGGAGAGAGAGGAGAGGGGGGGGGGGGACGAGGAGGGAAAATAGCATCTAGATGATTATCACAGATATAGTTTACAGAAGCATCGCTCTCAACGGGACGAGGGAACGGAGGGCTGGGAGAGGGGTGGAGAGAGGGATAGAGGGACGGAGGGATGGGGGGATGGAATGGTGGGTGGCAGGATGGAAGGTCGGTGGAGGAATGGCCAGAGGGATGGAGAGAGGGACGGAGAAGTGGAGGGAGGGATGGAGAGAGAAAAGGGAGGAGAAGATAATAATCTCTTTCTCTTAGACTTCCTGGTCCTGGGGAGAGAGGGGGCTGCTGGGAGATATTTCTCACCCTGGGAAGGTGCTGATACATTAAAGCTACAATCTGGGATCAGTTTTTTAGACGAACAAATGGCAGGCCTTAAAGCTGAGGGATGGGGCTGGAGAAATGTAACCACTCTTAAACATTTCAGCAGTAGAACTAAGCTGACAAGGCACCTATAACGTCTTTGGGCACATCATTATGCCCAAAGACTAGAGCTGGGCATAGTGTTTCTCTGATAGCCTGAGGCCTGCTGTAATGTAACAGGACAGCAGCTCTCCTGTTTCTCCCTGAGGACCCCTGTATCCATGACACCTACTTCCCTGTTCACACATGGACCTGACTGACTCAGAGCTTAGAGACAGACCAGGACTGATGTTAATCAGTGCCTCCATCATTCATATGCAACCACGATGACATTGCTGACACTGGGCACAGGGTCACATTAGTAGAAACGAAGACTGTTCTTAGGGCAGGCCTGGTTGTAGGTAGATCACTAAGCTAAGGATCCTGGGACTAAACACCTCCCTCTGCAACTGGATCCTGTACTTCCTGACGGGCCGCCCCCAGGTGGTAAGGGTAGGTAACAACACATCTGCCACGCTGATCCTCAACACAGGGGCCTCTCAGGGGTGCGTGCTCAGTCCCCTCCTGTACTCCCTGTTCACCCATGACTGCATGGCCAGGCACGACTCCAACACCATCATTAAGTTTGCTGACGACACAACAGTGGTAGGCCTGATCACCAACAACGATGAGACAGCCTATAGTGGTCCTCTGTAGCTCAGCTGCTAGAGCACGGCGCTTGTAACGCCAAGGTAGTGGGTTCGATCCCCGGGACCACCCATACACAAAAATGTATGCACGCATGACTGTAAGTCGCTTTGGATAAAAGCGTCTGCTAAATGGCATATTATTATATTATTATTACTATAGGGAGGAGGTCAGAGACTGGCCGTGTGGTGCCAGGATAACAACCTCTCCCTCAACGTGACCAAGACAAAGGAGATGATGTGGGACTACAGGAAAAAAAAAAAAAGAGGACTGAGCACGCCCCCATTCTCATCGACGGGGCTGTAGTGGAACAGGTTGAGAGCTTCAAGTTCCTTGGTGTCCACATCACCAACAAACTATCATGATCCAAACACACCAAGACAGTCGTTGAAGAGGGCACGACAAAGCCTATTCCCCCTCAGGAGACTGAAAAGATTTGGCATGGGTCCTCAGATCCTCAAAAAGTTCTACAGCTGCACCATCGAGAGCATCCTGGACTGGTTGCTATCACCGCCTGGTATGGCAACTGCTCGGCCTTCCGACCGTAAGGCACTACAGAGGGTAGTGCGTACAGCCCAGTACATCACTGGGGCCAAGCTTCCTGCCATCCAGGACCTCTATACCAGGCGTGGTGTCAGAGGAAGGCCCTAAAAATGGTTCAAAGACTCCAGCCATCCTAGTCATAGACTGTTCTCTCTGCTACCGCACGGCAAGCGGTACCGGAGCGCCAAGTCTAGGTCCAAAAGGCTTCTCAACAGCTTCTACCCCCAAGCCATAAGACTCCTGAACAGCTAATCATGGCTACCCGGACTATTTGCACCCCCACCCTATCTTTTTACGCTGCTGCTACTCTGTTAATTATTAATGCATAGTCACTTTAACTCTACCCACATGTACATATTACCTCAACTACCTCAAATAGCCGGTGCCCCCGCACATTGACTCTGCACCGGTACCCCCCTGTATATAGCCTCCCTACTGTTATTTTATTTTACTTCTGCTCTTTTTTTCTCAACACTTTTTTATTGTTGTTGTTTTATTTTACTTTTTTATTAAGAAATAAATGCATTGTTGGTTAAGGGCTGTAAGTAAGCATTTCACGGTAATGTCTACACCTGTTGTATTCGGCGCATGTGGCAAATAAAATGTGATTTTAATTTATTTGAGATACATTCAAGTTGCGTCATGGACAATATTAGCATTTTAGCTAACCCTAACCATAACCCTTTTCCTAATTTTAACCTAATTCTCCTAACCTGCCATGTTAATTCTCGTAAACTGCTGCGTAAGTTCTCCTAACCTGCAATGAAAAGTAACTTCTGACTGCTAGACCTGCCCTGAGAGCAGTGCACGTATCTACTAATGTGACAGAGGGAGAATTGTTCTCTGTAGCTCAGTTGGTAGAGCGTGATGCTTGCAATGCTAGGATTAGTGGGTTCGATTCCTGGGACCACCCATATGTAAAAATGTTATGCATGCATGCATGACTGTAAGTCGCTTTGGATAAAAGTGTCTGCTAAAATGGCGTATATCATTAATATTATTATATAAGTGTGTCGAAAGGCATGGTTATGGGGCTACAGCCCAGTACACTGACCTCCACTAGGGGTGTGAACATTTAAACAAATTCTTTATCAAATTAAAATCCCAGTGCAGTTATCACAAAACAACCACTAACAGGTCCCGATCATCATCATAAAGGATAAATTACTATCTAACAAATACCGCAACAACGCTGTAAGTTAGTAGGAGATGTTTTGCCAAGGATATAAAGCGTGCCGCACGTCATTGTCGTTAAGAGTTGGATAAATGGCAGAGAGTGAGTACGGCAATACTTTGAGAAGTTAAAAATGAGAAGGTGGTGAAATTCAAACTTTGCGAGGTGGAATTGAGCTACAGTGTCAGTACAGGTGCAACGCTTATCCATCTGAAAAGGGAGGCACCGGGAGACCCGACCCGTTGCTGGGAGCAGTGCAGGTCCCCAACAACAGACAGGTTCACACGAAAGAAGTACGATAAGAGAAAATCACAGCGCTGATTACAGAACTGATTACAGTTGATAAGCAGCCATTGTCAATGGTAGAGGATGTTGGCTTCACTGCGCTTATGGTATATCTAGAACCAATGGTAGAGGATGTCAGCCTCACTCCCCTGATGGCATATCTAGAACCAGACTAGAAGATGCCATGTCCAAAAACTGTGACGGCCCGGGTGGAGAGATTGCACAATGACGGCTCTGCAAGTACAAAGCACAAGCTCTCAAAGGCCCCATACGTGGCGTTAACAGCAGATTGTTGGAATTCTATGAACACACTGTCATACATCACTGCAACGAGCCATTACAAGAAGTGGGACAGGAAGTCCCATGTACTGACCACTGAGAACATGGAGGAGAGGCCCACAGCAGAGAACCTAAAACTACCATTGTTGCTGAGTGGGGTGGCGGACAGCAGTAAGGTGAGCGCTGTCTGTAACCAGGACTGCGGTAGATTGAACTGCATCGCCCCCTAGCGGTCATATGCAGGAAGATATCTGCATTGTGAAAAACATTTTTCTTATTGTTTTAAGAATATGTTTATTTTTTATTTATTTTTTACTTTAAGGAAAATGTTACACTTGTCACATCTCTAACCTATACAGTACAGGTCAGAACGCTACACACTGACCTGCAAAAAGGTGGGTGTGAACATACTGTTAGCCGGCAGGACGGTGGTCACCTCCACTGTTCAGTCTAGTTTGGAAACAACTGTTTAGAGAGACACACCGTATAGAGAATTACACACATGCTAAGCACACACACACACAAACGCACACGTAAAGACCCGAGAGCACACACACACACACACAAACATCATAAAACCATGGGGCGGCAGGTAGCTTAGTGGGTAAGAGCGTTGTGCCAGTAACCGAAAGGTTGCTGGTTCTAATCCCCGAGCCGACTAGGTAAAAAATCTGTCGATGTGCCCTTGAGCAAGGCACTTAACCCTAATTGTTCCTGTAAATCGCTCTGGATAAGAGCGTCTGCTAAATGACTAAAATAAAAATCTAAAATACAGGGGAAGGTCATGAAGCCAGGGGTAAAATACAGGGGAAGGTCATAAAGCCAGGGGTAAAATACAGGGGAAGGTCATAAAGCCAGGGGTAAAATACCAGGGAAGGTCATAAAGCCAGGGGTAAAATACCAGGGAAGGTCATAAAGCCAGGGGGAGGAGAGGAAAGAATAGGAGCTCATTTGGTATTGGTTCTATCTCTCCTTCTCTCTCTCATAAATGGGTCCAAATCCCCTGTTGTTTCTGTTGGTACAAATGCTTATTAATTCCTGCCATGGTCACATTATTTACTTAGGCCATCGATGAATCGCCTCCATCCCCATGGCTGTTCTATTCCGTTAATCTCAGTTCCTGAACCCCGGTCTTCTCTGGTTGCTGTCTACTGTTATGTTAAGTGGCCCACCAAACACAGCCATTGATCCAGAAAACCTGGCTAATTGGAAAAGTACATAGCATCAAATAGAAGTCCAGCTGTCTTGGCATGCACATACTCACTCAGGCATGCACACATGTTTACACATGCAGCCCAAATTCATCTTTTTTCAATTATTTGCATATCTGACACCTATCTGATCTTGTCCTTAAGGCGTAAACAGCAACAAAAAAACACATGGAATCTGATCTTTTGAATTACCATGTACACCACCTCTATGTGTAAACACAGCCTTTATGTGTCAACTTAAGATACTGTATTGCTCTATACAATGGATGTTAAGTAGAGGCAGCAGATAACCACAGTCTCACTCTTTTCAGAGTAAAATGATGTAACTATAAAGACCTGGAACTGGAAGCCAGCTCCATGTAACTATAAAGACCTGGAAGCCTCCTCCATGTAACTATAACGCCTTGGACCTGGAAGCCAGCTCCATGTAACTATAAAGACCTGGAAGCCAGCTCCATGTAACTATAAAGACCTGGAAGCCAGCTCCATGTAACTATAAAGACCTGGAAGCCAGCTCCATATAACTATAAGGACCTGGACCTGGAAACCAGCTCCATGTAACTATAAAGACCTGGAAGCCTACTCCATGTAACTATAATGCCTTGGACCTGGAAGCCAGCTCCATGTAACTATAAAGACCTGGAAGCCAGCTACATGTAACTATAAAGACATGGACCTGGAAGCCAGCTCCATGTAACTATAAATACCTGGACCTGGAAGCCAGCTCCATGTAACTATAAAGCCCTGGACCTGGAAGCCAGCTCCATATAACTATAAAGACCTGGACCTGGAAGCCAGCCCCATATAACTATAAAGACCTGGAAGCCAGCTCCATATAACTATAAAGCCCTGGACCTGGAAGCCAGCTCCATGTACCTATAAAGCCTGGACCTGGAAGCCAGCTCCATGTAACTATAAAGCCCTGGACCTGGAAGCCAGCTCCATGTAACTATGAAGACCTGGACCTGTAAGCCAGCTCCATGTAACTATAAAGCCCTGGACCTGGAAGCCAGCTCCATGTAACTATAAAGACATGGAAGCCAGCTCCATATAACTATAAAGTCTCACTCTTTTTCAGAGTAAATGATGTAACTATAAAAGACGATGGACCTGGAAGCCAGCTTCCATGCAACTATAAAGACTGGAAAGACCTGGGCTACTCATGTAACTATAATGCCTTGGACCTGGAAGCCAGCTCCATGTAACATAAAGACCTGGAAGCCAGCTCCATATAACTATAAAGACCTGGACCTGGAAGCCAGCTCCATGTAACTATAAAGACCTGGAAGCATACTCCATGTAACTATAAAGACCAGGAAGACAGCTCCATGTAACTATAAAGACCTGGAAGTCAGTTCCAGTAACTATAAAGGACCTGGAAGCCAGCTCCATGTAAACTATAAAGACTGGAAGCAAGCTCCATGTAAACTATAAGATCTGGAAGCCAGCTCCATGTAACTATAAAGACCTGGAAGCCTACTCCATGTAACTATAACGCCTTGGACCTGGAAGCCAGCTCCATGTAACTATAAAGACCTGGAAGCCAGCTCCATATAACTATAAGGACCTGGACCTGGAAACCAGCTCCATGTAACTATAAAGACCTGGAAGCCTACTCCATGTAACTATAATGCCTTGGACCTGGAAGCCAGCTCCATGTAACTATAAAGACCTGGGAAGCCAGCTACATGTAACTATAAAGACATGGACCTGGAAGCCAGCTCAATGTAACTATAAATACCTGGACCTGGAAGCCAGCTCCATGTAACTATAAAGCCCTGGACCTGGAAGCCAGCTCCATATAACTATAAAGACCTGGACCTGGAAGCCAGCCCCATATAACTATAAAGACCTGGAAGCCAGCTCCATATAACTATAAAGCCCTGGACCTGGAAGCCAGCTCCATGTACCTATAAAGCCCTGGACCTGGAAGCCAGCTCCATGTAACTATAAAGCCCTGGACCTGGAAGCCAGCTCCATGTAACTATGAAGACCTGGACCTGTAAGCCAGCTCCATGTAACTATAAAGCCCTGGACCTGGAAGCCAGCTCCATGTAACTATAAAGACATGGAAGCCAGCTCCATATAACTATAAAGTCTCACTCTTTTCAGAGTAAAATGATGTAACTATAAAGACATGGACCTGGAAGCCAGCTCCATGTAACTATAAAGACCTGGAAGCCTCCTCCATGTAACTATAATGCCTTGGACCTGGAAGCCAGCTCCATGTAACTATAAAGACCTGGAAGCAAGCTCCATATAACTATAAAGACCTGGACCTGGAAGCCAGCTCCATGTAACTATAAAGACCTGGAAGCATACTCCATGTAACTATAAAGACCAGGAAGACAGCTCCATGTAACTATAAAGACCTGGAAGTCAGTTCCATGTAACTATAAAGACCTGGAAGCCAGCTCCATGTAACTATAAAGACCTGGAAGCAAGCTCCATGTAACTATAAAGATCTGGAAGCCAGCTCCATGTAACTATAAAGACCTGGAAGCCTACTCCATGTAACTATAACGCCTTGGACCTGGAAGCCAGCTCCATGTAAATATAAAGACCTGGAAGCCAGCTCCATGTCACTATAAAGCCCTGGACCTGTAAGCCAGCTCCATGTAACTGTAAAGCCCTGGACCTGGAAGCCAGCTCCATGTACCTAAGAAGACCTGGACCTGTAAGCCAGCTCCATGTAACTATAAAGCCCTGGACCTGGAAGCCAGCTCCATGTAACTATAAAGACCTGGAAGCCAGCTCCATGTCACTATAAAGACCTGGAAGCCAGCTCCATGTCACTATAAAGACATGGAAGCCAGCTACATGTAACTATAAAGACCTGGAAGCCAGCTCCATGTCACTATAAATACCTGGAAGCCAGCTCCATGTCACTATAAAGACCTGTAAGCCAGCTCCATATAACTATAAAGACCTGTACCTGTAAGCCAGCTCCATGTAACTATAAAGACCTGGAAGCCAGCTCCATGTAACTATAAAGACCTGGAAGCCAGCTCCATGTAACTATAAAGACCTGGAAGCCAGCTCCATGTAACTATAAAGACCTGGAAGCCTACTCCATGTAACTATAACGCCTTGGACCTGGAAGCCAGCTCCATGTAACTATAAAGACCTGAAAGCCAGCTCCATGTCACTATAAAGCCCTGGACCTGGAAGCCAGCTCCATGTCACTATAAAGACCTGGAAGCCAGCTCCATGTCACTATAAAGACCTGGAAGCCAACTCCATGTAACTATAAAGACCTGGAAGCCAGCTCCATGTCACTATAAAGACCTGGAAGCCAGCTCCATGTAACTATAAAGACCTGGAAGCCAGCTCCATGTAACTATAAAGACCTGGAAGCAGCTCCATGTAACTATAAAGACCTGGAAGCCTACTCCATGTAACTATAACGCACTTGGAGCTGGAAGCCAGCTCCATGTAACTATAAAGACCTGAAAGCCAGCTCCATGTCACTATAAAGCCCTGGACCTGGAAGCCAGCTCCATGTCACTATAAGACCTGGAAGCCAGCTCCATGTCACTATAAAGACCTGGAAGCCAACTCCATGTGACTATAAAGACCTGGAAGACAGCTCCATGTCACTATAAAGACCTGGAAGCCAGCTCCATGTAACTATAAAGACATGGAAGCCAGCTCCATGTAACTATAAAGACCTGGAAGCCAGCTCCATGTAACTATAAAGACCTGGAAGCCAGCTAAATGTCACTATAAAGACCTGGAAACCAGCTCCATGTAACTATAAAGACCTGGAGGCCAGCTCCATGTAACTATAAAGACCTGGAAGCCTGATCCATGTAACTATAACGCCTTGGACCTGGAAGCCAGCTCCATGTAACTATAACGCCTTGGACCTGGAAACCAGCTCCATGTAACTATAAAGACCTGGAAGCAAGCTCCATGTAAACTATAAAGACCTGGAAGCCAGGCTCCATGTAACTATAAAGACCTGGAAGCCATACTCCATGTAACTATAACGCCTTGGACCTGGAAGCCAGCTCCATGTAACTATAAAGACCTGGAAGCAAGCTCCATATAACTATAAAGACCTGGACCTGGAAGCCAGCTCCATGTAACTATAAAGACCTGGAAGCATACTCCATGTAACTATAAAGACCAGGAAGACAGCTCCATGTAACTATAAAGACCTGGAAGTCAGTTCCATGTAACTATAAAGACCTGGAAGCCAGCTCCATGTAACTATAAAGACCTGGAAGCAAGCTCCATGTAACTATAAAGATCTGGAAGCCAGCTCCATGTAACTATAAAGACCTGGAAGCCTACTCCATGTAACTATAACGCCTTGGACCTGGAAGCCAGCTCCATGTAAATATAAAGACCTGGAAGCCAGCTCCATGTCACTATAAAGCCCTGGACCTGTAAGCCAGCTCCATGTAACTGTAAAGCCCTGGACTGGAAGCCAGCTCCATGTACCTAAGAAGACCTGGACCTGTAAGCCAGCTCCATGTAACTATAAAGCCCTGGACCTGGAAGCCAGCTCCATGTAACTATAAAGACCTGGAAGCCAGCTCCATGTCACTATAAAGACCTGGAAGCCAGCTCCATGTCACTATAAAGACATGGAAGCCAGCTACATGTAACTATAAAGACCTGGAAGCCAGCTCCATGTCACTATAAATACCTGGAAGCCAGCTCCATGTCACTATAAAGACCTGTAAGCCAGCTCCATATAACTATAAAGACCTGTACCTGTAAGCCAGCTCCATGTAACTATAAAGACCTGGAAGCCAGCTCCATGTAACTATAAAGACCTGGAAGCCAGCTCCATGTAACTATAAAGACCTGGAAGCCAGCTCCATGTAACTATAAAGACCTGGAAGCCTACTCCATGTAACTATAAACGCCTTGGACCTGGAAGCCAGCTCCATGTAACTATAAAGACCTGAAAGCCAGCTCCATGTCACTATAAAGCCCTGGACCTGGAAGCCAGCTCCATGTCACTATAAAGACCTGGAAGCCAGCTCCATGTCACTATAAAGACCTGGAAGCCAACTCCATGTAACTATAAAGACCTGGAAGCCAGCTCCATGTCACTATAAAGACCTGGAAGCCAGCTCCATGGTAAACCGGTATAAAGACCTGGAAGCCAGCTCCATGTAACTATAAGACCTGGAAGCCAGCTCCATGTAACTATTAAAGACCTGGAAGCCTACTCCATGTAACTATAACGCCTTGGAGCTGGAAGCCAGCTCCATGTAACTATAAAGACCTGAAAGCCAGCTCCATGTCACTATAAAGCCCTGGACCTGGAAGCCAGCTCCATGTCACTATAAAGACCTGGAAGCCAGCTCCATGTCACTATAAAGACCTGGAAGCCAACTCCATGTGACTATAAAGACCTGGAAGACAGCTCCATGTCACTATAAAGACCTGGAAGCCAGCTCCATGTAACTATAAAGACCTGGAAGCCAGCTCCATGTAACTATAAAGACCTGGAAGCCAGCTCCATGTAACTATAAAGACCTGGAAGCCAGCTCCATGTAACTATAAAGACCTGGAAGCCAGCTAAATGTCACTATAAAGACCTGGAAACCAGCTCCATGTAACTATAAAGACCTGGAAGCCAGCTCCATGTAACTATAAAGACCTGGAAGCCTGATCCATGTAACTATAACGCCTTGGACCTGGAAGCCAGCTCCATGTAACTATAACGCCTTGGACCTGGAAACCAGCTCCATGTAACTATAAAGACCTGGAAGCAAGCTCCATGTAACTATAAAGACCTGGAAGCCAGCTCCATGTAACTATAAAGACCTGGAAGCCTACTCCATGTAACTATAACGCCTTGGACCTGGAAGCCAGCTCCATGTAACTATAAAGACCTGGAAGCCAGCTCCATGTCACTATAAAGCCCTGGACCTGGAAGCCAGCTCCATGTAACTATAAAGCCCTGGACCTGGAAGCCAGCTCCATGTAACTATGAAGACCTGGACCTGTAAGCCAGCTCCATGTAACTATAAAGACCTGGAAGCCAGCTCCATGTAACTATAAAGACCTGGAAGCCAGCTAAATGTCACTATAAAGACCTGGAAACCAGCTCCATGTAACTATAAAGACCTGGAAGCCAGCTCCATGTAACTATAAAGACCTGGAAGCCAGCTCCATGTAACTATAAAGACCTGGAAGCCTGATCCATGTAACTATAACGCCTTGGATCTGGAAGCCAGCTCCATGTAACTATAACGCCTTGGACCTGGAAGCCAGCTCCATGTAACTATAAAGACCTGGAAGCCAGCTCCATGTCACTATAAAGACCTGGAAGCCAGCTCCATGTCACTATAAAGACCTGGAAGCCAGCTCCATGTCACTATAACGACCTGGAAGCCAGCTCCATGTCACTATAAAGACCTGGAAGCCAGCTCCATGTAACTATAAAGACCTGGAAGCCAGCTAGTAGAAGAGGTTCAGGAGCAAAAAAATAAATAGATATATGTATATATATATATATATATATATATATATATATATATAGATATATATATATATATATATATTGTAAAATTAACTCTGTCCATAAGGTGTAGATAGTAAGTATAGACCGGAAGTAGAGGCCTGGGCGTTGTTGTTCACTAATTTACTCCAAGTAGGGAAAGGATGGTGGGGTTGAAAAGTAATAAAGGGGAATATATATATAAAAAATAAAAAATAAAAATAATAATAATAATAATAATAAATAAAATAAAAAAATTAGAAAAAAAAAAGACCTGGAAGACAGCTCCATGTCACTATAAATATCTGGAAGCCAGCTCCATGTCACTATAAAGACCTGGAAGCCAGCTCCATGTAACTATAAATACCTGGAAGCCAGCTCCATGTATATATAAAGACCTGGAAGCCAGCAGCATTTAACTATAAAGACCTGGAAGCCAGCTCCATGTAACTATAAAGACCTGGAAGCCTGCTCCATGTAACTATAAATACCTGGAAGCCAGCTCCATGTATATATAAAGACCTGGAAGCCAGCAACATTTAACTATAAAGACCTGGAAGCCAGCTCCATGTAACTATAAAGACCTGGAAGCCTGCTCCATGTAACTATAAAGACCTGGAAGCCTGCTCCATGTTAATATAACGCCTTGGACCTGGAAGCCAGCTCCATGTAACTATAAAGACCTGGAAGCCAGCTCCATGTAACTATAAAGACCTGGAAGCCAGCTCCATGTCACTATAAAGACCTGGAAGCCAGCTCCATGTCACTATAAAGACCTGGAAGCCAGCTCCATGTAACTATAAAGACCTGGAAGCCAGCTCCATGTAACTATAAAGACCTGGAAGCCTACTCCATGTAACTATAACGCCTTGGACCTGGAAGCCAGCTTCATGTAACTATAAAGACCTGGAAGCCAGCCCCATGTCACTATAAAGCCCTGGACCTGGAAGCCAGCTCCATGTAACTATAAAGCCCTGGACCTGGAAGCCTGCTCCATGTAACTATAAAGACCTGGAAGCCAGCTCCATGTAACTATAACGACCTGGAAGCCAGCTCCATGTCACTATAAAGACCTGGAAGCCAGCTCCATGTCACTATAAAGACCTGGAAGCCTACTCCATGTAACTATAACGCCTTGGACCTGGAAGCCAGCTCCATGTAACTATAAAGACCTGGAAGCCAGCCCCATGTCACTATAAAGCTCTGGACCTGGAAGCCAGCCCATGTAACTATAAAGCCCTGGACCTGGAAGCCAGCTCCATGTAACTATGAAGACCTGGACCTGTAAGCCAGCTCCATGTAACTATAAAGCCCTGGACCTGGAAGCCAGCTCCATGTATCTATAAAGACCTGGAAGCCAGCTCCATATAACTATAAAGACCTGGACCTGGAAGCCAGATCCATGTAACTATAAAGACCTAGACCTGGAAGCCAGATCCATGTAACTATAAAGACCTGGAAGCCAGCTCCATATAACTATAAAGACCTGGACCTGTAAGCCAGCTCCATGTAACTATAAAGACCTGGAAGCCAGCTCCATGTAACTATAAAGACCTGGAAGCCAGCTCCATGTAACTATAAAGACCTGGAAGCCAGCTCCATGTAACTATAAAGACCTGGAAGCCAGCTCCATGTAACTATAAAGACCTGGAAGCAAGCTCCATGTAACTATAAAGACCTGGAAGCCAGCTCCATGTAACTATAAAGAGCTGGAAGCCAGCTCCATGTAACTATAAAGAGCTGGAAGCCAGCTCCATGTAACTATAAAGAGCTGGAAGCCAGCTCCATGTCACTATAAAGACCTGGAAGCCAGCTCCATGTCACTATAAAGACCTGGAAGCCATTTCCGTGTAACTATAAAGACCTGGAAGCCAGCTCCATGTAACTATAAAGACCTGGAAGCCAGCTCCATGTAACTATAACGAGCTGGAAGCCAGCTCCATGTCACTATAAAGACCTGGAAGCCAGCTCCATGTAACTATAAAGACCTGGAAGCCAGCTCCATGTAACTATAAAGAGCTGGAAGCCAGCTCCATGTCACTATAAAGACCTGGATGCCAGCTCCATGTCACTATAAAGACCTGGAAGCCAGCTCCGTGTAACTATAAAGACCTGGAAGCAAGCTCCATGTAACTATAAAGAGCTGGAAGCCAGCTCCATGTCACTATAAAGACCTGGATGCCAGCTCCATGTCACTATAAAGACCTGGAAGCCAGCTCCGTGTAACTATAAAGACCTGGAAGCCATCTCCATGTAACTATAAAGACCTGGAAGCCAGCTCCATGTAACTATAAAGACCTGGAAGCCAGCTCCATGTAACTATAAAGACCTGGAAGCCAGGTCGTTCCTTAACTCATTTTATAATGCATAAAAGGATAAAGAAAGGACAGAATTAAAGGAAAACGAGTGAAAGGTACTTTTTAACTCTGCCGTCCTATTGCACCTTGCAGCAAGCATTCTTCCAGCCACCTTAGCTTCGTTCCTTTTCCGTATAATGTCCACTACTTTTAGTGAATAAGGTGTCGATTGGTACGTAGCAATTATTTTTGAATAAAAGCACAGGGCCTGTTGCCTTTTATGATGATTCATCTCTCTCTCTCTCTCTCTCTATCTTCTCGTCTCTCTCTCTCTCCTCTCTCCTCTTCTCTCTCTCTCTTCTCTCTCTCTCATCTCCTCTCTCTCTCTTTTCTCTCTCTCTCTCCTATCCTCCTCTTCTCTCTCTCCTCTCTCCACGGTTACCCAGTCATCAGGCAGAGGAGAGGAATATATTTTGCAAATGTTTCCCTCCTCACCCACCCCACCCCCTACATAGTCCCCAACCACAGAGAAGGGATGATAATATGCACCAGACAAGCAGCATTGGGCAGGCAGCACCCAAAGACAACCGCAGCGGTCACACACACACACACACACACACACACACACACACACACACACACACACACACACACACACACACACACACACACACACACGGACCAGCAGCAGAATCCAAATACAACTGCAGGACTCTTCATTAAAGCCTCTCAGCCAGCCCTAGTTTTAAGCTACAGGATTTAAAAAGAAACATTTTTCATAATGCTTGGAAATATGCTTGGATATCCCTATTACGTTGTCATGGTGATGTTCAGACCAGACTGCGTAGCCTGTAGGTGCAGAAGCAGACCAGACTGCGTAGCCTGTAGGTGCAGACGCAGACCAGACTGCGTAGCCTGTAGGTGCAGAAGCAGACCAGACTGCGTAGCCTGTAGGTGCAGAAGCAGACCAGACTGCGTAGCCTGTAGGTGCAGAAGCAGACCAGACTGCGTAGCCTGTAGGTGCAGACGCAGACCAGACTGCGTAGCCTGTAGGTGCAGACGCAGACCAGACTGCGTAGCCTGTAAGTGCAGAAGCAGACCAGACTGCGTAGCCTGTAAGTGCAGAAGCAGACCAGACTGCGTAGCCTGTAGGTGCAGACGCAGACCAGACTGCGTAGCCTGTAGGTGCAGACGCAGACCAGACTGCGTAGCCTGTAGGTGCAGACGCAGACCAGACTGCGTAGCCTGTAGGTGCAGACGCAGACCAGACTGCGTAGCCTGTAGGTACAGAAGCAGACCAGACTGCGTAGCCTGTAGGTGCAGAAGCAGACCAGACTGCGTAGCCTGTAGGTGCAGAAGCAGACCAGACTGCGTAGCCTGTAGGTGCAGACGCAGACCAGACTGCGTAGCCTGTAGGTGCAGAAGCAGACCAGTCTGCCTAGCTATGGATCTTCAAACAAGGGTATTTAATTAGGTGCTCAACACAAGATATTAATCTGAGAATCATGTATGAAATTAACGCATAATAGACAATAAATTATGGGGGAAAATTATGAATAAAATGATGAACAAACAACGGATGTTGAGTCAAACTCTCTCTCTCTCTTCTACAGTACATCAACCATAATCATCAGTACGTGACCAGTCCTTGACTGTTTGGGAACCCAACAGGCATAAACAATTATGCATTTACAACAAATGTTAAATGCACTGAACGGATATTGAACCAAACTGAATTAAACTGAACGGGAATGAATGTTCTAGACATTCTATTTATCCAGGTAAAACCCCTTCTCCATACATACTTCTGTTTGAAGTTAGAGCGCTCTGTCTGATTCTATGTCTCAATAAGAGAAAATGTACTTGCTTCAATTGTGATATGTGGTTGTCTCACCTAGCTATCTTAAGATGAATGCACTAACTGTAAGTGGCTCTGGATAAGAGCGTCTGCTAAATGATTAACATGTATTGACTGTTTTACACCATTGTGACCAGTCATAGACCTTATTACATTTACATTTTAGTCATTTAGCAGACGCTCTTATCCAGAGCGACTTACAGTTAGTGAGTGCATACATTATTTTTCATACTGGCCCCCCGTGGGAATCAAACCCACAACCCTGGCGTTGCAAACACCATGCTCTACCAAGTGAGCTACATCCCTGCCAGCCATTCCCTCCCCTACCCTGGACGAATTGTGCGCCGTCCCGTGGGTCTCCCGGTCGCGGCCGGCTACGACAGAGCCTGGATTCGAACCAGGATCTCTAGTGGCACAGCTAGCACTGCGATGCAGAGCCTTATACCACTGCGCCACTCGGTATTACACCATTATCATCCATGTGACCAGTCATCGACTGTATTACACCATAACAGGCACACACAATGACGCATAAACAACAATGATGCACAAACAACAAATATTGAGTCAAACTGTATTTAATTACAGCATGTCCCATCCTTTGCTAATACAACCAACAGGATAAGTATCATCACAATGCTGGTGTAATTGAGCTATTGATGCAGAAGTTAACAACATCATTCACTGGGTGAATATTGTCAATGGTTCAGTCAAGAGCTCTGAGCGTCGTCATCACTCCACTCCAACAGCAATACATGAGACAACATCCATGGCTGCATCCCAAATGGCATCCTATTCCCTATATAGTGTAGGGCGTTCAGGGCAATTCAAGAGGGTGCTACTAAATGCATGTCTAAGCCTAGTTTTCTTTGCCCCTATGTCATTATGAATCACATTCAATTAATCATTCGATTGTTCTCAACAATATCACAACCTTAATATACTTGTACTTGACCGTGTTGATGAAATAAGAACGTTAGTTTGCTGTGACCGTTGCTAGTTCAGACTGCGCCGCTCTTGGTAGTACCTCTTCCGTATTCGGGCGTTGGGAGGTGGTACCATTAGGAGGCGTTTCCACTGGTTGGACCAATCAAAATCTACTTGATACCTTCGTCATTTTCACCTTCAGATCCTTGGCTTTCATTGGCTGTAACCGTGATCAATCTATGCTGAGAGGGGCCGTTTCTATGGCATTTTATACAACAGGTGGGTCTTACCCTGATTGCTGATTGGTTAAAACCACATTCCAGCCGGTGTCTATTCCACAAGTTACCACCGGCTAAATCTATGACATTAAAATGCCTATTTCCTCTGTTCCATCTGACTGATCAATCCACTGTCTCATCAGCCCAGCCAGGCAATTTATAAACGTGATCTCCACTATAAAAAGCATCTAGACATTATCTCACATTTCTTTTAGACTAACATTTAGTTTTCAACAGCGGAGATTTTTATAAACCTCGCTGTCTGTCTCTCCGACATTTGCAACATTGTTTCAATATACAAATTCGATCTCCAGCTGTCCCATAGTAATGAACGTGTCGGGAGTCGGGACGAGACAGACAGGCTGGCAGCGTTTTTCAGCCAGTCGAAATCATGAATCAGCTGGCATCATTTTTATATCTATATATATACAAAGAAATGACAATTGAGAAAAGGTCCAACAAAACGAAGTGCAGCTAGTTTGCAGTCTTTCCAGCTTCAGTTTGAAGTGATTGTGTTAGCTGTGTTGTTGGCTAGCTCCTCTGAACATCAGTATGAAAAAATAAAAAATAGAAGAAAAAAAAATGTATGCACTCACTAACTGTAAGTCGCTCTGGATAAGAGCGTCTGCTAAATGACTGAAATGTAAAATGTAAAACTGAGAGAACATTTTCATGAACGTGTCGGGAGTCGGGACGAGACAGAGATAGCCAGCTTTTCTCAGTCAGTCGAAATCATGAATCTGATCAGGGGGTTTGGTCAAGGCGTTGACACTGATAAGACACGGACACAGGTGTGAAAGCTCAGTTAAGGGTGTTTATTTATATAACAATGAAAGAGAATAGGTCTCCTCCAGGAGATCTCCATGGATACCGTTTTCTGGGCTCCGGGGTAACAAACCGAACCTCTCTTCCCCAGTCCCAACCTCCCGTGTGCTGCCCTTCTGGCAGCTGTATGGGACACGTCCGGCTGGTGAGCAACCTCAAATCAGCCCCAATTAGTCCTGGCCGGAGAGCCTGTCGGGACCTGGCACGTCCAGCAGAGGGAGCCGCGTGATGTAGACTCCGTCTGCCACCAGTCCTCGACGAGTCTCCCCCGGGTGGCTAACCTGTGGTACGCCACAATACAAAGACATATCAATAGAAAACAGGTAAAACTAAACAAAGTGCAGCTAGTTTGCAGTCTTTCCGGCTTCAGTTTGAAGTGATTGTGTTACTGTAGCTGTGTTGTTGGCTAGCTCCTCTGAACAACAGTGTCCTGACGAGAGAGAGAACATTTTCTATGCCAGGTGAAATCGTGCCTCATTAGCTCATTGTTATGGATGTATACAAATAAATGTCACTAGAAAACAGCTTAAACAGATGCATCTACTTTGTTGTTATACTGGCTGCACTGTTTGATGTGACTGTAAGTTAGCCGTAGCTGGCTAGCTAGCGAGCAAGGGATAAGACGTTGCCAGCCAGTGTGCAATAGAACATTTAGAACGAACGACTGGGACACAAGTGTGTCCATAGATACAGAACAAAAAGACTTAACGACTGGGTCGCGTCTCTAGCAACCGAACCGATAGAACGAACGACCAGCCGGCTTGGGTAGCAACACTAGATTTGTGTCGGGACTACATTACCAGTCCAAAGTTTGGACACACCTACTCATTCAAGGTTTTTTCTTTATTTGTACTATTTTTTTTTACATTGTACATGTTAAATTGAGGCAAAATAGAGTGTTTTCTCTTGACAATACGTTTATATAATACAGCAGAAGGTTGTGGTTGAGATACCAGCTGGTGGTTAGAGACTAAATCCAATTTGCCATAATGACACACACAAGTGCAGATGCACGCACGCATGAACACACACGCGCACACGCACTAAACGCTCACACACAAACGCACACACACACGCACGCACACGCACACACACACACAAACACTTTTTGCCATAATGATGCTCTCTTAGGCTGTCTGACTGGCTGCTTGACAACATGTTGTTGTTCTATGTTGCTTTCTCACACATCCTAAACTATGAAACACAAACACACAAACACACATCCTAAACTATGAAACACAAACACACATCCTAAACTATGAAACACAAACACACATCCTAAACTATGAAACACAAACACACATCCTAAACTATGAAACACAAAACACACATCCTAAACTATGAAACACAAAACACACATCCTAAACTATGAAACACAAACACACATCCCACACGTAATTTGTTTCTACTCAGGATGGATTCTTTGTCAGTAATGTTCTTTGTCTTCTTCTTTTTACTGGCATAGAGGGATCTCTTCTAAACAGTTGATTACTGGCATAAAGGGCCCTCTTCTAAACAGTTGATTACTGGTACAGAGGGATCTCTTCTAAACAGTTGATTACTGGCATAGAGGGCCCTCTTCTAAATAGTTGATTACTGGTACAGAGGGATCTCTTCTAAACAGTTGATTACTGGTACAGAGGGATCTCTTCTAAACAGTTGATTACTGGTACAGAGGGATCTCTTCTAAACAGTTGATTACTGGTACAGAGGGATCTCTTCTAAACAGTTGATTACTGGTACAGAGGGATCTCTTCTAAATAGTTGATTACTGGTACAGAGGGATCTCTTCTAAACAGTTGATTACTGGTATATAGAGGGATCTCTTCTATACAGTTGATTACTGGTATATAGAGGGATCTCTTCTAAACAGTTGATTACTGGTATATAGAGGGATCTCTTCTAAACAGTTGATTACTGGTATATAGAGGGATCTCTTCTAAACAGTTGATTTGTGGACTAGATACTGACCGAAGCAGAAAATACATGACAGAAAACTCTCCTTAGGTGCCACTTTGTCTGACAATGTGTGAACACATAAACACTATCCTACTATCCTGACCACTAGCCTCCTCTAAATACCACTGGACTGGCGTTGTCTCTCTATGGTAGCCCAGTGTTTATTTTCTTGTTGGTGTTTTTTGCTCAGAAGATTCTCAGTTCCCACCAGAATGTGACTAGCATAATAGGCCATTTGGGCAGGATCAGTTAACTAGACTGAAATACAATGCTCATGTCTCCGCCCCCTAACAATGGGAGTCGTTGTCCCAAAGGTGGGAAGGCAGGCAGTCTGCTTATCGGTCTGAGTATTAATCAGACTCGGTGTGCTTATTAAGAGCAGAATCGCTCTATTCCCGCGTGGAGTGAAACCTCTCGCTTTGCCTTTTTTCTCTCTGATACAACCAAAGACAGCAGTCTACCTGCCAATCAAAACACTAGTGGGCTCACTGAGAATTCTGGGAAGTGTTGTTTTATTTAGAGTGTTTATCCCAAACTATCAAACTCAGAGCCAAACTAGCACCCTCCCTCTGTGTTCCTGTGGCTCTGACCCATTCTGTGTGTGTGTGTGTGTGTGTGTGTGTGTGTGTGTGTCTGGCTGTTTGGTTTCTCAGTCTGTTTGAACTCTCCCACCCTGCAGAACTGAGACAAACCAGGCAGTCATAAATCATACACACACTCAGTGCTCAACTGTACTCCACACAGTTATAATAATAATAAGCCATTTAGCAGACGCTTTTTATCCAAAGCGACTTACAGTCATGTGTGCATACATTTTTACGTATGGGTGGTCCCGGGGATCAAACCCACTACCCTGGCGTTACAAGCGCCATGCTCTACCAATTGAGCTACAGAGGACCAGTTAGAGAGGTGACTGATCGTAAATAGGATTCTGAGAGACATTATCATGTTTACTTCTCATCCCTAAATGACTCATGTCACAAAGTGTGACTGGTGTTAACCTGTTCTGTTAACAATCAGCTTTCCCCTCTGAACACTTCCTGCTAAAGTAACAGTACATTCAATTAAACCCTCCCTCTCTGAGAGGTTGTGAATAGGGGTTCAAATCAAAGCAATGCAAATAGTCCGGGTAGCCATGGTTAGCTGTTCAGGAGTCTTATGGCTTGGGGGTAGAAGCTGTTAAGAAGCCTTTTGGACCTAGACTTGGCGATCCGGTACCGCTTGCCGTGCGGTAGCAAGGAGAACAGTCTATAACTAGGGTGGCTGGAGTCTTTGACCATTTTTAGGGCCTTCCTCTGACACCGCCTGTTATAGAGGTCCTGGATGGCAGGAAGCTTGGCCCCAGTGGTGTACTGGGCCGTACGCACTACCCTCTGTAGCGCCTTGCGGTCGGAGGATGAGCAGTTGCCATACCAGGCGGTGATGCAACTAATCAGGATGCTCTCGATGGTGCAGCTGTTGAACTTTTTAAGGATCTGAGGACCCATGCCAAATCTTGTCAGTCTCCTGAGGGGGAATAGGCTTTGTCGTGCCCTCTTCACGACTGTCTTGGTGTGTTTGGACCATGATAGTCCGTTGGTGATGTGGACACCAAGGAACTTGAAGCTCTCAACCTGTTCCACTACAGCCCCGTCGATGAGAATGGGGGCGTGCTCAGTCCTCTTTTTTTTCCTGTAGTCCACAATCATCTCCTTTGTCTTGATCACGTTGAGGGAGAGGTTGTTATCCTGGCACCACACGGCCAGGTCTCTGACCTCCTCCCTCCTTTGTTGGAGGGTGAGACGTAAAACACAAATGAGACAACTGTGATGAGTGATTTGAAGGAGTTAGGCGCAGGAGGGTAAATACAGAATTTATTCCGGAATACAGTGTTACGCAGAAATGTGTCAAACAGTCCAGTGCGCACTGGAACAGGCACACAGGGCAAAATACCCCGGCAATACAAAAATACACGGAGCTCAACCGAGCTACACTCCCCTCACAATAAACAATCACACACAAGGACAAGGGGGCAGAGGGAACACTTATACAGGTACTGATGAGGGGATATGAACCAGGTGTGTGTAATAAACAAGACAAAACAAAATGGAATGATGAGATGAGGAGCGCCAGTGGCTAGAAGGCCGGTGACAACGAACGCCGAAGCCTGCCCGAACAAGGAGGGGAGACGGCTTCGGAGGAAGTCGTGACAACAACAGTGTGTTGTTGTTTCCTAATCAACACAATTAATTACAGACCATCAATGTTCCATCCCCTCCTTCTCCTCTTCCCTCTCTTTTTTTGCATCTCAATCCTCTGTTCTTTTACACTGAAAACAGGTGAGCACCCAGCACAGCAGAAGTTAAATGGGGTGAAAATATTGTCTAACGGAGTGGTTTTCACACATTTCTCTATTTTATTATTCATATTATGTGCAACACGTTACAGGAAATGTAATTATCACCTCTTACCCATGCCCAGTACTGTTATCTCCCCAGTCAGATTACAGGCCTTAGCAGAAAAGATGTGTACCTGTGCATATTTATGGGTGTTGCGTTTGAGTTTGAGTTTAACTTTATCTTACAGTACATGTCAAAGAAGTGTAAACAAAAATAAAATAAAATAAACTACTAAAACAGATTTTAAAAAATCTCAACATAAGCAACATAGTTGTTGTTACCCCTTTTATCAAATCAAATTGTATTTGTCACATGCGCCGAATACAACAGGTGTATTCACCTTACAGTGAAATGCTTCCTTACAAGCCAACAATGCAGTTTTAAGAAAGAATACCAAAAATTAAATAAATAAAAAAAAGTAAGAAATAATTCAAGAGCAGCAGTAAAACAATAGCTTGCGAAAGTATTCAGCCCCCCCTTGGCATTTTTCCTATTTCGTTGTCTTACAACCTGGAATTAAAATGGATTTTGGGAGGGGTTGTATCATTTGATTTACACAACATGCCTACCACTTTGAAGATGCAAAATATGTTTTATTGTGAAACAAACAAGAAATAAGACAAAAAAACAGAAACCTTGAGCGTGCATAACTATTCACCCCCCCCCCAAAGTCAATACTTTGTAGAGCCACCTTTTGCAGCAATTACAGCTGCAAGTCTCTTGGGGTATGTCTCTATAAGCTTGGCACATCTAGCCACCGGAATTGTTGCCCATTCTTCAAGGCAAAACTTCTCCAGCTCCTTCAAGTTGGATGGGTTCCGCTGGTGTACAGCAATCATTAAGTCATACCACAGATTCTCAATTGGATTGAGGTCTGGGCTTTGACTAGGCCATTCCAAGACATTTAAATGTTTCCCCTTAAACCACTCGAGTGTTGCTTTAGCAGTATGCTTAGGGTCATTGTCCTGCTGGAAGGTGAACCTTCCAGAAATCTCTGGAAGACTGAAACAGGTTTCCCTCAAGAATTTCCCTGTATTTAGCGCCATCCATCTTTCCTTCAATTCTGCCCAGTTTCCCAGTCCCTGCCGATGAAAAACATCCCCACAGCATGATGCTGCCACCACCATGCTTCACTGTGGGGATGGTGTTCTCGGGGTGATGAGAGGTGTTGGGTTTGCACCAGACATAGCATTTTCCTTGATGGCCAAAAAACTCAATTTTAGTCTCATCTGACCAGAGTACCTTCTTCCATATGTTTGGGGAGTCTCCCACATGCCTTTTGGCGAACACCAAACGTGTTTGCTTGTTTTTTCTTTAAGCAATGGCTTTTTTCTGGCCACTCTTCCATGATGCCCAGCTCTGTGGAGTGTCACATGTGGATTGCACACAGGTGGACTTTATTTAACTAATTATGTGACTTCTGAAGGTAATTGGTTCTCCTAAAATAAAATGTAAAAAAATTTAAAAATATTCACTTCACCAATTGTCCATTACATGAAGTCCAAATAGAAATCCATTTACATTACATACAAAAATAGGAAAAACGCCAAGGGGGCTGAATACTTTTGCAAGGCACTGTTTACAGGGGGCTCTGCACCTTATCCACAAATACATTCTCCTTCCCGTCTGAAAAGTATCACTGTAACCAAACAGTGTCTACGCCAGTCTGTGTTGTATTCAGGGTAGGCTGGGATTCAGGCTGTGTGTTGTATTCAGGGTAGGCTGGGAGTCAGGATGTGTGTTGTATTCAGGGTAGGCTGGGAGTCAGGCTGTGTGTTGTATTCAGGGTAGGCTGGGAGTCAGGCTGTGTGTTGTATTCAGGGTAGGCTGGGAGTCAGGCTGTGTGTTGTATTCAGGGTAGGCTGGGAGTCAGGCTGTGTGTTGTATTCAGGGTAGGCTGGGAGATCCAGAGCCGCGATAGTCCAGCGGCCCATTGTGACATAGCTACGCGGCTCAGAGACCACCGTCCGCGGTGGACGCACATCCCAAAATGTCCAACCAACACGGCTAATATTCTAGAAAACGTCTGTGCGTTCCCGTACACGTTCTGGACTCCGATAAGCGCGTTAATCACAGCTGCTTTGAGAGCCTCTAAGAGCTTGGAGGGCAGTGTAGTATGACATCATTCCTCTCCTCTGGTAGTAACCTGTCTACAAAGCCTTGGACTCTTTGAAGTGTTACGAAGGGGAATAACATTCACACAGCTAGCTCAGCTGGACCCCACTGCTCCCACAGCCCAGTATGCAGGAGGGATCATCACTTACCAAACTCATATCTACACTTGATCTTCAAACAGGTATTTTGGGGGGAAACAAACATGGGGGGGGGGGGGGGGGGGGGGGGGGGGGTATTCTACTTTAAAAGAGATCAACCAACCGGTGTTATCAGCCCCAGAAAGTGTACACCTACAGTCTAAAGTGTACACCTACACAGTGGCGATTTTAGCATGTAAATATTGGTGTGGCAAACAACAAAAGTAATTTTTAGATGCATGCCAGCAAAGCCACTACACAACATAACACTAAACAATACATTAACTGCACTATAACGGTGACAAACGGTGCCCACAAACTGTTAGGGCCTCCATAAAGCTGTCCCAACAGCAGAGTCCCAACAGCAGTCCCAACACCTTACCACCGCTGCACCTGGCTATCAGCGGAGCCTTGTCTGGCAGCGAAACAGTTCATTCAGCCTCATTTACTGCCTTTGAAAGAACATAGCTGATATGGCTGACTTGCTTAAACAAATGTGGTTTCTACTGACAATTGAGATGTACAAACTATGGCATAAGGGAACGACGAGCGGATAAGAGGGAATCCATAATTCCGATTTAAGACATTAATGAGCGAGCCAGGACGGACGTAGTCAATATAACTATGTGTTCAGCACTTTTGAAATGTACAGCGACAGAATTCAGAACATGGACCGTTATTACAGTATTCTCCCTGTACACCAAGTCAGAACTGTAGGATAAATAAAGGGGGCATATAAGCAGACAATGAAAGCTCTTACAATACTCAATGATGACATTTCTCTAAAACAGGCTATAGGCTACATGTGCACCACCAAGTCAGAACAGTAGGCTAAGTTATGAGGGGGAAAGGGACCAAATTGAACAGGAAGGTGGCACGGCGGTCCTTCGTGGGCAAATTTTGTCATCAAACTTTGTCATCAAAGTCTGGCATTCTCTGGATTTATGGTGCTTTCAAGACAACTGGGAACTCAAAAGAAAACAAGGTTGAATCATGATGTCAGTGATCTTCAGGTCGGAGCTCTAGAAAGAGGCCCGAGTTCCCGACTTGGAATTCCAAGTTGGATGACCATTCAAAACGTATTATCCCAGTCGGAGCTTGTTTTCCCTGTTGTCTTGAACTCACTGAAGTCGGAGATTTCCCAGTTACGAGTTTCCAGTTGTTTTGAACGCTGCAGAAGTCATTCTGGACAGACAGCATGGCTAATGTATCCAACCTTTTCTGGCTCATGGTTTATTGCGAGTGAATGTTTATATTTTTAAGCTTCGAAAAGATGCCCTTAAACCCAGACTTGGACCACACATCCTTTCCACTGAATAGCAGGTTAGTGATTGCTTTGCAAAGCTTGCAGTTAGCCACTGAGTCCTTCCAAACCACTCGTTGTTGAATTTGCGATTTCCAACTTGTTGTGTAATGTTTATGTCCAATGGCCGATGAGCACCGATACGTTTTATATATAATTTCTCTTCATATGACAAGGATTGAAAAGGATTTGCCAGTAGATTGTCGACTTGATTCATGATGATGACTGCTTGTCTAGCTTGCTAGCTAAGATTTTTTAAGTATGATTTTGACATGATCAGTCCAATCAAAGCTATGGTAGATATATTGTGATTTGACGTCATTTTATCTGTGGCCAATGACCTTCAGCCTTATTGGATGGGCACTTCTGATGTAAATCTATGGCAGCACCGAAGGGGCTTGAATTTTTGAGCACTCCCCGAAGATTTTGCGGTGACGTAGTGTCCCCATGAGTGACAGAACACTGAGCCAATCACGGCGCAACTAGAGAACATTACCAACCCCTACGCACAGTATTTTCCGCTGGCTGCCCCACCACCACAGAAAGCACTGAGCTAGGCTGAAACACCTGCATTTTGGAGCTGCCTTACTCAAGAAAGCAAAAAAGAGACCATGTTTGTATGGAGGATTTATTAACTCAATTACATTGTTTGCAAGCTGATATGTGACACGTTTTAATGCCAAAATAACATTCAAAACAGGCAACAACAATGTAATTGACTAACTGTAAGTCGCTCTGGATAAGAGCGTCTGCTAAATGACTAAAATGTAAATGTAAATATATATACACACACACACTACCGGTCAAAAGTTTGGACACACCTACTCATTCAAGGGTTTTTCTTTATTTTTACTATTTTCTACATTGTAGAATAATAGTGAAGACATGAAAACTATGAAATAACACATATGGAATCATGTAGTAACCAAAAAAGTGTTCAACAAATCAAAATAGATTTTATATTTGAGATTCTTCAAATAGCCACCCTTTGCCTTGATGACAGCTTTGCACACTCTTGGCATTCGCTCAACCAGCTTCATGAGGTAGTCACCTGGAATGCATTTCAATTAACAGGTGTGCCTTCTTAAAAGATAATTTGTGGAATTTATTTCCTTCTTAATGCGTTTGAGCCAATCAGTTGTGTTGTGACAAGGTAGGGGGGGTATACAGAAGATAGCCCTAATTGGTAAAAGACCAAGTCCATATTATAGCAAGAACAGCTCAAATAAGCAAAGAGAAACGACAGTCCATCATTACTTTAAGACATGAAGGTCAGTCAATATGGAACATTTCAAGAACTTTGAACGTTTCTTCAAGTGCAGTCGCAAAAACTATCAAGCGCTATGATGAAACTGGCTCTCATGAGGACTGCCACAGGAATGGAAGACCCAGAGTTACCTCTGCTGCAGAGGATAAGTTCATTAGAGTTACCAGCCTCAGAAATTGCAGCCCAAATTAATGCTTCACAGAGTTCAAGTAACAGACACATCTCAACATCAACTGTTCAGAGGAGACTGTGCGATTCAGGCCTTCATGGTCGAATTGCTGCAAAGAAACCACTACTAAAGGACACCAATAAGAAGAAGAGACTTGCTTGGGCCAAGAAACACGAGCAATGGACATTTGACTGGTGGAAATGTGTCCTTTGGTCTGGAGTCCAAATTTGAGATTTTTGGTTCCAACCGGCGTGTCTTTGTGAGACGCGGTGTGGGTGAACGGATGATCTCCGCATGTGTATTTCCCACCGTAAAGCATGGAGGAGGAGGTGTTATGGTGTGGGGGTGCTTTGCTGGTGATTTTAGAATCTAAAATCTAAAATATATTTTGATTTGTTGAACACGTTTTTGGTTACTACGTGATTCTATATGTGTTATTTCATAGTTTGATGTCTTCACTATTATTCTACAATGTAGGTGTTCTAAAACCTTGTATTTTTTTATTATATATATATTTTTTTTAGCTAAACAGGTGGGGATTCAAAACAGGTGGGGCTCTGCCCTGAATGAGGGGTCACCATCTACAGCCTTAACACTAAGCATAACACAACCATACTGCATGCAGGGTTGGGTAGGTTACTTTCTAAATGTAATCCATTACAGTTACTAGTTACCTGTCCAAAATTGTAATTAGTAACATCACTTTTGGATTACACAAACTCAGCAATGTAATCTGATTACTTTGTTCCTTTTTGATTGGCTGCATCACCGCTTGGTATGGCAACTGCTTGGCATCCGACCACAAGGTACTACAGAGGGTAGTGCGTATGGCCCAGTACATCAAGGCCAAGCTCCCTGCCATCCAGGACCTCTATATCAGGCGTTGTCAAAGGAAGGCCCTAAAAATTGTCAAAGACTTCAACCACCCAACATACAGACTTTTCTCTCTTCTACCGCATGGCAAGCGCTACCGATGCACCTAGTCTGGAACCAACAGGACCCTGAACAGCTTCTACCCCCAAGCCATAAGACGGATCAATAGTTAGTAAAATAGTTAACCAATAGCTACCTGGACTATCTGCATTGACCCTTTTTGAACTCACTTTTTTGACTCATCACATACAGTGAGGGAAAAAAGTATTTGATCCCTTGCTTATTTTGTACGTTTGCCCACTGACAAAGAAATGATCCGTCTATAATTTTAATGGTAGGTTTATTTGAACAGTGAGAGACAGAATAACAACAACAAAATCCCCCAAAAACGCATGTCAAAAATGTTATAAATTGATTTGCATTTTAATGAGGGGAATAAGTATTTGACCCCCTCTCAATCAGAAAGATTCCAGGTGTCTTTTATACAGGTAACGAGCTGAGATTAGGAGCACACTCTTAAAGGGAGTGCTCCTAATCTCAGATTGTTACCTGTATAAAAGACACCTGTCCACAGAAGCAATCAATCAATCAGATTCCAAACTCTCCACCATGGCCAAGACCAAAGAGCTCTCCAAGGATGTCAGGGACAAGATTGTAGACCTACACAAGGCTGGAATGGGCTACAAGACCATCGCCAAGCAGCTTGGTGAGAAGGTGACAACAGTTGGTGTGATTATTCGCAAATGGAAGAAACACAAAAGAACTGTCAATCTCCCTCAGCCTGGGGCTCCATGCAAGTTCTCACCTCGTGGAGTTGCAATGATCATGAGAACGGTGAGGAATCAGCCCAGAACTACACGGGAGGATCTTGTCAATGATCTCAAGGCAGCTGTGACCATAGTCACCAAGAAAACAATTGGTAACACACTTCGCCGTGAAGGACTGAAATCCTGCAGCGCCCGCAAGGTCCCCCTGCTCAAGAAAGCACATATACAGGCCCGTCTGAAGTTTGCCAATGAACATCTGAATGATTCAGAGGAGAACTGGGTGAAAGTGTTGTGGTCAGATGAGACCAAAATGGAGCTCTTCGGCATCAACTCAACTCGCCGTGTTTGGAGGAGGAGGAATGCTGCCTATGACCCCAAGAACACCACCCCCACCGTCAAACATGGAGGTGGAAACATTATGCTTTGGGGGTGTTTTTCTGCTAAGGGGACAGGACAACTTCACCGTATCAAAGGGACGATGGACGGGGCCATGTACCGTCAAATCTTGGGTGAGAACCTCCTTCCCTTAGCAAGGGCATTGAAAATGGGTCGTGGATGGGTATTCCAGCATGACAACGACCCAAAACACATGGCCAAGGCAACAAAGGAGTGGCTCAAGAAGAAGCACATTAAGGTCCTGGAGTGGCCTAGCCAGTCTCCAGACCTTAATCCCATAGAAAATCTGTGGAGGGAGCTGAAGGTTCGAGTTGCCAAACGTCAGCCTCGAAACCTTAATGACTTGGAGAAGATCTCCAAAGAGGAGTGGGACAAAATCCCTCCTGAGATGTGTGCAAACCTGGTGGCCAACTACAAGAAACGTCTGACCTCTGCGATTGCCAACAAGGGTTTTGCCACCAAGTACTAAGTCATGTTTTGCAGAGGGGTCAAATACATATTTCCCTCATTAAAATGCAAATCAATTTATAACATTTTTGACATGCGTTTTTCAGGATTTTGTTGTTGTTATTCTGTCTCTCACTGTTCAAATAAACCTACCATTAAAATTATAGACTGATCATTTCTTTGTCAGTGGGCAAACGTACAAAATCAGCAGGGGATCAAATACTTTTTTCCTTCACTGTATGCTGCTGCTACTGTTTATTATCTATCCTGTTGCCAGTCACTTCCCTAGCTATATGTACATATCTACCTCAATTACCTCGTACTTCTGCACATTGACTCAGTACTGGTACCCTGTGTATATAGCCAAGTTATCGTTACTCATTGTGTATTACTTTTATTATTACGTGTTTTACTTTTCTATTATTTCTCTATTTTCTTTCTCTCTGCATTGTTGGGAAGGAAGGAAGCATTTCACTGTTAGTCTAGACCTGTTTACAAAGCATGTGATGAATACATTTGATTTGAGTAATTAAATCTGCTGAGAGTAAATCTTCCCAACAGTCCCCTGCCTGTCACTACACAGTACTTCCTGTCTCTCCTCTCCTTCACGCCTCACAATCCTTCTCTCTCTCTCTCTCTCTCTCTCTCTCTCTCTCCTCTCGTTCTCTCGCTCTCTCGTTCTCTCTCTCTCGCTGTCTCTCTCTCTCTCACTGTCTCTCTCTCTCTCGCTGTCTCTCTCTCTCTCTCTCGCTGTCTCTCTCTCTCTCTCTCGCTGTCTCTCTCTCTCTCTCTCTCGCTGTCTCTCTCTCTGTCTGTCTCTCTCTCTGTCTGTCTCTCTCTCTCTGTCTGTCTCTCTCTCTCTGTCTGTCTCTCTCTCTGACTGTCTGTCTTTCTCTCTCTCTGTCTCGTTCTCTCTATCTCTCGCTGTCTCGTTCTCTCTCTCTCGCTGTCTCATTCTCTCTCTCTCTGTCTCGTTCTCTCTCTCTCTGTCTCGTTCTCTCTCTCTCTCGCTGTCTCTCTCTCTCTCGCTGTCTCTCTCTGTCTCTCTCCTCGCTGTCTCACCTATCTCGCTGTCTCTCTCTCTCGTGTCTCTCTCTCTCTCGCTTGTCTCTTCTCTCTCTCTCGCTGTCTCTCTTTCTCGCTGTCTCTCTCTCTCGCTGTCTCTCTCTCTCGCTGTCTCTCTCTCTGTCTCTGTCTCGTTCTCTCTCTCTCTCTCTCCCTGTCTCGTTCTCTCTCTCTCGCTCTCTCTCTCGCTCTCTCTGTTTCGCTCTCGTTCTCTCTCTGTCTCTCTCTCTCCTCCATCTCCTCCCTTCCTCCCTCCCTTCCTCCCTCCCTCCTCCTCATCATCTCTCCTCCCTCCCTCCCTCCCTCCTCCTCATCATCTCTCCTCCTCTCTCCTGCAGTCCTGTCAGCGTCTGAAAGTACAACTATAAATATAAATTATTTCTACACCTTGTCTTCCTGTTTGTCAGAGTTACAGCAACCAACTAAAAACAGCTAAATGACAAGAATGTGAGATTGTCCCTTACACTCTGCTTTTTTTCGTTCTTTCGTCTAGTTTCACGTTCTTATAGCAAATGACATTGTTACCTATCAATCAACACCTGCTCACAGGCAACACTGCCAATACAGGAAGAGAGAAAAGAGAGAAGAGTCTTCTGAGAGAGAGGGACAAAAGAGAGAAAGAGATAAAATACACTTCTGAGAGGGAGAGAGGGAGCGAGGGAGAGAGAAAGAGAGAGAAAATAAGACAGTCTAAAAGAGTATTCTGAGTGCGGGTATCAAAGGGAAAACTGTGAGAACAGACAGAGTATGACTGAAGAAGACAACATATTACAGCCACCATCTTGATAATTAGCTACAGCACCATTATAATATACTGTATACATGAACAATATTTGTTTGTCTGTAAAAAAATGTTTACCTGCAGGTGTTTGCGGATGATAGTGTTGTGCATTCTATTGCCCCCCCCACTGTTGACCAGGCTCTATCTGAACTACAGTCTGCTTTCATTGTTTTACAGAAAACCTTTATTGACCTGAAATTAGTATTGAATGCAGGTAAAACAAAGTACAGTGCTTTTCGGAAAGTTTTTCCACATTTTGTTGTTTTACAAAGTGGGATTCAAATGGATTTAATTGGCATTTTTTGGTCAACAATCTACACAAAATACTCTGTAATGTCCCAAGTGTAAGAACAATTCTAACATTTATAAAACATTTATGAAAAATAAAACACTAACATATCTTGATTAGATAAGTATTCACCCGCCTGAGACAATACATGTTAGAAACACCTTTGGCAGTGTTTATAGCTGTGAGTCTTTGGAGATTGCCTACAGTACTTTGGGCCAACACTGCCTGATCCACACTGGGCTAACTCTTCAAAACTGGCCTAAAGAGAGCCTTTGAAAGAATAGATTGTTTCCCATAAAGTTTAATCTAAAAGGTAGAAATCGGAATTATTAGGGTGAAGAAAGAAAAGATGTTGCGGAGGTGTTGGTCTAGATACTTAACAATCACAACTAACCACAAATTAATCAGAGAGTGATTGAGTTTAACTTGAGCTCGGAAAGATTAAGATGTTTATGAATTATAATGTTGCAGTGGGTTAAAGTACTAAAGTAAAAATACTTTAAAGTACTACTTAAGTAGTTTTTTGGGGGGGTATCTTTACTTAACTTTACTATTTATATTTCTGTCAACATTTACTTTTACTTCACTACATTCCTGAAGAAAATAATGTACTTTTTACTCCATACATTTTCACCTGACACCCAAAAGTACTCGTTACATTTGGAATGCTCAGCAGGACAGGACAATTGTCAAATTCACGCACTTATCAAGAGAACATCCCTGGTCATCCCTACTGCCTCTGATCTGGCAGACTCACT
Organism: Coregonus sp. 'balchen'; assembly: GCA_902810595.1. Taxonomy (NCBI): domain Eukaryota; kingdom Metazoa; phylum Chordata; class Actinopteri; order Salmoniformes; family Salmonidae; genus Coregonus; species Coregonus sp. 'balchen'. Next base: position 44,169,760 of record LR778283.1, read on the forward strand.
AAACACACATGCTTCATTTGTAAATGATGTCTGAGTGTTGGAGTGTGCCCCTGGCTATCCGTAAATTTAAAAAACAAGAAAATGGTGCCGTCTGGTTTGCATGATATAAGGAATTTGAAATGATTTATACTTTTACTTTTACTATTGAAACTTAAGTAAATTTAAAACCAAATACTGTTAGACTTTTACTCAAGTAGTATTTTACTGGGAGACTTTCACTTTTACTTGAGTCATTTTCTATTAAGGTATCTTTACTTTTACTCAAGTATGACAATTGGGTACTTTTGCCACCACTGTAATGTTGTATCTTCAAAAGCTCTGTCAAGTTCGTTGTTGATCATTGCTAAAAAGCCATTTTCAAGTCTTGCTATAGATTTTCAAGCCGATTTAAGTCAAAACAGTAACTAGGCCACTCAGGAACATTCAACGTCGTCTTGGTAAGCAACTCCAGTGTAGATTTGGCCTTGTGTTTTAGGTTGTTGTCCTGCTGAAAGGTGAATTCATCTCCCAGTGTCTGGTGGAAAGCAGACTGAACCAGGTTTTCCTCCAGGATTTTGCCTGTACTTAGCTGTATTCCATTTATTTTTATCCTAAAATAACTCTAGTCCTTGCCGATGACAAGCATACCCATAACATACCGGAAAATATGAAAGAGTGGTACTCAGTAATGTGTTGTCTTGGATTTGTCCCAAACATAATGCTTTGTATTCAGGACAAAAAGTTCATTTCTTTGCCACATGTTTTGCAGTGTTACTTAAGTGCCTTGTTGCAAACAGGATGCGTGTTTTGGAATATTTTTTATTCTGTACAGAATATTCTGTACAGAATTCTGTACAAACTGTACAAACTTTAAATTATTCTGTAAAGAACTCGCCTTCTTATCACTCTGTCATTTTGGTTAGTATTTTGGAGTAACTACAATGTTGCTGATCCATCCTTAGTTTTCTCCTATCACAGCCATTAATCTCTGTAACTGTTTTAAAGACACCATTGGCCTCATGGTTTAATCCCTGAGCGGTTTCCTTCCTCTCCGGCAACTGAGTTAGGAAGGACGCCTGTATCTTTGTAGTGACTGGGTGTGTTGAATCACCATCCAAAGTGTAATTAATAACTTCACCATGCTCAAAGGAATATTCAGAGTCTGCTTCTTTTTTTCTACCAATAGGTGCCCTTCTTTGCGAGGCATTGAAAAACCTCCCTGGTCTTTGTGGTTGAATCTGTGCTTGAAATTCACTACTCGATCGAGGGACCTTACAGATAATTGTATGAGTATGTGTCACGGTTTCGGCCGAGGCTGCCTCTCTCCCTTGTTCGGGCAGGCTTCGGCGTTCGTTGTCTCCGGAATACTAGCTGCCACCGTTGTATGTTTCATGTTCGTTTGCTTTTGTCTGTTTGTTGTCACACCTGTTCTTGTTTAGCCTAATTAGTGTTCTATAAGTTTCTCGTTGTGTTTGTCTAGTGTTGTGTGTTATTGATTTTTGTCATTCGTGTATAGGGCGTGATTCCTGTATTTCGCTCGGTTGAGCTTCCCTCCACTGTTGGAGTATTTATGCACCTGTTTGTGCGCTTTTGTTTTGTTCGCCTTCGTGCGTATTTCGCCTTCGGGCAAGAGTTGACCTATTGCCGGGTTTGGCGATCACTAAAGTCTGTTGGACTATCCGTCTGTGTCCTGCGTTTGATTCCACCACTGCACCCACCTACAGCACGCGCTGACAGAATAACACACCTTTTAAATGGAATCAGCAGGAGCCGCAGCAGCCCAGGCGACGCTGGAGGACAGGGTCCGGGAACAAGGTGACCAGATCCTGCAGATGGGGACCGCACTGCAGGAGGTGATCACCACCATCCGAGGCAGGGGGACGCCTCCACCGCCACCCGCCCTGCCAGCACCATCGGCCAGTCAGCCTATTCCCGCACCGGAACCCCGAGGAGTCCGACTCTCGCTCCCGAGGGCTTACGATGGAACCGCGGCTGGGTGCCAGGGTTTCCTTCTCCAGGTGGAGCTGTACCTGGCCACCGTGCACCCGGCGCCCTCGGGACATGAGAGCGTGTCCGCCCTGATCTCCTGCCTGTCCGGGAAGGCGTTGGAATGGGCCAACGCGGAGTGGAGGAGGATCGACGCGGACACCATAACCTACGAGGAGTTCTCCCGCCGCTTCAGGGCGGTGTTTGACCATCCCCCGGAGGGGAAAGCGGCGGGGGAGCGTCTGGTCTTCCTCCGGCAGGGGAGGAGGAGTGCTCAGGAGTTCGCCCTCGAATTCCGTACTCTAGCGGCAGATGCAGGGTGGAATGATCGGGCTCTCGTCGATCACTACAGATGTAGTCTACGAGAGGACGTCCGTCGGGAGCTGGCCTGTAGGGACACCAGCCTCACGTTCGACCAGTTGGTCGACATGTCCATCAGGCTGGATAACCTGCTAGCTACCCGCAGACGTCCCGAGGGGGGTCCGTCCATTTCACCCTCCAGCGCCTCCGAGCCGTGCCCCATGGAGCTCGGGGGCGCTGGCGCTAGAGAGAGGAGGGGTCGGCTTACTAGGGGGTCCATCCCCTGCACCAACTGTGGTCGGGGAGGACACACCGCGGCTAGGTGCTGGGGATGGCCTCCTAGGGGAGAGGACGACAGGTCCCGCACTGGGGATTCCTTCCAGGTGAGTAGGCGCCCCACTCACCCAGAGCTCTCTGTTGCACATTTCTGTATACCTGTGCGTTTCCCACAGGTAGCACCTCATTCCCAGCATAAGGCGCTGGTAGATTCAGGCGCGGCTGGGAATTTTATTGATAAGAAGTTTTGTTTAGCTTTAGGGATTCCCCTTCTTCCTGTTGATGTCCCTTTCCCCGTTCATGCCCTAGATAGTCGTCCGTTGGGTGCGGGCTTGATCAGGGAGGTCATTGCGCCACTTAGGATGTGTGCGCAGGGGGGTCATCAGGAGATGATTCAGCTATTTCTGATTGACTCTCCTGCGTATCCGGTGGTGCTGGGCATGCCCTGGTTGAGTACCCATAACCCATCTATTTCGTGGCAGGAGAGGGCTCTGATGGAGTGGTCTGCCCAGTGTGTGGGTAGATGTTTAGGCGTTTCCGTAGGGGCTACCTCGGTGGAGAGTCCAAACCAGGTGCCCGCATTGCACGTTCCCCCTGAGTATGGGGATTTGGCTATTGCGTTTAGTAAGTCGAGGGCGACGCAGTTGCCGCCCCATAGGCAGGGAGATTGTGCGATAGACCTCCAGGCAGGAGCTGCGCTCCCACGGAGCCATGTGTATCCTCTGTCTCAAGAGGAGAAAAAAGCTATGGAGACCTACATAGACGAATCTCTGAGACAAGGATACATACGGCCTTCCACTTCCCCTGCGTCCTCGAGTTTCTTTTTTGTGAAGAAGAAGGATGGTGGTTTGCGCCCGTGCATCGATTACCGTGGTCTCAATCAGATTACGGTGAAGTACAGTTATCCACTCCCGCTGATTGCGACCATGACTGAGTCATTGCATGGGGCGCGCTTCTTCACTAAATTAGATCTCAGGAGCGCGTACAACTTGGTGCGCATCAGGGGGGGGCGATGAATGGAAGACAGCCTTTAGTACCACCTCGGGCCATTACGAGTATCTGGTCATGCCATACGGGTTGATGAACGCTCCGTCAGTTTTCCAATCATTCGTGGATGAGATCTTCAGGGACATGCAGGGGCAGGGGGTGGTTGTGTACATAGATGACATTCTCGTGTACTCGCCTACCCGTGTCGAGCATGTGGCCCTGGTGCGCCGAGTGTTGCGGAGGCTGGTGGAGCACGACCTGTATGTTAAGGCAGAGAAGTGTCTGTTTTTCCAGGAGTCGGTCTCCTTTTTGGGGTATCAGTTGTCTGCGTCAGGGGTGAAGATGGAGGTAGACCGGGTGTCGGCCGTGCGTAATTGGCAAACACCAACCACTGTGAAGGAGGTGCAGCAGTTTTTGGGGTTTGCAAATTACTACAGGAGGTTTATCCGGGGTTTTGGACAGGTGGCAGCTCCCATCACGTCTCTTTTGAAGGGGGGTCCGGTGCGTCTGCAGTGGTCGGCCGAGGCGGACAGGGCGTTTGGGAGGCTGAAGGACCTGTTTACCTCGGCCCCGGTGCTGGCGCATCCGGATCCCTCTTTGCCGTTCCAGGTAGAGGTGGACGCGTCAGAGGCCGGTCTAGGAGCCGTGCTTTCACAACGGTCTGGCGCGCCACCTAAACTCCGCCCCTGTGCTTTTTATTCTAAGAAGCTCAGTCCGGCGGAGCGGAACTATGACGTAGGGGACAGGGAGCTGTTAGCCGTGGTACAGGCCCTAAAGGTGTGGAGGCACTGGCTTGAGGGGGCTCAACACCCTTTCCTCATTTTGACGGACCACCGTAACCTGGAGTACATCCGGGCAGCGAGGAGGCTGAACCCTCGCCAGGCAAGATGGAAAATGTTCTTGACCAGGTTTACATTTAAGATCACGTACATCCCTGGGTCACAGAACGGTAAGGCAGATGCGCTGTCTCGGCGGTATGACACGGAGGAGAGGTCCGTGGAGCCCACTCCCATACTGCCGGAGTCGTGTCTGGTGGCACCGGTAGTGTGGGAGGTCGATGCTGAACTCGAGCGGGCGTTACGCACCGACCCTAGTCCACCGCAATGCCCTGAGGGTCGGAAGTACGTTCCGCTCGAGGTTCGGGATCGATTGATCTATTGGGCTCACACGTCACCCTCCTCTGGACATCCTGGTATCGGCCGGACAGTGCACTGTCTTAGTGCCAAGTACTGGTGGCCCACGTTGGCGAAGGATGTGAGGGTTTATGTTTCCTCCTGCTCGGTGTGCGCCCAGTGTAAGGCGCCTAGACATCTGCCTAGGGGTAAGTTACTACCCCTGCCCGTTCCACAACGACCATGGTCTCACCTCTCGGTGGATTTCATTACTGACCTTCCTCCTTCACAGGGGAACACCACTATACTGGTCGTTGTGGACCGGTTTTCTAAGGCCTGTCGTTTGCTCCCCATGCCGGGCCTTCCTACTGCCCTGCAAACCGCCGAAGCACTATTCACCCATGTGTTCCGGCACTACGGGGTACCCGAGGATATTGTGTCTGATCGGGGTCCCCAATTTACCTCCAGGGTCTGGAGAGCCTTTATGGAGCGGTTGGGGGTCTCGGTGAGCCTCACCTCGGGTTACCACCCGGAGAGTAATGGGCAGGTGGAACGCGTGAACCAGGATGTGGGTAGGTTTCTTAGAACATACTGCCAGGTTCTGGCACCTTGGCAGCAGAGCCAGATCGAGGCTCCTGCGGTGGATGAGTGGGCGCGGCGCTCGGAGGAGACATGGAACGCTGCACACGTCCACCTGCAGCGGGCCCTCCGACGTCATAAGGCGAGCGCCGATCTCCCCCGCAGTGAGGGACCGGTGTATGCACCTGGTGATCGAGTCTGGCTCTCTACCAGAAACCTGCCCCTCCGCCTGCCCTGTCGGAAACTGGGTCGGCGGTTTGTAGGGCCATTTAAAGTCCTGGGAAGGTTGAACGAGGTGTGTTACAAATTACAACTGCCTGTTGAATATAAAAGTATTAACCCCTCGTTCCATGTGTCCCTTCTCAGGCCGGTGGTAGCTGGCCCACTCCAAGAAAGTGAGATCAGGGAGACTCCTCCGCCCCCATTGGACATCGAGGGGGCACCGGCGTACACTGTGAGGTCCATCTTGGATTCGAGACGTCGGATGGGGGGTCTCCAGTATCTAGTGGAGTGGGAGGGGTACGGTCCGGAGGAGCGGTGCTGGGTGCCGAGGAGAGACATCTTGGACCCGTCTCTCCTGACGGAATTCCATCGTGGGCACCCGACGCACCCTGCTCCGCGTCCTCCGGGTCGTCCCCGAGGCCGGAGTCGGCGCACGTCTGGAGCCGCGCGTCAAGGGGGGGGTACTGTCACGGTTTCGGCCGAGGCTGCCTCTCTCCCTTGTTCGGGCAGGCTTCGGCGTTCGTTGTCTCCGGAATACTAGCTGCCACCGTTGTATGTTTCATGTTCGTTTGCTTTTGTCTGTTTGTTGTCACACCTGTTCTTGTTTAGCCTAATTAGTGTTCTATAAGTTTCTCGTTGTGTTTGTCTAGTGTTGTGTGTTATTGATTTTGGTCATTTGTGTATAGGGCGTGATTCCTGTATTTCGCTCGGTTGAGCTTCCCTCCACTGTTGGAGTATTTACGCACCTGTTTGTGCGCTTTTGTTTTGTTCGCCTTCGTGCGTATTTCGCCTTCGGGCAAGAGTTGACCTATTGCCGGGTTTGGCGATCACTAAAGTCTGTTGGACTATCCGTCTGTGTCCTGCGTTTGATTCCACCACTGCACCCACCTACAGCACGCGCTGACAGTATGGTACAGCGATGGGGTAGTCATAAAGAAAATCACGTTAACCACTATTAATGAACACATTGAAGTCTATGCAAGTTATTATGTGACTTTGTTAAGCATATTTTTACTCCTGAACTTATTTAGGCTTGCCATAACAAAGGGGTTGAATACTTATTGACTCAATACATTTCAGCTTTGCATTTTTTATTAGTTTCGAAAATGTTCTACAAACAAATTTCCACTTTGACATTATGGGGTATTGTGACACATAATCTAATTGTTAAATTTAGGCTGTAACACAACAAAATGTGGAAAAAGTAAAGGGGTGTGAATACTCTCTGAAGACAATGTGTACACTGAGTGTACAAAACATTCCATGACATTGACTGACCAGGTGAATCCAGGTGAAAGCTATGATCCCTTATTGATGTCACTTGTTAAATCCACTTCAAATCAGTGTAGATGAAGGGGAGGAGACAGGTTAAAGAAGGATTTTCAAGCCTTCAGACAATTGAGACATGGATTGTGTATGTGTGCCATTCAGAGGGTGAATGGGCAAGACAAAATATTTAAGTGCCTTTGAACGGGGTACGGTAGTAGGTGCCAGGCGCACCGGTTTGTGTCAAGAACTGCAACGCTACTGGGTTTTTCACGCTCAATAGTTTGTGTGTATCAAGAATGGTCCACCACCCAAAGGACATCCAGCCAACGGCAGGCCAGTGGTCGAAATCAGGTTATTGAGGAAAGAGGACAAAGGAGGCTGACACGAATTGTGCAGAGCAACAGACGGGCTACAGTTAGTCAACTGACAGTCCAGTACAACGTTGGTGCCCCAAAGACCCCTAAAATAATGCACGACATTTACATTTACATTTTAGTTATTTAGCCAGACGCTCTTATCCAGAGCGACTTACAGTTAGTTTTTTGTTTTATTTTCACAACTCGTCGTACCTTGACACGAACGGGGTACGGCAGCCGACGACCTCACAGAGTTCCAGTTCTTTCAGCAAAAGACAAGAAACTGCGGTTGCAGTGGGGCTAAGGAAGAAAATCACTAGGCACTGGAACATTTGAATAACATTTCCTGGTCTGATGAATCCCAGTTCCTGCCGTTTCGCGCTGATGGGAGAACAAAGGTATGGAAAAAAACACACGAGTACATGCATCCGTCGTGCCGCGTGTCAACATCGCAGGCTGGTGGTGGTGATGGTGTGATGGTGTGGGGTGTGTTTTCATGGCACACATTGGGCCCCTTGAAAAAAGTGGAGCAACGTTTGAATGCCACAGGATATCTAAACATCACTGCCAATCAGGTGCATCCATTCATGGCAGCAGTGTATCCATCTGCAAATAGATTTTTTTTTTCTGCAGGATAACGCCCCATGCAACAAGGTTAGGATTGTCCAGTAATGGTTCCACGAACATGACAGTGAATTCAGCTTACTGCAGTGGCCTGCCCAGTCATCAGCTCTCAATCCAATTGAGCATCTGTGGGATGAGATGGATCGAGCTATTCAGAGTAGAGATCCACTACCAGCCAACTTGACACAACTGTGGGAAGCATTGGAGTCAACATGGGCCAGCATCCCTGTGGAACGCTTTCGACACCTTGTAGAGTCCATACCCCGACGAATTAAGGCTGTTCTGAGGGAAAAAGGGGGTGCAACTCAATATTAGGAAGGTACTGTATTCCTAGTGTTTTGCACATACAGTGTATGTTGTTTTCCAGAGCACAAAATATTATGCTTACAAATATTTGGGCCTTTGAATAGACGATAAACTGTTTTTTAAAAAGCATACTGATGAGTTAACTAAGAAGTTGAGAATAGAAATGGCCTCCTTCTTTAGAAACAGGTCACACCTCTCACTAGAACGCTAGAATCATTCAGTCGATGTTCCTTCCTGTCCTAGACTATGGTGGCATCATCTACATGAATGCAGCTGCCATTTCATTAACCCTTCCCTTATGTTGGAAAAGGATATCTGTCTGGGTCAGTTTGACCTGTACAGTAAATTCACTAAGTACAGTGCCTTGCAAAAGTATTCATCCCCCTTGGCGTTTTTCCTATTTTGTTGCATTACAACCTGTAATTTAAATGGATTTTTATTTGGATTTCATGTAATGGACATACACAAAATAGTCCAAATTGGTGAAGTGAAATGAAAAAAAACAAGTTATTTCAAAAAATTCAAAAAGATTAATAACGGAAAGGTGGTGTGTGTCACATGATCTGTCACATGATCTGAGTATATACACACCTGTTCTGAAAGGCCCCAGAGTCTGCAACACCACAAAGCAAGGGGCACCACCAAGCAAGCGGCCCCATGAAGACCAAGGAGCTCTCCAAACAGGTCAGGGACAAAGTTGTGGAGAAGTACAGATCAGGTTTGGGATATAAAAAATATCCGAAACTTTGAACATCCCACGGAGCAACATTAAATCCATTATTAACTAATGGCACCACAACATGCTACCAGAGAGGGCCGCCCACCAAAACTCACAGACCAGGCAAGGAGGGCATTAATCAGAGAGGCAACAAAGAGACCAAAGATAACCCTGAAGGAGCTGCAAAGCTCTATCTGTCCATAGGACCACTTTAAGCCGTACACTCCACAGAGCTGGGCTTTACGGAAGAGTGGGCAGAAAAAAGCCATTGCTTAAAGAAAAAAATAAGCAAACACGTTTGGTGTTTGCCAAAAGGCATGTGGGAGACTCCCCAAACATATGGAAGAAGGTACTCTGGTCAAGGAAAATGTCTGGCGCAAACCCAACACCTCTCATCACCCCGAGAACACCATCCCCACAGTGAAGCATGGTGGTGGCAGCATCATGCTGTGGGGATGTTTTTCATCGGCAGGGACTGGGAAACTGGTCAGAATTGAAGGAATGATGGATGGCGCTAAATACAGGGAAATTCTTGAGGGAAACCTGTTTAAGTCTTCCAGAGATTTGAGACTGGGACGGAGGTTCACCTTCCAGCAGGACAATGACCCTAAGCATACTGCTAAAGCAACACTTGAGTGGTTTAACGTGGAATGGCCTAGTCAAAGCCCAGACCTCAATCCAATAGAGAATCTGTGGTATGACTTAAAGATTGCTGTACACCAGCGGAGAACCATCCAACTTGAAGGAGCTGGAGCAGTTTTGCATTGAAGAATGGGCAAAAATCCCAGTGGCTTGATGTGCCAAGCTTATGGAGACATACCCCAAGAGACTTGCAGCTGTAATTGCTGCAAAAGGTGGCTCTACAAAGTATTGATTTTGGGGGGGGTGAATAGTTATGCACGCTCAAGTTTTCTGTTTTTTTGTCTTATTTCTTGTTTGTTTCACAATAAATAATATTTTGCATCTTCAAAGTGGTAGGCATGTTGTGTAAATCAAATGACACAAACCCCCCAAAAATCCATTTTAATTACAGGTTGTAAGGCAACAAAATAGGAAAAATACTTTCGCAAGCTGCTGTCTATCAAGATCATCAATATAGGATTTTAACCTCCCAAAATGGATTTTCCAGTAGCTGAGAAAGTCTTCTTTCATCTGCCTTTTCCACTGAGTTGATAGACCAGTTACCAGTTACCAGTTACCAGTTACCAGTTACCAGTTACCATACCCCACATTACCTGATGTCTTTACATACCCATAGAAGTACCAGTTACCATACCCCCTTCATTACCAGACGTCTTTACATCCCCATAGAAGTACCAGTTACCATACCCCCACATTACCTGACGTCTTTACATACCCATAGAAGTACCAGTTACCATACCCCCTTCATTACCAGACGTCTTTACATTCCCATATAAGTACCAGTTACCATACCCCACATTACCTGACGTCTTTACATACCCATAGAAGTACCAGTTACCATAACCCCACATTACCAAATGTCTTTACATACCCATATAAGTACCAGTTAGTTTCCATACCAGATCACAGGGATGCTAACTCTGTTGCTACAGACTTAGAAAAAGCAGCTTTTATTTTATTTTATATTTTGTTTAGTATAGTTTCCTTCCACCCCATGTATGGAACAATCTTCAGAGTTCCCTATCAATGGATGTATTGGTACCTTTCGGGCAGTTCTGAGTGTTGACGAGGACCTCTTTGCTGAGGATGGAATTGTTATATAATTTTTATATTCTGCTGTATTTCCTGTGTGTCATTTGTTGTGTAGTTGTAAGATGCAGGGCTTCCTTGCAAAAAAAAAAGAGCTTGGTCTTAATGGGCCTCCCTGATAAAATAAAGGTAAAATACAAAATACAACAATGCAATGGAATACTATAGAAATGTAGCTGCAGATATAGCAGGCCTACAGCACAACATTTGAACCTATACATCTCTCTTCTTTATGGTCCTTCGAGACGGATTTGAACCAGCAACGTATTGCACTATTTCTATAGAGGGTGTTGTGTTCCTAACATCCCAACAACCTACAATACTTCATCCTACATCCCAACGTCCTACAATACTTCATCCTACATCCCAACGTCCTACAATACTTCATCCTACATCCCATTTCCTCCATTAACTCCATCCTACATCCCAACAACCTACAATACTCCATCCTACATCCCAACAACCTACAATACTCCATCCTACATCCCAACAACCTACAATACTCCATCCTACATCCCAACAACCTACAATACTCCATCCTACAACCCAACGTCCTCCATTAACTTCATCCTACATACAACGTCCTACATTAACTTCATCCTACATCCCAACGTCCTACATTAACTCCATCCTACATCCCAACGTCCTCCATTAACTTCATCCTACAACCCAACGTCCTACATTAACTTCATTCTACATCCCAACGTCCTACATTAACTCCATCCTACATCCCACGTCCTCCATTAACTTCATCCTACATCCCAACGTCCTACATTTACATTTGACATTTTAGTCATTTAGCAGACGCTCTTATCCAGAGCGACTTACAGTTAGTGAATACATATTTTTTTATACTGGCCCCCCGTGGGAATCGAACCCACAACCCTGGCGTTGCAAACACCATGCTCTATCAACTGAGCTACATCCCTGCCGGCCATTCCCTCCCCTACCCTGGACGACGCTGGGCCAATTGTGCGCCGCCCATGAGTCTCCCGGTCGCGGCCGGCTGCGACAGAGCCTGGATTCGAACCAGGATCTCTAGTGGCACAGTTAGCACTGCGATGCAGTGCCTTAGACCACTGCGCCACTCAGGAGACATTAACTCCATCCTACATCCCACGTCCTCCATTAACTTCATCCTACATCCCAACGTCCTACATTAACTCCATCCTACATCCCACGTCCTCCATTAACTTCATCCTACATCCCAACGTCCTACATTAACTCCATCCTACATCCCACGTCCTCCATTAACGTCATCCTACATCCCATGTCCTACATTAACTTCATCCTACATCCCATGTCCTACATTAACTTCATCCTACATCCCATGTCCTACATTAACTTCATCCTACATCCCAACGTCCTCCATTAACGTCATCCTGCATCCCATGTCCTACATTAACTTCATCCTACATCCCAACGTCCTACATTAACTTCATCCTACATCCCAACGTCCTACATTAACTTCATCCTACATCCCAACGTCCTCCATTAACTTCATCCTACATCCCAACGTCCTCCATTAACGTCATCCTACATCCCAACGTCCTCCATTAACGTCATCCTACATCCCAACGTCCTACATTAACTCCATCCTACATCCCAACGTCCTACATTAACTTCATCCTACATCCCAATGTCCTACATTAACTTCATCCTACATCCCAACGTCCTACACTAACTAGGTTATATCACATTCTACATTAAGTCCATCCTACGTCATCCGGTTGCTACAGGCTTAACTATAGTTTCCATACCAACCAAATATAGCCACTCTAATCTTCTGTAATGAACTACACTGTAATGTTTTAATTAACCCTCCATACTATTAAAACACATGTTTCAGATGCTACACATGAATGGGTTGAAATCTCGATGTGTTATTGGAATTGAAACGCAATCACACTGAGCCCGCGTTCCAAGTGGCACCCTATTCGCTAAATAGTACACTACTTTTGACCAGAGCCCATAGGGAATAGGGTGCCATTTGGAATCCAGACTTCGGCCACCACCCCTGTGTTGTTATTACTGCATGATCCTCCTCTCTCTCTCTTCATTACTCTGAAAAGCAATTAGACATCAGAGGAGAGTTGTTATAATGCTACATGTCAGCCTGATTAACCAACCTGTGGTCAGGTTTTAATTGAACAAGTACTGCAAATCACAATGCACACCCACTAAACTGAACTGAGCTCACCACCAACCCTCCCCTGCTCTCCTGGGCCCTCTGGGACTGAGGACACTACGGTACTGTAGCTTCAGCAGGAGAATGGGACTGAGGACACTACGGTACTGTAGCTTCAGCAGGAGAATGGGACTGAGGAAACTACGGTACTGTAGCTTCAGCAGGAGAATGGGACTGAGGACACTACGGTACTGTAGCTTCAGCAGGAGAATGGGACTGAGGACACTAACGGTACTGTAGCTTCAGCAGGAGAATGGGACTGAGGAACACTACCGTACTGTAGCTCAGCAGGAGAATGGGACTGAGGACACTACGTACTGTAGCTTCAGCAGGAGAATGGGACTGAGGACACTACGGTACTGTAGCTTCAGCAGGAGAATGGGACTGGAGGACACTACGGTACTGTAGCTTCAGCAGGAGAATGGGACTGATGACACTACGGTACTGTAGCTTCAATCAGGAGAATGGGACTGAGGACACTACGGTACTGTAGCTTCAGCAGGAGAATGGGACTGAGACACTACGGTACTGTAGCTTCAGAGGAGAATGGGACTGAGGACACTACAGTACTGTAGCTTCAGCAGGAGATGGACTGAGGACACTACGGTACTGTAGCTTCAGCAGGAGAATGGACTGAGGACACTACGGTACTGTAGCTTCAGCAGGAGAATGGGACTGAGGACACTACGGTACTGTAGCTTCAGCAGGAGAATGGGACTGAGGACACTACGGTACTGTAGCTTCAGCAGGAGAATGGGACTGAGGACACTACGGTACTGTAGCTCAGCAGGAGAATGGGACTGAGGACACTACGGTACTAGCTTCAGCAGAGAAGGGACTGAGGACACTACGGTACTGTAGTTCAGCAGGAGAATGGGACTGAGGACACTACGGTACTGTAGCTTCAGCAGATAATAGGACTGAGGACACTACGGTACTGTAGCTTCAGCAGGAGAAGGGACTGAGGACACTACGGTACTGTGCTCAGCAGAGAATGGGACTGAGGACACTACGGTACTGTAGCTTCAGCAGGAGAAGGGACTGAGACACTACGGTACTGTAGCTTCAGCAGGAGAATGGGACTGAGGACACCGGCAAGACCCCTGTGCTGTATATTGTTTTCAGTTGAAATAGCAGCCACTTGTCGGTCTAATTGGGTTTTTCCAGAACACACTCAAACACCCCCTCCCTTCTGTTTTTCACTGTGTCGTCTAAAATGGGTTTCAATCAGAACACACCCCTCTTTTCACCCTCCTCTGTTTTTCACTGGTTCGGTGTCTATGGGTTTGCATCCAGCAACACAAACCCTCTGTTTCTCAAATCACTCACGTGGTGTCGGTCTATGGGTTGTCCAGAACATATCACACCCCTCTCCCTCTGTTTCTCTCTGTGTCGTCTATATGGGTTTTCAGAACACACCCTACACCTCTGTTTTCACACATCATCATTCACTTTTTCAGCTGTTTCATCACTTTTTCGGTCATTGGTTTTTCAGAACACCAAAACCCATCTGTTTCATCATTCACCTGTGGTGTGGTTGGTCTATGGGTTTTCAGAACACACCCTCTGTTTCACTGTGTCTGTCCTAAATGGTTTTTCAGAACCATCCTAATCCCTGTTTCCACTCTGTTTTTCCACTTTGTCGGTCTATCAAATGAATGGTGGTTTTCCAGACCAAACGGGAAACCCCTCCTTTTTCACTGTGTCTGTCTAATGGGGTTTTCAGAAACAACACCCTCTGTTTTCATTCATCACTGTGGTCGGTCGAATGGGGTTTTTCAGCCAGAACCAACCCTCTGTTTCCGTGGTCGGTCTATGGGTTTTTTCCCCAGAACCCATCCGCTTTTTCATCATGTGTCGGTCTATGTATAAATGTGGTTTTCAGAACACAAAGCCTCCTGTTTTCCACATCTTCACTGTGTCGGTCTATCGGTCGTATTTGGTTTTTCCTTCAGACAGAACCAACCCTCTGTTTCATCAACCTCTGTTTCACTGTGTCCGTCTATGGGGGTTTTTCCAACACAAACCACCACCCTCCCACCCGGAAAATTAACAATCACAAATAGATAACAGGGACTTCCCCCATCTTTTTTCACATTTTCTTTCCGGCCCTCTGTTTTCAGAACACAACAACACCCTCACCTACCCCGTCAACCCCAACCATGATACCCTCTCTGTTTCACCTGGTCGGGCCTATTCACGGACTTCAATCATTGCCTGACCAATATCAGCATAATCCCATAATAATAACAGGAATTAGCACTATATCTAGGAATACTCTGGCCTAGTCCTATACATACTTCAATTATAACAACCGTGATAAACTACTTGGTAGTGGTCAAAACGGTCTTAAATCCCATGCCATAAACAGTATTTATAAGTTTCAGAGCAAACACACACAACACAACCCCAACCCGCCCGAGCACCCCCAGGCACGCGGAGCCAGAAGACGTGGCACCATCAGGACCCTCAATCCACCCTCAGGGGGGCCGTCCGAGTGCCATCTTCTTGCACGCTCCCGAATCCTACCTTTTGTGGTCCTACAGCCCAACGGCCAGGGGCTTTCTGCGACCAGTCTCGAGGAGGCCTGGTGAAGGACCCCTCATCTCCGCCGCCCTCCTCATCCCCACCCCCTCTTATTCCGTGCTTTGTTAGGCATCGTATGGAGCCAACGGGTGCCGCACGGGCGTTAAGGGGGCCCCCGCAACGTGGTGGGAAGGCCTAGAAGGCGACGGCTGATGAAGGGATGTAAGTGGCCAGTTCTGATCTAAGCCTATGCAATACAGCCCAAACCACCCTCTTGGTCACCTGTTCAGGTATTCCTGTGCTCCTCCGGTCGTTTTGGCTTCTCTTTTTTTCATTTTAATTTCGGGTTGTATTAGTTTTGCATCCCTCCTGTGTCAGCAAAGGAGGGAGAAGGATTGTTTAAAATTATAAAATGAATTTATCCAGATTGACATGTTTTCTAGTCTGAATTGTGGGTAGGGACAATTTGGTTTAAAGAAGCAAATTATTTACACAGGGTATTTCCTTTCTCAGAGTTTAATAAAGAAAAATTGTTTAACAAATAACACTGCTAAATTATTAATTAATTCAATTAAATTCTGCCTGGGAAGAAGTGGGATTATTCAGAGTGCCCCCCCCCCAATAATGTCCCTGTCTCAAATGATGGGGAGTTTTTAGAGTGGACAATAACAATGGGTAAATAGAGGAGGAGCGGAGAGAAGAGAGAGAAGCATCTATAAAGGAAGGTGCGGGTAGCGAGAGAGATGATGTGAGAGAGCGCGTCGGCACTGAGAGAGTATTTGGTATCTAGAAGAGATATTTTGGAGTCGTAGATAGAGAGATAGCGATATGGAGTATAGAGATACGAGCTGTGGGGATACAGAGAGATTTTGTAGAGATTAGAGAATTCTGTAGATATGATAGAGAGACGATGTGTTGAGATGCAGATAGAGATGTGGGAAGAGCATATATGTTGTATAGATATGGTGAGAGAAGTATGTGGGAGAGAGATGTGTTAGAGAGAGAATGTGTAGAGAGAAATAATGTGAGAGAGAAGAGATTAGAATCGAGAGAGAGATGTGGTGGAGAGAGAGCTAGAGATGTTGTGTAGATATGGAGATCAATGTGGGGGGAGAGAGGAGAGCGATAGAGAGATTATAGAGGCATAAATAGAGGATAAATATATATGTTTTGAGAAAGACGATAGATATTGGGTGTGATAGAGTGATATCTCAAGTTTTTTGTATATAGAGAGAGAGATAGTAGATGATAGAGATGATAGAGTAGAGAGAGATAGATAGAGAGCGTAAGAAAGTATAGTAAAAGGATATATGGTTGTTAGGATATATAGTTATATATATATATAGATATATATATATAGAGATAGATAGAGATAGATAAGATAAAGGGAGGAGAAAAGAGCGATTTGGTAGAGAGCGCTAGAGAGAAGTAATAAACTAGGGTTCTGTTAATATAGAGTGGTTATAGACCAGCTAATGGTTTGTCATGATGTACGTCATACAACGGGCGGAGGTGGGAGCAGTGTCTGCCTCCCAAATGGCATCCTATTCCATATGTAGTGCACTACTTATGACCGGGCCCTGTTCAAAAGAAGTGCACTACATAGGGAATAGAGTGTCATTTGGGATGCATTCGGTGTAACCTGATTTAAAAGTAGTGACCTTAAACCAACTGCATTAGTTTAACCTCCCCCTCTGCCTGTAATGGGATGATGGCTACAGCTATTAGCATAATGAAATAGACAAATAAGTGCCTTCAGCTGAGTGCCTGAGCACCTCTCAAGTGTGGGGGCTGTTTCTGTCCGTCTTTGATGGTGCAGTTGGCTATGAAAACAATTTAATCTCTTTAATAGAATCTTATCGCACGGACACACAAAGACACACACACACAAAGACACACACACACAAAGACACACACACAAAGACACACACACAAAGACACACACACACACACACACATATGTACAGTATGATGTGATTATAATAATATATAATAATGATAATAATAACCATATATGCCATTTAGCAGACGCTTTTATCGAAAGCAACTTACAGTCATGCGTGCACACATTTTACATGGTCCCGTAACCATGCTCTACCAACTGAACTACAGAGGACCATGTTCTACTAACTGAACTACAGAGGACCATGTTCTACCAACTGAACTACAGAGGACCATGTTCTACCAACTGAACTACAGAGGACCATGTTCTATCTACCAACTGAACTACAGATGACCATGTTCTACTAACTGAACTACAGAGGACCATGTTCTAACCAACTGAAACTACAGAGGACCATGTTCTACCAACTGAACTACAGAGGACCATGTTCTACCAACTGAACTACAGAGGACCATGCTCTACCAACTGAACTACAGAGGACCATGCTCTACCAACTGAACTACAGAGGACCATGTTCTACCAACTGAACTACAGAGGACCATGAGGTTATAAACCAATGATTGTTGAATGATTGCAAACTCAGTTAAACAATTTTTTTAATTTCCTCCACCACGACGCCAGACGACGCCCGCCAGAGGGCCAACTTTTACAGCCACCAATTAGATTTTGCTCCGTTTTAATTTCCAACAGTCCTCTGGCTGTACAGCAGCCAACTTATAAGAAACTCAACAAGGTTTTTAGGAGAGGCCCAAATGACCCTATTCAAAGATAGTGCACTATATAAGGGAATAGGGTGCTATTTGGGATACTTCCAAGTAAATAACCGCCTCTCCCAATAATAAATCCGCCCTGGCAGTGGTTTATAAATGTTGACCTATTTGTAGTGTTAGCCATTATCTAGACAAGCCGAGAAAGACATTACAGTAAACCTTGCCACCGCTGGGGCCAGTCACCCAAGTACCTCATCAGCATTTCTGGAGCTGCACACACACACATAGCACTATGTCACACAGACACACACACACACGCGCGCATGCACACACACACACACTTCTCCAGCCTCTCTGTAGTGACAGCAGGCTTTGCTTTCTCGTGTTTTAACAAAGGTTTACATCATCCACACAGCTACCGATTAGCTGCCAAGAACCAGGGGGATTGGGGGAAAGTAAGAAATTGATAGAGTGAGAGAGACAAGAGGAGAGAGAGAGAGAGAGAGAGAGAGCGGTGAGAGAGCAGGAAGGAAGAGAGTATGACGAGAGAGAGACTCTCATACAAAAATCTACAAGTGACCTCTCTCGCTCTCCTCTCGACGCTCTCATAACACCTCCTCTCTTTTCGATCAGAGTTTCTCGCTCTACAGAGTGGCATATCGCTAGCCTACGCTTCACGATCAATCGGGAAGGTAGAGCGCTTTAGAAGAAGATCTAGCTAGAGACTACTCGCAATCCAGACAAGTCGCAAAAAACCTTATAACCATTCTTAACCAACTTAAAGACCGATTCCCACACCCTTCCATACACACACAAAACCATTCACAATACAGAGAGATGACCTTAATAGTAATCCAGGATCCCCTAATTCACGCTAATGTCCTGGGGCTCTGTTCACAAACACAAACAGACCCCACACAGCCCCAGGACAACAACAACAACAACACAACTAGACCCAACCAATCATGAGAAAACAAAAAGAGAATTACTTGACACATTGGAAAGAACAAACAAAAAAACAGAGCAAACTAGAATGCTATTTGGCCCTAACAGAGAGTACAACAGTGGGCAGAATACCTGACCACTGTGACTGACCCAACTTAAGGAAAGCTTTGACTATGTACAGACTCAGTGAGCATAGCCTTGCTATTGAAGAAAGGCCGCCGTAGGCAGACCTGGCCTCAAGAGAAGACAGGCTATGTGCACACTGCCCCACAAATGAGGTGGAAACTGAGCTGCACTTCCTAACCTCCTGCCAAATGTAATGACCATATTAGAGACACATATTTCCCTCAATTACAGCGATCCACAGACATTCGAAAACAAACCCAATTTTGATAAACTCCCTTACTCTACTGGGTGAAAACCACAGTGTGCCATCACAGCTGCAAGATTTGTGACCTGTTGCCACAAGAAAAGGGGCAACCAGTGAAGAACAAACACCATTGTAAATAACAACCCATATTTTATGTTTATTTATTTTCCCATTTGTACTTATTAACTATTTGCACATTGTTACAACACTGTATTATACATAATATGACCATTTGAAATGTCGTTATTCTTGAAACTTCTGAGTGTAATGTTACTGTTAATATTTATTGTTTATTTCACTTTTGTTTACTATCTACTTTGCACTTCACTGCTTTGGCAATGTTTAACCAACACGTTTCCCATGCCAATAAAGCCCTTAAATTGAATTGAAATTGAAATTGAGAAAGGAAGAGAGAAGAGAGATGGAGAGAGATAGAGAGAGAGAAGAGAGAGAGAGAGATAGAGAGACAGAGAGAGAGAGATATCAGATAGTGATAGATCTAGCTCTCTATCTCGATAGCGATACTCTCGCTATGACAGAGAGCGACGAGATAGCTCGCTATAGATAGCTCGCGAGAGAGAGAAGTAAATATGGGTAGAGATTGCTAGGCGATCTCTATCGCAGCGATCTCGCTCTAGCGAGCGCTTAGCGAGATACTAGCTTACCTCTCTTTCATCTCGCGTTGTCCCTCGCTCTCTGCTCTCTCTCTCTCTCTCCCTTCTCTCTCGTGCTCTCTCTCTCTCTCTCTCGCTCTCCGCATCTCTCTCTCCTCTCCTGTCTCCTCGCTTTCTCGTCGCGCGAGAGGCTCGCGCCCTTCTCTCGCTCGCGCTCTCTACGCTTTCTCTCTCTCTCGCTCTCGCTCTGCTCTCTCTCTTTCTCTCTCTCTCTCTCGCTCTCGCGCTCTGCTCTCGCTCGCGCGTCTCTCTCTCTCTCCCTCGTCTTTCTCTCGCTCGCCTTTCGCTCCTCTCTCCTCTCGCTCGCTCTTCTTCTCCTCTCTCTAGCTCTGGCGCGCCGTCGCGCGCTCCCCGCTCTCTTCTCGCTACCCCCTTCTGTGCCTATTTTGAGGATAACACAGTGCCAACCGACGCGGTCCGATCCCGAGGACTGTGGGCTCTTGTTCTCCGTGGCCGGCGTGAGGAATACGCTTAAGCGTGTTAACCCACGCAAGGATGCCGGCCCAGACGACATCCCTAGCCGCGTCCTCAGAGCATGTGCAGACCAGCTGGCTGGAGTATTTACGGACATATTCAATCTCTCCCTATCCCAGTCTGCTGTCCCCACTTGCTTCAAGATGTCCACCATTGTTCCTGTACCCAAGAAAGCAAAGGTAACTTAACTAAATGACTATCGCCCCGTAGCACTCACATCTGTCATCATGAAGTGCTTTGAGAGGCTGGTTAAGGATCATATCACCTCCACCTTACCTGACACCCTAGACCCACTTGAATTTGCATACCACCTCAATAGACGATGCAATCGCCATCGCACTGCACACTGCCCTATCCCATCTGGACAAGAGGAATACTTATGCAAGAATGCTGGGTCTGAACCCCACCCTGTGCTACTGGGTCCTGGACTTCCTGACGAGCCGCCCCCAGGTGGTGAAGGTAGGAAACAACATCTCCACTTCGCTGATCCTCAACACTGGGGCCCCACAAGGGTGCGTGCTCAGCCCCCTCCTGTACTCCCTGTTCACCCATGATTGCGTGGCCAAGCACGCCTCCAACCTCAATCATCAAGTTTGCAGACGACACAACAGTAGTAGGCTTGATTACCAACAATGACGAAACAGCCTACAGGGAGGAGGTGAGGGCCCTGGCGGAGTGGTGCCAAGAAAAATAACCTCTCCCTCAAAGTCAACAAAACGAAGGAGCTGATCACGTACTTCAGGAGACAGCAGCGGGAGTACGGCCCAATCTATATCGACGGAGCCACAGTGGAGAAGGTGGAAAGCTTCAAGTTCCTCGGCGTACACATCACTAACAATCTGAAATGGTCCATCCACACAGACAGCGTGGTGAAGAAGGTGTAACAGTGCCTTTTCAATCTCAGGAAGCTGAAGAAATTCAACTTGGCCCCCTAAGTTCCTCACAAACTTTTACAGATGCACAATTGAGAGCATCCTGTCGGGCTGTATCACCGCCTGGTACGGCAACTGTGGGTGGTTGCGGTCTGCCCAACGCATCATAGGGGGCACACTGCCTGCCTTCCAGGATATCTACAGCACCTGGTGTCACAGGAAGGCCAAGAAAATCACCAACGACCTCAGCTACCCGAGCCACAGCCTGTTCACCCCGCTATCATCCAGAAGGCGAGCTCAGTACAGGTGCATCAAAGCTGAGACCGAGAGACTGAAAAACAGCTTCTATCTCAAGGCCATGCGACTGTTAAATAGCCATCACTAGCCTGCCTCCACCCAGTACCCTGCCCTGAACTTAGTCACTGTCAATAGCAAGCTACCACCCGGTTACTCAACCCTGCACCTTTAGAGGCTGCTGCCCTATGTATACAGATATGGAATCACTGGTCACTTCAATAATGTTTACATACTGTTTTACCCATTTCATATGTATATACTCTATTAGAACAGCGCCGGAAGAAGATGGCTGCCGTTTTACAGCCCTCTAACCAATTGTACTATTATGTGTGTTTTTCCGCGTTATTTGTAATTTATTTTGTACATAATGTTTATGCCATCGTCTCTTATAACCAAAGAGAGCTTCTGGATATCAGGACAGCGATTACTCACCTCGCGTTGGACGAACACTTTTTTTTCAACGAGGCGTTCGCGAAGGATATTCTACAGACTCCAGACAAGGCCCAGATCCCCGTCATTCGCGTGAGGAAGAGACGGAGATACCGTGGACGTAGGTCGGGGTGCCTTGTAAAGATCCGACGGCGAACGAGTAAACTGCCTCTCCCATCAATCCTATTAGCCAACGTTCAAGCTTTGGATAATAAAATGGACGATTTAAGATTACGGTTATCCTACCAACGGGACATTAAAAACTGTAATATCTTATGTTTCACGGAGTCGTGGCTGAATGACAACAATGACAACATTCAGCTAGCAGGCTATACGCTACATCGGCAGGACAGAACGGCAGACTCGGGTAAGACGAGGGTGGCGGTCTCTGTATTTTTGTAAACAACAGCTGGTGCACAAAATCAAATACTAAGGAAGTCTCAAGGTTTTGCTCGCCTGAGGTAGAGTATCTTATGATAAGCTGTAGACCACACTATTTACCAAGAGAGTTTTCATCTATACTTTTCATAGCTGTCTATTTACCACCACAAACCAATGCTGGCATTAAGATTGCACTGAATGAGTTGTACAAGGCCATTAATCAACAGGAAAACGCTCATCCAGATGCAGCGCTCCTAGTAGCAGGGGACTTTAATGCAGGGAAACTTAAATCCGTTCTACCTCATTTCTACCAGCATGTTAAATGTGCAACCAGAGGGGAAAAAACTCTAGACCACCTTTACTCCACACACAGAGACGCATACAAAGCTCTCCCTCGCCCTCCATTTGGCAAATCTGACCATAACTCTATCCTCCTGATTCCTGCTTATAAGCAAAAACTGAAGCAGGAAGCACCAGTGACTCGGCTAATAAAAAAGTGGTCAGATGACGCAGATGCTAAGCTACAGGACTGTTTTGCTAGCACAGACTGGAACATGTTCAGGGATTCTTCAGACAGCATTGAGGAGTACACCACATCAGTCACTGGCTTCATCAATAAGTGCATCGATGATGTCGTCCCCACAGTGACCGTACGTACATACCCCAACCAGAAGCCATGGATTACAGGAAACATCCGCACTGAGCTAAAGGGTAGAGCTGCCGCTTTCAAGGAACGGGACTCTAACCCGGACGCTTATAAGAAATCCCGCTATGACCTCCGACGAACCATCAAACAGGCAAAGAGTCAATACAGGTCTAAGATTGAATCATACTACACTGGCTCTGACGCTCGTCGGATGTGGCAGGGCTTGAAAAACTATTACAGACTACAAAGGGAAGCACAGCCGCGAGCTGCCCAGTGACACAAGCCTACCAGACGAGCTAAACCACTTCTATGCTCGCTTCGAGGCAAGCAACACTGAAGCATGCATGAGAGCACCAGCTGTTCCGGACGACTATGTGATCACGCTCTCCGTAGCCGATGTGAGTAAGACTTTTAAGCAGGTCAACATTCACAAGGCCGCAGGGCCAGACGGATTACCAGGACGTGTACTCCGAGCATGTGCTGACCAACTGGCAAGTGTCTTCACTGACATTTTCAACATGTCCCTGACTGAGTCTGTAATACCAACATGTTTCAAGCAGACCACCATAGTCCCCGTGCCCAAGAACTCTAAGATAACCTGCCTAAATGACTACCGACCCGTGGCACTGACGTCTGTAGCCATGAAGTGCTTTGAAAGACTGGTCATGGCTCACATCAACAGCATAATCCCAGAAACCCTAGACCCACTCCAATTTGCATACCGCCCCAACAGATCCACAGATGATGCAATCTCTATCGCACTCCACACTGCCCTTTCCCACCTGGACAAGAGGAACACCTACGTGAGAATGCTATTCATTGACTACAGCTCAGCATTCAACACCATAGTGCCCTCAAAGCTCATCACTAAGCTAAGGATCCTGGGACTAAACACCTCCCTCTGCAACTGGATCCTGGACTTCCTGACGGGCCGCCCCCAGGTGGTAAGGGTAGGTAACAACACATCTGCCACACTGATCCTCAACACGGGGGCCCCTCAGGGGTGCGTGCTCAGTCCCCTCCTGTACTCTCTGTTCACCCATGACTGCATGGCCAGGCACGACTCCAACACCATCATTAAGTTTGCCGACGACACAACAGTGGTAGGCCTGATCACCGACAACGATGAGACAGCCTATAGGGAGGAGGTCAGAGATCTGGCCGTGTGGTGCCAGGACAACAACCTCTCCCTCAACGTGACCAAGACAAAGGAGATGATTGTGGACTACAGGAAAAAAAAGAGGACTGAGCACGCCCCCATTCTCATCGACGGGGCTGTAGTGGAACAGGTTGAGAGCTTCAAGTTCCTTGGTGTCCACATCACCAACGAACTATCATGGTCCAAACACACCAAGACAGTCGTGAAGAGGGCACGACAAAGCCTATTCCCCCTCAGGAGACTAAAAAGATTTGGCATGGGTCCTCAGATCCTCAAAAAATTCTACAGCTGCACCATCGAGAGCATCCTGACTGGTTGCATCACCGCCTGGTATGGCAACTGCTTGGCCTCTGACCGCAAGGCACTACAGAGGGTAGTGCGTACGGCCCAGTACATCACTGGGGCAAAGCTCCCTGCCATCCAGGACCTCTATACCAGGCGGTGTCAGAGGAAGGCCCTCAAAATTGTCAAAGACTCCAGTCACCCTAGTCATAGACTGTTCTCTCTGCTACCGCACGGCAAGCGGTACCGGAGTGCCAAGTCTAGGTCCAAAAGACTTCTCAACAGCTTCTACCCCCAAGCCATAAGACTCCTGAACAGCTAATCATGGCTACCCGGACTATTTGCACTGCCCCCCCACCCCATCCTTTTTACGCTGCTGCTACTCTGTTAAGTATTTATGCATAGTCACTTTAACTCTACCCACATGTACATATTACCTCAACTAGCCGGTGCCCCCGCACATTGACTATGCAACGGTACCCCCCTGTATATATAGCCTCCCTACTGTCACTTTATTCTATTGTATATATAGCCTCCCTACTGTCACTTTATTTTTTTACTTCTGCTCTTTTTTTTCTCAACACTTTTTTGTTGTTGTTTTATTCTTACTTTTTTTGTTTAAAATAAATGCACTGTTGGTTAAGGGCTGTAAGTAAGCATTTCACTGTAATGTCTGCACCTGTTGTATTCGGCGCATGTGACCAATAAAATTTGATTTGATTTGATTTGATTTGATTTATTCATCCTATATTACTACTGCTGTGTATCAATCATGGTCTATACTATTCTATCCTACGTATTCTACAGATATACCAGATGGTCACTCTGACAGAGCTCCTCTGCAGCACACCACCAATCAGGCCTTTATGATGGAGTGGACAGACAGAAGCAACTACTCAGTAAAAGGCACAGCCCGCTTGGAGTTTGCCAAAAGGTACCTAAAGACTGTCAGACCATGAGAAACAAGATTCTCTGGTCTGACGAAACCAAGATTGAACTCTTTGGCCTGAATGTCAAGCGTCGCGTCTGGAGGAAACCTGCATCATGCTGTGGGGATGTTTTTCAGCGGCAGAGACTGGGAGACTAGTCAGGATCAAGGCAAAGATTAATGGACCAAAGTATAGAGAAATGTAAATGTAAGATCCTTAATGAAAACCTGCTCCAGAGCACTCAGACTGGGGCGAAGTTTCACCTTAGTGGCTTCGGGACAAGTTTCTGAATGTCCTTGAGTGGCCCAGCCAGAGTCTGGACTTGAACCCGATCGAACATCTCTGGAGAGACCTGAAAATAACTGTGCTGCGACGCTCCCCATCCAACCTGACAGAGCTTGAGAGGATCTTTAGAGAAGAATGGGAGGAACTCCCCAAATACAGGTGTGCCAAGCTTGTAGGGTCATACCCAAGAAGACTCGAGGCTGTAATCGCTGCCAAAGGTGCTTCAACAAAGTACTGAGTAAAGGGTCTGAATACTTATGTAAATGTAATATTTCAGTTCTTTTTTTTGTAATACATTTGCAAAATTTCCTAAAAACCTATTTTTGCTTTGTCATTATGGGATATTGTGTGTAGATTGATGGGGGAAAAAACAATGTAATCCATTTTAGAATAAGGCTGTAACGTATCAAAATGTGGAAAAAGTCAAGGGGTCTGAATACTTTCGGAATGCACTGTATTTATACTCCGGACTCCAACATTGCTCGTCCTAATAATTATATATTTCTTAATTCCATTATTTTACTTTTAGATCTGTGTCTTTTGTTGTGAATTGTTAGATATTACTGCACTGTTGGAGCTACGAACACAAGTATTTCCCTACACCCGCAATAGCATCTGCTAAATATGTGTATGTGATCAATACACAATTTGATTTGATTTGAGAGCAGAGAGGAGAGGAGAGGAGAGAGAAAGATAGAGAGAGAGGAGAGGAGAGGAGAGAGAGAGAGCAGAGAGTAGAGGAGAGAGAGCAGAGAGTATAGGAGGAGATATATAGAGAGAGAGATATAGATATTAGATAGCTATATGAGAGCGAGAGATAGCGAGAGAGAGATAGATATGAGAGGAGAGAGAGGGAGCATGAAGAAGAGAGAGAGGAGTGGGGGGTGGGAGAACAGAACAGAAGCACTTAGAATGAACTGGTGCTGAAAGAAGGGTATTGTTAGCCTGTGCGCACCCCGCTAGGCAGCATGTTGCCTTTGCTGGGGAACAACACACACAAAGAGAGGAGAGATAAAGAGAAGAGCGAGAGAGACATAGATAGCACGAGAGAGACGAGAGTAAACAGAGAGAGACAGAGAAGAGACGAGAGAGGACAGAGAGACATAGACCTAGAGAGAAGAGAGAGCCAGTAGATACAGAGAGATAACCGAGATCAGAGATGAGACAATATACGATAAGACAGAGAACCAGAGAGACAGAAGAGACAGAGAGACAGAGAGAGAGACAGAGAGGGACAGAGAGATAGACAGAGAGACAAGAACAGAGAGACAGAAGAGACCGAGAGCAGAGACAGAGAGAGACAGAGAGAGAGACAGAGAGACAGAGAGACAGAGAGACAGAGAGACAGACAGAGAGACAGAGAGAGAGACAGAGAGACAGAGAGAGAGACAGAGAGAGACAGAGAGACAGGGAGACGGAGAGAGACAGAGAGAGACCAGAGACAGAGAGACAGAGAGAGACAGAGACAGAGGAGATAGAGACAGAGAGAGACAGAGAGAGAGATAGAGAGAGACAGACAGAGAGACAGAGAGAGAGA
Organism: Coregonus sp. 'balchen'; assembly: GCA_902810595.1. Classification (NCBI taxonomy): domain Eukaryota; kingdom Metazoa; phylum Chordata; class Actinopteri; order Salmoniformes; family Salmonidae; genus Coregonus; species Coregonus sp. 'balchen'. Next base: position 44,196,812 of record LR778283.1, read on the forward strand.
GACAGAGAGAGAGAGACAGAGAGAGAGACAGTGAGACAGAGAGAGACAGAGAGACAGAGAGAGACAGAGAGAGAGACAGAGAGAGAGACAGAGAGAGAGAGATGGGTATGACGTCTACAGGCAGAGAGGTGGATGAGGTACCCACTAACCCCCACTATTCATTTGGCAGGAGGTTAGGAAGTGCAGCTCAGTTTCCACCTCATTATGTGGGCAGTGTGCACATAGCCTGTCTTCTCTTGAGAGCCAGGTCTGCCTATGGCGGCCCTTCTCAATAGCAAGGCTATGCTCACTGAGTCTGTCAGTCACAGTGGTCAGGTATTCTGCCACTGTGTACTCTCTGTTTAGGACCAGATAGCATTCCAATTTGCTCTTTCTTTTGTTTGATTATTTCCAGTGTATCAAATAGTTATATTTTTTGCTTTCTCATAATTTGGTTGGTTTTAAATGTGTTTCTGTCCTGGGGCTCTGTCGGGTCTGTTTGTGAACAGAGTCCCAGAACCAGCTGGCTGAAGGGGACTCTTCTCTAGGTTCATCTCTCTGTAGGTGAGGGCTTTGTGATGGAATGTGTGGGCATCGCTTCCTTTTAGGTGGTTGTAGAATTTAAAAGCTCTTTTCTGGATTGAGATAACTATCAGATATAGTCCTATTTCTGCTCTGCATGCATTGTTTGGGGTTTTGCGCTGTACAGAAAGTATATTTTTACATGCAAGAGTCTCAATTGGGTGTTTGTCCTATTTTGTGAATTCTTGGTTGGTGAGAGGACCCCAGACCGCACAACCATCGTCAAATCAAATCAAATCAATAGAGGGTAATGAGTTCGATAACGGATTGAAGTATTTTTTGCCAGATCCTAATTGGGATGTTGAGTTTTATGTTCCTTTTGATGGCATAGAAGGCCTTGTGGAAGTTACCTGTGGTGTTGATGTTTAGGCCGAGGTAGGTGTAATTATTTGTGTGCTCTGGGGCAATGGTGCCTAGATTGAATTTGTATTTGTGATCCTGGCTACTGGACCTTTTTTGGAACACCATTATTTTTGTCTTCCTGAGATTTACTGTCAGGGCCCAGGTCTGACAGAATCTGTGCAGAAGATCTAGGTGCTGCTGTAGGCCCTCCTTGGTTGGGGACAGAAGCACCAGATCATCAGCCAACAGTAAACATTTGATTTCTCTCTCTCTCTCTCTCGCTCTCTAAAACACAATATAATTCACCACCACTCTCACTCAACAGTCAAACTCTCAACGCCTCCACACAGCAAGAACAAGGCAGACAGCATGACGTGAGACCAACACATATTGATTGTCAGTGGTCTTCAAGACAATTCAAAAGAAGCATCTGGACAGTGAGTGAGAGAGAGAGAGAGAGGAGAGAGAGAGAGAGAGAGAGAGAGAGAGAGAGAGAGAGAGAGAGAGAGAGAGAGAGAGAGAGAGAGAGAGAGAGAGAGAGAAACAGAAAGAGATACAGAGAGATACAGAATATATTTAGACAGTTTAAATGCACCAAGCAGCCCCTGCCTCACCACTCCTCTCCTCTGCAGCCAGCCATGTCCTTGTTCGAAGTGATGTAAATGTAGCCATGGAACCACAGTGCCCCCTGCAGGTGATCAGGCAGAATGCAAACATACTACGGACAGACTGTGGGCTCAGTGTCTGTTCTCCTGTCTGTCTGTCTGTCCGTTCTGATGGGACACCTGTTCAATGGAGCTTTACGTCCTTGAGGCGCTATGCATAATGATAGACTGAAATGGACCCCCAAGACACTTCTGTAGATCTGAGAGGATTGGATAGGTGGGAGCAACATGGTCACATTTCCACCTAGCCAATCAGAAGGCAAGATGAATTTATGAGCATAAAGCTTATACCTTGTCTATCCAATCTTCTCTGATCTACAGCAGTGCCAAGGGGTGTTGGGGACAGGGGTTGATTCAAACATTTCCACCATAACGCTTACTACTTCATCTATCCAATCTTTTCAGATGGACCTGAATACCTTGGGTGAGGGGGCTAGGAGATACATCAAATAATGAACATTAGTGGATCTTGGGTGAGGGGGCTAGGAGATACGTCAAATAATGAACCTTAGTGGATCTTGGGTGAGGGGGCTAGGAGATACGTCAAATAATGAACCTTAGTGGATCTTGGGTGAGGGGGCTAGGAGATACGTCAAATAATGAACCTTAGTGGATCTTGGGTGAGGGGGCTAGGAGATACGTCAAATAATGAACCTTAGTGGATCTTGGGTGAGGGGGCTAGGAGATACGTCAAATAATGAACCTTAGTGGATCTTGGGTGAGGGGGCTAGGAGATACGTCAAATAATGAACCTTAGTGGATCTTGGGTGAGGGGGCTAGGAGATACGTCAAATAATGAACCTTAGTGGATCTTGGGTGAGGGGGCTAGGAGATACGTCAAATAATGAACCTTAGTGGATCTTGGGTGAGGGGGCTAGGAGATACGTCAAATAATGAACATTAGTGGATCTTGGGTGAGGGGCTAGGAGATACGTCAACTAATGAACATTAGTGGATCTTGGGTGAGGGGGCTAGGAGATACGTCAAATAATGAACCTTAGTGGATCTTGGGTGAGGGGGCTAGGAGATACGTCAAATAATGAACCTTAGTGGATCTTGGGTGAGGGGGCTAGGAGATACGTCAAATAATGAACCTTAGTGGATCTTGGGTGATGGGGCTAGGAGATACGTCAAATAATGAACATTAGTGGATCTTGGCTAGGAGTAGATTTGCAATTAAAAGCTGGAACGCTGTGGGATAGAGAGAGTATTTCCTTCCTTCACCTACACCATGTCCCTGTCTGACAATGACTCTGACAACCCTCCCAATCACTCTAGGTCCTGATGGATGGGGACTGGCTGTCTGCACTGGGGGAGGGAGGGAGGGAGGGAGGGCGTTGTCAAAGTGCTCTTTTCAGGAAGTGGAGGAGAGGAGAGGAGAGGAGAGGAGAGGAGAGGAGAGGAGAGGAGAGGAGAGGAGAGGAGAGGAGAGGAGAGGAGAGGAGAGGAGAGGAGAGGAGAGGAGAGGAGAGGAGAGGAGAGGAGAGGAGAGGAGAGGAGAGGAGAGGAGAGCCCCGCTCATCTCCAAAACAAGGACTTATGTTCTCTGTCGGATGGGGATAGAAGGGTAGAAGGGAGAGAACGCAATTGGGGACCTGCCCTCTTCCTGGCCAGCCATAGTTGGACATACATCAAATACCTTCTCTAAACACTCAAGTCAGAGTGTGTGTGCGTGTGTAACTGTGTGTGTGTGTGTGTGTGTGTGTGTGTGTGTGTGTGTGTGTGTGTGTGTGTGTGTGTGTGTGTGTGTGTGTGTGTGTGCGGTGTGTGTGTGTCCTGATAAGGTCTATGCTATGAACAGGAGAAGTGATTATATTGGCACTAGCCTGACAATGACATTATCCAAATAGCAATTGATCAACGGATAAAGTGTTTAGCTAAATCAATATTATAACTGTCTCAACCTATATCCTGAATAGACGTTTGAGAGCGCTAGAGCTGACACGATAAACACTGAAGGGTCCCACCTTTTAAATGTCCTAACAACACCGACCATTTATCAAGGACATTTTACTGATATCGATAAGGATAAGTAGCCTTTGCTAGAGGAATGTGAAGTTTGAAAATACGTAAGTCTGTTAATAGGGGCTATTGTTAACGGAACAATTGATAGCTACAACATTCAAAGTGATTGTAGTAGTTTTATAATACAGCAACATTGTGTGATACACATTAATGTTGTAAGATTATCTTTAATTGATCGTTATCGTGATAATTCAGTCAATTTATCAGGATATGGATGTATGTCCATATCACCAAGCTGTAGAGTCAACACTGAGCAGGAACAAGTCTGAACCAGGACAGAATAGCTTGTGAATGTGTTCGCTTCACTGGCTCAAACCCAACCATCCATCCCTCCATCCATCCATCCATCCCTCCATACCTCCATCCCTCCCTCCACCAATCCTCCATCCAGCCCTCCAGCCAGCCGCAAGCACGCAGCCAGCCCGCCAGCCCCCGCCAAGCCCGCCATCCCACCGCGCAGCCACCCTCCATCCCCCATCCCGCCATAAAGCCCGCCAGCCCGCCACCAGCCCACGCCACCCCAGCACCCCCAGCCAGCCTCGCAGCCAGCCCTCAAATCAACGCCCGCCAGCCCGCAGCCAGCCCGCAGCCCCCAGACCCCATCCCATCCCCCCCCGCCAGCCACCCCAGCCAGCCGCCAGCCAGCCCCACCGCCATCCATCCCGCCAGCCAACATCCCGCCAGCCAGCCGCCACCCTCCATCCCGCCACAAGCCACCTCCAGCCGCCCGCCACCATCCACAGCCCACCGCCAGCCAAAGCCAGCCATACATCCATCCATCCCCCAGCACCTCCAACCAACCCACGCCACCAGCATCCCCAGTCAGCACACATCCATCCCAATCCAGTCCGTCACAATCCTCATCCTCACTCCCATCCCCATCCATCCCCCATCCATCCATCCATACTCCATCCATCACATCCTCATCCATCCCTCCATCCATCCCTCCATCCATATCCTCCATACACTCATCCATCCCCATCCATCCATCCATCCACATCCTCCCTCCATCCCTCATCCATCCATCCATCCATCCTCCATCCATCCATCCATCCTCTCCATCCCCATCCCACCCTCCTCACATCCCATCCTCCATCATCCCACATCCCCATCCATCCTCCATCCATCCTCCCACCATCCATCCCTCAATCCTCTCCATCCATCCCTCATCCTCCAATCATCCATTCATGCCAGTCATCCTCCCTCATCCCTATAGCTATAGTTCTTAAATGGTTTTTAGAGCCAATGCAGAGCTCTCCTCTCAGTGAGCCAGGGCAGTCATTTCACTGTTCAACAGCGAGCCAGGGCAGTCATTTCACTGTTCAACAGCGAGCCAGGGCAGTCATTTCACTGTTCAACAGCGAGCCAGGGCAGTCATTTCACTGTTCAACAGCGAGCCAGGGCAGTCATTTCACTGTTCAACAGCGAGCCAGGGCAGTCATTTCACTGTTCAACAGCGAGCCAGGGCAGTCATTTCACTGTTCAACAGCGAGCCAGGGCAGTCATTTCACTGTTCAACAGCGAGCCAGGGCAGTCATTTCACTGTTCAACAGCGAGCCAGGGCAGTCATTTCACTGTTCAACAGCGAGCCAGGGCAGTCATTTCACTGTTCAACAGCGAGCCAGGGCAGTCATTTCACTGTTCAACAGCGAGCCAGGGCAGTCATTTCACTGTTCAACAGCGAGCCAGGGCAGTCATTTCACTGTTCAACAGCGAGCCAGGGCAGTCATTTCACTGTTCAACAGCGAGCCAGGGCAGTCATTTCACTGTTCAACAGCGAGCCAGGGCAGTCATTTCACTGTTCAACAGCGAGCCAGGGCAGTCATTTCACTGTTCAACAGCGAGCCAGGGCAGTCATTTCACTGTTCAACAGCGAGCCAGGGCAGTCATTTCAATGTTCAACAGCGAGCCAGCTGATGTGTGGTGAGCGTTCTGGCACAAGAATGGATGCCGTGCATCACCCAGGTGGGTGCCACACATTGGTGGTGGATGAGGTGAGTTTCCCCCTTACTATGTAAAGCACTTTGAGTACCTCGGTAGAAAAGCGCTATATAAATCCAATAAATTATTATTATTATTATTATTATTATTATTATTATTGTCAAAGGGACATCACACTTTCGCTCTGAACTCAGACTTCGAACAAACCTGTCCATCCACCCGATTGCTAGCTAGCTAGTTAGATAGTTAGATAGTTAGATAGTTAGATAGTTAGATAGTTAGATAGTTAGATAGTTAGCTAGTTAGATAGTTAGATAGTTAGATAGTTAGATAGTTAGATAGTTAGATAGTTAGATAGTTAGATAGTTAGCTAGTTAGATAGTTAGCTAGTTAGATAGTTAGATAGTTAGATAGTTAGCTAGTTAGATAGTTAGATAGTTAGATAGTTAGATAGTTAGCTAGTTAGATAGTTAGATAGTTAGATAGTTAGATAGTTATGCCGGCAACAACAGACGGGGCGCTAATCTAAAAATAAATAAAAAGTTGTGTTTCTTTCGATGGGCGCGGTAGAATGAAACAACTTGTAGTATTGGTCACCATCTGGATGTCACAGTGACATGCCAAATAGCTAACGTTACTGCCCTCGGGACGCGCAACGACAAGCCGGTGCAAATGACCACCGGTGTTGTATGGAGGTGCTGGCTGACGTAAGATGCTTTCCACTGGGCAGCTGTATCACTATGGCGCCGGCGGTAGCTAACGTGGCAAACTTTTTTCCTCCCAATATTTCTTTGGAGTGGGATGACAAGGCACAAGACATGACATGTAATATTGGTAATATTGGTATCCTTCTAGCCACAACCAGGCTAGAGCTCAATCACCTCATGCCAATATTGGGAAGGGTCTGAGCCATACAGCACTGTATGACTCAGGTAGCTGTGTGGCGGCAGGTAGCTTAGTGGTTAAGAGCGTTGTGCCAGTAACCGAAAGGTCGCTGGTTCTAATCCCCGAGCCGACTAGGTGAAAAATCTGTCAATGTGCCCTTGAGCAAGGCACTTAACCCATTGAGTTTGTTCACACAGCGATGACATGTTAAACTCGACTCCTTATCCACATTTCACACTTTCAAAAGTTACTACGTAATGATTAATCATGAGTGGAAGCAAACCATCATTCAAAAAAGCCTCCAACTGGGCAAAAACTGGTTGAATCATCCACGTTTCCACGTCCTTTCAACCCCAAATATCTATGTAATGACTTTGAATCAACGTGGAAAACTGGTTGGATTTGCAAAAAGTCAACAACGTAAGGGAATGTTGTCTTTTTTTTCACCCAACTTTTAACCTAAATCCAATCACAGAGTGAATTGTTTGGTTGATTTCACATTAAAATCACGTTAGTTGACAACTTAACCAAATGTAAAATCAAAACTAGACGTTGAACTGACGTCTGTGCCCAGTGGGTCTGTTCTTTTTAGGAGTTTGTCCACAGACAAATCTCAGAAAGATGAGGATATTAACTGTCCTGTTCTCACTCTGCATCTCTTTCCTGTTCTCACTCTGCATCGCTTTCCTGTTCTCACTCTGCATCGCTTTCCTGTTCTCACTCTGCATCGCTTTCCTGTTCTCACTCTGCATCTCTTTCCTGTTCTCACTCTGCATCTCTTTCCTATTCTCACTCTGCATCGCTTTCCTGTTCTCACTCTGCATCGCTTTCCTGTTCTCACTCTGCATCGCTTTCCTATTCTCACTCTGCATCGCTTTCCTGTTCTCACTCTGCATCTCTTTCCTGTTCTCACTCTGCATCGCTTTCCTGTTCTCACTCTGCATCTCTTTCCTATTCTCACTCTGCATCGCTTTCCTGTTCTCACTCTGACATCTCTTTTTCCTGTTCTCACTCTGCATCCTTTCCTGTTCTCACTCTGCATCCTTTCCTGTTCTCACTCTGCATCCTTTCCTGTTCTCACCTCTGCATCGCTTTCCTGTTCTCACTCTGCATCCTTTCTGTTCTGCATCGCTTTCCTGTTCTCACTCTGCATCGCTTTCCTGTTCTCATCGCTTCCTGTTCATTTCATCTTTCCTGTTCTCACTCTGCATCTCTTTCCTGTTCTCACTCTGCATCCTTCCTTTTCTCTCTGCATCGCTTTCCTGTTCTCACTCTGCATCCTCTATGCTTTCCTGTTCTCACTCTGCATCGCTTTCCTGTTCTCACTCTGCATCTCTTTCCTGTTCTCACTCTGCATCTCTTTCCACTCTTCTGTTCCACTCTGCATCGCTGTTCCTGTTTCTGCACTTCCGTTCTCACTCTGCATCTCTTTCCTGTTCTCACTCTGCATCTCTTTCCTGTTCTCACTCTGCATCTCTTTCCTGTTCTCACTCTGCATCTCTTTCCTGTTCTCACTCTGCATCTCTTTCCTGTTCTCACTCTGCATCTCTTTCCTGTTCTCACTCTGCATCTCTTTCCTGTTCTCACTCTGCATCTCTTTCCTGTTCTCACTCTGCATCTCTTCGCTGCCAAGTACAGAACTCAGAGCAGACATCTTCATGAATTTAGAAGTGCTCTGGTTGCGTCCCAAATGGCTCACTCTATTCCATATTTAGTGCACTACTTTTGACCAGGGACCTATAGTCTCTGGTCAAAAGTAGCGCATTAAATAGGGAAAAGGGTGTCATTTGGGACATTGTCTGTATTTCCTCTATTAAGACGTGGTGACTCAGGGAAACATGTGCTTTGTACATTAAACACCATTAGCCAACGCTACACAGTACACAGACACTCGCACGCAAGCACATACGCACGCACACACACACACAAACAGAGTGCCCTGTCAGAAAGTAGACCTTCAGTACCAAAGTGAGTGATGAGATGATGAAAGGATGGAGTGATGAGAGGATGAGAGGATGGAGTGATGAGAGGATGAGAGGATGGAGTGACGAGAGGATGGAGTGATGAGAGGATGGAGTGATGAGAGGATGGAGTGACGAGAGGATGGAGTGATGAGAGGATGGAGTGATGAGAGGATGGAGTGATGAGATGATGAAAGGACGGAGTGATGAGAGGATGGAGTGATGAGAGGATGAGAGGATGGAGTGATGAGATGATGGAGTGACGAGAGGATGGAGTGATGAGAGGATGGAGTGATGAGAGGATGGGAGTGACGAGAGGATGGAGTGATGAGAGGATGGAGTGATGAGAGGATGGAGTGATGAGAGGAGGGAGTGATGAGATGATGGAGTGACGAGAGGATGGAGTGATGAGAGGATGGAGTGATGAGAGGATGGAGTGACGAGATGATGGAGTGACGAGATGATGGAGTGACGAGATGATGGAGTGATGAGATGATGGAGTGATGAGATGATGGAGTGATGAGATGATGGAGTGATGAGATGATGGAGTGATGAGAGGATGGAGTGACGAGATGATGGAGTGACGAGATGATGGAGTGACGAGAGGATGGAGTGATGAGAGGATGGAGTGATGAGAGGATGGAGTGATGAGATGATGGAGTGATGAGATGATGGAGTGATGAGATGATGAGAGGATGGAGTGATGAGAGGATGGAGTGATGAGAGGATGGAGTGATGAGATGATGGAGTGACGAGAGGATGGAGTGACGAGATGATGGAGTGACGAGATGATGGAGTGACGAGATGATGGAGTGATGAGAGGATGGAGTGATGAGAGGATGGAGTGATGAGATGATGGAGTGATGAGATGATGGAGTGATGAGATGATGAGAGGATGGAGTGATGAGATGATGGAGTGATGAGAGGATGGAGTGACGAGATGATGAGATGATGAGAGGATGGAGTGACGAGATGATGGAGTGATGAGATGATGGAGTGACGGGAGGATGGAGTGATGAGATGATGGAGTGATGAGATGAAGAGAGAAAGGTTTATGACTGGTAATGGATCCTGAATCAAACTCTTCTCTTCTCCTATAATGACACAAGTCATCATTACATTAAGTTCTTTACCCTCCACACACACACAAATCTATCTGTATGGCCTCATTCTGTTCAGAATTCAGAGTAGAGTAGCGATTAAGTTTAGAAGTTCAGATTGTATTATTCTTCCTTGTGAAAGGCAGACAGTGAGGGGAGGGAAATGATTTAGTATTAAATTGTGTTTTTGATCTACAGGCATAAAGAAAATAACAAGGATTATCTGTAAATCCTGACTGAGCCTCATTCCATCATTCTGGTTCTGTCCCAAATGGCACCCTATACCCTATATATAGTAGTGCACTACTTTTTACCAGGGCCTATAGGAAATAGGGTACCATTGGGGACACAGCCTCTACGCGGCTCCTTCTAAATGCATCGCATTAGTAATCAGTCAAATTACCCAATTGATTTATCAATCTCAGTGAGATTAAAGACGAACAATGACTCCACCTGTGTCTTAAAGAGATTCTCTGGTACTTTAGTATACTTTTCAGCCAGCAGTTCTGAAAGTAGCGCTCACGAGCCAAAAGTGGTCCCTGGAAGACTGTGTACTACAACACATATGTGCAGATATGTGCACCACTTCATTGCTTTCTCTCTCTCTCTCTCTGCTGTGTCTACGTCTTGCTAGCTGTCACTCCAAATGGCGAGGGGCTGAAGCTCATTGGCTAGAACTCGAATTGCTAGGGGGCTGGCCCACGTGGGGTAAAATGTAGGGGAAATGGCGCAGCACAGCTTCCAGAAAAATTGTCGCTGTCAAACTAGGGATTTTGTGGCTAACTGAGGTAAAACAGTAATTCTGCTCATAGATTCTGCATGTATGAACTACACATTGACACATCCAGCCCAGAGCGGGAGGTTTAAAAAAAAACACTTAGTAGTCGCCATAAATTCCGGAGCATGTCTTTAAAGCATGCCTGGGACGGTCCTGGGCTTATTCATGTTAATAAGATAATTATGTGTACTAGTCTATAAGAAACACAGACAGCACTCTCTGCCAGCCATTCAGACACACACGCACGCACGCACGCACACACACACACACACACACACACACACACACACACACACACACACACACACACACACACACACACACACACACACACACACACACACACACACACACACACACACACACACACACACACAGGGAGGGAGGGAGGGAGGGAGGGAGGGAGGGGAGGGAGGGAGGGAGGGAGGGAGGGAGGGAGGGAGGGAGGGAGGGGAGAAAAAGGAAATCATTTATATTTTGACTTTTGATACTTCAGTATGTTTTAAACCAAATACTTTTAGACTTTTACTCATGTAGTATTTTACTGGGTGACTTTCACTTTTACTTGAGTCATTTTCTATTAAGGTATCTTTACTTTTACTCAAGTATGACAGTTGGGTACTTTTTCCACCACTGTGCACGCAGGCACCCGCACACACACACACAAACACACAAACACACACACACAAACACGCACACACAAACACGCACAATCAGTGTGCTGCTACAGATAACAGGCTGTTCATTAACCAGACTTCTAGTAACCACATTACTCTAACATCTACATTACAATCATACACTCACGATCATACACATATCCCAATATGGACCCCCAACAAAGTTTAGCCCTCAAGGCAAGTTCTAGCAGCCTGAAGTAGGAAGTTACGCTTTATCTCATACCACAAAGCATTATTCTTGATACTGAAGAACTGATCAAAGTCAATGATTAAACATATATTGTGTGTTTGTTACTTTCACATGAGAGAGGACTATGACCATCAATCCACCAGTCAACCCAGCTAGAGTCAGCACTTTACACCCTCCAACCACTAGAGGGTAGCAAACACAGCAAAATCACACAGCTTGCATGTAAGCTAACTTTTCATAGATCATGTCTTTTCTTGTTTCACAGCCTCAGAAACAGGTGAAAGTTCATTTTAAAAACACCTTACCAGCAATAACACACCTTACCAGTAATAACACACCTTACCAGCAATAACACACCTTACCAGCAATAACACACCTTACCAGCAATAACACACCTTACCAGCAATAACACACCTTACCAGCAATAACACACCTTACCAGCAATAACACACCTTACCAGTAATAACACACCTTACCATTAATAACACACCTTACCAGCAATAACACACCTTACCAGCAATAACACACCTTACCAGCAATAACACACCTTACCAGCAATAACACACCTTACCAGCAATAACACACCTTACCAGTAATAACACACCTTACCAGCAATAACACACCTTACCAGCAATAACACACCTTACCAGTAATAACACACCTTACCAGCAATAACACACCTTACCAGCAATAACACACCTTACCAGTAATAACACACCTTACCATTAATAACACACCTTACCAGCAATAACACACCTTACCAGCAATAACACACCTTACCAGCAATAACACACCTTACCAGCAATAACACACCTTACCAGTAATAACACACCTTACCATTAATAACACACCTTACCAGCAATAACACACCTTACCAGCAATAACACACCTTACCAGCAATAACACACCTTACCAGCAATAACACACCTTACCAGCAATAACACACCTTACCAGTAATAACACACCTTACCAGCAATAACACACACAGCAAACGTGCTCGCGTGTTGTTTCACTCACAGCTTCCGACATTAAACCAGTGTAAGTACAGTTTAAAAGCACCACACCAACATTAACAAACGCAGCAAAATACACACAGCTTGCATGTTGTAGTATGAAACAACTCTCCATGGGCATGGTTATGTTTGTTTCACTCACAGCTTCCTACATTCAACCACTTTAAGTAAATTTCAAAAAGAACCTTACCAGCATTAACAAACACAGCGGAACTGTTTGCATGTCGTGAGGTTGTGGTGCGAAACAACTTTTAACTAAGAACGTAGGCATGGCTTGGCCCGTTTGACAAACTCCTGCATCAAGGTAATAAAAAAAGCACCTTACCTGCGTTGACTATGGCTTCGACCTCGAGGATGGTGATGTCACCCTTGTAGAGAGATACTTTGTCACTCAGTAGGTCCTTCCTCTCCTCTTCCACTGTAACTAGAAACAACACGAACGGGGCTGTGATCATCAGTGCACGCTGTACCGGTACATAATGAACAGGTACACCAAAAGACAGGAGCAGACAACTCTTGTTTTCTAGCTTAGTTCTTCTTGTCACTGTCCTTGTGGAATAAAATCTGGAATGATATCCTTGTGGAATAAATCTGGAATGAGCCATATCGCTACACCCGCAATAACATCTGCTAAAAATGTGTATGTGACCAATAAAATTTGATTTGATTTGATATCCTTGTTGAATAAATCTGGAATGAGCTATATCTTTGTTGAATAAATCTGGTATGAGCCATATAGTTGTGGAATAAATCTGGAATTAGCCATATCGCTGTGGAATAAATCTGGAATGTGTCATAACCTTGTTGAATAAATCTGGAACAAGCCATATCCTTGTTGAATAAATCTGGAATGAGCCAAATTGATGTGGAATTAATCTGGAATAAGCCATATCATTGTGGAATTAATCTGGAATGAGCCATATTATTGTTGAATCAATCTGGAATAAGCAATATCGTTGTTGAATAAATCTGTAATAAGTCATATCGTTGTTGAATAAATCTGGAATTATCCATATCCTTGTTGAATAAAGACAGCCCGACAGACAGACAGCCAGCCAGCAAGCCAGACAACTGGGGTAGGGGTATCACCTTGTAGTCTAGGTACTGAATGTGAGACAAAGTTACCAACTACGAATAGATTAATTTGTGTACTGTAGTGGCAAATTCCCAAAAGTGTTCTGCTAAATATGGCCACCAACATTTCCAATTTAATCTACAAAATCGCAGACAACAGCTTCAAAATAATATTTCCACATTCATACCACAGTGGCACACACACGCACACACGGACACACACACACACACATCCTTACAGAACATGAACCACCTTGGATCTATCAGCCTGATCATCCTGACAGTCCATGAACCACCTTGGATCTATCGGCCTGATCATCCTGACAGTACATGAACCACCTTGGATCTATCAGCCTGATCATCCTGACAGTCCATGAACCACCTTGGATCTATCGGCCTGATCATCCTTACAGTACATGAACCACCTTGGATCTATCAGTCTGATCATCCTGACAGTACATGAACCACCTTGGATCTATCAGTCTGATCATCCTTACAGTACATGAACCACCTTGGATCTATCGGCCTGATCATCCTGACAGTCCATGAACCACCTTGGATCTATCAGTCTGATCATCCTTACAGTACATGAACCACCTTGGATCTATCGGCCTGATCATCCTTTCAGTACATGAACCACCTTGGATCTATCGGCCTGATCATCCTTACAGTACATGGAGGGAGCATCTAAGTCCCCAGCGGAGCCGGGAAATGTTTGTTCCCTTGGACTGTCGGCGTGCAGCAGTGAAAACTAATTTGAATCTGCTGAGGACTCATGTGCCATTAAATGTATAATCTCTGACATGTTCGGTGTTGTCACTGGGAAAGTACCGATGGATAACTTCATTTGTGAAAGATGTATTGAACTTGATGCAGCTAAAGAAAGGATTATTACTCTTCATAAAGAAATACACAATTTGACCAAGTGCCTTGAACTAATTAGGATTCTATGAGACTACCGGCATCTTTAAATGCTTCCTATCAAAACATCCAAGAGAATCATAATGGGACCTTCCTGGACTATGATCAATTTCCTCCACTGCACCCCTCTACTAGCTTAAACCAGGAAATGGCTGCTCATTGTTCGACTCCAGGTGAGCGTAAATGGAGGCGTGTCGGAACCAGAAAGAAGGAGAATAATCATTCTTGGTGCGCCTGCCTTCTTCCCCCGTGTCCTTCTCCCATTCCTCCTCTGGATCATCCAGATGGTCATTGGCAAACTTCAGACGGGCCTGGACATGCGCTGGCTTGAGCAGGGGGACCTTGCGTGCGCTGCAGGATTTTAATCCATGACGGCGTAGTGTGTTACTAATGGTTTTCTTTGAGACTGTGGTCCCAGCTCTCTTCAGGTCATTGACCAGGTCCTGCCGTGTAGTTCTGGGCTGATCCCTCACCTTCCTCATGATCATTGATGCCCCACGAGGTGAGATCTTGCATGGAGCCCCAGACCGAGACGAATTGACCGTCATCTTGAACTTCTTCCATTTTCTAATAATTGCGCCAACAGTTGTTGCCTTCTCACCAAGCTGCTTGCCTATTGTCCTGTAGCCCATCCCAGCCTTGTGCAGGTCTACAATTTTATCCCCTGATGTCCTTACACAGCTCTCTGGTCTTGGCCATTGTGGAGAGTTTGGAGTCTGTTTGATTGAGTGTGTGGACAGGTGTCTTTTATACAGGTAACGAGTTCAAACAGGTGCAGTTAATACAGGTAATGAGTGGAGAACAGGAGGGCTTCTTAAAGAAAAACTAACAGGTCTGTGAGAGCCGGAATTCTTACTGGTTGGTTGGTGATCAAATACTTATGTCATGCAATAAAATGCAAATTAATTACTTAAAAATCATACAATGTGATTTTCTGGATTTTTGTTTTAGATTCCGTCTCTCACAGTTGAAGTGTACCTATGATAAAAATGACAGACCTCTACATGCTTTGTAAGTAGGAAAACCTGCAAAATCGGCAGTGTATCATATACTTGTTCTCCCCACTGTATCTGTACCTGGGGCAAAGACTTTGTGTTTTCCTGGGGCAAAAGTTCAGGATATCACCAGGTTGCTTCCCGAGGCTGTGAGTCAGTCACCGGGGGCTGATACTGTCATGGTTCATGTGGGGTCAAATGACATTATGAAGGGCAGCTCAGACAGCTGAAGATGGATTTTAAAGAACTGATTGGGTCTCTATTTGACACCAACAAACATCCCATAATATCTGGCCCTCTGCCCTCCCTAAATTGTGGCATTGAACGGTTCAGCAGACTTTTAGCCCTCCATAACTGGCTACGAGACTATTGCAGCTCTGTGGGTGTAACATTTATTGACAATGTTGATACCTTCTGGAAACAAAGCTTGTATTATAAGAAGGATGGGATCCACCCAAATCATTTGGGTTCCTGGATCCTTTCACAGCCTTATAAGGCTGCGTTGAGACAATGACTTATCAATGAACCAAGCCCAGCTCATTTAATCCCTACCATTGTGTCGCTGAGTTGTCATAATGCTTCAGCAAATGTAAATTATCCTAAGTGTGTCTTCCAGCACCGTGTAAATAACCTAATGTATGTCCCTCTAACTGTCCTGAATGCCTCTGCTGATCATACAGATATTGTATGCAGTAATCATGAGCCTATGAACCAGAGTAATACTGTTAGCACTGAGGTGGTGTGCCCTAGTAGGAAGTCCACTGTGTGCAGCTCACCCTGCACTAATAAAATGAACCCGAGCATGTCTACCTCTGCTAAGCTTCCCAGTAAAGCAAGAAAAACAATCAAGCATCCCAGAAAAGTGTTAAAAATAGCCCACGTTAACATACTGTATGTAGCTTAAGAAACAAGGTTCATGAAATCAATAATTTGCTAGTAACAGATTCATATTCTGACAATCTCTGAAACTCACTTGGATAATACCTTTGATGATACAGTGGTAGCAATACATGGTTATAAGATCTACAGAAAATACAGAAATGCCAAAGGTGGAGGTGTTGCTGTTTATATTCAGAACTACATTCCTGTAAAGCTTAGAGTGGATCTCATGTTAAATACTGTTGAAGTAATATGGCTACAGGTTCATCTGCCTCACCTAAAGCCCATTCTGGTGGGAAGCTGCTATAGACCAACCAAGTGCTAACCGTCAGTATCTGGATAACGTGTGAAATGCTTGATAATGTATGTGATATCAATAGAGAGGTATACTTTCTGGGTGATTTAAATATTGACTGGCTTTCATCAGGCTGCCCACTCAAGAGAAAGCTTCAAACTGTAACTAGTGCCTGCAACCTGGTTCAGGTTAACAATCAACCTACCAGGGTAGTTACAAACAGTACAGGAATGAAATCATCAACATGTATTGATCATATCTTTACTAATGCTGCAGACATTTCTTTGAAAGCAGTATCCAAATCCATCGGATGTAGTGATCACAATATAGTAGCCATATCTAGGAAAACCAAAGTTCCAAAGGCTGGGCCTAATATAGTGTATAAGATAAATACCCCATAATGACAAAGCGAAAAATGGCTTTTAGTTTTTTTTTTTGCAAATTTATTAAAAATAAAAACAGAAATACATTATTTACATAAGTATTCAGAGCGTTTGCTGTGAGACTCAAAATTGATCTCAGGTGCATCCTGTTTCCATTGATCATCCTTGAGATGTTTCTACAACTTGATTGGAGTCCACCTGTAGGTCATTCAATTGATTGGACATGATTTGGAAAGGCATAGAACTGTCCATATAAGGTCCCACAGTTGACAGTATGTCAGAGCAAAAACCAAGTCATGAGGTCGAAGGAATTGTCCGTAGAGCTCAGAGACAGGACTGTGTCAAGGCACAGATCTGGGGAATGACAGATCTGGGGAAGGGTACCAAAAAATGTCTGCAGCATTGAAGGTCCCCAAGAACACAGAGGCCTCCATCATTCTTAAATGGAATATGTTTGGAACACCAAGAGACTTCCTAGAGCTGGCTGCCTGGCCAAACTGAGCAATCAGGGGAGAAGGGCCTTGGTCAGGGAGGTGACCAAGAACCCGACGGTCACTCTGACAGAGATCCAGAGTTCCTCTGTGGAGATGGGAGAACATTCCAGAAGGACAACCATCTCTGCAGCACTCCACCAATCAGGCCTTTATGGTAGAGTGGCCAGATGGAAGCCACTCCCCTGTAACATGACAGCCTGCTTGGAGTTGCCAAAAGGAACCTAAAGTCTGTCAGACCATGAGAAACAAGAATCTCTGGTCTGATTGAACTCTTTGGCCTGAATGCAAAGCGTCACGTCTAGATGAAACCTGGCACCATCCCTATGGTGAAGCATGGTGGTGGCAGCATCATGCTTTGGGGATGTTTTTCAGTGGCAGGGACTGGGAGACTAGTCAGGATCGAGGGAAAGATGAACGGAGCAAAGTACAGAGAGATCCTTGATGAAAACCTGCTCCAGAGCGCTCAGGACCTCAGACTGGGGCGAAGGTTCAACTTCCACCAGGACAACGACCCTAAGCACACAGCCAAGACAACGCAGGAGTGGCTTCGGGACAAGTCTCTGAATGTCCTTGAGTGGCCCAGCCAGAGCAAGGACTTGAACCCGATCGAACATCTCTGGAGAGACCTGATAATAGCTGTACATGGTAGAATAATAGTGAAGATATCAAAACTATGAAATAACACACATGGAATCATGTAATAACCAAACAAGTGTTAAACAAATCAAAATATATGACATATTTGAGATTCTTCAAATAGCCACCCTTTGCCTTGATGACAGTTTTGCACATTCTTGGCATTCTCTCAACCAGCTTCACCTGGAATGCTTTTCCAACAGTCTTGAAAGAGTTCCCACATATGCTGAGCATTTGTTGGCTGCTTTTCCTTCACTCTGCGGTCTGACTCATCCCAAACCATCTCAATTTGGTTGAGGTCGGGGGATTGTGGAGGCCAGGTCATCTAATGCAGCACTCCATCACTCTCCTTCTTGGTAAAATAGCCCTTACACAGCCTGGAGGTGTGTTGGGTAATTGTCCTGTTAAAAAATAAATGATAGTCCCACTAAGCCCAAACCAGATGGGATGGCGTATGATGTGGTAGCCATGCTGGTTAAGTGTGCCTTGAATTCGAAATAAATCACAGGAAGCGTCACCAGCAAAGCACCCCCACACCATAACACCTCCTCCTCCATGCTTTACGGTGGGAAACACACATGCGGAGATAATCCGTTCACCCACACCGCGTCTCACAAAGACATGGCTGTTGGAACCAACAATCTCAAATTTGGAATCCAGACCAAAGGACAAATTTACACCTGTCTAATGTCCATTGCTTGTGTTTCTTGGCCCAAGCAAGTCTCTTCTTCTTATTGGTGTCCTTTAGTAGTGGTTTCTTTGCAGCAGTTCGACCATGAAGGCCTGATTCACACAGTCTCCTCTGAACAGTTGATGTTGAGATGTGTCTGTTACTTGAACTCTGTGAATAATTTATTTGGGCTGCAATTTCTGAGGCTGGTAACTCTAATGAAATGCAGCAGAGGTAACTCTGGGTCTTCCATTTCTGTGGCTGTCCTCATGAGAGTCAGTTTCATCATAGCGCTTGATGGTTTTTGCGAACTGCACTTGAAGAAACTTTCCAAGTTCTTGATATTTTCCGTATTGACTGACCTTCATGTCTTAAAGTATTTTGCTTATTTGAGCTGTTCTTCTTGGACTTGGTCTTTTACCAAATAGGGCTATCTTCTGTATACACCTGTTAATTGAAATGCATTCCAGGTGACTACCTCATGAAGCTGGTTGAGCGAATGCCAAGAGTGTGCAAAGCTGTCATCAAGGCAAATGGTGGCTATTTGAAGAATCTCAAATATAAAATATATTTTGATTTGTTTAACACTTTTTTGGTTACTACATGATTACATATGTGTTATTTCATAGATTTGATGTCTTCACTATCTATACTATACATATAGACACTCTACATATAGATATTATACATATAGATCCTCTACATATAGATATTATACATATAGATCCTCTACATATAGATATTATACATATAGATACTCCATCATAAGGAAGATAAAAAACGAAACAGACTTTTCAACCCAGAAAATGTCCCCAGATGTCAGAAAGGTTATTGAGTTTACCATGGAGGGGAGCGGGTCGAGAGTTTCAAGTTCCTTGGTGTCCACATCACCAACAAACTATCATGGTTCAAACACACCAAGACAGTCGTGAAGAGGGCACGACAATGCCTATTCCCCCTCAGGAGACCGAAAAGATTTGGCATGGGTCCCCAGATCCTCATAAAGTTATACAGCTACACCATCGAGAGCATCTGGTATGGCAACTGCTCGGCCTCGGACCGCAAGGCACTACATAGGGTAGTGCGTACGGCCCAGTACATCACTGGGGCCAAGCTTCCTACCATCCAGGATCTAGATACTAGGCGGTGTCAGTCAGAGGAAGGCCAAAAAATTGTCAAAGACTCCAGTCACCCAAGTCATAGACTGTTCTCTCTGCTACCGCACGGCAAGTGGTACCCGAGCGCCAAGTCTAGGACCAAAAGGCTCCTTAACAGCTTCTACCCCCAAGCCATAAGCTGAACAATTAATCAAATGGCCACCCGGACTATTCACATTTACAACTACACCTGTTGTATTTGGCGCATGTGACAAATACAATTTTACTAATTATATGAATCAATCTTTCATATGAAGCTGTTTCTGCCAAGGCTGTGTACCGTTCCTTATATGAGGGAGGGTCCTTCTCCCTCCAGTGTCTTCATATGACTATTTTGGCTGTGGTTAGAATAACTTTTAGCCAGTTTTAACATGAGCTTCTCAGTCTATCAATATCCTTTAGTGTTATTCAGTAATAGCAAAGCATGATTTGCAAGTATTGTGGTACCCAGAATATCCCCAAAAGGTATGCAAGCTTGGACAGTTACAGAACATATGGACCTGTACTTGACCGACATCTCCATCATAGGTTCGAGTCTATTTCGGTTCAACCTCATTAAATGCTATTGAACACTTTAAACTGAATCTGTTGTACTATTATATTCCATTCTTCCTCTCCAAATGTTACCTCCAAGTCTTTTACCCATAAGGCCTTTGGGCCCTTACAAGTTCCATTAAATCCACCTATAAGGTGGCTGTATACTGTATAAGCCGGTATGTGGTAATTTGCAAAGGATTTCTATCTTAACACTTAATATCAGAATGTACAGGGAATTTGTTTGTTTTTCTGTCCTACCATAAACACAATCTCTAAACTGGAGATATCTGTGACGAGGTGTGAATGAAGGAGTCAGACGCAGGAGGTAAAACACCAAAGTCCAGAGTTTATGCCGTTTACATAAATAAAACACACCCAGCGTCAAAACGAAACTATCACACGGGAAATATTCCACCTTGGCAATAACAACAGGAAGAGTGGCTCAACCGAATGAAACAATCACTCACAAAGACAAGGGGAACAGAGGGAACACTTATACACATACTTTTCAGAAATCATGTTCTCTAGACCAGGATTTAAAGCGATCCCCAGGTACCTCAAGTTTTTAGGGACCCATTGAAACCCCCAGCTGAGGAAGTCATTTCTCAGGCAATGTTTTGATAGAGGCATTACTTCAGATTTGGTCCAGTTTACTTTATAGGCCGATATCTCTGAGAATGCATTTACTAGGTCCAGTAAAGGCGGTGTGGAGAGTTGGGGATCTGACATTAATAGTAATAAGTCGTCTGCATAAAGCAGTAGTTTATTCTCCTCCCATAGTAACCTCTTTGATTGACTGATGCAGCCTAAATGCATCAGGGACCTGATTATAATCCGCCCCCCTAATACCAGAGGAAAATCACTGAAATCCAGTATTATTTTGTTAAGTTGAAAGAAGAAGTCTGCGTTCTCCTCATTCGGAGCATAAATATTTCCCAATATTATATTTTGTCCTGAAACCTTTACAAGTAAAATCAAGATTCATCCCTCTTTGTCCTTAAACTCTTTTTCCACTTGAACATGTATAATATAATAGAGACATCTCTTTTATTTGGTTTCATGTTTTATGGTAAGCAGCTGTCTCCCACCCATCTGTCTCCAACCCATCTGTCTCCCACCCATCTGTCTCTAACCCATCTGTCTCCCACCCATCTGTCTCCCACCCATCTGTCTCCCACCCATCTGTCTCCCACCCATCTGTCTCCAACCCATCTGTCTCCAACCCATCTGTCTCCCATCCATCTGTCTCCCACCCAGCTGTCTCCAACCCATCTGTGTCCAACCCATCTGTCTCCAACCCATCTGTCTCCAACCCATCTGTCACCAACCCATCTGTCTCCAACCCATCTGTCACCAACCCATCTGTCTCCAACCCATCTGTCTCCCACCCATCTGTCTCCAACCCATCTGTCACCAACCCATCTGTCTCCAACCCATCTGTCTCCAACCCATCTGTGTCCAACCCATCTGTCTCCAACCCATCTGTCTCCAACCCATCTGTCACCAACCCATCTGTCTCCAACCCATCTGTCTCCCACCCATCTGTCTCTAACCCATCTGTCTCCAACCAATCTGTCTCCCACCCATCTGTCTCCCACCCATCTGTCTCCCACTCATCTGTCTCCCACCCATCTGTCTCCAACCCTAGGAGCATCCTTTTGGGTCATCTTTTAAAATATGAACCTAATCCGTTCACATTCCACAACGTAACTTTAATCACATTGGTCATCATCCCTGAAAGGTTGTAAATATATTATTACCAAAAAGTGATGAGTGTTAGAATATTTTAAATCAATGCGTTTCTGATAGCTTAGCGAATCAAAGAAAGTGAACGACTGGTAATGCCCCCCACCTAAAACGCTAAACTTCCTATAGAACAAATATGTCATAAACAGATCCCAAACCCACAAGATACAAAAAAAATGAAAATACAAAACTAAAATCTCCCTCCCCTCTAAACCAGGCCTTCATCCGTGTGAAGTGTCCCGAGGTCCTGAAGCTCCAATTAGAATAAGACCGTTTTACCAACGCCAAATATAGGCATGACAGAGATGACATGTCACAGAGATGATCAACCGAAAACATAGAACACAAAGACAGACT
The DNA here is from genome assembly GCA_902810595.1 of Coregonus sp. 'balchen'. Lineage (NCBI taxonomy): Eukaryota > Metazoa > Chordata > Actinopteri > Salmoniformes > Salmonidae > Coregonus > Coregonus sp. 'balchen'. Next base: position 44,219,094 of record LR778283.1, read on the forward strand.
GATCATTATTCTGGCAAAGAGAAGAGATTACCTTCCTCATGTAGACTGATAGATATCTAATTCCAGGAGGCAGGAATGCAAGCATAGAACAAACACAAAAGGGAGACCGGTGTACGTCATAGTAATGATAAAATAAGATATCTAACACTTTGGGTTGTGCCCATCACATATAGCACGAACACACCTATTGTGGCCTATATTCAAATCAAATCAAATTTTATTGACCAACTATAGTTCTAAGAGTGAAAATTAAAAATTGTATTTAAAATTTTGAAAACTTTAAATAATATATATATCTGTTTATCTCCACTATAACCATAAAACAGAATTATATGGTTGGACTACAATCCTACTAAATCAACGTAGGAAGTTCTCCTATCACTTTAGAGAAAAATAGTAGTCCATTGTATTTTCAGTGCCCTAACTGTATGTTTTATTTCAGCCACATCTTCACCCACTTTCGCAATTTTCTCTTCGAGATTTTTGTAAATTTTGCTAATCTCCTTTAGAACTGGGTCATCTGTCTGTTCTTCCGCTGCACCATCGAGAGCATCTGTCACGATCGTCTGAAGGAGCGGACCAATGCGCAGCGTTGCGAGTGAACATGATGACTTTATTATTTAAAGCAACCACGAAGAAAACAACAAATGACGATACGTGAAGTTCAAAATACTGATACAGACTAACAGCAACACGGAAACAATAACCCACAAAACAAAGGAGAAAACACACACAGTTAAATATGGCTCCCAATCAGAGATAACGAGCCGACAGCTGACACTCGTTACCTCCGATTGGGAGTCACTGACCAAACATAGAACGAGAACACCTAGACACTAAACACAGTACAAAACACACGGAAATCTACACACCCTGACTCAACATAAAAAGTCCCAGAGCCAGAGTGTGACAGTACCCCCCCCTAAAGGCGCGGACTCCGACCGCGCCTACACCCCAAATAGGGGAGGGCTGGGTGGGTGTTGCTCCTCGGAGGCGGCTCCGGCTCCGGGCTTGACCACCACCCTTCTTCAATCCCCCCGTAGCGCCCCCGGTCCGATCTAACCCAGCTGGTAGGATCTGGACTGACGACGCGCACCCCTGGCTTGGCGCGTGCGGCAGGAACGGACCGGACCTGGCTGACGATACGCACCCTAGGCTTGATGCGTAGAGCCGGAACGGGCCTCACCAGGCTGACGACTCGCATCCCTGGCTTTGTGCGAGTAGCAGGAATGGGCTGGATCAGGCTGACGGCTCGCACCCTTGGCTTGGTGCGAGTAGCAGGGACGAGCTGAACCAGGCTAACGACTCGCACCCTTGGCTTGGTGCGAGTAGCAGGATCGGGCTGGACCAGGCCGACGACTCGTACCCCTGGCTTGGTGCGAGTAGCAGGAACGGGCTGGACCAGGCTGACGACTCGCACCCTTGGCTTGGTGCGAGTAGCAGGAACGGGCTGGACCAGGCTGACGACTCGCACCCTTGGCTTAGTGCGAGTGGCAGGAACAGGCCGGGCCGGGCTGGCGACGCGCACCGTAGGTTTAGTGCGAGTGGCAGGAACAGGCCGGGCCGGGCTGGCGACGCGCACCGTAGGTTTAGTGCGAGTGGCAGGAACAGGCCGGGCCGGGCTGGTGACGCGCACCGTAGGTTTGGTGCGAGTGGCAGGGACAGGCCGGGCTGGGCTGGCGGCGCACACCGTAGGTTTGGTGCGAGTGGCAGGAACAGGTCGGGCTGGGCTGGAGACGCACACCGTAGGCTTTGTGCGTAAAGCAGGAACAGGCCGGGCTGGGCTGACGACGCGCACCACTGCCTTGGTGGGAATGGCAGGAACAGGCCGAACCGTACTGGGGACACAAACCACTGGCTCTACGCAGGGATCAGGAACGGGCCGGACCGGACTGGTAACACATCCCAGTACCTCTCGCCGTGCCTCCACACTTTCCCTCTCCTCTGTGCCCAGTGGCCCCCCTAACCTGGCGGCCCTCTCTGCCAACGCTTTGCACCACTCTAACCCGTACACCTGCTGCCCCGACGTCGTGAGCCCCCCCCTAAAAATTTCCTGGGGGTCTCTCCTCCCCGTGGCCCAGGCCTCTCTCCCTCCTGCCAGACTCGCAATCATCTCCTGCCACGTCCATCCTCTCTCCTCGTCCCGCTGCTTGATCCAGTCGAGGTTTCCACGGCGATCTGCCAGCGATGGCTCCTGAACACGCTGCTTGGTCTGGTTATGGTGGGTTATTCTGTCTGGCGGAAGGCTCTAGCGGCTCCTGTCTGGCGGAAGGCTCTGAAGGCTCATGGCAGACGGACGGCTTTGCAGGCTCAGTACAGACGGGCGGCTTATGCAGCGCTTGGCAAACGGGCAGTTCAGACGCCATAGGGCCGACGGGCAGTTCAGGCGCCGTTGGGCAGACGGCAGACTCTGGCCGACTGGTAACGCACCCCGTAGGATTCGTGCGTGGAGCAGGAACAGGCCGGGCTGGGCTGGCGACGCGCACCTTATCCCTGGTGCGAGTGGCCGGAACAGGCCGGGCCGGGCTGGCGACGCACATCGTGGACCTGGTGCGTGGAGTAGGAACAGACCGGTCCGTACCGGGAACACCCACCACTGGCCTTAACTGGGGATCAAGAACGGACCGGACCAGACTGGGAACACACTTCAGTCTCTCATGCCGTGCCACAACAACTTCCCTCCCTCTACTCGCCAATGGCTCCCGTAATCCGATAGCCTTTTCTCCAGCTCTACCTGTGGCAGCCTCCTGCTGCCCAGCTGCCCAAGCCATGTGCCCCCCCCAAAAAATTTCTTGGGGTTGCCTCTCTTCCACGGGCTTCCAGCCTCGCCTTCGCGCTGCCTCCTCGTACCACCTCCTCTCGGCTTTGGCTGCCTCCAGCTCTTCACGAGGGAGGCGATATTCTCCCGGTTGTGCCCAAGGATCCTTTCCGTCCAATAACTCTTCCCATGTCCAGACCTTAGGAGGCGTCCATAACTCCTGTGTAGGTAGGTCCTGTTGCCGCTTGTTACGCTGCTTGGTCCTTTTGGGGTGGGTTATTCTGTCACGATCGTCTGAAGGAGCGGACCAATGCGCAGCGTTGCGAGTGAACATGATGACTTTATTATTTAAAGCAACCACGAAGAAAACAACAAATGACGATACGTGAAGTTCAAAATACTGATACAGACTAACAGCAACACGGAAACAATAACCCACAAAACAAAGGAGAAAACACACACAGTTAAATATGGCTCCCAATCAGAGATAACGAGCCGACAGCTGACACTCGTTACCTCCGATTGGGAGTCACTGACCAAACATAGAACGAGAACACCTAGACACTAAACACAGTACAAAACACACGGAAATCTACACACCCTGACTCAACATAAAAAGTCCCAGAGCCAGAGTGTGACAGCATCCTGTTCTTCTCCGCCATTTTCCTTGCTAGCAGCAGCTGCAGGTAGAGACTACATTTTCGTGTTTGTTGTCAAAAGTGTGCGTTTTGTGCGTTTCTAACTCGTTTTTCCATGTAACCGATATCTTGGACAATTAGTTAACAAAATGTGTAACTAGGCGTTGAATAATTAGTTAAAATATAGTTGGAGCTACACAGCCTCTTTAGTTAGCTGCTGCTCTTCGCCACATCGTCTCCGGAAGTCCAATGATCCATTATTGATGTCACTTGTTAAATCCACTTTAATCAGTGTAGATGAAGGGGAGGAGACAGGTTAACAAAGGATTTTTAAGCCTTGAGACAATAGAGACATGGATTGTGTATGTGTGCCATTCAGAGGGTGAATGGGCAAGACAAAATATTTAAGTGCCATTGAATGGGGTACGGTAGTAGGTGCCAGGCGCACCGGTTTGAGTGTCTCAAGAACTGCAATGCTGCTGGGTTTTTCACGCTCAACAGTTTCCCGTGTGTATCAAGAATGGTCCCCCACCCAAAGGACATCCAGCCAACTGAAACAACTGTGGGAAGCATTGGAGCCAACACGAGCCAGCATCCCTGTGGAACGCTTTCGACACCTTGAAGAGTCCATGCCCTGACGAATTGAGGCTGTTCTGAGGGCAAAAAAGGGGTGCAACTCAATATTAGGAAGATGTTCATAATGTTTTGTACACTCAGTGTATTTTGGACCCAGATTTATTCACCTTCTGCACCTGTAAATAAATAAATAAATACCACCATTTTAATTTACAGCTGAATCCTGCCTGACTCCTATCTTACAGATATCAGTACTGGCTGGCTTACCCTTCCTCTTAGACTTTGATTGCTGTTTTCCTGATATGGATATATTTTTCTTTCTATTTTTGGTTTGTTATATATTAATTAATTTTACTCTGTTTTCTATTGAATCTTTTATTTTATGCACCTTTGAGATTATTCTTGTAATGAAAAGCACATTAAAATGTAATACATTATTATTACTATTTTTAGATAGTCTGACTTGTTTTTATGTCTGTGTTAAAGTGTCAAAGAGTTAAAGTGTAGTCTAGTCAAGTGTTAAAGTGTAGTCTAGTCAAGTGTTAAAGTGTAGTCTAGTCAAGTGTTAAAGTGTAGTCTAGTCAAGTGTTAAAGTGTAGTCTAGTCAGGAGTTGAAGTGTAGTCTAGTCAAGTGTTAAAGTGTAGTCTAGTCAAGTGTTAAAGTGTAGTCTAGTCAAGTGTTAAAGTGTAGTCTAGTCAAGTGTTAAAGTGTAGTCTAGTCAAGTGTTAAAGTGTAGTCTAGTCAAGTGTTAAAGTGTAGTCTAGTCAAGTGTTAAAGTGTGGTCCTCTGTAGCTCAGCTGGTAGAGCACGGCGCTTGTAACGCCAAGGTAGTGGGTTCGATCCCCGGGACCACCCATACACAAAAATGTATGCACGCACGACTGTAAGTCGCTTTGGATAAAAGCGTCTGCTAAATGGCATATTATTATTATTATTATTTAGTCTAGTCAGGAGTTAAAGTGTAGTCTAGTCAGGAGTTAAAGTGTAGTCTAGTCAAGTGTTAAAGTGTAGTCTAGTCAAGTGTTAAAGTGTAGTCTAGTCAAGTGTTAAACTGTAGTCTAGTCAAGTGTTAAAGTGTAGTCTAGTCAGGAGTTAAAGTGTAGTCTAGTCAAGTGTTAAAGTGTAGTCTAGTCAAGTGTTAAAGTGTAGTCTAGTCAGGAGTTAATGTGTAGTCTAGTCAAGTGTTAAAGTGTAGTCTAGTCAAGTGTTAAAGTGTAGTCTAGTCAAGTGTTAAAGTGTAGTCTAGTCAAGTGTTAAAGTGTAGTCTAGTCAGGAGTTAAAGTGTAGTCTAGTCAGGAGTTAAAGTGTAGTCTAGTCAAGTGTTAAAGTGTAGTCTAGTCAAGTGTTAAAGTGTAGTCTAGTCAGGAGTTAAAGTGTAGTCTAGTCAAGTGTTAAAGTGTAGTCTAGTCAAGTGTTAAAGTGTAGTCTAGTCAGGAGTTAAAGTGTAGTCTAGTCAGGAGTTAAAGTGTAGTCTAGTCAAGTGTTAAAGTGTAGTCTAGTCAAGTGTTAAAGTGTAGTCTAGTCAGGAGTTAAAGTGTAGTCTAGTCAGGAGTTAAAGTGTAGTCTAGTCAAGTGTTAAAGTGTAGTCTAGTCAAGTGTTAAAGTGTAGTCTAGTCAGGAGTTAAAGTGTAGTCTAGTCAGGAGTTAAAGTGTAGTCTAGCCAGTCTGATATGAAAAGCTTAATCATCACAGGCATTGACAACTCTACGATGACATAATTGATAAGCGCGTTGGGGACGAACTGAAAAGATTACAGGATTGATTCCTCTGCTCTTGTCTCTTTCCTCGAAGGGCATCTGTCATTTCCCGTTTCTGAAAGCACACAGAGGCTAAGAGACGTCAACATGTTAGTCCTTTAGCAGACGCTCTCATCCAAAGTGATTTACTGTCATTGGGGAAGGAGTGACATTACACAGAGCAGCAAAGTTACCTTGTCAGTTGTCATAAGCATAATCTTTTTTGTTTTGTTTTGTTTTTAGTCCTTTAGCTCTTCTCCAGCGCTACAGCAGTTTCAGTACTTTCTCATTCTTTCGTACTGGTCCCCCCGTGGGAATCAAACCCGCAACCCTGGTGCTGCAAGCACCATGCTCTACCAACACAACCACACTGAACTATGATGGTTGTCATGAAGGGTTATATCAATCTTATGACAGTGTTATGAAGGTGTTACGTCATGCAAGACTTTGAAATTGGAAAGTTGTTCACTCTGAATGTGTTTGGATTAAAGAGGACTTCAGTGTAATGCTAACTGGAGAATGATGGACGTAGGAAGTTTACAGCTTTCATTATGCGTGGCAGAAAATAGCTCATGTCTGGTGAAGAAAGAGGTAGTGTGGGTCAAAACATTGTTCGGTTTTTCAAAATGATTTGGGAACAATAAGACAATTCTCTCACCTTCTTTACTCTGCTGAGTCTGTCTCCAGGTGAAGATCTTGTCCAGAGGTACGTATTCAGACCGACGGTACCCCTTACGCCTCTCCTCCCACGACATTTTCAACACTCTGTCTGTAAGGGAGAATAAATAGTCCATTTTAGAACAAAATAGTCAATTTAAGTAACAATATAACAAATATGTTTTCATCATACAAAACAAATTAGTGAGTTTGGCACAGACAAAATCGTCAATTTTAGAACAAAGTTTTCTTCACACAGACACATTTTTGTGAGTGAATATTACTGGCAAAGATGTCAGGTAATATGAAGTATTAAGTAGGACATGAATAGAAGTTTTCAAGTTGAAAAAAATATTAAACAAGACTTGAAATAAGTGACACGTTGTTCAGGTGAAGCTGAGCTAAGAATATCATAGTATGGAAGAGCCAGTCTGGACAGCCAGGCTCAGAATATTGATGCAGCACCAGAGAAAAGTGTGGAGAGTGAGATGAGATGAGGTGAGCTGGGTTCCCAGATTGCTCCTGGGCAAATTGTATTTTCTCTGATGATAGCAACATTGATACATGTTGTCAACACTTCTTCTACTTTCCTGTATTTAATGCAGTGTTTTTAATACCTGCCAGTGATATATGGGGAAAAAAAGGTTTATTCATTTATTCAATCATACATTGATTCATACATTCATTTGAAAGTGGTGTTTGGGGTTATAGTGTCTCTCTCTCTCTCTCGCTCTCGCTCTCTCTCTCTCTCTCTCTCTCTCTCTCTCTCTCTCTCTCTCTCTCTCTCTCTCTCTCTCTCTCTCTCTCTCTCTCTCTCTCTCTCTCTCTCTCTCTCTCTCTCTGTCTCTCTGGCTATCAATTCAATTCAATTTCAATTTAAGGGCTTTATTGGCATGGGAAACGTGTGTTAACATTGCCAAAGCAAGTGAAGTAGATAGTAGGGGTGTAACGATCCATCTACTACATCGATGTATCGATTTATATTCATATGATCCAACTACATCGATCTGTGCTCGGCGAGTTGGCCTTTTGGACAACATATATCGATCTAACATCGTTTTAAAATGTAATAAATCGATTGTATCGATACTAGGAAATAACCCATTGGATTTAAGCACGTCAGACTTTATATGGATGTTTTTTCTTAGCACTTTTAATGATAAAGGCTTTAAACATTACTCGATTCAGTCTGCCTATCCGTGACATCATCGCGCCAGCAGCAGCGCAAAGGCGCCAAGACAACAAAACATAGCTTGGCGGATGACAGAGGAGAAGCCGACGAGCGAGAAATTATCAAGCCACCATTGCGGTCCTTACAAGAAACAGGAATCTAGGAAACTTCACCTGCACTGTCCAGTATCCAGGTATTTATTTCAGTCACACTGGTTGAATTTTTGGCTAAAAGGTTACTGAATCGATTTCAAGTCACTGAATCGTTTCGGATCGTATCGTTCTAAATGAACCAATATCATCCTTGAATCGTATCGACAACCACGAATCGTGATTAATAAACATAAATATGGGTTGTATTTACAATGGTGTTTGTTCTTCATTGGTTGCCCTTTTCTTGTGGCAACAGGTCACAAATCTTGCAGCTGTGATGGCACACAGTGGTATTTCACCCAATAGATATGGGAGTTTATCAAAATTGGGTTTGTTTTCGAATTCTTTGTGGATCGCTGTAATCTGAGGGAAATATGTGTCTCTTATATGGTCATACATTTGGCAGGAGGTTAGGAAGTGCAGCTCAGTTTCCACCTCATTTTGTGGGCAGTGTGCACATAGCCTGTCTTCTCTTAAGAGCCAGGTCGGCCTACGGTGGCCTTTCTCAATAGCAAGGCTATGCTCACTAAGTCTGTACATAGTCAAAGCTTTCCTTAAGTTTGGGTCAGTCACAGTGGTCAGGTATTCTGCCACTGTGAACTCTCTGTTTAGGGCCAAAAAGCATTCTCTCTCTCTCTCTCTCTCTCTCTCTCTCTCTCTCTCTCTCTCTCTCTCTCTCGTGTGTGTCTCCCTGTTCTTCTCTGTCTCTCTCACTCGCTCACACGCTCTTTATTTATTTATCTTTCTCCCCCCCCGTTCTACTCTCTCTGTCTCTATCTCTGTCTCTGTCTCTGTCTCTGTCTCTCTCTGTCTTTCTCTCCCTGTATGGTTAAAACAGTTCAGCCTTTCTCTGCCATTCCCAAGGCTGCATGTAGTTTTATTCTACATGAATGACTGAAGGAAAGATAACGTTTTTAGCAGGTCCTTAAACACAATAGTGCTCTTTGGTCTACACCGCTACAACAATCTATCGCTCTCACAAACCGACACTTTTACCGGACCCCTTATTACTTATACATACAATGTGAGGAGAGAGGATAGTCTGGTCTGCATTAATATTCATTAGTAACAAAAAGTGTGTTATTTCAGATCTTTCATTCCTTCAGACATTGTTCTACCAGTCATCTCTATTTATACTGTGGGTGAAGCAAAGGTGAGTAGTCAGTTAAAAGAGTGCACATGGCATACTTACAGAGCAGGAAAGATGTTAGTCTACATCATCGTTTCCGAAACTCGTTTTGTTTTTTGCCCTATCACTACACAGCTGATTAAAAAATAATTCAAGCTTAATGATGACTTAATTATTTGAATCAGCAGTGTAGTGCTAGGGCAAAAACCAAAATGTGGAACGAGCGGGCCCTCATCGACCGCTTCCGGTGCAGCCTGCGAGAGGACATCCGAGGGAGCTAGCCTGCCGGGATACCACGTTGACTTTCAACCAGCTGGTGGACATGGGCCATCCGGTTGGACAACCTGCTGGCTTCAAGAGGACGTCCTGGAAGGGGCCTGCCCGTTTCAACCCCCCTTCAACCCGGATGACGTTCCGATGGAGCTGGGTGGTGCAGCGATCCGGGAGAGCGGAGGACGGGCAGCTCCAGAGTCACTCTTGTGGCACGAGAGGACATTCTGCTGCACGCTGTCGTCAGCGTTCTTTTTGGGTCTGGAGGCGGCAGGCAGGGCACTCTCGCGTCACCCCAGGTAGCAAAAACCCACACTCGTTCAGAGCCCTCTGCTGCGCACTTTACTATACCATGTCCACTTCCCTGATTACACGGTAGTTCCCCAGTGTAAGGCGCGGGTCGATTTAGGCGCAGCTGGGAACTTTATGGACAGGTCGTTAGCTCATAGTCTAGGTATCACGTTGGTTCCCCCAATTCATTCCACTGCCCATCGAAGCAATTGACAGTCGACCATTAGGGTCAGGGTTCGTTAGGGAAGTTACAGCACCAGTCACGATGCGTGTCCGAGAAAGGGACGAGCGGAAGACAGCATTCAGCACAAACCACGGGGCATTATGAATACCTGGTGATGCCTTACGGTTTGCTGAATGCACCCATCAGTCTTCCAGTCCTTTGTGAACGAGGTGTTTCGGGACATGCTTGGTCGCACACCGGTGGCCGATTCCAACCATGGTAAAGGAGGTGCAGTGCTTTATTGGCTTTTGCCAATTACTATTGGAGGTTTATCCGGGGCTTTGACAAGGTCGCAGCTCCCATCACCTCTCTGTTGAAGGGTGGGCCGTCCCGGCTCAGCTGGTCTGCTGAGGCTGACAGGGCTTTCAGTAACCTGAGGGCTCTGTTCACCTCAGCCCCGGTGCTGGCCCATCCCGATCCATCACTACCGTTCGTAGTGGACGTGGATGCGTCCGAGGTAGGGATTGGCGCTGTCCTATCTCAACGCTCGGGCGCTCCACCCAAGCTCCGCCCCTGTGCCTTCTTCTTCAAGAAGCTCAGCCCGGCGGAGCAGAACTATGACGTTGGTGATCGGGAGCTGTTGGCTGTTATCAGAGCCCTGACCGTGTGGAGGCACTGGCTCGAGGGGGCGAAATACCCTTTCCTCGTCTGGACTGACCACCGTAACCTGGAGTACATCCGGGCAGCGAGGAGGCTGAACCCTCGCCAGGCCAGGTGGGCCCTGTTCTTCACTTACACTGTCCTACATACCGGGTACAAAGAACGTGAAGGCAGACGCACTGTCACGGCTGTACGACACAGAGGAGAGGCCCATAGACAACACCCACATACTCCCGGCCTCCTGCATTGTGGTGCCGGTAGTGTGGGTGATGAACGCAGACATAGAGCGGGCATTACGCAGAGAGCCATCTCCACCTCAGTGCCCAGCTGGGCTGCGGTACGTGCCGTCTCTTGTCCGTGACCGTCTGATCTATTGGGCACACACGTCCCCCTCCTCTGGTCACTCAGGTATCGGCTGTACAGTGCGCTGCCTGACCGGGAGGTACTGGTGGCCTACCTTGGCTAAGGACGTGAGGGTGTATGTCTCCTCCTGCTCGGTGTGCGCCCCAGAGTAAGGCACCTAGGCACCTCCCAGCTGGTAAGTTAAATCCCTTACCAGTTCCACAACGGCCATGGTCCCACTTGTGTATTGACTTTCTCATTGATCTTCCTCTCTCTCAGGGCAACACCACCATCCTGGTAGTTGTGGACCGCTTTCTAAAGCCTGCCGCCTCCTTCCTCTGCCCGGTCTCCCCACGGCCCTGCAGACTGCAGAGGCCCTGTTTCCTCACGTCTTCCGGCACTACGGGGTGCCCTCCCTCCCCACCTACCTACAATTGTAGTCGGAAGTTTACATACACCTTAGCCAAATACATTTAAACTCAGTTTTTCACAATTCCTGACATTTAATCCTAGTAAAAATTCCCTGTCTTAGGTCAGTTAGGATCACCACTTTATTTTAAGAATGTGAAATGTCAGAATAATAGTAGAGAGAATTATTTATTTAAGCTTTTATTTCTTTCATCACATTCCCAGTGGGTGAGAAGTTTACATACACTCAATTAGTATTTGGTAGCGTTGCCTTTAAATTGTTTAACTTGGGTCAAACGTGTCGGGTAGTCTTCCCCAAGCTTCCCACAATAAGTTGGGTGAATTTTGGCCCATTCCTCCTGCCAGAGCTGGTGTAACGGAGTCAGGTTTGTAGGCCTCCTTGCTCGCACATGCTTTTTTTTCAGTTTTGCCCACACATTTTCTATAGGATTGAGGTCAGGGCTTTGTGATGGCCACTCCAATACCTTGACTTTGTTGTCCTTAAGCCATTTTGCCACAACTTTGGAAGTATGCTTGGGGTCATTGTTCATTTGGAAGACCCATTTACGACCAAGCTTTAACTTCCTGACTGATGTTTTGAGATGTTGCTTCAATATATCCACATAATTTTCCTTCCTCATGATGCCATCTATTTTGTGAAGTGCACCAGTCCCTCCTGCAGCAAAGCACCCCCACAGCATGATGCTGCCACCCCCGTGCTTGGGATGGTGTTCTTCGGCTTGCAAGCAACCCCCTTTTTCCTCCAAACATAACGATGGTCATTATGGCCAAACAGTTCTATTTTTGTTTTATCTGACCAGAGGACATTTCTCCAAAAAGTACGATCTTTGTCCCCATGTGAAGTTGCAAACCGTAGTCTGGCTTTGTTATGGCGGTTTTGGAGCAGTGGCTTCTTCCTTGCTGAGCAGCCTTTCAGGTTATGTCGATATAGGACTCATTTTACTGTGGATATAGATACTTTTGTACCTGTTTCCTCCAGCATCTTCACAAGGTCCTTTGCTGTTGTTCTGGTTTTTGATTTGCACTTTTTTGCACCAAAGTACGTTCATCTCTAGGAGACAGAACGCGTCTCCTTCCTGAGCAGTATAATGGTGTGGGAACACCCTCTCTCTCCCATCGCTCCATGGTGCGCAGCACGCGATCCATGGCCGTGCCCTGAGTGTGGAGCATCGTCGCATGCTGCTGGACGAGCTCCTCCACCGGTACCGGTAGGCCTTGAAATACATCCACAGGTACACCTCCAATTGAATCAAATGATGTCAATTAGCCTATCAGAAAGCTTCTAAATCCATGACATCATTTTCTGGAATTTTCCAAACTGTTTAAAGGCACAGTCAATTTAGTGTATATAAACTTCTGACCCACTGGAATTGTAATACAGTGAATTATAAATAAAATAATCTGTCTGTAAACAATTGTTGGAAAAATTACTTGTGTCATGCACAAAGTAGATGTCCTAACCGACTTGCCAAAACTATATATAGTTTGTTAACAAGAAATGTGTGGAGTGGTTGAAAAACGAGTTTTAATGACTCCAACCTAAGTGTATGTAAACTTCCGACTTCAACTGTACCTACCTACCTATCTATTTTTCCATCTATATATCTATCTAACTACCTACCTATCTCCCTTTCTGTCTACCTATCTACAGTGCCTTCAGAAAGTATTCACACCCCTTAACTTTTTCCACATTTTGTTGTGTTCCAAAGTGGGATTAAAATAGATTTAATTGTCATTTTTTTGTCAACGAAGTACCCAAAATATTCGGTAATGTCAAAGTGGAAGAAAAATTCTAACATTTGTTAAAAAAATAAATAAAAATAAAACACTAACACTGTATATCTTGATTAGATAAGTATTCAACCCCTTGAGTCAATACATGTTAGCAGGGGCGCAACTTTAACTGGGGACAGGAAATTGCATTTTTGTCCCCCCCAGTTTTATCATTGGAATGTGATACAAAACGACGCAATGGTGTGCTTTAGGACCATGCGGACACCTCTAAGCGGTCGGGTAGACTGTTTGGAGTGTTTATCCGACTGGATAAAAAAATTAAAAATAATGTTGCACCCCTGCATGTTAGAATCACCTTTTGCAGTGATTACAGCTGTGAGTCTTTCTGGGTAAGTCTCTAAGAGCTTTGCACACCTGGATTGTGCAACATTTGCCCATTATAAGTTCTGTCAAATTGGTTGTTGATCATTGTCAGAACAACCATTTTCACGTTTTGCCATAGATTTTCAAGCAGATTTAAGTCAAAACTGTAACTTAGCCACTCAGGAACATTCCCTGTATTCTTGGTAAGCAACTCCAATGTAAATAGGTCATTTAGCAGACGCTCTTATCCAGAGCGACTTACAGGAGCAATTAGGGTTAAGTGCCTTGCTCAAGGGCACAGACAGATTTTTCACCTAGTCGGCTCCGGGATTAGAACCAGCGACCTTTCGGTTACTGGCACAACGCTCTTAACCACTAAGCTACCTGTACCTGTAGATTTGGCCTTGTGTTTCAGGTTATTGTTTTGCTGAAAGGTGAACTAATCTCCCAGTGTCTGGTGGAAAGCAGACTGAACCAGGATTTCCTCTAGGATTTTGCCTGTGCTTAGCTCCATTCCATTTATTTTTTTATCCTGAAAAACTCCCCAGTCCTTAATGATTACAAGCATACCCATAACATGATGCAGCCACCACTATGTTTTTTAAATATGGAGAGTGGTACTCAGTAATGTGTTCTATTTGATTTGCTCCAAACATAACACGTCATATTCAGGACAAAAAGTGAATTGCTTTGCCACATTTTTATGCAGTATTACTCTAGTGCCTTGTTGCAAACAGGATGCATGTTTTGGAATATTTGTATTCTGTACAGGCTTCCTCCTTTTCACTCTGTCAATTAGGTTAGTATTGTCGAGTAACTACAATTTTGTTGATCCATCCTCAGTTTTTCTACTATATTTAGCCATTAAACTCTATAACTTTTGAAAGTCACCATTGGCCTCATGGTGAAATCCCTGAACGGTTTCCTTCCTCTCCGGCAACTGAGTTAGGAAGGACGCCTGTATCTTTGTAGTGACTGGGTGTATTAATACACCATCCAAAGTGTAATTAATAACTTCACCATGCTCAAAGGGATATTCAATGTCTGCTTTTTATTTTAATTTTTACCCATCTACCAATAGGTGCACTTCTTTGTGAGGCATTGGAAAACCTCTATGTCATTCATTCTAACAGGTGAACTTGCAGAAATGCACGGCCTAGTGGACAAGGCTAGAGTAGCTGCTTTATTAAAGTCCACAAGAGCAACGTGGTGTGTGTGTGTGTGTGTGTGTGTGTGTGTCAGTGTGTGTGTGTGTCTCTCTCTCTGTGTGTGTGTGTGTGTGTGTGTGTGTGTGTGTGTGTGTGTGTGTGTGTGTGTGTGTGTGTGTGTGTCTCTGTGTGTGTGTGTGTGTGTGTGTGTGTCTCTCTGTGTGTGTGTGTGTGTGTGTGTGTGTGTGTGTGTGTGTGTGTGTGTGTGTGTGTGTGTGTGTGTGTGTCTCTGTGTGTCTCTGTGTGTGTGTGTGTTAAACTTGGGCTACTGTTATGACAGCGGCGGTGTAAATTATGGTACGTTTGTCTAGCATGGTTCGGTACAAGGCAAAGGCACAGACGCATACTGCTTAGCGCAACATCTGCAGCGGCTCTCATACAGTGTGTCGGGATGCTGTCTGTAGCCCTATAATAAGTGGTTTATAATAAACAGCAGGTGTTCACAGATATCCTGGACAGTCAGAAAGATATCGCAGACAGATGAAGCTGTGAAAGCACGGGAGACACGGAGAGAGATTATGACACATATTGATTCTAGTGGTGCCCCAACACCAAAATAAGACTTCTTACCTTTCTCTGTCTTCCAGTCCTTCTTCTTTTTGTTCATGGTGCGGTGCTGATTGGACTTGGAGTTCGTGTTTTTTGACAGTGGCAACCCCAGACTCACAGAGTATGGTAGGACCGGGGAACTGAAATAGAAAGTAAAAAACAACCCCGGAGCTAGTAGCTGAACCCACGACGTCTCTCTCACCTTTGAAGAAGCTGTCAGATTTCTATGGACTTCAGTATGGCAGGCTCCATGCAACCTAGCTTGACGAGCCCCGTAAATTACTATGTGTGTTGGGAATCACGGCCAAGCGATTGGTTGTCGAAGACAAGGAAGTGGGTGTGCGATAGGACCGCCTGATGTGGCAGTCAGATAATAAATAAAAGGTACAAGCGTCGTGAGGTAGGGTAGGTTGATTCCGGAGCGGATCGTTCTACTCCGCCGCTCGGCGTGCGGGGTGATCGGGTAGAAATGCCACGGCTGTACGGCTGTCAATCTGGACGCCAGGATAGATGATGAGGATGGAGGAGAAAAAGGAGAATGCTTTGAGGAGAGGTGAGAGTAGTACATTCTGTAGGCTAGTGAAGGACAATTCGCAAATTGATTCTTTTTACACAAAACTTTTTTGTAGCAGCGTGAAAGGTTTTGCTACATTGTTGCAAATCACAGCAATGTTCGCACGTTGTTCGTCATATTTGTTCATCGTAATAAACCATATTAATAAAACACATCTTAACTAGCCTAAAGCAATAGTTTTGTAAAGGGGCTTTGCACTTTTGCAGTTTCATTTTCGATTCTCGACAGATTCTAGCAAGCAGCTGGGCTACATTGGCACTATGAAACATTGTATTGTGAAAAATAAACATTGCGGAAATCATGAAAACGAAACATTGTAGCAACCCGCACAGTAAACGTGGGTTAGACTCTGCCATGGAATCGGAAAAGAAAACAAAGAACACAGTGTCAAAAGTGACAAGAAGATGTAATCTCTCTCTTTCAAGTTTCGAATACGTTTTATTCATCCTTTATTATGGCTACAAACAAACAAACACAAACCCACATTTTTATAAATATTTGTGTCTCTTATATTCTCTCTTGTCTTTTACATTAGACAATGTTCCGTCTGTCTGTCTGTCTGGATCGATTACCATAGTAACAGTATAACTTTCAATGGGGTAATAAACCAGCCAAGTAGAAACTGACATCCCACTGGGCACAGATGTCAGTTCAACGTCTAGTTCTGGTATACATATTGTTATTATTTGTTTTAGGATCCCCATTAGTCGACAGCTAGTCTTACTGGCGACCAACACATAACAAAAAAAATACATTACAGTCAAAATACTTTACAATTGACATACATTTTAAAATATTAACATGTAGCGTAAATGTGTGTGCATGTGCGTGTGGGTGCATCTATCAGTTACACATACATGTTTCAAGTTTTATTAAAGCCAATTTATGCTTGGTCTGTAAATGTGGTCGGAGTTCTCTGTATAGGATGGTGTGACGAAATTGCAGAGCCTCCGGTGGCATGCAGCTGCCAAATTAAGCTCTGTGCTGCATCACCATGCGTCTCCCAAATGTTTTAACAATGCAGAGGGCTCCATATAGCTTCATATAGACATGATTGGTTGACCGTAGGTGGGGACAGGAGGTCCTGTATAAACACAAACTCACTTCCTTCACAACTTCCTTCACAACAGCTCAGCACTGCTCCTCAAAGCAAAAGCACAAGACGTATGAATGCCCTGAGCTGCAGAGGCCGTATCACCAGCACCACCGTAAAATGCTGCACGGCCAGTACCGATGTCGGATTAACCATGCAGCGCCTTTTCGTAGGGAGGGTGTGATGCAATTGCGGAGCCGCCAGAGGATTGCGGAGGCCAAATCAAGCTAGCTACCGCATTGCCATGCGCCTCCCAAATTGTTTAACAATGCGCAGGGCTCCATATAACGCTGCATTGATATGATTGGTTGACGGTGAGGGTGGGAGGTCCTGTATAAACACAAATTCAGTGGTTAAATGTACTTTAGTAAAACTACTTTAAAGTACTACTTAAGTAGTTTTTTGGGGGGGTTCTGTACTTTACTATTTATATTTTTGCAACTTTTACTTTTACTTCACTACATTCCTAAAGAAAATAATGGACTTTTTACTTCATACATTTTCCCTGACACTCAAAAGTACTCGTTACAGTTTGACAGGTAAATGGTCCAATTCACACACTTATCAAGAGAACATCCCTTACATGGTCATCCCTACTGCCTCTGATCTGGCAGACTCATTAAACACAAATGCTTTGTTTGTAAATGATGTCTGAGTGTTGGAGTGTGCCCCTGGCTATCTGTCAATAAAAATATAAATTAAATTGTGCCATCTGGTTTGTTTAATACAAGGAATTTGAAATGATTTATACTTTTACTTTTACTTTTGATACTTAAGCATATTTAAAACCAAATACTTTTAGACTTTTACTCAAGTAGTATTTTACTGGATGACTTTCACTTTTGCTTGAGTCAATTTCTATTAAGGTATCTTTACTTTTACTCAAGTATGACAATTTAGCACTTTTTCCACCACTGCTCACTTCCTTGACAACAGCCGTGCGCTGCTCTGCGAAGCGCAAGAAGTATCAATGCCCTGACTTCTGCAGAGGCCGTATCACCGCTGCACGGTCAATGCAGATGTCGGATTGACCATGTGGCGCCTTTCAGTGGTACAGTACATTCGGAAAGTATTCAGACCTCTTCCCTTTTTCCACATTTTGTTACGTTACAGCCTTATTCTAAAGTGGATTATTATTATTTTTAATCCCTCATCAATCTACACACACTACCGCATGATGACACAGCAAAAACAGGTTTAGACATTTTTTGCAAATGTATTAAAAATAAAAATGTTAAAATCAAACGTACAGAAGTATTCAGACCCTTTACTATGAGACTCGAAATTGAGCTTAGGTGCATCCTGTTTCCATTGATCATCCTTGATGTTTCTACAACTTGATTGGAGTCCACCTGTGGTAAATTCAATTGATTAGACATGATTTGGAAAGGAACAGACCTGTCTATATAAGGTCCCACAGTTGACAGTGCATGTCAGAGCAAAAACCAAGCTATGAGGTTGAAGGAATTGTCCGTAGAGCTCCGAGACAGGATTGTGTCGAGGCACAGATCTGGGGAAGGGTACAGAAACATTTGCAGCATTGAAGGTCCCCAAGAACACAGTGGCCTTGATCATTCTTAAATGGAAGAAGTTTGGGACCACCAAGACACTTCCTAGAGCTGGCCTCCCGGCCAAACTGAGCAATCAGGGGAGAAGGGCATTGGTCAGGGAGGTGACCAAAAACCCGATGGTCACTCTGACAAAGCTCCAGAGTTACTCTGTGGAGATGGGAGAACCTTCCAGAAGGACAACCATCTCTGCAGCACTCCACCAATCAGGCCTTTATGGTAGAGTGGCCAGACGGAAGCCACTCCTCAGTAAAAGGCACATGACAGCCCACTTGGAGTTTGTCAAAAGGCACCAAAAGGACTCTCAGACGATGAGAAACAAGATTCTCTGGTCTGATGAAACCAAGATTGAACTCTTTGGCCTGAATGCCAAGCGTCACGTCTGGAGGAAACCTGGCACCATCCCTATGGTGAAGCATGGTGGTGGCAGCATCATGCTGTGGGGATGTTTTTCAGCGGCAGGGACTGTGAGACTAGTCAGGATCGAGGGCAAGATGAACGGAGCAAAGTACAGAGAGATCCTTGATGAAAACCTGCTCCAGAGCGTTCAGGACCTCAGACTGGGGCAAAGGTTCACCTTCCAACAGGACAACGACCCTAAGCACACAGCCAAGACAACGCAGGAGTGGCTTCGAGACAAGTCTCTGAATGTCCTTGAGTGGCCCAGCCAGAGCCCGGACTTGAACCCGATCTAACATCTCTGGAGAGACCTGAAAATAGCTGTGCAGCGACGCTCCCCGTCCAACCTGACAGAGCTTGAGAGGATCTGCAGAGAAGAATGGGAGAAACTCCCCAAATACAGGTGTGCCAAGCTTGTAGCGTCATACTCAAGAAGGCTGTAACATAACAAAATGTGGAAAAAGTCAAGGGGTCTGAATACTTTCCGAATGCACTGTATACACTGAGTGTACAAAACATTAAGGACACCTGCTCTTTCCATGACATAGACTGACAAGGTGAATCCAGGTGAAAGCTATCGTCCCTTATTGATGTCACTTGTTAAATCCACTTCAGTCAGTGTAGATGAAGGGCTTCTTCCAGAGTACCTTCTTCCATATATTTGAGGAGTCTCCCACATGCCTTTTGGCAAACACCAAACGTGTTTGCTTATTTTTTTCTTCAAGCAATGGCTTTTTTTCTGGCCACTCGTCCGTAAAGCCCAGCTCTGTGGAGTGTACGGCTTAAAGTGGTCCTATGGACAGATACTCCAATCTCCGCTGTGGAGCTTTGCAGCTCCTTCAGGGTTATCTTTGGTCTCTTTGTTGCCTCTCTGATTAATGCCATCCTTGCCTGGTCCATGAGTTTTGGTGGGCGGCCCTCTCTTGGCAGGTTTATTGTGGTGCCATATTCTTTCCATTTTTTAATAATGGATTTAATGGTTCTCCGTGGGATGTTCAAAGTTTCTGATATTTTTTTATAACCCAACCCTGATCTCTACTTCTCCACAACTTTGTCCCTGACCCGTTTGGAGAGCTCCTTGGTCTTCATGGTGCCACTTGCTTGGTGGTTCCCCTTGCTTAGTGGTGTTGCAGACTCTGTGGGGGCTTTCAGAACAGGTGTATATATATATATATACTGAGATCATGTGACAGATCATGTGACACTTAGATTGCACACGGGTGGACTTTATTTAACTAATTATGTGACTTCTGAAGGTAATTGGTTGCATCAGACCAAACCAAACCAAACGTTGCTTTGTTATGTATTTTTTTTCTTTACATTTCCCTTAAGAGGGAGTTTTCCTCCAAGTTACCCTAATAGGCTGCAAACAGTGGAGAGAGAGGAGAGGAGAGGAGAGGAAAGGAAAGGAGAAGAGAGAGGGAGAAAGAAAGAGAGAGAGAGAGGAGAAAAGGAGGAGAGAGAGAGAGAGAGAGAGAGACAGAGAGAGAGAGAGAGAGACAGAGAGAGAGCGAGACAGAATAATAATATGCCATTTAGCAGACGCTTTTATCCAAAGCGACTTACAGTCATGTGTGCATACATTTTTTGTGTATGGGTGGTCCCGGGGATCGAACCCACTACCTTGGCGTTACAAGCGCCGTGCTCTACCAAAAAAAAAAAACTCGAAATCCCCATAAAATTGTTTCAAAAGTTGCTTAAATGTCCACATTTTATACTCTGTTCACCCTCTGGATACAGTAAATCGGCAATGTGATATTTACACAATATAGTTGAAAAAAATGATTATTTTCATATGTATTTATGTATTGATACTTTATTACCTGTAACTGTTGAAACCCCAATCGAGATACTTTTTCTATTGGAGTTCTGTTGTTTGGGATGACTATATAGCCTAGCTCTTTGCCCCAAAACATGATTATTTGGCTCTAAAATAAAATGACCTTGCAATATATTTCAAACAAAATCATATCTGTCTTTTTATCACGGTAAGATTATAGCTCAATCTCCTTTACAAATCACATGATGCATTTTTCACTCATGTCCATCTACCGACATTTCAGAAAATTGATATGTGGCGTTTTTGGAACGATTTTATAAATGTTACAGACTGAACAATAGTCAGATTATTTCTAGTAGACACTAAAACCCACAGAGAGAGAGAGAGAGAAATGAGGAACATCATTTTTTCCCTTCACCGTGAGCAATATGGCCACAGTATGTCCTGATCCCAAGTTAGAGGAGAGCGATTGCATCAAATGGACCTAGAGGGGGAAGGGTGTTATGTGTTTGTACTAGATGAGGGTGGGGTGGGGGGACCTGGCATATCCCAAACAGCAATGTCCAGAGAGAGGGATGAGAGGGGATCATGCCTTCTGTTCGGGGGAAGGCCTGTTGGGTTGGCATCTGTGTCCATACCAGTCTTCAGGACTGTGCAACACAAAATATTGATTTGTAAGACTGGTAACACAAAATATTGATTTCTTTAGCTACTATTACAGTATATTAGTGTCCTTAATTATTTTAAATAAATGCAATTACGTTACACACTTCCTTCTCCTCTTATTCCCTCATACATTTCCCCTGCCCCCCTTGGCTCTTCCCTATTTGCTGAATTCAAATCAATTCAAATCAAATCAAAGTTTATTTGTCACATGCACAGGATACAGCAGGTGTTAAAGGTCTAATGCAGACATTTTTTATCTCGTTATCAAATCATTTCTGGGTAACAATTAAGTACCTTACTGTGATTGATTTCAATCAAAAAGGTCAAAAAGAAACAAAAATAGCTTCTTGGGGAAGAGCAATTTCTCAAGCAATATTTTTTTTGTAAGGACTGTCTGGGAGTGGTTTGAGTCAGGAGGGGAAAACTGAAAACTAGCTGTTATTGGCAGAGAGGTTTGGAACTCTCTTTCTTATTGGTAAATTAACTAATTTACTACATGGTGAAATCACCATGGAAGGCCAAAACTTCCTCCCGCCAAAACTTTTCAAACAGGTCTTACACTTAAAGGGCATTATTATAATTTTTACAATTTAACAGTATTATTCCAACTTCATAGTGTGTAAATCAGTGGAGGCTCCTCTGAGGAGGAAGTGGAGGACCATCCTCCTCAATGAATTTCATAAAAATAAAAATAGTGAAACTATACTAAATATATTAATGTCACCAAATAATTGATTAAAACACACTGTTTTGCAATGGAGGTCTACAGTAGCCTCAGTAGCACTCGGTAGGGCAGCACCATGGTGTAGCCAGAGGACAGCTAGCTTCTGTCCTCCTCTGAGTACATTGACTTCAATACAAAACCTAGGAGGCTCATGGTTCTCACCCTCTTCCATAGACTTACACAGTAATTATGACAACTTCCGGAGGATGTCCTCCAACCTATCAGAGCTCTTGCAGCATGAACTGACATGTTGTCCACCCAATCAAAGTATCAGAGAAGGAATCTAGTACTGAACGCATAAGCTACAGCTAGCTAGCACTGCAGTGTATAAAATGTGGTGAGTAGTTGACTCAAAGAGAGAGAAAGACAATAGTTGAACAGTTTTGAACAAATTAATTTCTTCCAAAATGAAGGAGAAGCAAGAAAGAGAGAGGGAGAGAGAGAGAGAGGGAGAGAGAGAGAGAGAGAGAGAGAGAGAGAGAGAGAGAGAGAGAGAGAGAGAGAGAGGGAGAGAGAGAGAGGGAGAGAAAGAGGGAGAGAGAGAGAGAGAGAGAGAGAGAGAGAGAGAGAGAGAGAGGAGAGAGAGAGAGACAGAGAGAGACAGAGAGAGAGAGAGAGAGAGAGAGAGGGAGAGGAGGAGAGAGAGAGGGGGAGAGAGAGAGCTATATTTTGAAGTAGGCCTTATATGGCTATCCAACACTGGAACTCTTCCAAGTCAAGGTAAGCTTTTGGTTTTATTAATTTATTGCCACCGGGGCCTGCAGGTGTAACTGCTAAACTGCTTGCTGACTGAACACTGTACTGCATGATTGTAGCTAGGGGTTTACTAATGCATTAGTTCTAGTAGCTATGTTGACTATGACGTGACAACGATGTAGGCTGTGTGTAGCGGTTAGCGGTAAATAAATGTTTTTTTTTGCCTGGTGTGTTGTGCACTGAAGTCCACAAGCGAAGGGAAAGGAGAGCAGGTAGATAGATGTGAGAAGGAATTATATATACAACGAGCTGTTTGTGTGTGTCTGCTATGAAAGTGAACTGTGTTTTTCGTGTGATCAGGTGTGTATTCATTGTGCCGATTCTGTTGAAACAAAATTCTTAAACAGAAGCAAACAGAACGAAACGGATAAACATACCTGAATTTGTCCACTAAAAACTCTCGTTTGCAACTGTTGGACTAATGATTACACCCTAGTTCATCTAGATGCAGGCAAGAGTGTGCAAGGTGGAATGAGTCACTTTCTGTCACCTTGATTACTCAACATTTTCTCAACCTGTGTACCTGTAACCGGTGTGAAATGGCTAGCTAGTTAGCACTAGTAGCGTTTCAGTCGGTGACGTCACTCGCTCTGAGACCTTGAAGTAGTTGTTTCCCTTGCTCTGCAAGGGCCGCGGCTTTTGTGGAGCGACGGGTAACGGTGCTTCGAGGGTGACTGTTGTCGATGTGTGCAGAGGGTCCCTGGTTCAAGCCCAGGTAGGGGCGAGGAGAGGGACGGAAGCCACACTGTTACACACCTACGTTGTAAACTTTCATTCATAGGCAAAACAATTATCATCCTCCCATATCCTAAATGGCACCAACCGCCACTGGTGTAAATATATATATATACAACACAGGAAAATCACGTGTTTGACTACACTGGGCCTTTAACAGTACAGTGAAACGCTTACTTGCATGCTCTTCCTCAACAATGCAGCATTTAATATAGAAAAAGGAAAGACATGGAAAAATGTCTTTAAAATATTCAATACTAAGTCAGATAAAAAAACACACGAGAATTACAAATAAACTACAATAATAACAAATAAACACACATGAAAATCAGTGGAGGCTGCTGAGGGGAGGACGGCTCAGAATAATGGATGGAATGGAGTGAATGGAATGGCATCAGACACCTGGAAACCATGGAAACCATGTGTTTGATGTATTTGATACCATTCCACTGATTCCACTCCAGCCATTACCACGAGCCCGTCCTCCCTAATTAAGGTGGCACCAACCTCCTGTGATTAGAATATATATTATATAGCCAGCCCTACGAGGTCCTTCATGGGAAGAGGCAGCTTACACAAGACTGAAAATGATTTCCTTTATTGGCTCCAAAACCACAAATGAGACAGAGATTATTCTCCCACACAGTAAAGGTCGGTCAGTCCTCTACATCTCCCTCAGTGAAATTAAAGGTCACTATCTCACTCAGCACAATGCTGCTTCTAGGGGGAAAAAAATGCCATTTACTCCTGCTTCCATCACTGTTTTGATTCATGATGATGAAATAGTTAGCCAATGCCGGGCTGACTTCCAAGTACGTAACCAATATGGGATTTTTCTGTAGTGAGATATATCAGCATATTTACATCCTCCTGAAAACAACCCCAAGTATTTTGGTGCTTGCAGTATGGACCAAATAGGCAAAAAATATATAGCGGATGCTCTCTTTCAGCCCATTGGAAGGTGAGGTCGAGGTAGAGGTACCATACTGCTTGTAAACACCTACCTGACTCTCTCCAAACAACGAAGGGGTAAGGGGTAAGGGGAGGGGCTACTATGTTGTTGTTTTCAGACCAGGTTGTTGGATCAACTTTAAACTCACTCAGCACAATGCTGCTTCTAGTAAAATAAGCCAGCAAGCACTGGGCTCATGTAGCTCAACACTTTATACTCTACAGCAATCAATGCCATCATGTTTAGGCTATATACTGTGGTTTCAATATCTTTATACAACATACTGGTTTAATTAATTAAGGGTCGCTGTCAGACAGACATTATCCATGCAATTGTGAGAACCTACCACTAGATGTCAATATTGCATCGTTAATATACCCCGACTAAAAGTAACTGATTTGATATCCTCATTCCTCTTGATCAGAATTGGCAGTAACATGCCTCTTTCTTTATCTTGAAACAAACCCCCTCTCTTTATCTTGCAGCAGCCAGCACAATAAAAAATAACATAAAGGGGTTCCAGTGAAAGGGTTGCAGTTTTCTCTGTCAAATGTAACATTCTCCATTTTCATTCAACATAGATTCCACGTGTTTATTTACCCATCTACAAAGGGCACAGAGTCGGCACAGCGACTCGAAACAGCGACAAGCCATTGAGATTGACTCGATTGACTCGTCAACGCGCAAATCAAATGATCGAGTGGTCAAAGTGGTTGTAGTGTTCGGTTTGAGATTCATTCTCAGTTAGAAGTAAGTGATTTCTCTGATTACTGTAATTACCATACCATAACTGTAACCCTGGGGCCTGTTCTAACTCACAGATTAGATTAGAACAGCTACTCGCTATCTGCACATCAAAAACAACCACTCCTGGGGCTAATGTCTAGACAACGTTTTTTTCGCCTCTGTTCTACCACTGTTCGTGTTTTGCAGAGCCAGCGGAACTTCACTTAAGGGTTAATGAAGAAAATAAAATAAAAAGTAAAACTGTCTATTGACTCTTTGAAGACAGACATGGGGGAAGTTGTGTGTTTGTGTGATCACAATCAAGCTCAGGCCCTGTGTTCGTAATGAGTTGCAGAGTAGGAATGCTTTAGATCATAATCAATACAACTATATGGACATGGGTGCCCAATCCTGCTCTGAGACGATGCATACGGGACCTGGACTTCATTTGTTGTTAATCTCATAGTGTTATACTGTGTTTTTTTTACTGTGATATACTTTTTTTTTTTTTACTGTGATATACTGTGTTTTTTACTGTGATATACTGTGTTTTTTACTGTGATATACTGTTTTTATTTTTTTACTGTGATATACTGTGTTTTTTACTGTGATATACTGTGTTTTTTTACTGTGATATACTGTGTTTTTTTACTGTGATATACTGTGTTTTTACTGTGATATACTGTTTTATTTTTTACTGTGATATACTGTGTTTTTTAATGTGATATACTGTGTTTTTTACTGTGATATACTGTGTTTTTTACTGTGATATACTGTGTTTTTTTACTGTGATATACTGTGTTTTTTTACTGTGATATACTGTGTTTTTTACTGTGATATACTGTGTTTTTTACTGTGATATACTGTGTTTTTTACTGTGATATACTGTGTTTTTTACTGTGATATACTGTGGTTTTTTACTGTGATATACTGTGTTTTTTACTGTGATATACTGTGTTTTTTACTGTGATATACTGTGTTTTTTTACTGTGATATACTGTGTTTTTTTACTGTGATATACTGTGTTTTTTACTGTAATATACTGTGTTTTTTACTGTGATATACTGTGTTTTTTACTGTGATATACTGTGTTTGTTATCACCTGTTGTCTTCCATGTGGATGATTCCTTCATACTACACCCTGGTTATTGAAACTGTGGTACTGTGATACTGTGACTACAACAACAAATATGAAACACAGTTGTACGACAAGAAAGTAATGTCAGAAACCCAGAGCTAAAATATTGGGTAGTAGCGAGAGATGACCATTAAAGGGATAGACTGTTATTTACAATGTGAAACTGGCTATAATGTGATGACCTGCTTCCTGTTCTACAAATGAGGATGTATTTGTCATTTTGTTTGTTTGTTTGACTTGTTGACTTGGTCCTGTGTTTTTGTGGTCTGTACCTGAGATGCAAACCAGGTAATGGTACATTTAACTGTGTTTTCTATACCCATGTGCTAGTCTAAACCAGGTAATGGTACAGTTAACTGTGTTTTCTATACCCGTGTGCTAGTCTAAACCAGGTAATGGTACGTGTAACTGTGTTTTCTATACCCGTGTGCTAGTCTAAACCAGGTAACGGTGTTTTCTAAACCCCAGGCATGTGCATAATTAGAGTTTTTCCATCTTTAAACTTATTCCTGTCAGTTCTGCAGATAAAGTTTATCAAGATGGATAACTCATCATGTGATTCAATATTGATGTGATGTTGTTTATGCCGTTATCGTCCGATATCAATATGAAGGATGATTTAACCTGCCTCCCTAATAAATACACCTACAAAAAACAAAAAATTCTGTGTGATTTAAAAAATATTATTTTCACAATTGTTGTTAGTCCAGGAGCAGGCCAGTACAGATTTGAATCCCTCTTGAAACTGAGAGAGAAGATATCACTGCGAACATACTTCTCTGGCTTGTCAGAAATGCCGCGCTGAAAGCTGAAAGCGTGAACCTCCGCGTGGCGGAGAGGGACTCAAACAGCCTGTGAAGTTACTCCTGGGATCCTTGGTGTTCTGCACCACTGTTTAACTGGTCTCTGCAGTGTCATGGTTCTTCTTCACTGAACTTCCAAAGCTTATCTTTGCTAATGATCTGATGTTGGAATATGCTCTATTTGTCTGAAGTACTTTATCCTTCAGCATAGCAACCTCTATTTGTCCGAAGTACATTATCCTTCAGCATAGCAACCTCTATTTGTCCGAAGTACATTATCCTTCAGCATAGCAACCTCTATTTGTCCGAAGTACTTTATCCTTCAGCATAGCAACCTCTATTTGTCCGAAGTACTTTATCCTTCAGCATAGCAACCTCTATTTGTCCGAAGTACTTTATCCTTCAGCATAGCAACCTCTATTTGTCCGAATTACTTTATCCTTCAGCATAGCAACCTCTATTTGTCCGAAGTACTTTATCCTTCAGCATAGCATCCTCTATTTGTCCGAAGTACTTTATCCTTCAGCATAGCAACCTCTATTTGTCCGAATTACTTTATCCTTCAGCATAGCAACCTCTATTTGTCCGAAGTACTTTATCCATCAGCATAGCAACCTCTATTTGTCCGAAGTACTTTATCCTTCAGCATAGCAACCTCTATTTATCCGAATGTCTTCTACAACAGTCAGATCGTCCCAGCCCAGCGAGCTCTCTTCATCTGAGTGAAGAGAAACATCATCATCATCTACTGGACCCTATTTGTCAACAGTGTGTATTTAAGCAATAAGGCACGAGGGGGTGTGGTATATGGCCAATCGCAGAGTGCCTGGACACGGCCCTTAGCCGTGGTATATCGGCCATATACCACAAACCCCTGAGGTGCCTTATTGCTATAATAAACTGGTTACCAACATAATTAGAGCAGTAAAAATACATGTTTTTGTCATACCCGTGGTATACGGTCTGATACACCACAGCTTTCAGCCAATCAGTATTCAGGGCTCGAACCATCCAGTTTATAGGCACTGTTTCTGTCTCAGATGTACTTTATTACACATCCTTATACATTGGTATATCCCGTGTTGGTATATCCCGTGTTGGTATATCCCGTGTTGGTATATCCCGTGTTGGTATTTTATATCCCGGGTTTCCCGTGTTGGTATATCCCGTGTTGGTATATCCCGTGTTGGTATATCCCGTGTTGGTATATCCCGTGTTGGTATATCCCGTGTTGGTAGTC
The DNA here is from genome assembly GCA_902810595.1 of Coregonus sp. 'balchen'. Taxonomy (NCBI): domain Eukaryota; kingdom Metazoa; phylum Chordata; class Actinopteri; order Salmoniformes; family Salmonidae; genus Coregonus; species Coregonus sp. 'balchen'. Next base: position 44,247,075 of record LR778283.1, read on the forward strand.
CCGTGTTGGTATATCCCGTGTTGGTATATCCCGTGTTGGTATATCCCGTGTTGGTATATCCCGTGTTGGTATATCCCGTGTTGGTATATCCCGTGTTGGTATATCCCGTGTTGGTAGTCCCGTGTTGGTATATCCCGTGTTGGTAGTCCCGTGTTGGTATATCCCGTGTTGGTAGTCCCGTGTTGGTAGTCCCGTGTTGGTAGTCCCGTGTTGGTAGTCCCGTGTTGGTATATCCCGTGTTGGTATATCCCGTGTTGGTATATCCCGTGTTGGTAGTCCCGTGTTGGTAGTCCCGTGTTGGTAGTCCCGTGTTGGTAGTCCCGTGTTGGTATATCCCGTGTTGGTAGTCCCGTGTTGGTAGTCCCGTGTTGGTATATCCCGTGTTGGTAGTCCCGTGTTGGTATATCCCGTGTTGGTAGTCCCGTGTTGGTAGTCCCGTGTTGGTAGTCCCGTGTTGGTATATCCCGTGTTGGTATATCCCGTGTTGGTATATCCCGTGTTGGTAGTCCCGTGTTGGTATATCCCGTGTTGGTAGTCCCGTGTTGGTAGTCCCGTGTTGGTAGTCCCGTGTTGGTATATCCCGTGTTGGTAGTCCCGTGTTGGTAGTCCCGTGTTGGTAGTCCCGTGTTGGTATATCCCGTGTTGGTATATCCCGTGTTGGTATATCCCGTGTTGGTAGTCCCGTGTTGGTAGTCCCGTGTAACTCAGTTGGTAGAGCGCGGCGCTTGCAACGCCAGGGATATGGGTTCGATCCCCACGGGGGGGACCAGTATGAAAAAAAATGTATGCACTCCCTAACTGTAAGTCGCTCTGTATAAAAGCGTCCTGCTAAATGCCTAAAATGTAAAATGTTCATTTAGAGGGGAAGGTAAAGGGATAGTTTTGTCGACACAGATCGTCTATCTGTAGATCGTGGTCCTCTGTAGCTCAGCTGGTAGAGCACGGCGCTTGTAACGCCAAGGTAGTGGGTTCGATCCCCGGGACCACCCATACACAAAAATTTATGCACGCGTGACTGTAAGTCGCTTTGGATAAAAGCGTCTGCTAAATGGCATATTATTATTATTATATTATCTACCCCAGGACTCTACTGGATTGATAATTTGACTTCATAGACATGGCCTAAAAGAATCCTGGACTATGGTTGATGATCTCCATCTAAAAATATTGAATCACAGACCGCCGTGTGTGTAAACCATGGTTAAAGGGGGCAATCTGGGATTTCGTATGTCTATGAAATTAAATGTTTGGTTCTTGGTTTATCAATCAAGAATTAAACCTACGCCTGTATTTCCTTAACCTGGGTCTATGATTGGTCCGTAATGTAGGTTATAATGTGATAACTTGCTTTCTCTTTTACTAATGAGTATTTTATTCATTTATACACAGAGTGGACAACACATTAAGAACACCTGCTCTTTCCATGACAGACTGACCAGGTGAATCCATGTGAAAGCTATGACCCCTTATTAATGTTACTTGTTAAAGCCATTTCAATCAGTGTAGCTGAAGGGGAGGAGACAGGTTAAAGAAGGATTGTTAAATCTTGAGACAATTGAGACATGGATTATATTATGTATGTGTGCCATTCAGAGGGTGAATGGGCAAGACAAAATATTTAAGTGCCTTTGAATGGGGTATGGTAGTAGGTGCCAGGCGCACCGGTTTGTGTCAAGAACTGAAACGCTGCTGGGTTTTTCACGCTGAACAGTTTCCCGTGTGTATTAAGAATGGTCCACCACCCAAAGGACATCCAGCCAACTTGACACAACTTTTGGAAGCAATGGAGTCAACATGGGCCAGCATCCCTCTTGAACGCTTTCGACAGCTTGTGAAGTCCATGCCCAGACGAGTTGAGGCTGTTCTGAGGGCAAAAGGGGGTGCAACTCAATATTAGGAAGGTGTTCATAATGTTTTGTATACTCAGTCTATATGTATACTGATTTATACATTTGTCCTGGTTTTTCTATACATCTTTATGCTACAATGTAATAATTATGTTTTCTCTTTTACAGATGAATCATAAACTATACATGATGCATTCGCAAAGTATTCAGACCCCTTGACTTTTTCCACATTCTTGTTACGTTACAGCCTTATTTCTAAAATTGATTAAATTGTTTTTTCCCCTCATCAATCTACACACAATACCCCATAATGAGAAAGCAAAAATAGGTTTTTAGAAATGTTAGCAAATGTATTTAAAAAAAACCTGAAATATCACATTTACATAAGTATTGTGACTCTTTACTCAGTACTTTGTTGAAGCACCTTTGGCAACGATTACAGCCTTGAGTCTTCTTGGGTATGACGCTACAAGCTTGGCACACCTGTATTTGGGGAGTTTCTCCCATTCTTCTCTGCAGATCCTCTCATGCTCTGTCAGGTTGGATGGGGAGCGTCGCTGCACAGCTATTTTCAGGTCTCTCCAGAGATGTTCGATCGGGTTCAAGTCCGGGCTCTGGCTGGACCACTCAAGGACATTCAGAGACATGTCCCGAAGCCACTCCTGCGTTGTCTTGGCTGTGTGTTTAGGGTCGTTGTCCTGTTGGAAGGTGAACCTTCGCCCCAGTCTGAGGTCCTGAGCGCTCTGGAGCAGGTTTTCATCAAAGATATCTCTGTACTTTTATTTTATTGATCTATTTATTGATTCATTGATTCATACATTTGTCATGTTTTTGGGTCATGTTTCTCAGATGTGTGATATTCCTATTTGTTTTTCCTTCTTCAGTGGAATATAATATATTGAACAAAAATATAAACGCAACATATAAAGTTTTGGTCCCATGTTTCATGAGCTGAAATAAAAGTACCTTAGAAATGTTCCATATGCACAAGAAGCTTATTTATCTCAAATGTTGTGCACAAATTTGTTTAGATCCCTGTCAGTGAATATTTATCCATTGCCAAGATAATCCATCCACCTGACAGGTGTGGCATATCAATAAGATGATTAAACAGCATGAGCATTACACAGGTGCACCTTGTGCTGGGGACAATAAAAGGCCACTTTAAAATGTGCAGTTTTGTCACACAACACAATGCCACAGATGTCTCAAGTTTTGAGGGAGCGTGCAATTGGCATGCTGATTGCAGGAATGTCCACCAGAGCTGTTGCCAGAGAATTTAATGTTAATTTCTCTACCATAAGCCTCCTCCAATGTCATTTTAGAGAATTCGGCAGTATGTCCAACCGGTCTCACAACCGCAGACCACGTGTAACCACTCCAGCTCAGGACCTCCACATCTGGCTTCTTCACCTGTGGGATCGTCTGAGACCAGCCACTCGGACAGCTGATGAATCTGAGGAGTATTTCTGTCTGTAATAAAGCCCTTTTGTGGGAAATAACTAATTCTGATTGGTTGGGCCTGGCTCCTCAGTGGGTGTGGCCTATCCCTCCCAGGGCCCACCGCATGGCAGCGCCCCTGCCCAGTCATGTGAAATCCATAGATTAGGGCCTAATGAATTAAATTTCAATTTTACTGATTTCCCTTATATGAACTGTAACTCATAAAATCGTTGAAATTGGCATGTTGCGTTTAATATTTTTGCGTCAATTTTATAAACATAGAGTGTCACGATCCGACGACTGAAAGACACGGACCAAGGCGCAGCGTGATAAGGCGTACCTTTATTTAACGTACTTAACGACAAAAACAACAAACAAACGATACGTGAAGTCCTGAGGTTATAACACGACAAACCTAAGAGTCCCCAGAGCCAGGGCGTGACACATAGATTTTACTGATATGCCATTACAATAACAAATATACTCCGTTTAGCAAATTGAAGATAACCATGCATTTCTTACTGTAAATTGACCATATATCATGATTGTGCTTTTGATTTATTCATAACAAATGTAACTTGTTAAAAAAAACAACGATGAATTGTGTGACTTTTGCTTCGGTCGTGTTCCCTTGCTCAGACATTGCTGCCGCGTGCTAGATCTTACAACGGCTGGATAGTTATTTTACACGTTAGCTAACCACATTATCACCAACTCAGTGGCCTTGTGATTAGAGCGTCCGCCCTGAGATTGGAAGGTTTGTGAGATCAATCCCTGGCCGAGTCATACAATAAGGCTGTAAAAAAAAATGGGACTGGATGCATCTCTGCTTGGCAATAAGGAGATTAGGGGGTCAGGCCCTGCGCTAGACTAGTGTCCTGTCCAGGGGGTATACTTGTACATCAAGCTACAGAAGTAGGTCTATTCACTAACCACATCATATGTTATAGCAATCTGACGGCGCCGGCGATGACATGGCACGCAACCATTGGTTGATGCATGTAACATCTGAGCAGGGCAACGTGACCTTTGTGCTCGATAAAGAGATAATAACAGAGTGGGTTATGTTGCCTGTACTTCCATTTTGAGCCGTATCTGCAGTCCCACAGCGAGAAATGTTCCCACAAACGGTTCTACCACAGCGCTCTCTTACTCAAGCGGTCCCAACACCACATTAGGGGCAAACACATTGGCGGGGAAACAGCTGTTTACTAATTGGCAGGGAAACAGAAGGCTACTTTTCACTAATACACAGAAGGCTATATGAAGTCTACGTCTGTTTGTATCTAGTTTCTAAAATGTATTTTTTGTTTTAAATAAATGCCACGTAACTTATATGAAGGCTATGTCTAGTAATATCTAGTTTCTACAATGTATTTTAGTTTTCTTAACCCCCCCCCCCCTAAAAAAAAACTAACTAACAGTGCCTTCAGAAAGTATTCACACCCCTTGATGTTTTCACATTTTGTTGTGTTACAAAGTGGGATTCAAATGGATTTCATTGTCCTTTTTTGTCACCGATCTACACAAAATGCTCGTTAGTGTCATAATGGAATAAAAATTCTAACGTCTGTAAAAAACAAAATGGAAAAATATAACACTAATATATCTTGATTACATAAGTATTCAACCCACTGAGTCAATACATGTTAGAATCAGCTTTGGCAGTGATTACAGCTGTGAGTCGGTCTGGTTAAGTGTCTAAGAGCTTTGCACACCTGGTATGTACAATATTTGCACATTATTATTTTTCTAAATCTTCAAGCTCTGTCAAGTTTGTTGTTGATCATTGCTACAAAGCCCTTTTCAAGTCTTGCCATATATTTTCAAGCTGCTTTGCTTTAAGTCAAAACTGTAACTTGGCCATTCAGGAACATTCAATGTCTTCTTGGTAAGCAACTCCAGTGAATATTTGGCCTTGTGTTTTAGGTTATTGTCCTGCTGAAAGGTGAATTGGTCTCCCAGTGTCTGTTGGAAAGCAGACAGACAGGTTTTCCTCTAGGGTTTTGCCTGTGCTTAGCTCTGTTCCATTTCTTTTTATACTAAAAAAACTCCCTAGTCCTTGCCGATGACAAGCATACCCATAACATGATGCAGCCACCACCATGCTTGAAAATATGAAGAGTAATATATATATATATATATTTTTAAATTAAATATTTAATTAGGCCTTTACTACTATAGCCCATTGAAACGCATTGAATAACACATTCATAAATGGCAAAAAAAGAGAGGCAAAAAATAAATCATAAGGAATAAGGTTTTGAAGTGTCTGTCCTGTATCTAGGAGATATAAGAAAGTTCAGGAAATATTTTAGTTTTTTTTTGGATACATATTTAACCCCTTATTTTTGTTGGCATAAAACTACCTCCATGCTTCCATTCGTTTGTATGGGTCACCTTCAGACGATGTCACGATCGTCGTAAGCAACGGACCAAGGCGCAGCGTGATAGGCGTACATCTTTTAATGAGTACTATTAACAATAACAACAAAACGATACGTGAAGTCTAAAGGTTCACCAACACAAACCTATACTGAACAAGATCCCACAAATGACAAGTGCACAACAGGCTGCCTAAGTATGGTTCCCAATCAGAGACAACAAGACACAGCTGCCTCCGATTGGGAACCACCCCGGCCAACACAGAAACACACGATCTAGAAAAGAACACATAGAAAACAAAACATAGACACTACACATATAAACTAACACCCTGGCTCAACATATAAGAGTCCCCAGAGCCAGGGCGTGACAGTACCCCCCCCCAAAGGCGCGGACTGCGACCGCGCCAACTAAACCCAACAGGGGAGGGGCCGGGTGGGCATTCCGCCTCGGAGGCGGATCCGGCTCTGGGCGTGACCACCACCCTCTAACTAACCCCCCGTAGCGCCCCTGGTCTGGTCCCGCTGGCTGGAGCTGGACTGGACATCGGTGGAGCGGATTGCTTAGGCTCCGGTGTGGAGCAGCTGACCGGTACCTGACCAGGCACCGGTGAAACAGGCACGGGCTGTGCCGGACTGACGACGCGCACCACAGGCTTGGTGCGGGGAGCAGGAATGGGCCGGACCAGGCTGACGACGCGCACCACTGGCTTGGTGCGGGGAGCAGGAACGGGCCGGACCGGGCTGACGACGCGCACCACTGGCTTGGTGCGGGGAGCAGGAACGGGCCGGACCGGGCTGGTGACGCGCACCACTGGCTTGGTGCGGGGAGCAGGAACGGGCCGGACCGGGCTGGCGACGCGCACCACTGGCTTGGTGCGGGGAGCAGGAACGGGCCGGACCGGGCTGGCGACGCGCACCACTGACTTGGTGCGGGGAGCAGGAACAGGCCGGACCGGGCTGGCGACGCGCACCACTGGCTTGGTGCGGGGAGCAGGAACGGGCCAGACCGGGCTGACGACGCGCACCACTGGCTTGGTGCGGGGAGCAGGAACGGGCCGGACCGGGCTGACGACGCGCACCACTGGCTTGGTGCGGGGAGCAGGAACGGGCCGGACCGGGCTGGCGACGCGCACCACTGGCTTGGTGCGGGGAGCAGGAACAGGCCGGACCGGGCTGGCGACGCGCACTACTGGCTTGGTGCGGGGAGCAGGAACGGGCCGGACCGGGCTGGCGACGCGCACCACGGGCTTGGTGCGAGGGACAGGAACAGGCCGGGCCGGGCTGGCGACGCGCACCACAGGCTTGGTGCAAGGGGCAGGAACAGGCCGGGCCGGGCAGGCGACGCGCACCACAGGCTTGGTGCGAGGGGCAGGAACAGACCGGGCCGGGCTGGCGACGCGCACCACAGGCTTGGTGCGAGGGGCAGGAACAGGCCGGGCCGGGCTGGCGACGCGCACGACTGGCTTGGTGCGAGGGGCAGGAACAGGCCGGGCCGGGCTGGCGACGCGCAACACAGGCTTGGTGCGAGGGGCAGGAACAGGCCGGGCCGGGCTGGCGACGCGCATCACAGGCTTGGTGCGAGGGACAGGAACAGGCCGGACCGTACTGGGAACACACACCACTGGCCTTGTGCGGGGATCAGGAACGGGCCGGACCGGACTGGTAACACACCCCAGTACCTCTCGCCATGCCTCTACACTCTCCTTCCATCTAATGACCAATGGCCCCCGTAACCTGGTGGCCTTCTCTCCTAGTCCACAATCTCGCCCTGTAGCTGCCTCCAGCAGCCCCGTCGTCCATGCCGTGTGCCCCCCCAAAAACATTTCTTGGGGTTGCCTCTCGCCTGTCCGACGACGACACTGTTGGCACCGTACCTCCTCTCTCGCCAGGGCTTTAACTTTAGCCCATGGCCCTTTGCCCGCGAACATGTCCTCCCAGGACCACCATTGGCCCACCTGGGCCATCGCCAACCTTTCCAGCTCCTTACCCGGCGTTTGCTCCTGCACACGCTGCTTGGTCCTTGTATGGTGGTATCTTCTGTCACGATCGTCGTAAGCAACGGACCAAGGCGCAGCGTGATAGGCGTACATCTTTTAATGAGTACTATTAACAATAACAACAAAACAACAAAACAACAAAACAACAAAACAACAAAACGATACGTGAAGTCAAAAGGTTCACCAACACAAACCTATACTGAACAAGATCCCACAAATGACAAGTGCACAACAGGCTGCCTAAGTATGGTTCCCAATCAGAGACAACAAGACACAGCTGCCTCCGATTGGGAACCACCCCGGCCAACACAGAAACACACGATCTAGAAAAGAACACATAGAAAACAAAACATAGACACTACACATATAAACTAACACCCTGGCTCAACATATAAGAGTCCCCAGAGCCAGGGCGTGACAGACGAGTCCCGTGACACCTATGCGAAACTTGGAGAACACCATCATGCTCGTGAGAGTCTCTTCCCTTTACCTAATGGGGTCATATTAGTTTGTAGGCCAAACCGTTCAGACATTTTCATGAGAAGACCGATTTTCGGGATGTCTCATGGTCTGAGAAACACCGCTGTAGCTCGGCCACCTTCCACCGCAGATGCGGAAGGTGAATCTCTAGCTTAAAATGACTGATTTTGATGGGGATATTTTTATTGTGTTACTTAGATTGCGGCAATAGACTCTTACAAATGTTAAAGTCACCATTGGCCTCATGGTGAAATCCCTGAGCGGTTTCCTTCCTCTCCGGCAACTGAGTTAGGAAGGACGCCTGTATCTTTGGAGTGACTGGATGTATTGATACACCATCCAAAGTGTCATTAATAACTTAATCATGCTCAAAGGGATATTCAATGTTTTTTTGCTTTTTTATCCATCTACCAATAGGTGACCTTCTTTGCGAGGCATTGGAAAACCTCCCTGATATTTGTGGTTGGATCTGTGTTTAAAATTCACTGCTCAACTGAGGGACCTTTCAGATAATTGTATGTGTGGGGTTCAGAGATGAGTTAGTCAATCCAAAATAATTTGAAACACTATTATTGAACACAGAGTGAGTCCATGCAACTTATTATTTGACTTTGTTGAGCACATTTTTACTCCTGAACTTATTTAGCCTTGCCATATCAAAGGGTTTGAATACTTATTGACTCAATACATTTCAGCTTTTATTTTTTAAAATTAATTTCTAAAAACATAATTCCACTTTGACATTATGGGGTATTGTGTGTAATCCATTTGAATCAATATTAAATTCAGGCTGTAACCTAACAAAATTTCGAAAAAGTCAAGGAGTGTGAATACTTTCTGAAGGCACTGTATTATGAATAAGTACTGGGTTTTTTAAAACACTTTTCTAAAAGTACTTTTACTTTGAAATGTTCCAAAATTCTGTGACCCGGAAGTGATTTTGTTTTGTTGCTGAGAAGATGACACGTCTGTTTTGTGGTATGTTACTGTCGAAACCGTGTTTATTTAATATCTTTGGTTTAAGAATAAACTAACCTCACAACAGCTGTAAAACGAGGTTGTTGTACTAGCTGGTACATGATGTTCAAGTAAAAACGCTCATGACAACAACGTAAAACTGTAAAGCTAAGGTTAGCGTTTAGCTAACTAACGTTAGATACTACCTTTAACTATCAGGCGTTGGTTGTCAGACCGGAGACCTCGGCCACTGGCTGGACATACAACATTTATTTTGTGTTGTTAAACTAGTTATAGATTCACTGTCATATGGTTGCAAGCCATATGATATTATTCACTAGCCTGCTGAGGAGGGGACTCTGTGTGAAACCATTCTGGAACCATCGTTACCAAAACGCTTCGGTGGTATTACTGAATGAGGTTGTATTGTGAGTATGCATACCAAATACACTTTTCTTTAAAGCTAGTTACAGTACAAAGACATGGCAACAGCTAGCTGGCAATGATTGTATGGACTATGGACAACCAAATACTTGGTCGTGTTAAATAGCTAGCTGACGTTAGCTATATGGCTTATCAACAGACCTCCAGGACTCTGCATCTATTCTAACTATGCTCTTCTATTTCTGGTACCCTCACTCATCTGGTGCTCTTTCTCTATCTTGTAGCATGACTGCATTGTCAGACTTGGAGCCTGTTAAAAAGAGACTGCGGGTTGAAGTTGGCCTCCCATCACCTGTCAACTCAAGGAGCCCTCTTTCATTGGCTTTCAAAGGTAACACTCCCTGAGCAGGGAAGATAAATCATTCTCTGCATAATCTGACTGGAGGTTTTTATCTCCAGTTCAGTTTGAGTTTGATGTGTATATATATTTTAATGTTGCTGATAGATTGTAGCTTCCATCAATGTAATTGTGTATTAATATATATATATATATACATACATTACCAGTCAAAAGTTTGGACACACCTACTCATTCAAGGGTTTTTCTTTATTTTTACTATTTTTTACATTGTACAATAATAGTGAAGACATGAAAACTATGAAATAACACATATGGAATCATGTAGTAACCAAAAAAGTGTTAAACAAATCAAAAATATATTTTATATTTGAGATTCTTCAAATAGCCACCATTTGCCTTGATGACAGCTTTGCACACTCTTGGCATTCTCTCAACCAGCTTCTTGAAGTAGTCACCTGGAATGCATTTCAATTAACAGGTGTGCCTTCTTAAAAGTTAATCTGTGGAATTTCTTTCCTTCTTAATGCATTTGAGCCAATCAGTTGTGTTGTGACAAGGTAGGGGGGTATACAGAAGATAGCCCTATTTGGTAAAAGACCAAGTCCATATTATGGCAAGAACAGCTCAAATAAGCAAAGAGACACAACAGTCCATCATAACTTTAAGACATGAAGGTCAGTCAATACAGAAAATGTCAAGAACTTTGAAAGTTTCTTCAAGTGCAGTCGCAAAAACCATCAAGCGCTATGATGAAACTGGCTCTCATGAGGACAGCCACAGGAAAGGAAGACCCAGAGTTACTTCTGCTGCAGAGGATAAGTTCATTAGAGTTACCAGCCTCAGAAATTGCAGCCCAAATAAATGCTTCACAGAGTTCAAGTAACAGACACATCTCAACATCAACTTTTCAGAGGGGACTGTGTGAATCAGGCCTTCATGGTCGAATTGCTGCAAAGAAACATTACTAAAGGACACCAATAAGAATACACCTGCTTGGGCCGAGCAATGGACATTTGCGTTTGCTAATCCAAGTTTATCATTTTAAAAGGCTAATTGATCATTAGAAAACCCTTTTGCAATTATGTTAGCACAGCTGAAAAATGTTGTGCTGATTTAAAGAAGCAATAAAACTGGCCTTCTTGAGACTAATTGAGTATCTGGAGCATCAGCAATTGTGGGTTCGATTACAGGCTCAAAATGGCCAGAAACAAATAACTTTCTTCTGAAACTTGTCAGTCTATTCTTGTTCTGAGAAATTAAGGCTATTCCATGCGAGAAATTGCCAAGAAACTGAAGATCTCGTACAGCGCTGTGTACTACTCTCTTCACAGAACAGCGCAAACTGGCTCTAACCAGAATAGAAAGAGGAGTGGGAGGCCCCGGTGCACAACTGAGCAAGAGGACAAATACATTAGAGTGTCTAGTTTGAGAAACAGACGCCTCACACGTCCTCAACTTGCAGCTTCATTAAATAGTACCCGCAAAACACCAGTCTCAATGTCAACAGTGAAGAGGCGACTCCAGGATGCTGACCTAGGCAGAGTTGCAAAGAAAACGTCCAGTGTCTGTGTGCTTTTGCCCATCTGAATCTTTTCTTTTTATTGGCAAGTCTGAGATATGGCTTTTTCTTTGCAACTCTGCCTAGGTCAGCATCCCGGAGTCGCCACTTCACTGTTGACATTGAGTCCACCTTTGTGCAATCTTAAGTGTCAAATGATACATACCCCCAAAAATCCATTTTAATTCCAGGTTGTAAGGCAACAAAATAGGAAAAATGCCAAGGGGGGGTGAAAACTTTCGCAAGCAACTTTATCAGTTCATAAACCATATGCGATGGAATCGGTACATCGAAAATCTCTTCCAAACTATTTTGCAATCTATTTGCCACAGCTGCCCATTTTTTGGTCCATAAATGAAACTGGTATATATATATATATATATATATATATATATATATATAATTTTTTTTTATATATCACAATTTTCTTTAAGCAATTTTGGTCTTTAATGCAGGGCCGACAGACAACTTCCTTACTTTTCCCCCTTCCACTTGCCTCTTCCATTTTTGTGGTAATGCTGCAATTAGTTGGTTGTAATTTTGAGTAGAGCAGACATTTCCATATATTTTTGTTAGCTGCATGCGTGACATAACTCCACCATTTTGGGTACAGCAGACATGTCCATATATTTGTGTTATTTTTGTTGTTTGATGTGTTTGCGGTATATATTGATATATTGCCTATATTGAGTGTAGCCTATGACTTACCAATCAAGTTATGATCCAAGTTGATTCTCATTCTGTCTTTTGTGTCCTTTCCCTTAGCAAGTTCAAAAGAGGCAAGCCTACACGCAATGGAAGGGCAGCAGCATGGTGCCAAAGCAACATCTCTTAGTCAGAAAAACAATCCCAAGTCCCAACAGAATAACCTTGATAAGTGGCTTTTGAACCGTTCCCAAAGCCCCACAAGCCCAGCTTCTGACATGTCTGAAGCTGCTGAACAACACCAACAACAACAACAACAACAACAACAACAACAGGACGACGTGGAGATGCTGAGTCCAGACAGCTCTGATTCTGACTGCAGTCACAAGTTCAACCCCTTCCAGTCTATGGAGACAGAGACCCAGGCCCAGACCCACAGTTCAGACTCTGAGGAACCTGCTGTCTGTAGCACCATAGACCTGCAGGATGAAGAGACAGAGCCCTTAACACCAACTTACAGCCTAAAGGATCACAAGCCTGTCCCGCAAGTCGCCACAGATCAAAAGCCTGTCCCGCAAGTCGCCACAGATCAAAAGCCTGTCCCGCAAGTCGCCACAGATCACAAGCCTGTCTCGCAAGTCGCCACAGATCCCAAGCCTGTCTCGGAAGTCGCCACAGATCCCAAGCCTGTCTCGGAAGTCGCCACAGATCCCAAGCCTGTCTCGGAAGTCGCCACAGATCCCAAGCCTGTCTCGGAAGTCGCCACAGATCCCAAGCCTGTCTCGGAAGTCTCCACAGATCCCAAGCCTGTCTCGGAAGTCTCCACAGATCACAAGCCTGTCTCGGAAGTCTCCATAGATCATACAGGGAACAGTGATGAGCAAACCGAGGAGACCACGAGCCAAAGCAACAGGGAACTGGACAAGCAGCAGGACACAGAAAGATCCTCCTCATCCAAGGGTAAAGGAAAAATAACAGACTTCTATGCCAGAAAGTTGCCACAAGCCCCATCCACAAGGTACAGTATTGAATACCAATAATTTCAGGAGTTGACTTTGTAGGGAGAAAGAGGAGTCCCTGGTGCAGTGGAAGTAACCCATTTAAGACTAAATTCTGGGTAAATGTGTTTTACATTCAAATATGCAAGAGCAACTAGGCCACATCTTACAGTGCCTTGCAAAAGTATTCATCCCCCTTGGCGTTTTTCCTATTTTGTTGCATTAAATAGATTTTTGTTTTTGGATTTCATGTAATGGACACATACAAAATAGTCCAAATTGGTGAAGTGAAATGGAAAAAAAAACAAGTTATTTCAAAGAATTCTAAAAAATAAATAACGGAAAAGTGGTGTGTGCATATGTATTCACCCGCTTTGCTATGAAGCCCCTAAATAAGAGCTGGTTCAACCAATTACCTTCAGAAGTCACATAATTAGTTAAATAAAGTCCACCTTTGTGCAATCTAAGTGTCACATGATCTCAGTATATATACACCTGTTCTGAAAGGCCCCAGTGTCTGCAACACCACTAAGCGCAGTGGTCTAAGGCACTGCATCACAGTGCAAACTGTGCCACTAGAGATCCTGGTTCGAATCCAGGCTCTGTCGCAGCCGGCCGCGACCGGGAGACTCATGGGCGGCGCACAATTGGCCCAGCGTCGTCCAGGGTAGGGGAGGGAATGGCCGGCAGGGATGTAGCTCAGTTGATAGAGCATGGCGTTTGCAACGCCAGGGTTGTGGGTTCGATTCCCACGGTGGGCCAGTATAAAAAAAAAAAAATGTATTCACTAACTGTAAGTCGCTCTGGATAAGAGCGTCTGCTAAATGACTTAAATGTAAATGTAAATGTAAGCAAGGGGCACCACCAAGCAAGCGGCACCATGAAGATCAAGGAGCTCTCCAAACAGGTCAGGGACAAAGTTGCGGAGAAGTACAGATCAGGGTTGGGTTATAAAAAAATATCCGAAACTTTGAACATCCCACAAATAATATGCCACCACAGCAAACCTGCCAAGAGAGGACCTGCCAAGTTTTCTGGGTTGTAAGGCAACAAAATAGGAAAAATGCCAAGGGGGGTGAATACTTTCGCAAGCCACTGTAGATACAAGGGCATAGTACAAAGTCATACTTCCTGAATCTCAAGATTATATAGGCTAGGCATGCTCAATTACATATAGGGTACCCACTTCATTACAAATGTTGGTTGATAGGACATTGGTGGTACCAGCAGGTTGAGACAGAGGTGGTACCAGCAGGTTGAGACAGAGGTGGTACCAGCAGGTTGAGACAGAGGTGGTACCAGCAGGTTGAGACAGAGGTGGTACCAGCAGGTTGAGACAGAGGTGGTACCAGCAGGTTGAGACAGAGGTGGTACCAGCAGGTTGAGACAGAGGTGGTACCAGCAGGTTGAGTCAGTTTTCGAGACCTGATAATTCTGTGTCCTGGGTCGTTCCACCTCAAAAAGTACAAGAGGATTTCGACAGCCACCATCTCAGATTATTCTGAAATCGTTTATGTTGTTAGAAACAGATAAGATTTGCATTCCTGCAACATTAATTTGTTGAAATATAATTTGATCTCTGAGAAAGGAAGCTAATTGAGTGCATCAAAATTGTCAATTTTTTGGTATTTATTAGGATCCCCATTAGCCGCTGCAAAAGCATCAGCTACTCTTCCTGGGGTCCACATGAAACATGACATAATACATAAACTCAGCAAAAAAAGAAACGTCCTCTCACTGTCAACTGCATTTATTTTCAGCAAACTTAACGTGTAAATATTTTGTATGAACATAACAAGATTCAACAACTGAGACATAAACTGAACAAGTTTCACAGACATGTGACTAACAGAAATTGAATAATGTGTCCCTGAACAAAGGGGGGGTCAAAATCAAAAGTAACAGTCAGTATCTGGTGTGGCCACCAGCTGCATTAAGTACTGCAGTTCATCTCCTCCTCATGGACTGCACCAGATTTGCCAGTTCTTGCTGTGAGATGTTACCCCACTCTTCCACCAAGGCAACTGCAAGTTCCCGGACATTTCTGGGAGGAATGGCCCTAGCCCTCACCCTCCGATCCAACAGGTCCCAGACGTGCTCAATGGGATTGAGATCCGGGCTCTTCGCTGGCCATGGCAGAACACTGACATTCCTGTCTTGCAGGAAATCACGCACAGAACGAGCAGTATGGCTGGTGGCATTGCCATGCTGGAGGGTCATGTCAGGATGAGCCTGCAGGAAGGGTACCACATGAGGGAGGAGGATGTCTTCCCTGTAACGCACAGCGTTGAGATTGCCTGCAATGACAACAAGCTCAGTCCGATGATGCTGTGACACACCGCCCTAGACCATGACGGACCCTCCACCTCCAAATCGATCCCGCTCCAGAGTACAGGCCTCGGTGTAACGCTCATTCCTTCGACGATAAACGCGAATCCGACCATCACCCCTGGTGAGACAAAACCTTGACTTGTCAGTGAAGAGCACTTTTTGCAGGTCCTGTCTGGTCCAGCGACGGTGGGTTTGTGCCCATAGGTGACGTTGTTGCCGGTGATGTCTGGTGAGGACCTGCCTTACAACAGGCCTACAAGCCCTCAGTCCAGCCTCTCTCAGCCTATTGCGGACAGTCTGAGCACTGATGGAGGGATTGTGCGTTCCTGGTGTAACTGGTGCAGTTGTTGTTGCCATCCTGTACCTGTCCCGCAGGTGTGATGTTCGGATGTACCAATCCTGTGCAGGTGTTGTTACACGTGGTCTGCCACTGCGAGGACGATCAGCTGTCCGTCCTGTCTCCCTGTAGCGCTGTCTTAGGCGTCTCACAGTACGGACATTGCAATTTATTGCCCTGGCCACATCTGCAGTCTTCATGCCTCCTTGCAGCATGCCTAAGGCACGTTCACGCAGATGAGCAGGGACCCTGGGCATCTTTCTTTTGGTGTTTTTCAGAGTCAGTAGAAAGGCCTCTTTAGTGTCCTAAGTTTTCATAACTGTGACCTTAATTGCCTACCGTCTGTAAGCTGTTAGTGTTTTAACGACCGTTCCACAGGTGCATGTTCATTAATTGTTAATGGTTCATTGAACAAGCATGGGAAACAGTGTTTAAACCCTTTACAATGAAGATCTGTGAATTTATTTGGATTTTTAGGAATCATCTTTGAAAGACAGGGTCCTGAAAAAGGGACGTTTCTTTTTTAGCTGAGTTTAGTGCAGAACATTATTAGTCAAGGACTGAAATACATACATTTAAAACGTCACACATAGCCTACATGTCAGTACATACACACAACATCTAGGTCTAATACAACGTCTATTAATAGGATTCAGATTATATTCAATAAATATAGTACCTGACATCCGATTTGGACCAAACGTTTTTCTAACAATGAGTTGGACACGAGGAATCCAAAGGAATGGTCAAAAGCCACCCACAGACACCCCACGCCGATATACTTCACTTCAGACTTTTTAAAGTTACTTAGGCCTATGTGTAAGCCATGAAGCAGGTTACTCCTGTTATTGATTGTAAGCAAAGATCCGTAAGGATATGAGTGGACTTGGCATCCGGCTCTTGTCTCCTCAGCATGCTCGTGTCTCTTGGTTGACCTTTTGAAGTATTTTCAACAGTAGTTGTTTCAGGGAAAGCTGTGAAGTTTTTTTTTTTTATTATTGTTTTTTCACTATTAGCCTGACTGAATCTTAATCATAGTATTCATGATAGTACTGTGTTCCTGTTACTGCCAGATAAACATGCTCCTCTCTGGGGTGTCTGTTGTGACTCTACAAGTGATCAATGTCAAAAGGGAGACTATTGGGGAGTGTTCTGATGTCTTATTAAGATGTTTATTATAAACCCTGTTGCTCATTGCATCATGTTGTTGATCAATTGCGTATTCTTTCTTCAGTGGGTTGTGTTAAAGTTGTTTCTCTTTTTCAATGTGACAGTGCCCAAGCTCCTTCGGACAAACAACACAGAGATGGAGACGTCCCACGTGAGAAACAACGTGGAGACAGAGACGGAGATGATGTCCCTCCACCACCGTCGCCACCGTACGATTCCAAGTGGCTGGGAAGCCCCATCAGCGATCTGAGGAGAATGCCGCAGTGTGGTCGACCACTCCCACCACTGAAGAATGCTCCTGACCATCACACTGTCATGATCAGGGTGAGAGAGAGGGCAGCTCCTTGGAAAATTGAATGCTTTAGTCAAAGCCGGTGGTGTCAAACTCCTTTAGTCAAAGCCGGTGGTTTCAAACTCAATGGAGGGCTGAGCGTCTGCTGGTTTTGTTATTTCCTTTCAATTTGTGTTCAATTGGTTCCTAACTAATCACTGACCTAGACAACCAGGTGAGGGGAGTTCCTAACTAATCATTGACCTAGACAACCAGGTGAGGGGAGATCCTAACTAATAATTTACCTAGACAACCAGGTGAGGGGAGATCCTAACTAATCATTTACCCAGACAACCAGGTGAGGGGAGATCCTAACTAATCACTGACCTAGACAACCAGGTGAGGGGAGTTCCTACCTAATCACTGACCTAGACAACCAGGTGAGGGGAGTTCCTACCTAATCACTGACCTAGACAACCAGGTGAGGGGAGTTCCTACCTAATCACTGACCTAGACAACTAGGTGAGGGGAGTTCCTAACTAATCACTGACCTAGACAACTAGGTGAGGGGAGTTCCTAACTAATCACTGACCTAGACAACTAGGTGAGGGGAGTTCCTACCTAATCACTGACCTAGACAACCAGGTGAGGGGAGTTCCTACCTAATCACTGACCTAGACAACCAGGTGAGGGGAGTTCCTACCTAATCACTGACCTAGACAACTAGGTGAGGGGAGTTCCTAACTAATCATTGACCTAGACAACCAGGTGAGGGGAGATCCTAACTAATCATTTACCTAGACAACCAGGTGAGGGGAGATCCTAACTAATCATTTACCCAGACAACCAGGTGAGGGGAGATCCTAACTAATCACTGACCTAGACAACCAGGTGAGGGGAGTTCCTACCTAATCACTGACCTAGACAACCAGGTGAGGGGAGTTCCTACCTAATCACTGACCTAGACAACTAGGTGAGGGGAGTTCCTAACTAATCACTGACCTAGACAACTAGGTGAGGGGAGTTCCTAACTAATCATTGACCTAGACAACCAGGTACAAGTGAAGAGTAAAAACCAGCAGATACTAGACCAGGGTTCCCCAACTAGCGGCCTGTGGGCCGAATTTGGCCGCGAATGGTTTTATTTGGCCCCCCCACATTTTCGGAGCAAAAAAAAAAATATATATAATTAAATTGTTGGACAGAAAATACTAAATACACAAACAAATCAGCTCCAACTGATTTTAATTTTGGAAATCTGTTCCAAAATATTCCCACGCGTAATATGTGATCATATAGTAATAATATGTGATCATATAGTAATAATATGTGATCATATAGTAATAATATGTGATCATATAGTAATAATATGTGATCATATAGTAATAATATGTGATCGTATAGTCTCCTGAGTGGCGCAGTGGTCTAAGGCTCTGCATCGCAGTGCTAACTGTGCCACTAGAGATCCTGGTTCGAATCCAGGCTCTGTCGCAGCCGGCCGCGACCGGGAGACTCATGGGCGGCGCACAATTGGCCCAGCGTCGTCCAGGGTAAGGGAGGGAATGGCCGGCAGGGATGTAGCTCAGTTGATAGAGCATGGCGTTTGCAACGCCAGGGTTATGGGTTCGATTCCCACGGGGGGCCAGTATAAAAAAAAAAATGTATTCACTAACTGTAAGTCGCTCTGGATAAGAGCGTCTGCTAAAAGACTAAAATGTAAATGTAATGTAATATACAAATGTAAGGGAGGTTTGAAATGATTATGTTTTAGTTAAATGTTATATCTGTTTGGTCTTCTTGTGGTCAATTTGCAGTCTACAAATTATTTGTAATTATGTTCCGGCCCCCTGACCATCCGCTAAAGAATAAATCGGCCCACCGCTGAATCTAGTCGATCCCTGCATTAGACCCACCGCTGAATCTAGTTGATCCCTGCAGTAGGCCCTCCGCTGAATCTAGTTGATCCCTGCAGTAGGCCCTCCGCTGAATCTAGTTGATCCCTGCATTAGACCCTCCGCTGAATCTAGTTGATCCCTGCATTAGACCCTCCGCTGAATCTAGTTGATCCCTGCATTAGACCCTCCGGTGAATCTAGTTGATCCCTGCATTAGACCCTCCGCTGAATCTAGTTGATCCCTGCATTAGACCCTCCGTGGAATCTAGTCGATCCTTGCAGTAGACCCTCCGTGGAATGAGTTTGACACCTGTGGTCTAAGCCTTGATTTGTGCTAGAATAGTCCTGGTCTCAACATTTTGTCTTTGTAAGGACAAAGTATGATGAACACATGTGCATTATTAATTATTAATTGGTGAAAGTTAGCAAAACACGTGATTCATCATCATCGTCATCTGGAGTGGGATGAATGGGAGGACCTCCATTGGTGATGCCATTCATGTACTCATCATGCTGTATTTTCTCTTCAACAGACAGACCTCCTTCAAGCAGGCAAAGTTCCTGTTCCCTATCCCACCAAGTTCAGAGACATCTGGGATGAGGACCATGTGAAAATGCCCTGTTCAGAGAGCAGCCTATTCCCAGTAGGAAATCAGGTACCGAAGCTACACGTTGTACTGTCATGTTGAAATTGGACTCACTAACTACAACTTAAAAAGTTATCTCCGGCTTACATCTCTCACCATTAGGGAAAGAGCTGATCTACAGTGCCTTTAGAAAGTATTCATACCCCTTGACTTATTTCACATTTTGTTGCTACAGCCTGAATTCAAAATGGATTAAATAAATAAAAATGATCACCAATCTACACACAATACCCCATAATGACAAAGTGAAAACATGTTTGTAGAAATGTTAGAACATCTATTGAAAATGAAATACAGAAATATCTCATTTTCATAACTATTCACACCCCTACGTCAATACATGTTAGAATCACCTTTGGCAGTGAAGTCGTTATGAGCTTTGCACACCCGGATTGTACAACATTTGCCCATTATTCTTTTCAGAATTTTTCAAGCTCTATCAAATTAAATCAATTTTTATTTGTCACATGCGCCGAATACAACAGGTGTAGTGACCTCACAATGAAATGCTTACTTAGAAGCCCTTAACCAACAATGCAATTTTAAGAAAGAATACCAAAAAAAATCACACAAAGAAATACAATATGAAATAATACAAAATAAAAGTAACAAATAATTAAAGAGCAGCAGTAAAAATAACAATAGCGAGGCTATATACAGGGGGTACCGGTACAGAGTCAATGTGCCGGGGCACCGGTTAGTCGAGGTAATTGAGGTAATATGTAAATGTAGGTAGAGTTATTAAAGTGAGTATGCATAGATAATAAACAGAGTAGCAGCAGCGTGGGTGGGGGAGGGGGGGCAATGCAAATAGTCTGGGTAGCCATTTGATTAGATGTTCAGTAGTCTTATGGCTTGGGGGTAGAAGCTGTTTAGAAGCCTCTTGGACCTAGACTTGGCACTCCGGTACTGCTTGCCGTGCGGTAGCAGAGAGAACAGTCTATGACTAGGGTGGCTGGAGTCTTTGGCAATTTTTAGGGCCTTCTTCTGACACCACCTGGTATAGAGGTCCTGGATGGCAGGAAGCTTGGCCCCGGTGATGTTCTGGGCCGTACGCACTACCCTCTGTAGTGCCTTGCGGTCGGAGGCCGAGCAGTTGCCATACCAGGCGGTGATGCAACCAGTCAGTTTGTTGGTGATGTGGACACCAAGGAACTTGAAGCTCTCAACCTGCTCCACTACAGCCCCGTTGATGAGAATGGGGGCGTGCTCAGTCCTCTTCTTTTTCCTGTAGTCCACAATCATCTCCTTTGTCTTGATCACGTTGAGGGAGAGGTTGTTGTCCTGGCACCACACAGCCAGGTCTCTGACCTCCTCCCTATAGGCTGTCTCGTCGTTGTTGGTGATCAGGCCTACCACTGTTGTCATCGCAAGCTTAATGATGGTGTTGGAGTCGTACCTGGCCATGCAGTCTTGAGTGAACAGGGAGTACAGGAGGGGACTAAGCACGCACCCCTGAGGGGCCGCTGTGTTGAGGATCAGCGTGGCAGATGTGTTGTTACCTACCCTTACCACCTGGGGGCGGCCCGTCAAGAACTCCAGGATCCAGTTGCAGAGGGAGGTGTTTAGTCCCAGGGTCCTTAGCTTAGTGATGAGCTTTGAGGGCACTATGGTGTTGAACGCTGAGCTGTAGTCAATGAATAGCATTCTCAAATAGGAGTTCCTTTTGTCCAGGTGTGAAAGGGCAGTGTGGAGTGCAATAGAGATTGCATCATCTGTGGATCTGTTGAGGCGGTATGCAAATTGGAGTGGGTCTAGGGTTTCTGGGATAATGGTGTTGATGTGGGCCATGACCAGCCTTTCAAATCACTTCATGGCTACAGACGTGAGTGCTACGGGTCGGTAGTCATTTAGGCAGATTACCTTAGTGTTCTTGGGCACAGGGACTATGGTGGTCTGCTTGAAACATGTTGCTATTACAGACTCAGACAGGGAGAGGTTGAAAATGTCAGTGAAGACACTTGCCAGTTGGTCAGCGCATGCTCAGAGTACACGTCCTGGTAATCCGTCTGGCCCTGCGGCCTGTTTAAAGGTCTTACTCACATTGGCTACGGAGAGCGTGATCACAGTCGTCCGGAACAGCTGATGCTCTCATGCATGTTTCAGTGTTACTTGCCTCAAAGCGAGCATACAGTGGGGAAAAAAAGTATTTAGTCAGCCACCAATTGTGCAAGTTCTCCCACTTAAAAAGATGAGAGAGGCCTGTAATTTTCATCATAGGTACACGTCAACTATGACAGACAAATTGAGAAAAAAATTCCAGAAAATCACATTGTAGGATTTTTAATTAATTTATTTGCAAATTATGGTGGAAAATAAGTATTTGGTCACCTACAAAAAAGCAAGATTTCTGGCTCTCACAGACCTGTAACTTCTTCTTTAAGAGGCTCCTCTGTCCTCCACTCGTTACCTGTATTAATGGCACCTGTTTGAACTTGTTATCAGTATAAAAGACACCTGTCCACAACCTCAAACAGTCACACTCCAAACTCCACTATGGCCAAGACCAAAGCGCTGTCAAAGGACACCAGAAACAAAATTGTAGACCTGCACCAGGCTGGGAAGACTGAATCTGCAATAGGTAAGCAGCTTGGTTTGAAGAAATCAACTGTGGGAGCAATTATTAGGAAATGGAAGACATACAAGACCACTGATAATCTCCCTCGATCTGGGGCTCCACGCAAGATCTCACCCCGTGGGGTCAAAATGATCACAAGAACGGTGAGCAAAAATCCCAGAACCACACGGGGGGACCTAGTGAATGACCTGCAGAGAGCTGGGACCAAAGTAACAAAGCCTACCATCAGTAACACACTACGCCACCAGGGACTCAAATCCTGCAGTGCCAGACGTGTCCCCCTGCTTAAGCCAGTACATGTCCAGGCCCGTCTGAAGTTTGCTAGAGTGCATTTGGATGATTCAGAAGAGGATTGGGAGAATGTCATATGGTCAGATGAAACCAAAATAGAACTTTTTGGTAAAAACTCAACTCGTCGTGTTTGGAGGACAAAGAATGCTGACTTGCATCCAAAGAACACGATACCTACTGTGAAGCATGGGGGTGGAAACATCATGCTTTGGAGCTGTTTTTCTGCAAAGGGACCAGGACGACTGATCCGTGTAAAGGAAAGAATGAATGGGGCCATGTATCGTGAGATTTTGAGTGAAAACCTCCTTCCATCAGCAAGGGCATTGAAGATGAAACGTGGCTGGGTCTTTCAGCATGACAATGATCCCAAACACACCGCCCGGGCAACGAAGGAGTGGCTTCGTAAGAAGCATTTCAAGGTCCTGGAGTGGCCTAGCCAGTCTCCAGATCTCAACCCCATAGAAAATCTTTGGAGGGAGTTGAAAGTCCGTGTTGCCCAGCGACAGCCCCAAAACATCACTGCTCTAGAGGAGATCTGCATGGAGGAATGGGCCAAAATACCAGCAACAGTGTGTGAAAACCTTGTGAAGACTTACAGAAAACGTTTGACCTGTGTCATTGCCAACAAAGGGTATATAACAAAGTATTGAGAAACTTTTGTTATTGACCAAATACTTATTTTCCACCATAATTTGCAAATAAATTCATTAAAGATCCTACAATGGAAAAATTCATTAAAGTACCTATGATGAAAATTACAGGCCTCTCTCATCTTTTTAAGTGGGAGAACTTGCACAATTGGTGGCTGACTAAATACTTTTTTCCCCCACTGTATGTATGTGTATATATATATATTTTTTTTTTAAACTGTCAAAATCAATCAATCAATCAGGTAAACTAATAAAGGCATTAGTGTTGCGATGATGCAAATCAATATCACGTCCTTGGAAGAACTGACCCCTGACCCCTAACCCCTGCCTGACCTGTACAGTACGATCAGGAAAGATGATGATGAGGAGGAGGACGATGGTGATTAACTTCCTGTTTTTGCAGGAGGTGCAGGGACGGTGGGAATTGATCCCAAATACTTATTTTCCACCATAATTTGCAAATAAATTCATTAAAAATCCTACAATGTGATTTTCTGGAAAAAAAATTCTCAATTTGAGTAAGAGAGCGCTGTGGTAGAACCGTTTGTGGGAACATTTCTCGCTGTGGGACTGCAGATACGGCTCAAAATGGAAGTACAGGCAACATAACCCACTCTGTTATTATCTCTTTATCGAGCACAAAGGTCACGTTGCCCTGCTCAGATGTTACATGCGTCAACCAATGGTGGCGTGCCATGTCATCGCCTGCGCCGTCAGATTGCTATAACATATGATGTGTTAGTAAATAGACCTACTTCTGTAGCTTGATGTACAAGTATACCCCCTGGACAGGACACTAGTCTGGCGCAGGGCCTGACCCCCTAATCTCCTTATTGCCAAGCAGAGATGCATCCAGTCCCATTTTTTTACAGCCTTATTGTATGACTCGGCCAGGGATTGATCTCACAAACCTTCCAATCTCAGGGCGGACGCTCTAATCACAAGGCCACTGAGTTGGTGATAATGTGGTTAGCTAACGTGTAAAATAACTATCCAGCCGTTGTAAGATCTAGCACGCGGCAGCAATGTCTGAGCAAGGGAACACGACCGAAGCAAAAGTCACACAATTCACATCGTTTTTTTTTTTTAACAAGTTACATTTGTTATGAATAAATCAAAAGCACAATCATGAATATATTGGTCAATTTACAGTAAGAAAATGCATGGTTATCTTCATATTTGCTAAACAGATTATATTTGTTGTAGTAATGGCATATCAGTAAAATCTATGTTTATAAACTGAGCAAAAATATAAACGCAACATGCAATTTTAACGATTTTACTGAGTTACAGTTCATTTAAGGAAATCAGTCAATTGAAATTAATTCATTAGGCCCTAATCTATGGATTTCACATGACTGGGCAGGGGTGCTGCCATGGGTGGGCCTGGGAGGGCATAGGCCAACCCACTGAGGAGCCAGGCCCAACCAATCAGAATTAGTTATTTCCCACAAAAGGGCTTTATTACAGACAGAAAAACTCCTCAATTTCATCGGCTCTCCGGGTGGCTGGTCTCAGACGATCCCGCAGGTGAAGAAGCCAGATGTGGAGGTCCTGAGCCGGAGTGGTTACACGTGGTCGGCGGTTGTGAGACCGGTTGGACATACTGCCAAATTATTGAGAAACTTTTGTTATTGACCAAATACTTATTTTCCACCATAATTTGCAAATAAATTCATTAAAGATCCTACAATGGGATTTTCTGGATTTTTTTTTCTCATTTTGTCTGTCATAGTTGACGTGTACCTATGATGAAAATTACAGGCCTCTCTCATCTTTTTAAGTGGGAGAACTTGCACAATTGGTGGCTGACTAAATACTTTTTTCCCCCCACTGTATGTATGTATGTATGTATGTATATATATATATATATATATATATATATATATATATATATATATATATATAATTTTTTTTACTGTCAAAATCAATCAATCAATCAATCAGGTAAACTAATAAAGGCATTAGTGTTGCGATGATGCAAATCAATATCACGTCCTTGGAAGAACTGACCCCTGACCCCTAACCCCTGCCTGACCTGTACAGTACGATCAGGAAAGATGATGATGAGGAGGAGGATGATGGTGATTAACTTCCTGTTTTTGCAGGAGGTGCAGGGACGGTGGGAACTGATCCAGAAAGCTTTGAACAGAGTCTTCTGCACCTCCCATGATGTGAAGGTAAGTTAATGACTAAATTGATATGCTGTTTGTTCACTGTGGAGCAATGTATTTAACATATACAGTGTCTATTGTTGACCAGATGCATCGTTATTAGTCATTATTAGCAATATTAAGAGAAAGGATGTTTATGTGGTGTTCAAATGTGTTTTAGATAGACAACTATCCATCAAATCCATGATTGTGGAAATAATACATGTTATTACCTGAATTGGCCATGAGATGGCGCCAAGATCCCGGAAATCAAGGCAAAGACACTGCTAAAAAGGCATGTGCTGAACATGTTTTATGACATTTATTGGTGTGCATTCCCCATTTTAGAATGCCATATTGAAATACAATGTCGCTCATGCCAAGAGATGGGACTTCACAGCCCTTCATTTGTTCTGCAACAAGGTAAGAAATAATGTTATTGATTTTAATGAACAACCTCCTAAAAAAAATATAGTCATCAGGTGGACCATCTGGGTCCAAGGACATCTGAAAATAAAATAATGTCTGGCCTCATCAGTTAAACACACACGCACACACTCAACATCAGGTTTTTAAGAACCCCTATTAAACTAATCAAGTGTTTAGTACCCGTGAATATACCAGTCGGATTGGCCAGCATAAACCACGGGCCTGTAGTGATCTGCTCTGGGCTAGGTTCAGACACAGCACAGATGGCTCATTTGCCAATGATCCTATCAGCTGTGTAAGTCATCTGGTTACATCTACGTGCCTCTCTAAAGACGGCAACCGTTATACAGCGGACGCTGTACTTTTAGCTATGTATTTTCCTGTGAAATAGTTTTGAAGTGATACACTGCTGAAATTTAATAAGTGCTCTATCAATATCTGTCTTCTACTAATATTTAATATCCTACAAATTGCTTGTAAAAAATAAATAAAAAATAAAGATTAAATAACATCTCATGGAACGTTAGGGACTGTGAGGGGACACACTAACACGCACACTATTTTGTCGGTGTATTTTAAATTTGTGTGACTGCCTTTTGTGTATCAGTGTTTCGTTACTTGTCATGTTTTGTGTAGACCCCGTGAAGAGGAGCTTCTGCAAAAGTTTAATGGGGATCCTAATAGACAAATAGTCATTCATTTGGTTGGTTTAAAGCAGAAAATCACTTTTTTTTTTGTTTTTGTTTATATGGCTTTAAATTCATTCTCTGTAAATTGTGAATAACTTACTCTCGGGGACTATCCTATTTACGGTCTGAAGCTCAATGGGGTCTTGGATAGATGTTGCCATTTACAGGGCTATGCAGCCCAGGGAAGATCTGGATACACTCATACACAGGGACGAGAGATGCTATGCAGCCCAGGGAAGACCTGGATACACTCAGTGATGAGAGAGCTGCCTTATTGGCTAGGGCTATGCAGCCCAGGGAAGACCTGGATACACTCAGTGATGAGAGAGCTGCCTTATTGGCTAGGGCTCTGTCACTGGTCTGTCTGTTCTATCTAGTGGCAAACTGGACATCCTCTACTCCTCTCTGTCTCTCTCTCTCTGTCTCTGTCTCTGTCTCTGTCTCTGTGTCTCTGTCTCACTCTCCCTGTCTCTCTTTGTCTCTGTCTCTCTCCCTGTCTCTGTCTCTCTCTCTCTCTTTCTCTCTCCCTGTCTCTCTCTCTCTCTTTCTGTCTCCCTTCTCCTGTCCTGTCTCTGTCTCTCTCTCTCTCGTCTCCCTCTCTCTGCTCTCCTCTTCTCTCTCTCTTCTGTCCTCGATCTCCTCGCTCTCTTCTCTCTCTGTCTCTCTCCTCTCTCTATCTCTCTCTCTCCCTCTCTCTCCTCCGCTGTCTCTCTGTCTCTCGTTCTATCTCTGGTCTCGTCCTGTTCTCTTCCCTCTCTCTCTCTCTCTTTACTGCTCTCTCCCTGTCTGCATCTCTCGCTCTCTCCTGTCCTTGCTCTCTCTTTCTCTCTCCCTGTCTCTCTCCCTGTCTCTCTCTCTCTGTCTCTGTCTCTCCTCTCTTTCTGTCTTCTCTCTCTTATCTGTCGCCAGTTGGCACCTGGCCTGTCTAGTGGCCATCTATCCTCTCTCCTCTTTCCCTCTCTTTTCTCTTGCTGTGTTGCTATAGCTACAGTCCTTGCTTGGTTCCAGATCTTTGTGCTCTCTTGCTGACGATCACAACGTGAGTTGGCAAGACAACACTAACCCATCTAGGACCATGCTACTACAGACCAGCCAGTCAGAGAGACCCTCCAAAGAAACATAACATCAGCACCTGCCTGCTATCTAGCTGACAGTCGCTAGGGAAATGGGATCAATCTGCCTGAATTGTAGCAGTGAAAAATGTAATTGATATAATATGTACAGTATGTATGAGAGTGGCAATGCTGTGTTGGCAGCTATACATGCAGAGGGGAACTGGAGTCAAGAGAACTCATTTAATCCCATTCCGTCAAAAGGTAGTGTTTAGTATGAGGAAAACAGCTGCCTGACTTCACAGAGAAACACAATGCATTATTCCATTCTTAAACCTGTCAAATTGATTTGCAAAACACTATGTCATAAATCACGTTATAGAGTGAATTATTTAAGATTTTCTTACAGTGACAAATAGGAAATAGACTACATGACTAAAAGTATGTGGACACGTGCTCGTCGAACATCTCATTCCATAATCATGACCGTTAATATGGAGTTGGTCCCCCCCCCTTTGCTGCTACAACAGCCTCCACTCTTCTGGGAAGGCTTTCCACTAGATGTTGGAACATTGCTGTGGGGACTTGCTTCCATTCAAATCAAATCAAATGTATTGGTAACATACTATTTAGCAGACGTTATTGCGGGTGGTAGTGAAATGCTTATGTTCCTAGCTCCAACGGTGCAGTAGTATATAACAATACACAGCAATACACACACATCTAAAGTAAAAGAACGTCGAACTGCCAGATGGTAAAGCGTGATTCATCACTCCAGAGAACATGTTTCCACTGCTCCAGAGTCCAATGGCGTCGAGCTTAACACCACTCCAGCCGACACTCGGCATTGCGCATGATGATCTTTAGGCTTGTGTGTGGCTGCTCGACCATTTCATGAAGCACCCGACTAACAGTTCTCGTGCTGACGTTGCTTCCAGACGCAGTTTGGAACTCGAGTGTTGCAACCGAGGACAGACGATGTTTTACGCGCTTCACCACTCGGGGGGGGTCCCGTTCTGTGAGCTTGTGTGTCCTACCACTTCGCCTCTGAGCCGTTGTTGCTCCTAGACGTTTCCACTTCCCAATAACAGCACTTACAGTTGACCGGGGCAGCTCTAGCAGGGCAGAAATGTGACTAACTGACTTATTGGAAAGGTGGCATACTATGACGGTGCCATGTTGAAAGTCACTGAGCTCTTCAGTAAGGCCATTTTACTGGAGAGAGGGGGGGGGGGGGGGAGAGAGGGAGGGATGGGGGGGGGAGAGGGAGGGATGGGGGGGGGAGAGAGCGGGAGGGATGGGGGAGAGAAGGAGGAATGGGGGGAGAGAGGGAGGGAATGGGGGAGAGAGAGGAGGAGGGATTGAGGGGGGAGGGAGGGATGATGGGGGGGGGGAGAGAGGGAGGGATGGGGAGAGAGGGAGGGAGGGTGGGTGGGATGGGGAGAGAGGAGGGTGGGAGGGGGAGGGTGGGTGGGATGGGAGAGGAGGAGGATGGGGGAGAGAGAGAGAGGGATGGGGGAGGGATGAAGGAGGGTTGGATGTAGGGGTGAAAGGGGGAGATGGAGGGATGTAAGGGTGACTGGCAGGGGATGATCTGGATGACACCCTCATAGAATACTCATTCTAGAAGATACATCTAATGAATAGTAGAAAAGCCTGTGACCGACAGTATCAGATTTGTTTTCCTTTACCTCTCCCTGGTATTGGTGGATATGAGCGGACACAAGTGTTTTCATTTTTACACGGTCACATATCCGGAGAGCAGTGGAGAAGAGGTAGTGGTAAATCTTAATCTGTCTCCATCTTCGGCAGCCCCCTGTCCTCTCTCAGGCGGCCCCCTCCTCTCTCAGGCAGTCCCCCTCTCCTCTCCTCTCTCAGGCAGTCCCCCTCTCCTCTCCTCTCTCAGGCAGTCCCCCTCTCCTCTCCTCTCTCAGGCAGTCCCCTCTCCTCTCCGCCCTCCAGCAGCCTCCTCTCCGCTCTCCGGCATCCCCCTCTCCTCTCCTCTCCTCTCCGCTCTCCGTCAGCCCCCTCTTTCTTGATGACTTTCAGTTTGATGTGATGTATAGACCTGTTTCAAGTCATACAGCCAGTGTTAGTTCAGTTGATTTGATGCACTGTCTCCCTGTGATTTAGAGGTAACCCGGGGCAATGCTAGCTCAGCTATATCCCATTTCTCCCATCCCTACCCATCAGGCCCTGCTTCATTCATTATGCCCAGAGGGACCCTTTATGATATCCCCCAGGTTATTAGTTATGACAGCGTTTAGTCAGGCCCTGTTTGCTGTAATATAAACATCCCTCCTATGGCCCAACGTTTTAAATCGCCAGTCAAGGCTCCCTGTCTCTACCCTCCCGCTGTTCAGGAAGGGAACACACTTCCTATCCCTCGCACACAGACGTGCACACACTGACAGACGCGCACGCACAAAGGCAGGCAGGCACGTGCACGTGCACATACACACTCATGGCTCATTAGCATCTGTTCCAGGAAGAAGCCGCGTTTAAATCAGCCCAGTCCTCTTGCTCCCTCCCTGAAACCTGGTTGAATAACGGCTATAAATAAATACATTGTAGTAAATATCTTCCACGATAGAATAACAGCACTTAGGCCTATACGGGTCATTCTACAGAAGGGGTGCAAATTGGGGGGTGTAAAAAAATTATAATCTAATTTGTATCATATTTTTCCCAGACTTTCAGCACACGTCTTCCAGGTAGACATATATACCACCCACACTCTTTGTATTGCATATTTTACAGATTAACCTTAATTCCTTACAACCCCACTAAATATGTCACTACCGAAACAAGTTTAAATAAAGGGAGAAAAATGCACAGTAGTGATCATTTTGATTAACGTTCTATTACAGATTAATTACAGAAATTGTATTTGCACACTAAAATTAACAAAATAGTAAAACCAGGATTTTAACCTGATTTTCAAAACCTTTAAATTGAATCTAGGGAAATATAATCTCTATTGTTCTCTGTAAATGTTCAATGTTGATGGTATGAATATGAAACGTGTTGTTTGATTGAATTACTTATGCATCTAATGAATTGTGTTAATGTTTAAATGATCACTTTAGCTATCTTTATTTTGGCAAAATAGAGCACAGTAGAGTACAGCAGAATACAATATAGTACAGTACATTACAGCAGTATAGCGCATTAGACCGTTTTGGCCCAAATAGATGTCAGTGTTTGGCCTCTTAGAGGGTTGGAGCCCCCCCTGCTGGCTATGCATCTCAATACTCTACACTTTTTCCTGAAGTGTGCACTTGTCCACTACCCACATGGTGGTCCTCTGTCGCTCAGTTGGTAGAGCTTTAAAATGGAGCTGCCCGTTCTGTAACAGATAGAAAGATGATACAGACCTCTATGTACACTACATGACCAATAGGATGCTCGTCCAACATCTCGTTCCAAAATCACGGGCGTTTAATGTGGAGTTGGTCCCCCCCCCCCCCCCCTTTGCTGCTATAACAGCCTCCACTCTTCTGGGAAAGGCTTTCCACTAGATGTCGGAACATTGCTGCGGGGACTTGCTTCCATTCAGCCACAAGAGCATTAGTGAGGTCGGGGCACTGATGTTGGGCGATCAGGCCTGGCTCGCAGTCGGCGTTCCAATTCATCCCAAAGCTGTTCGATGGGGTTGATGCCCCAACCAGTTAAAGTTCTTCACACCGATCTCAATAAACCATTTCTGTATGGACCTGCACAGGGGCATTGACATGCTGGAAACAGGAAAGGACCTTCCCCAAACTGTTGCCATAAAGTTGGAAGCACAGAATCGTCTAGAATGTCATAGTATGATGTAGCGTTAAGATTTTCCTTCACTGGAACTAAGGAGCCTAAACCGAACCATGAAAAACAGCCCCAGACCATTATTCCTCCTCCACAAAACTGTACTGTTGGCACTATGTAGCTCAGTTGGTAGAGCATGGCGCTTGCAACACCAGGGTTGTGGGTTCGATTCCCACGGGGGGCCAGTATGAAAAAAAATAAGAAATGTATGCACTAACTGTAAGTCGCTCCGGAAAAGAGCGTCTGCTAAATGATTTAAAATGTAAAAATGTAACACTATGCATTGGGGCAGGTAGTGTTCTCCTGGCATCCGCCAAACCCAGATCCGTCCATCGGACTGCCAGATGGTGAAGCGAGATTCATCACTCCAGAGAACGCGTTTCCACTGCTCCAGAGTCCAATGGCGGCGAGCTTTACACCACTCCAGCCGACGCCTGGCATGGTGATCTTAGGCTTGTGTGCGGCTGCTCGGCCATGGAAACCCATTTCATTAAGCTCCTGACGAACAGTTCTTGTCCTGACGTTATTTCCAGAGGCAGTTTGGAACTCAGCAGTGAGTGTTGCAACGAAGACAGATGATTTTTACGCGCTACGTACTTCAGCACTCGGCGGTGCCCGTTCTGTGAGCGTGTGTGCCCTACCACTTCTCGGCTGAGCCGTTGTTTCTCCTAGACATTTCCACTTCACAATAACAGCACTTACAGTTGACCGGGGCACCTCTAGCAGGGCAGAAATTTGACAAAACTGACTTGTTGGAAAGGTGGCATCCCTATGACGGTGCCACGTTGAAAGTCACTGAGCTCTTCAGTAAGGCCATTCTACTGTCAATGTTTGTCTGTGGAGATTGTATGGCTGTGTGGTTGTTATTGTTTTGATCATGCGTGGTTTAAAACCCAATAGGCTAATGTCACAGCGGAGCTCTCTGTGTTGAACTAACATAAACAAACCTATTTCCTTCTTCTATCTAAAGGGTCTGGAGGCTGATGCTGTTGAACATCTGTTTGGGGCTCTGCTGCCAGACATGGTCCAATTAGCGCTGAGGGCGTCTGAGCTGTGTACCAAGGTAACTACATCTGCAGTCCTGTGTACCCACTGTGGTATTACGTGACACACAAGCTTCAAACAGGACACAATTTTGAGTATCTGAGCCGTATGCCAAGGTAACATCACACACACTCGTGTAGTCTCTGAATCGCTCACAGGTCCCGTTCTGTGAGCGTGTGTGTCCTACCACTTCTCGGGCTGAGCCGTTGTTGCTCCTAGACGTTTCCACTTCACAATAACAGCACTTACAGTTGACCGCCCTCAGTACTCCCATCAAAAAGGAGTACTGAGGGCGTCTGAGCTGTGTACCAAGGTAACTCCATACATAGGACATGGGACAGAGTGTAGGCCTGACTGACTGACACTGTGGAAAGCACAGTAGGCTGGTGACATCTTTAATTGGGGAGGACGGGGCTCATGGGAATGGCTGGAATGGAATGGTATCGAACACATCAAATACATATTTTCCAGGTGTTTGATTCCATTCACTCCATTCCAGCCGTTTTATTATGAGCCGTCCTCCCCTCAGCAGCCTCCTGTGGTGGACAGTGGACCGAAAAGGTCAGAGAAAAGAGGGTGTCAAGGTGGGGGGGGGGGGGGGGGAGGTCAGGGTATCAGCCTTACTGTTCGCTTATCAAAGGTTTCTGGTCTGCCTGTTAGACCAAGGCTGCTCCTGAAATTACACGCTTTTCTCTAAATAGTGCTCTGCTTTTGATGTTGTGCACTACTTTTTGACCAGGGCTTAAGTCAAAAGTAGTGCACTATATAGGGAATAGACACCTATGGGCCCTGGTCAGAAGTAGTGCACTATATAGGGAATAGATACCTATGGGCCCTGGTCAGAAGTAGTGCACTATATAGGGATTAGGGTGCCATTTGGGATGCAAGCCCATGATGGACAATGCAGATCTGCAGCCGGAACACTTTCATTAGCAGGCCGTCCGGAACCTGTCGGCCAAGCAGTCAGTAATCAAGTTGCTCCCCAGACGGAAGTCCAAGATTGAGCTCAGGGGAATATGCAAAAAAAAAACAAGCCTTTGGACTGAAATGTGGTTTTTGATAAATGCTTTTTGAAAGAAGTATAGCAGGGATAATTTCACATATGATTCGTTTGATTCTGTATGCTTTTAAATGTATAATTAAAATGTATGTTTTTTAAAATATTTTTTTATAGTTATTTTTTGCACAATAACATAATAAACAGTTGTGCAATAATTCATAATCACCCATCTACCCCCCCCCCCCCCCATCTACCCTGTCAACCCCCCCCTAAAAAAATGAAAAGAAAAAGAAAACTCACACAAAAACATCTTTGCTCCATATTTAATGTTAGGCCTTAGTAGACTTGGGCGGTATCCAGATTATCATACCTTCATACCGACCTTGTGCCATACTGGGATACTCGGTAATACCATCACTGAACACAAGGGGCGCTGTTTTCAAACCCCGCTGATACTCTGTAATCCGATGGTTAGCAATGCTAACAAGTAATGTAAAATCCCATAGAGAATGCTAACTAAATACTAATGAGCGCATTGCGCACACTTTATACAGTCTCTGACCTAAACTATACAAGTAACTCAAAAATGCTACTCACAGTTTGCTGCACCCACAAAACTAATATTAGACAGTAAGGCTCTTGATTCAGGAGGGGATTCTCTGCTGTTACTAAGTGAATGCTTGATTTTGGAGGAAGCTAACCACTTAGCTAGATCGCTAACTAGCTACTAAATTAGCAAACAAAATACACAACTGCAGAGCATTAAGTTAATTTAATAGTTATAAGATATCTAGCTGTCAAGCATTTAGTTGTGAATTCCATCCTGTAATTGGATCACCTGGCGCATGCTGCTCAACAGTGAGTGACTCACAAGGCTCTGGTCTCTCTTCATTGTGTGCTTGTAAACAAAACACCATGTGACTGGGGACTATCCGTAAGCTTCATAATGAACAATTATGTGACAGGTGAAATGAAGAATGCAATGTTATTTTTCTCCTAACGGTATTGCACAAGTTGACTGCAGGGATTTACTTAAAAGTTGCTACAAATATAAAAAAAAACTTTCAAGAAATAGTTTCAACGGTATTGACGATATTGAAAAACCATCCTGTGGCTTTTTCCAAATACCCCGGGTATAAGGGATATACTGTATACTGGACAAGCCTTAGGCTACATGTTCAGACCATCCCTGAAACGAGCATCAGTGAACCTCCCCAAAATAGAAAGACCATGTACGTTCTGCGTAGACCACTAGATTCTATAACTCAAGCGGATTCTGGGCCCCCCAGATTAGAGCTATCTTGGCCATAAGGAGCCAGCTAGTCTGAGATGGATTGAAATGCCGTCTGAGGTCCTCAGAGAGAGCCTCTTGAAATCTATTGGTTGTCTGTGAGGTACTGCAGCAGCCTGGACCAGAGATTAATGGAGGGCCCAAGCCGAATGGGCTCGGTCCCCATTACATTTTTACATTTTAGTCATTTTATGACTTATCCAGAGCGACTTACAGTTAGTGAGTGCATACATTATTATTATTATTATTATTAATTTAAAAAAAAAAATGTTCATACTGGCCCCCTGTGGGAATTGAACCCACAACCCTGGCGTTGCAAACGCCATGCTCTACCAACTGAGCTACATCCCCTGCCGGCCATTCCCTCCCCTACCCTGGACGACGCTGGGCCAATTCTGCACCGCCCCATGGGGTCTCCCGGTCGCGGCTGGCTACGACAGAGCCTGGATTCGAACCAGGATCTCTAGTGGCACAGCTAGCACTGCGATGCAGTGCCTTAGACCACTGCTCTCTCTGCCTAACACCAAATTGGGAACTAGCGCCGATCTAGCTCTCTGATTTATGTGGTGGATATGTCAGCAGTCAGGACGGTGTGCAGAGACTCATTTGTATTCTCTTGATTTGAACAAGGAACAAAAAAACTACCTTTATCATTTTTCCTTAACCACTAATTTGTGAAAAGGTTGATTCTCTGTCCTCGTGGTGCCTTTGTGCCGATTAGGACGAACCTGATCTAGTATGTGTATCATCTATTCTACATTAGTCTCCTACCACTGCTCTTTCTCAGTTACATTTTATGCCAACAAAATTACTACCACTTATGTTAAATGCGTTGTATATTTGCAAACCCTCAATCCGGATTAGTAATTTAGCCCTACTTGAGTTAAATAGATTATAGATTATAGATGACCCTCGACTGTGATTAAGGCTATGCTGGTTGATTTTAAACATCCCACAAGTAGGGCCTAAATTAGTTCATTTAATTCATATCATTCAGCTGTCTTGTTTAACTCACCAAACTAATTGTTTTGACCCCCTTAATCAGCGCTTTGTCTGCTTCCAAAATGACACCCTATTCGAAATGTCAGCGTTTCCCAACTCCAGTCCTCCCAACAGCACACATTTTATTGTAGCCCCCGGGACAAACTCACCTGATTCAACTTGTCAACTAATCATCATCAAGCCCTCAATGAGTTGAATCAGGTGAGTTTGTCCAGGGCTACAATAAAATGTGTGCTGTTGGGAAACACTGCCCTATATAGTGCACTACTTTAGACCAGAACCATAGGATACTATTTCATACGCACCCTTGTCTTTTCCCAAGTCGATCCTTCTCCTTAAGGAATGAATGAACCTATCAATCACAAACCCTGGTGTTTTTGGATTCACAGACTGCGCCTATAAATGACCAAAATAATGATATTGACCTCCCTCAATCACAGCTTTGGCCATTTACTACACGTTTACTCCACTACTACACGTTTACTCCACTACTCTACCTTTACTCCACTACTCTACATTTACTCCACTACTCTACATTTACTCTACATTTACTCCACTACTCTACATTTACTCTACATTTACTCCTCTACTCCACATTTACTCCACTACTCCACATTTACTCCACTACTCCACATTTACTCCACTACTCCACATTTACTCCTCTACTCCACATTTATTCCACTACTCTACATTTACTCTACATTTACTCCACTACTCTACATTTACTCCACTACTCTACATTTACTCTACATTTACTCCACTACTCTACATTTACTCTACATTTACTCCACTACTCTACATTTACTCTACATTTACTCCTCTACTCCACATTTACTCCACTACTCCACATTTACTCCACTACTCCACATTTACTCCACTACTCCACATTTATTCCACTACTCTACATTTACTCCAATACTCTACATTTACTCCACTACTCTACATTTACTCCACTACTCCACATTTACTCCACATTTACTCCACTACTCCACATTTACTCCAATACTCCACATGTACACCTCTACTCCACATTTAATCCACTAAAAAATCAAGTAACTAAGTCTCTCTGGATAAGACCGTCTGTTAAATTACTAAAATGTAAATGCAAGTCAAGAAATCCTTGTCTTTTCCCCAGCCCATCCCTCTGCTGAAGGAAGGGATGAACCACTCCATCACCCTGTCTCAGGAGCAGGTGGCTTCTCTATTGGCCAACGCCTTCTTCTGTACCTTCCCCCGACGCAACGCCAGGAAGGCAGAGTACGCCAACTACCCTGACATCAACTTCTGCAGGTGATACCTACGATCTGTTTCATATAGTCATATTGTCATATAACATTAGGATATTATGTTAGAATGCGCCAACTACCCTGACATCAACTTCTGCAGTTAGGTTAAAGGTTACCATCCCCCCCTCTTTGATCACAAAGGAGGCGCATTGTTGTAAAATAGTTCATATATATAATAATAATATAATATATGCCATTTAGAAGACGCTTGTATCCAAAGAGACTTACAGTCATGTGTACATACATTTTATGTACTGCTGACCCAGGAATCAAACCCACTACCCTGGCGTTGCAAGCACCATGCTCTACCAACTGAGCTACGGAGGAGCACTGTAGCTCAGTTGATTTAGTACTAGTCATATTTTTACATTAGGATATTGAAAGGTGTATCTATTGACATAATCTATTGACATCGGAGGCAACGGCCAGTAGAATACTACCTCTGACAAGTCATTTAAAGTGAATATGTTTGGTGGCGTGATGACAGCAGATAGACGAGGAGGTCTGAAACTAGTCTCATTTCCAAGAGGGGGCACTAGCCTACTGCCTTTTCCTTCCTCGCTAAATCACTTTGTCATCTGTAATCTCTCTGAGGTACTTATTCAGCCTATCTCTTAACATTTGTCTGAATGCAGTCCAACATCAAAGTTTTCAGTAACGCTTCAATTGTTTTTGGTTGTAAATATAGGCCTAGTATCCACTGTGTACTACTTTCATGTCTAACCACGCACGGTCATTGGGATGAGGTGCACATTGAACACTAGTCCCCCCCCGTAGCTCAGTTGGTAGAGCATGGCGCTTGCAACGCCAGGGTTGTGGGTTCGTTTCCCACGGGGGGGCAGTATGAAAAATGTATGCACTAACTGTAAGTCGCTCTGGATAAGAGCGTCTGCTAAATGACGTTAAATGTAAATATAAAACCATACCATTGTTTTATATGGAACAAAATCATCTAATAAGGTTCAGTCTGGCTTCCTCAATTACAGCGCTGACATACCTTTTTTTATCCAACTACAACAAATGGACACAGAACAGTCCGGCATAAATTAAAATGAGCACATATTTTAAGAGCCGCTGGTCGACCTATCTTGATGTCATTACCTGATCACGTTTCCATAATTGTGCAGACAAATTTTGATTCAATTAGACCGCTATCGACGTTGTGTGGCTGTTATGTAATGTGTTTCTTTAGGGCCAGAGTCGATGGGTGAGGGTTATTGCCTTTCTAGACACGGGACTCTTTCTGTGTCAGGTCAGTGCTACCCTGTCGCAGGATCAACATGGAAACCAGACACCAGGTCACAGTAATGCTGATATGTTCCCTAGAGGGGAGCATATGAATCAATGAGTTAGCAAGTTAACTTGCATTAAA
This sequence comes from Coregonus sp. 'balchen', assembly GCA_902810595.1. NCBI lineage: Eukaryota > Metazoa > Chordata > Actinopteri > Salmoniformes > Salmonidae > Coregonus > Coregonus sp. 'balchen'. Next base: position 44,285,426 of record LR778283.1, read on the forward strand.
TAACTTTTGTATATATTTTTTAGAAAGATGATCTTGAAATGGGCTTGATCTAATTGTCTCCCGAGTGGCGCAGCGGTCTAAGGCACTGCATCTCAGTGCTGGAGGCGTCACTACAGACCCCCCTGGTTCGATTCCAGGCTGTATCACAACCCGGCCGTGATTGGGAGTCCCATAGGGCGGGCGCACAATTGGCCCAGCGTCGTCCGGGTTTGGCCGGTGTAGGCCGTCACTGTAAATAAGAAGTTGTTCTTAACTGACTTGCCTAGTTAAATAAAGGTTAAATAAAAAATAAAAATAAATAAAACGGGCTTGATCTAATTGTCTCAACAACCAAAAACACAAGTTCTTCATGAACCAGAAACTCAATAGTTATTTTGGGTTGTTTATTCAAGTTAGCTGGCTTACTCATTGAATCTTCTTTGTAGTATATCTCTCTGGTTTAGAGCAGACCATGACTGAGCAGGACGAGAGCGGTACACACCATGAACTGCTCAGACAAACATGTCAAATGATTTGGCACTCAGCCTACAAAGTGGAATATTCTGATGGTCAAAATGCTGCCCAGTTGGTCTGTTTGGTGACGGTAAAGGATCCTTTGGGATGTGACAGAACTTGGTCCTCACAGCAGACTCTCTGGCACTCAGACTTTTATCTTTGATCTAACTAACTGGTCTCACAGTTGACTTCCTGCATGACTTCCTCTATGACTGGCAAATGCCTCACGTACAGTACTGTACCACCATTTGATTGTGAGCCAAATTATACATGAGGTAGCAGACAGTCCGGTTATTCTACAGGTCACCTTAAGGTGATCTAAGGTGAAGGCATGATATCTCTTACTTCCTTGTTCACTCGCAGGCGATAGTCGGGACTTTTGTTGGAATGTGTTCAGTGAGACAAGCATTAGTTACCTGAACACTGCTCTGCAGACCAGTGCGGGATGGTTAAGTATCATTATGAGATGTTTATTAGGGTATAAGACATTGGGAAAGTATTCGGACCCCTTGACTTTCTCCACATTTTGTTACGTTACAGCCTTATTCTTTTATTTATTTATTTATTTAAAGTTTTATTAAGTTTTCTTGTTTTTCAATCAACTAACAAAACATATTCCACAGATGTGGCAGACATAAATAATAAAATAAAATGTAAAACAAAACAAACAAATTTGCAGCAGCACCATCTGTGATCATGTTAGCTATTTCCAGCCTTAGCTGAGACAACGAGCAAATCATTCGTTTTTACAGCACCTTTACACAACATGTATATACACCCATTTCCCTAATCATCCCCCATTCACTCTGTCCAGTGTGAAATATAGTTGAGTAGTGGATGCCAGAGTCTATCAAACCTGGGCTGTCTCTTGCGGAGGTCATAGGTCAGCTTTTCATGAGGAAGAAAGTCAACAATCTGGCCAATCCACATTTTTTAATGTAGGAGATGAATTAGAAGCCCGCAGTAAGGAGAATACATTTCTTAGCAAAGTATGTGATGGTCATAAACGCATGTTCTCTGTCTGGATCAAGAACAAAGTCCTGCTGGGAGTTAAGAACATAGAGACTTGGGGTGGGTCATATCAAACTGTACATCCTAATATTTTCTGTGCAGCAGTATGTACAGATCTCCAAAATACATGTAAATAGGTTCCACTTTGAGGTACATATTTTACAATCAGGGGAAATGTCTGTATTCATTCTATGGAGACTCACTGGGGTGTAATAACATTTGTAAAAAAAAAAAAATGTGTAATTAGATTCTTTCATTTTTACGTTAGTAGAGGAGCGGTATACCCTGTCGCAAACATCCGCCCATAACTCATCACCGATAGTCAGACAAAGGTCCTTTTCCCAGATTCTTTTCAAAGGCGTAAAAGAGGAGCCCACATTCTCAGAAAGGAGTCTGTAGATATGGGAGATGATGTTGCCTTTTCATGGATTGTGCTGTAGCAAGAAGGGTCTCAACTTCATTCAGCTGAGCTCTAAACCTCCCCTTGGAAGTGAATGAGGAAATTATGTATCTAAATTGAAGATATCTTTTTTTATTTTTTATGGAACTTAGCGCATTGAATTCACTGCAGCGCTCTTGAAAGTATTTCAGTGTAGTTGTGTTCTGATGAAACGGGTCTGAAAAGTTCCTGATCACTAGAGTATGCCAAAGATGGCATCACTCAGGGCTTTTGGCAAGTCTGTGTTGCATACTATAGGCGAGTGAGAGCATATCTGGGAGGAAATGCCAAGGTATTTCTTATAGTCCTTCCCTGCTAGTAGGGTGCTGTAAATCACAAAGGTTTTTGGCCACTTCACCAAAGTTACTAATGAACATAATTGAGCTTAGGGGCAATGAACCACAGGATCGGGCCTCTATCTGAATCCACATTGAGTCTTGTCTGTTTGTGATCCATGTTAGCATGTTGAGGATTTGGGCAGACCAGCAGTAGGCAGGGAAGGGCAAGAACACCCTTAGATTCAGGTTTCCATAGAGTGGAGAACTTGATCCTAGGTTTTTCATTGCCCCATATACATTTGGTGATGCTTTGGTTGTTTTGAAAAAAGAAACTGGGAGATAGCATGGCAGCATCTGGAAAAATTTGTTCAGTCTAGGTAGGATGTTCATACGGGTAACATTGATTCTTCCGACTAAGCTAATTGGGAGGGAGATCCAGGTTCGGAGATCATTCTTGATTCGATAAAGGAGTGGGAGATGACACCAATCTGAATTGCCTTTTCAAGGAAAGTTAATTCAGATTGTGTTACAAAAGATCCCAAGGTATTGAAATCCCTGTGTCTTCCATTGGAACGGACAGCGTGTCGTCATGGAGCTGGAGAAAGATCCCAAGGTATTGAAATCCCTGTGTCTTCCATTGGAACGGACAGCGTGTCGTCATGGAGCTGGAGAAAGATCCCAAGGTATTGAAATCCCTGTGTCTTCCATTGGAACGGACAGCGTGTCGTCATGGAGCTGGAGAAAGATCCCAAGGTATTGAAATCCCTGTGTCTTCCATCGGAACGGACAGCGTGTCGTCATGGAGCTGGAGAGTGTAAGATTGAGAGGGCAAACAATGGATTTGTTAAAATGTATCTTATATCCTGAAAACTTGCGGTACTGAGCAATGGTGTCTAAAATGGGAGGGAGGGATTTCTCAGGGTTGGATAGATGGAGAAAAACATAATCCACGTAGAGAGAAATGTTGTGCTGAAGGCCGCTTGCAGAAACTCCCATAATACTTGGATTGCCCCTTATCAACTCCGCCCCCAACAAGTAGAGCAGGGGGGGACAGTGAGCATCCTTGTCTTGTGCCACGTCCCAAAAGGGAATCTGTCAGAAATCTGACTGTTAGTAGTCACCATGGCATTTGGATGAGAATATAGGGACTTTATCCATTTAATAAAGTTTGGGCCCATGTTTAACTTTTCTAAGACTGAGAACAGAAAGCTCCACTCCAGCACCCAGTGATGCCAGCAGGACATGGCTCTTCCTTCTGTGTGTTTACTTGATCTATAATATCAAAAAGACGGCGGATGTTATCAGAAGAGTACCTGTCTCTAATAAATCCAGTTTGATCCGCTTGTATTATTTTGGGAAGAAGAGTGTTTTAGTCTTTTGGCGAGCAATTTGGTAATTATGCGGATCAAACTGGTAATTAAGTGGACCTGTGTAGCTCAGTTGGTAGAGCATGGCGTTTGAAATGCCAGGGTTGTGGGTTAGTTTCCCACGGGGGGCCAGTATAAAAAATAAAAATAAAGAATGTGTATGCACTCACTAACTGTAAGTCGCTCTGGATAAGATCGTCGGCTAAATTACTAAAATGTAAATGGTGGAAATCCAACAAGCTTATGGGCCGGTAGGATGAGCAGGAGAGAGGGTCCTTGTCTTTTTTTGAGCAACACTGCAATGCGGGCTGTGTACATAGAGTCTGGGAGAGCTCCGTTTTTAGCAAAAATCATCCAGCATTGGCATGAAAATAGGGCTAAGCTGGGGCCAAAAAGCTTTGTAGAACTCTCTGGGAAATCCGTCTGTGCCTGGGGACTTGTTAGGTGGCATGGAGATAATTGCCTCTAGGACTTCCCCAGGAGTGAAGGGGGAGTTGAGATCTCCTTGGTCGGTCTCTGATACTTTTGGCAGCGAGATTCCCTCTAGGAAGGAAATGAGTTCTGCATCCATATGTTTTCTCTCAGAAGTATATCATTTGCAGTAAAAATCATATAAAAGTTCAATGTGGCTTATTTGGATCACACGTGACCTCGTCATCTGCTGTTCGGACGGCCGTGATTGTACACTCTGACTGCTCTTTGTTAAATTGGTAAGCAAGACGAGTGGCGCAGTGGTCTAAGGCACTGCATCGCAGTGCTAGCTGTGCCACTAGAGATCCTGGTTCGAATCCAGGCTCTGTCGTAGCCGGCCGCGACCGGGAGACCCATGGTGCGGCGCACAATTGGCCCAGCGTCGTCCAGGGTAGGGGAGGGAATGGCCGGCAGGGGATGTAGCTCAGTTGGTAGAGCATGGCGTTTGCAACGCCAGGGTTGTGGGTTCGATAAAAAATAATGTATGCGCTAACTGTAAGTCGCTCTGGATAAGCGCGTCTGCTAAATGACTAAAATGTAAATGTAAGACAATCTGCTAGGCCTATTGCTATACTCATGGTATTTCTGTTTAGTAAAGAAGACTTTTTTTTTTAGTCCAAGTTTAGTTTGCCTTTGGCTGCTTTAAGTTCACCTCCTGGGGATTGTTTATGTACTTTTTCGCAGCGTTCCAGCTCCCTCTCAAGATCTAACCTGTGTGCTTCCATTGCTTTTTTTCTTAGAGGAAGCAAATGCAATTTAGATGACCTCTCAGTGTGGCTTTGGCAGCGTCCCACAGTGTGGCCTGAGAAACAGGAGGGTCTTTGTTGTCTTGTGTGGAGTTGTCTATCCATGTAGTAACCAATGTACGGAATGCTTCGTTTGATAACATAGAGGTGTTGAATTTCCAGCTCTTTGACCACTGGGATGTTTTTACAGAGGTCAAACCGGAGGTGGTCAAAGGCGTGATCTGAAAGTGGGTCCAATTTGTACAAGTGGCAGAATTAATGAAAGTCTTTGGGATAAAAATGTAATCTATACTACAGTGTTATGGACATTGGAGTAGTATGTATAGTCCATAGATGAGCTATTAGTCTCTCTCCTGATATCTATCAGTCCCATCTCTTTAGTAAGAGAGTTCAACATCTTTGCCGATCTAGGGTTTGTGGTGTGGACTTGAGATGATTTGTCCTGAGTTGAGTTGAGGGTATAATTTAAAATCTCCAGCCAGCACTCCAAAGGAAACACAATGCTCATTGAACAGGGTTATCATTTTCGACATGAAAGCAGGGGTATTTGTGTTATGGGCATATATATATATATTTAAGATTGTAATTGGTTGCCCATACAGTGACCCAGTTATCAGAATAAATCTCCCCCCACGGATCAGATATGTTTTTGTCAGATATGAATGGAACACGCTCATGGATAAGTTTGGCTGGGCCTCTACTGAAATACACCTGTCCCAGCCGAGCTCTGCGGTGTTTAGCGCATTCGGCTTCACAGAGGTCTGTCTCTTGTAATATCACAATGTCTTATACTTCCTTTTTCAGAGCACATAGTATGTTTTTCCGTTTAATTGCATGACCTAGCCCCATGGCAGTAGATTTTATGGTACTAGTCAACGTCATGGAACTCTAGTGCAGGTCGTGTGTGTGTGTGTGTGTGTGTGTGTGTGAGAGAGAGAATGTTGAGTTCTGTACGTTGGGAGCTCAGAAAGGATGTCTTCGACAGAGGACAAGGTTGGCAGTTGTTGGGCCTTTTGCTCCTGGCTAATGGCACTAGCCTTTTCTGAAGCTAGCGGTTTCTGAAGCTAGCGGTTTCTGAAGCTAGCGGTTTCTTGGAGACTTTTTCCACGGCTATTGCTCGAGTCCGGGTAAAAAATATCCCATATAATGGTGCCTTTTGTTGCCGCCAGGGCTTTTTGACTAAAGCTAATGGGGTTTAACTTGAGGTGGAGGTAAGATTAAGAATTGGAAATTACTTGTGCGGAGCTATCAGTTCCTGCGGCCATCTCGCTCAAAGGTCACGTGATCCCCCCCACAGCCTTATTCTAAAATGTATAAAATACATTTTTGCCCTCATCAATCTACACACAATACCCCATAATGACAAAGCAATTTTTTTTGCAAAAATATTACCAATAAAAAACATAAATACCTAATTTACATAAGTATTCAGAACCTTTGCTATGAGACTGGAAATTGAGCTCAGGTGCATCCTGTTTCCATTGATCATCCTTGATGTTTCTACAACTTGATTGGAGTCCACCTGTGGTAAATTCAATTGATTGGACATGATTTGGAAAGGCACACACCTGTCTATATATAAGGTCCCACAGTTGACCGTGCATGTCAGAGCAAAAACCAAGCCATGAGGTCGAAGGAATTGTCCGTAGAGCTCCGAGACAGGATTGTGTCGAGGAACAGATCTGGGGAAGGGTACCAAAACATTTCAGCAGCATTGAAGGACCTCAAGAACACAGTGGCCTCCATCATTCTTAAATGGAAGAAGTTTGGAACCACCAAGACTCTAAACGGAGCAATCGGGGGAGAAGGGCCTTGGTCAGGGAGGTGACCAAGAACCCGATGGTCACTCTGACAGAGCTCCAGAGTTCCTCTGTGGAGATGGGAGAACCTTCCAGAAGGACAACCATCTCTGCAACACTCCACCAATCAATCCTTTATGGTAGAGTGGCCAGACGGATGCCAAACCTCAGTAAAAGGCACATGACAGCCCACTTGGAGTTTACCAAAGGCACCTAAAGGACTCCCAAACCATGAGAAACAAGATTCTCTGGTCTGATGAAACCAAGATTGAACTCTTTGGCCTGAATGCGAAGCGTCACGTCTGGAGGAAACCAGGCACCGCTCATCACCTGGCCAATACCATCCCTACTGTGAAGCATGGTGGTGGCAGCATCATGCTGTGGGGATGTTTTTCAGTGGCAGGGACTGGGAGACTAGTCAGGATTGAGGGAATGATGAACGGAGCAAAGTACAGAGAGATCCTTGATGAAAACCTGCTCCAGAGCGCTCAGGACCTCAGACTGGGACAAAGGTTCACCTTCCAACAGGACAACGACCATAAGCACACAGCCAAGACAATGCAGGAGTGGCTTCGGGACAAGTCTCTGAATGTTCTTGAGTGGCCCAGCCAGAGTCTGGACTTGAACCCGATCGAACATCTCTGGAGAGACCTGAAAATAGCTGTGCAGCAACGCTCCCCATCCAACCTGACAGAGCTTGAAAGGATCTGCAGAGAAGAATGGGAGAAACTCCCCAAATACAGGTATGCCAAGCTTGTAGCGTCATACCCAAGAAGACTCGAGACTGTAATCGCTGACAAAGGTGCTTCAAAGTACTAAGTAAAGGGTCTGAATACTTATGTAAATGTGATATTTATCTTTTTTATTTTTAAATACATTTGCTAAATGTATAAAAACCTGCTTTCGCTTTGTCATAATGGGGTATTGTGTGTATTTAATCCATTTTAGAATAAGGCTGTAATGTAACAAAATGTGGAAAAAGTCAAGGGGTCTGAATACTTCATGAAGGCACTGTATACCAGCATTATACTGTGTTACCAACATTTCATGTCGTCTTGGGATTTGACATGTTCTGACCATAACTGCCATGGTCACCGGTCATTTTAGTGTACAGTCCTCATAATCTGATATGACCTATGGAAAATCCATAGCTTCTCAAACGTGTGTAGGAATGACCACTATACATTATCAGTTAAACATTTTAAGTTGGGTTTTCCATCAGTTCTCTGTGGTCTGATGTATGCATGTTTATGTGGGTGCAGTTTGTGTCCAATTTTCCCCTTGTGGGATTAATAAAGTTGATTCAAACGCACCCCACGCGGTCTCTCCGATTCAAACCTACCTCAAGGTCTCTCCTTGGAGAAGATCTGATAACGGAATCGTTGTTGCGGTGGCGCTGCGGTTTTTACTTTTAATAGAGGAGCTTTTACTTCTGACATGGACTTTATAGGATTAATGTAATGTAATACAAGCCTCTCTCTCAGTAATTCCTTATCCGAGAAGACTGGAGCTGCTGCTCTGTACACAGTACCCATCTCTGTCGGCGTCACACTGACTGCGTTCCAAATGGCACCCCGTACCCTTTATAGCACTACTTTTCACCAGAGCCCTATGACGCCTCTAAAGAATAGGGGACTATTTGGGATACAGGAAGTGTGATTATCTAAATGGAGAAGGGAATGAGATTAACATTGTCTGATGGCTCTCTGTAACAGCCTTTTACTAAAACAGAGGAGTATGGTGACTGTAACAACAGCCCTTAACTAAAACAGAGGAGTATGGTGACTGTAACAACAGCCCTTTACTAAAACAGAGGAGTATGGTGACTGTAACAACAGCCCTTTACTAAAACAGAGGAGTATGGTGACTGTAACAACAGCCCTTTACTAAAACAGAGGAGTATGGTGACTGTAACAACAGCCCTTTTAGTAATCATCAGTTTAGTGACTGTAACAACATTCCTTTAGTAATCATCAGTTTAGTGACTGTAACAACATTCCTTTAGTAATTCATTCAGCCGGTTGAATAAGGATTTCCTGAAAGAAAACAAAACCAGGAAGTCCTCTACTTTTGGATCTGCGATGGAAGCTTAGCTAGCTGAACAGTACAAGCATTTGGAAATGATCTTCAACCCTGATGGTGGTGGACGAGCATGACTGTAAAGTCCATTTGATATGGACCGAAACTGTACAGCAGTGAGAGAAATCCTGTCGGTGGCTGAGCGGGTCAACCCCCCACCCCCTATGGTCAGCGGGTCAACCCCCCACCCCCTATGGTCAGCGTGTCAGACAAGTGGCACTTGGGCACAAGCTAAGGCTTAATTAACCTTGGCTGGAGGTTCCTGGTGGAAGGTAAACCCCCCACCCCCTATGCGGCAGGGAAAACCCCCTAATGACCACCCAAGGACCGCTGCCTACACCGTCCAATGATTAGTGTTCTGTCCAAGGCAAGAGCGTTGTTAGTAGAGCTCACTGATTGGTCATTCAGAAAGAGTGCCGTTTTGGCAGAACCCATCGGCCTCCGCTTTTTGGGGAGGTACAGTAGAACAGAAGCTTTCTTGGCTCCCTCAGCCTTTTAACTCAATGAGTAGATATGATATGATGGATATAATCTCAGATATGTATCTGTGATTCATTACATAAATTTGGTTCTGTTCTGTTGTAAGTTTCTTCACACAACTGCGCTCTTCAACATTTTGCTCTAAATAGGCAACCGAGCTACATTACATCACATCTCTACATGAAAATCTTTGATGGATTGTTGTTGGCATTATATAATGATGTATTCATTTCACCATTCCCAAAATACCATATTGGTATTCTATTACTAAAAGCCTGCTCTTACCAACCATTGGCTGGCTAGATGCCCTGTGGGCTAAATAACATGACGCAAGATTGTTTCTACTGGCTACAATGACAGAAAAAAAAATGAGGAATGGACTTAAATGAATGAGTTTCTCTGGGCCTGGGGGGACTCTTAGCCTCTCAGTGAATGGGTTTCTCTGGGCCTGGGGGGACTCTTAGCCTCTCAGTGAATGAGTTTCTCTGGGCCTGGGGGGCTCTTAGCCTCTCAGTGCATCAAGCCTTTTCATTGCTTATTCTCTCATGAAATTCCTCTCTCTCTCTGATTGAAATGGCAGCCGGCAGAGGGCAAAGCAGTGGGGGGGTGGGGGGGGGGGGGTTCTCATCCGTTTTTTTGGTTTCTCATCCTCTTGTGTTATTTTCCTTGTTGTGGAGAGGAGTGGAGGGACACATGAGTGTTACTTTGTGATGGGACTGAGGCCCCGGGCCAACTGCCATTGTTGTAATGATGTAAGAAGGACTTTCTACCAGTGGCGGCCGGTGCCGTTTTAAGATGAGGGAGGACAATATTTTTTCTTCATGAGCATGGGCCTTATTTCTATTACAGCATATTGGATGACTGTCATGCATATTCCGTTCACCCAGTTCGATGTAACAGCGATAGGTTTAGGCTACTACGTGATACTTGAATTTCCCATATAACCATCACGAGGTTGCTACAACCCTAGCCTACGAATGAAAGTTTTACAATGTAGGTGCACACAGGTCGAGAGACAAATTTGAGGTGACAGACAGTGACATTCAATAGCGCCTTGCACACTCTTGCCTGCATCTAGCTGATAAAGGGTGTAATCATTAGTCCAACAGTTGCAAACGAGAGTTTCTGTTAGACAAAGTCAGGTATGTTTATCCCCGTTTTTGTTCCGTTTGCTTCCGTTTTTAAGAAACGTTTTTTCAACAGAATCGGCGGAATGAATACACCCCTGATCACGCGTAAACAAAGTTCACTCTCATAACAGCCACGTTGTATTCCTTCTCTTCCCTTCGCTTGTGGACTTCAATGCTCAACACATCAGCTGTATGTGACCCCGGCGAAAAAACCTTTCCAAGCCAAACCGTATCATAACCGCTACACACAGCCTAGATCGTTGTCCCCATATTAGCTAAAGTAACGTCCTAGTCAACATAGCTAATAGAACTAATGCGTTAGTAAACCTGCTACAATCATGCAGTAACGTTCCAGTGTACAGTCAGTAAGCGGTTACACCGGCGGGCCCCGGAGGCAATAAATTAGTAATACCAAACGCTTACCTTGACTTGGAAGAGTTCCAGTGTTGTGTTGGATAGTCATAGCCAGCTAGCTAACATAGCATCCCTCTGTTTGAGCAGTGTGTTTCAGTAGGCTAAACTAGCCAGCTAGCTAACATAGCATCCCTCTGTTTGAGCAGGGTGTTTCAGTAGGCTAAACTAGCCAGCTAGCTAACATAGCATCCCTCTGTTTGAGCAGGGTGTTTCAGTAGGCTAAACTAGCCAGCTAGCTAACATAGCATCCCTCTGTTTGAGCAGGGTGTTTCAGTAGGCTAAACTAGCTAGCTGCATTTGCTAGCTAAGTAAGTGAAACTGAAAGTGAAAAAAAATATCTCTCTTGCTTCTCCTTCATTTTGGAAGAAATTAATTTGTTCAAAACTGTTCAACTATTGTCTTTCTCTCTCTTTGAGTCAAGTACTCACCAGATGTTATGCACTGCAGTGCTAGCTAGCTGTAGCTTATACTTTCAGTGCTAGATTAATTCTCTGATCCTTTGATTGGGTGGACAACATGTCAGTTCATGCTGCAAGAGCTCTGATAGGTTGGAGGATGTCCTCCGGAAGTTGTCATAATTACTGTGTAAGTCTATGGAAGGGGATGAGCCTCCTAGGTTTTGTATTGAAGTCAGTGTACCCAGAGGAGGACGGAAGCTAGCTGTCCTCCGGCTACACCATGGTGCTACCCTACTGTTGAGTGCTGTTGAGGCTACTGTAGACCTTCTTTGCAAGATAGTGTGTTTTTAATCAGTTATTTGATGACGCAATTATATTTAGTATATTTTTATCTAAAATGTATATCTTTTTTAATGTTTTACCTTTTTAATTTTAATGAAATTCACTGAGGAGGATGGTCCTCCTCTTCCTCCTCTGAGAAGCCTCCACTGCTTTCTACATAACAGGCCTGGCCCGGCTACAGTGAGTGAAAGGGAAGCTGAGCGAGTGATGATTTCTAATTCATATCAAAAGTTAAAGCTTGACTGAACTCACATGGATGGACAAAGTTGGGGGCCTGTTCTCCTCTCTCTCTCTCTCTCTCTCGCTCTCTCTCTCTCTCTCTCATTCTCCTCTCATCACATCTCTCATCTCTCTCCCTCTCGTCTCTCTCTCTCTCTCTCTCCTCCTCCCTCCTCTCTCCTCTCTCTCCTCTCCCTTCTTTCTTTCTCCTCTCCTCCTCCCTATATCTCTCTCTCTTGCCATATCCTCTCTCTCTCTCCAATCTCTACTATCTCTCCATATCTCTCTCTCTCTCCTCTCTCCCTCTTCTCTCTCCCCTATCTCTCCCTCTATCATCCTCTCATATCTCTCTCCCTACTATACCTTTCTCCCTCTCTCTATCTCTCTCTCCCTATATCTCTCTCTCCCTATTTTATTTTTTATTTTTATTTACCTTTATTTAACTAGGCAAGTCAGTTAAGAAACAAATTATTATTTACAATGACGCCTACATCGGCCAAACCCGGACGACGCTGGGCCAATTGTGCGCCGCTCTATGGGACTCCCATCACGGCCGGTTGTGATACAGCCTGGAATCGAACCAGGGGGTCTGTAGTGACGCCTCAAGCACTGAGATGCAGTGCCTTATCTCTTTCTCTCTCCTAGCTCTCTCCCTATCTCTCTCCCTATCTCTCTCCCTAGCGCTCTCTCTCTCTTTCTCTCTCTCTCCTCTCCCTCTCCCTCTCCCTCTCCCTCTCCCTCTCCCTCTCTCCCTATCTCTCGCCCGCTCTCTCTTCAGTACTGGTGACACTGGGTGTCGTCTCTTCCAATTCTTCTCATTTTAGTTATGAAATCAAAGAATTGGCAGTTGGTCTTAAGGGACCCCTACAGTCGAAGGTATTTCAGTAGAGGGTAGTAGTTAGTTGGGTAGTTAGTTACTGTCTGCCCAGGGTAGTAGTTAGTTGGGTAGTTAGTTACTGTCTGCCCAGAAGGACTGGGATGTGTGTGATCTACCTTTCTGGACTCAAACACCCAGTGGCTTTTTCCATCTTTATCCACCACCTCAGGCCCACCATCAACCGCCCTGTGATGTTCTGAAATATAGTAGTGGAGTCAATACATCATTAGCCTACTGACTTATATTGATAATCCACCCCCAGAAAGAAATATCATGAAATTCCTGTCAATTTGGTGAAAACCTATGTTCTGTCAGTGGGTAAAATATAAACATTTCCCCATGATTTAAATTCTAAGTGGTCCGTCTTGAGTGCATACATTTTTCATACTGGCCCCCCCGTGGGAAACGAACCCACAACCCTGGCGTTGCAAGCGCCATGCTCTACCAACTGAGCTACAGGGGGACTAACATACTTGTTTAGAACACATCTATCTACAGTGCCTTCAGAAAGTATTAATACCCCTTGACTTATTCCACATGTTGTTGTTACATCCTGAATTCAAAATGGGATTAAATAGATTTTTTCACCCATCTACACACAACATCCCATAATGACAAAGTGAAAACATGTTTTCAAATGTATTGAAAATGAAATATCTCATTTACATAAGTATTCACAACTCTTAGTCAATACATATTAGAATCAACTTTGTCAGCGATTACAGCTGTGAGTCTTTCTGGGTAAGTCTCTAAGAGCTTTGCACACCTGGATTGTACAATATTTGCACATGATTATTTTCAATATTCTTCAAGCTTTGTCGAGTTGGTTGTTGATTATTGCTAGACAACAATTGTCTTGCCATAGATTTTCAAGCCGATTTAAGTCAAACCTGTAACTAGGCTTCTTAGGAACATTCAATGTTGTCTTGGTAAGCAACTCCAGTGTATATTTGGCTTTGTGTTTTAGGTTATTGTCCTGCTGAAAGGTGAATTCATCTCCCAGTGTCTGTTGGAAAGCAGACTAAACCAGGTTTTCCTCTAGGATTATTTTTATCCTGAAAAAAAAACTCCCTAGTCCTTGTCAATGACAAGCATACCCATAACATGATGCAGCCACCACCATGCTTTAAAATATGAAGAGTGGTACTCGGGGATTAGTTGTTTGGATTTGCCCCAAACTTAACGCTTTGTATTCAGGACATAAAGTTAATTTCTTTGCCAAATCTTTTCAGTTTTACTTTAGTGCCTTATTGCCTGTTGAAATCACCGGCCACTTTAAGAAATGGAACACTAGTCACTTTAATAATGTTTACATATCTTGCACTACTCATCTCAAATGTATATACTGCATTCTATTCTATAATATTCTACTGTATCTTAGTCCATGCCGCTCTGTCATTGCTTGTCCAAATATGTATATATTCTTAAATTCCGTTCCTTACTAGTTTTGTGTGTATTGGGTATATGTTGTGAAATTGTTAGATATTACTGCACTGTCAGAGCTAGAAGCATAAGCATTTCGCTACACCTGCTATAACATCTGCTAAACACGTGTATGTGACAAATACAATTTGATTGGATTTGATTATTGCATACAGGATGCATGGTTTGAAATATTTCCGTCTTTTCCCTCTGTCACTTAGGTTAGTATTGTGGAGTAACTACAATGTTCTTGATCCTTCAGTTTTCTCCTATCACAGCCATTAAACTCTGTAACTGTTTTGAAGTCACCATTGGCCTCATGGTGAAATCCCTGAACGGTTTCCTTCCTCTCCGCCAACTGAGTTAGGAAGGACGCCTGTATCTTTTGTAGTGACTGGGTGTATTGATACACCATCCAAAGAGTAATTCATAGCTTCACCATGCTCAAAGGGATATTCAATGTCTGTTTTTTTTATATTTACCCATCTACCAATAGGAGCCCTTCTTTGCGAGGCATTGGAAAACCTCCCTGGTCTTTGGTTGAATCTGTGTTTGAAATTCACTGCTCGACTGAGGCACATTACAGATAATTGTATGTGTGGGGTACAGAGACGAGGTAGTCATTCAAATATCATGTTAAGTCCATGCAACTTATTATGTGACTTGTTAAGCACATTTTTTACTCCTGAACTTATTTATGTCTGGCAGACATATCAGTATGGATGACGGATCACCACCTCAAGCTGAACCCTGGCAAGACGGAGCTGCTCTTCCTCCCGGGGAAGGACTGCCCGTTCCATGATCTCGCCATCACGGTTGACAACTCCGCTGTGTCCTCCTCCCAGAGTGCGAAGAGCCTAGGCGTGACCCTGGACAACACCCTGTCGTTCTCCGCCAACATCAAGGCGGTGACCCGCTCCTGCAGGTTCATGCTCTACAACATTCGGAGAGTACGACCCTGCCTTACACAGGAAGCGGCACAGGTCCTAATCCAGGCACTTGTCATCTCCCGTCTGGACTACTGCAACTCGCTGTTGGCTGGCCTCCCTGCCTGTGCCATCAAACCCCTACAACTCATCCAGAATGCCGCAGCCCGTCTGGTGTTCAACCTTCCCAAGTTCTCTCACGTCACCCCCCTCCTCCGCACACTCCACTGGCTTCCAGTTGAAGCTCGCATCCGCTACAAGACCATGGTGCTTGCCTATGGAGCAGTGAGGGGAACGGCACCTCTGTACCTTCGGGCTCTGATCAGTCCCTACACCCAAACGAGGGCATTGCGTTCATCCACCTCTGGCCTGCTGGCTCCCCTTCCTCTGCGGAAGCATAGTTCCCGCTCAGCCCAGTCAAAACTGTTCGCTGCTCTGGCACCCCAATTGGTGGAACAAGCTCCCTCACGACGCCAGGACAGCGGAGTCAAACTCACCCCTTCCGGAGGCATTTGAAACCCCACCTCTTTAAGGATACTGGGATAGGATAAAGTATCCTTCATACCTCACCCATCCAAGGACTCACTCCCTAAATTGTAAGTGTCATCCACCTGGCTATTAGGGTGACGCACCAATTGGTTGTGCTCTGTAAGGACGTCCTAAATGACTAAGGCCTTGAGCAAGCATTATCCCTAATGGTCCGTAAGTCGCTCGGATAAGAGGTCATGCTAATGACAAATTTATGGAATTTAAAATTTTTATCCTCCATTAGGCTTGCCATAACAAAGGGGTTGAATACTTATTGACTCAATACATTTTTAATTCATTTGTAAACATTTCTAAAAACATAATTCCTCTTTGACATTATGCGGTATTGTGTGTAGGCCAGTGACACGAAATCTGTTCTGGGCAATACTGAATCAAATTAACGAAATTAGTTGAAAGATTCGTTCTTTTGACTGAACGAGTCAGTAAAGATCTGAGTCAGTAAAGATCTGAGTCAGTAAAGATCTGAGTCAGTAAAAAGAGCCTAACTTCCCGACACTAGTTTCTCCTCTGAAACCCCGCGCACAGGCCGTTTTGTGTTGCCATGGCAACCACTAACGCAAAGTTTTGAGCTAGAAACATGATCTCTAACAGGTTGAACATGGCGAAATTGTAACTCCTAAATTGATAGTGCAGTTTGTTTCAGGGATTTTACAACTAGCTAGCTACTTCACATGCTGATATGGACTTTGGTATTGTGTGTCGCTACGTTTTACAGCCTGTCCAGAGAGAACGCATTGCATTGTGGGTTTTGTAGTCGACCTGAGCTCCAGCAGATTTCCATAACAATTTTTTACATGTTGCTTCCTATCTTATTATAACGATGAAATGCAAAAAAAAGGAAATCACAACATATTGTTCTCACAAATTATTTAACAATGTAAATCAAAGGAATTTGTGGTTTTAAGTGGATTATTCCTTTAAAAGCCGTGATGTCATGTTCCCCAAAATCACTTGGGAAAAGAGATGCATTGTGTCTATGAAGCATTGTAAAGCCAATGTACACTGTTAATTACAATGTTAGAAACAAGACTAACCGTAAACGTGATTTTAAATGTATATAAGCTGTTCTGTAGCCTTTGAAATACTCTTTTTGGGACATAACATTAACTCTTACTTCCTCTCAGGCTGTTTGAAGGCTCCTCACCAAAGAAGAGGGAGAAACTTAAAACACTTTTGTGCTATTTTAGAAGTGTAACCGAGCAAAGTACGTTTTTTTTTAATTATCAAATCAATGTTATGTAAATTATGTTATATTGGTTTCAAACCAAAAGCATTGATAATTGATTGAACTTTTTTGGTTTGTTTTATTTTTCAGGACCTACTGGACTTGTAACATTCACAAGAAAATGTTTGGATCGTCCCCCGAACTGGAAAAAGTAATCCACTTCATGAGAAATTACTGTCCATTTATTCTATCCAATAACTGTTATGGATTTGATCCACGTAGGAACAAGGGAAACATATATTTACTGAATGGTGATCGAGCTAAAAAGGTCATTCATTTTGCTATGTTTCAGCTCCCAGAATCAGCTCACAAAGCTCCACATAACATGTGCAGGAACCATAGAAGACGACGGGAACGGCATGCTGCAGGTAACCTGTATGGAAGAGTTGACAGACAGCTCTATACGACTGAATGTATGGTCTGTGTCCCAAATGGCACCCTATTTCCTATTTAGTGCACAACTATTTTTAATTTTTTAATTTTAGGGCTCTGGTCAAAAGCAGTGGATGTTATAGGGAATAGGGTGCCATTTTGAGTCGCAGTCGTGTTGTGCACAAGTACAGAGAGAGCAGGATATAGTATTCTCAAATGGCACCCTATTTCCTATTTAGTGCACAACTATTTTTTTTTAAATTTTAGGGCTCTGGTCAAAAGCAGTGGATGTTATAGGGAATAGGGTGCCATTTTGAGTCGCAGTCGTGTTGTGCACAAGTACAGAGAGAGCAGGATAGAGTATTCTAGAAGCAGCTTGGTGGAGCAGGACTCTTACTGTACATTCCAGGATTCTTCATTCCATATTCTAAGCCACACATCCAGCCTAGAGGAGATCTCTGTTTGAAAGGTGGCTTCTCCTCTCCCTGTTGGATTGTCTTTCTCTTCTCCTTTTATGTGCTGTGGTTGTCAGTCACGGAGTCGCCTCACACACGTACTCCCGGCTTTAACTCAGAATGCTTACTGCCGCTGAACAGGTCCTTTGAGGAAGCGGACGGTTGACAACACGTCTGTGGGACTGCATGTGTGTATGCGTGCATTTGTGCGTGTGTTTTCATGCGTGCCAAAAGTATGTGTGTGTGTGTGTGTGTGTGTGCTGGGACTGGGGTCGAGACCCTGCTCTCCCTCTGCTCTCTACCCAGTCCCTTCCCCTCTCTCCCTGTCAGGACGGTCCTCTCTCCCCTCTCCCCTCTCCCCTCTCCCTCTCCCCCTCTCCCCTCTCCCCTCTCCCCCTCTCCCCTCTCCCCTCTCCCCTCTCTCCTCTCCCCTCTCCTCCTCCTCTCCTCTCTCCTCTCTCCTCTCTCCCTCTCCCCTCTCCCCTCTCCCCCTCTCTCCTCTCTCCTCTCCCCTCTACCCTCTACCCTCTCCCCTCTCCCCTCTCTCCTCTCTCCTCTCCCCTCTCCCTTTCACCTTTTGTTTGCCTGCGGAGGCTGTGGTTGCCACGGGCTGACAGCTGATGGGTGACATGACCAGATCCAGCTAGGGCCCGGGCACCCTGCCATCAGTGAAGGGCCCTCTGGTGAGGAGGGGCTCTCTGACAGCCTGTCAAAGAAAGAGCAGACTGTGTGTGTGCCGCATCCTGGGCCCCTTGTCCCACCTCCCAACTGTCTGACTGACTGCCTGGGCCCCCCGTCCCACCTCCCAACTGTCTGACTGACTGCCTGGGCCCCCCGTCCCACCACCCAACTGTCTGACTGACTGCCTGGGCCCCCCGTCCCACCACCCAACTGACTGACTGACTGCCTGGGCCCCCCGTCCCACCTCCCAACAGTCTGACTGACTGCCTGGGCCCCCCGTCCCACCTCCCAACTGTCTGACTGACTGCCTGGGCCCCCCGTCCCACCTCCCAACTGTCTGACTGACTGCCTGGGAGTCTTTGGTGAGGAGGTGAGACGGGAGGTGAGACGGGAGGTGAGACGGGAGGTGAGACGGGAGGTGAGACAGACCCAGTTGGCCCTGCCTGGCCTGGGCTGTCTGAGGGACAGTGTGCCAAAACTGACAGTCCTGAAAATGGTGGATTATACAGTTTCCTATGCAGCAAAACAATCAGTATTCCTGTCTATATCAGGCCTTGAAGAACCTTGTTTTGTTTCTTGTTTTGTTGTGAAATGGTAAACAATGATAATAAACAGACCTGGTGCTATAAATTGGCAGCTTCATTATGCCTGTTGAACAGTTCATTTGCAGAATAAAAGGATAACTTCAATTTAGGAAATAAAAGTAGGACGTCATACATAGATTAAGACGAGGAACTCTCCTCAATTTAGCAACGGCAGGTAGTGACTTGACTGGGTTGGTACTGACCCTGGGGTTGCATCCCAAATAGCACCCTATTCCTGGTATAGTGCGCTGCTTTTAACCAGAGTGCTATGGCCCTTGGTCAAAAGTAGTGTGCTATATAGAGAAAAGGGTGCAATTTGGGATTCAACCTGTGAGTGAATCTGGGGTGCAGAGAGCAGGACAGGAGTTCTGCTCTGTTCTGACTCTGTTGTGATGTTGGCTGTCTCCTGGGCTGACATGGCAGTTCCTCTGTTGTGATGTTGGCTGTCTCGGCAGTTCCTCTGTTGTGATGTTGGCTGTCTCCTGGGCTGACATGGCAGTTCCTCTGTTGTGATGTTGGCTGTCTCCTGGGCTGACATGGCAGTTCCTCTGTTGTGATGTTGGCTGTCTCCTGGGCTGACATGGCAGTTCCTCTGTTGTGATGTTAGTTGTCTCCTGGGCTGACATGGCAGTTCCTCTGTTGTGATGTTGGCTGTCTCCTGGGCTGACATGGCAGTTCCTCTGTTGTGATGTTGGCTGTCTCCTGGGCTGACATGGCAGTTCCTCTGTTGTGATGTTGGCTGTCTTCTGGGCTGACATGGCAGTTCCTCTGTTGTGATGTTGGCTGTCTCCTGGGCTGACATGGCAGTTCCTCTGTTGTGATGTTGGCTGTCTCCTGGGCTGACATGGGCAGTTCACTCTGTTGTGATGTTGGCTGTCTCCTGGGCTGACATGGCAGTTCCTCTGTTGTGATGTTGGCTGTTCTCCTTGGGCTGACATGGCAGTTCCTCTGTTGTGATGTTGGCTGTCTCCTGGGCTGACATGGCAGTTCCTCTGTTGTGATGTTGGGCTGTCTCCTGGGCTGACATGGCAGTTCCTGTTGGGATGTTGGCTGTCTCTGGGCTGACATGGCAGTTCTCTGTGTGTTTTCCCCCGTAACATTGAATCTGGGCAGACAGAGGACAGGGTGTCTCTTGTTTGCTTGTTGTGATGTTGGCTGTCTCCTGGGCTGACATGGCAGTTCCTCTGTTGTGATGTTGGTGTCTACTGGGCTGACATGGCAGTCCTCTGTGTGATGTTGGCTGTCTCCTGGGCTGACATGAGCAGTTTCCTCTGTTGTGATGTTGGCTGTCTCCTGGGCTGACCATGCATCCTGCTTGTGATGTTGGCTGTCTCTGGGCTACATGCAGTCCTGTTGTGATGTTGCTGTCTCCTGGCTGACATGCAGTCTCTCTGTGTTAGTTGGCTGTCTCTGCTGACATGCAGTTCCTCTGTTGTCATCCCTGCTCTGCTGTCATAACCTGCGGCTGACATGGCAGTCACTCTGTTGCTGTTGCTGTCTCTGGCTTGCATGGCAGTTCACTTGTTCTAGTGTGCATCACTCTGGCTTGACATGTGCCAGTTCACCCTGCTTGCTGTCATCACCCTGTCTGGCTGTCCATCACCCTGCTCTGCTGTCCATCACTGCTCTGCTGTCCATCACTGCTCTGCTGTCCTCACTGCTCTGCTGGCCATCACTCTGCTCTGTGTCCATCACCCTGCTCTGCTGTCCTCACCTGCTCGGCTGTCCATCACCTTCTCTGTTCCATCATTGCTCTGCTGTCATCACTTGGCTCTGCTGTGTCCATCACTCTGCTCTGCTGTCCATCACTGCTCTGCTGTCCATCACTTCTGCTCTGCTTGTCCATCACTCTGCTCTGCTTTCCATCACTCTGCTCTGCTGTCCATCACTGCTCTGCTGTCCATCACTCTGCTCTGCTGTCCATCACTGCTCGACTGCTGCTGTCCATCACTGCTCTGCTGTCCATCACTCTGCTCTGCTGTCCATCACCTGCTCTGCTGTATACCTCTGCTCCACCTGCTCTGCTGTCCATCACTCTGCTCTGCTGTCCATCCTCTGTTTCCAATGCTGTTCCATCACTTCTTGCTTCCTCATGCTCTGTTCCATCACTGCTCTGCTGTCCATCACTGCTCTGCTGTCCATCACTCTGCTCTGCTGTCCATCACTCTGCTCTGCTGTCCATCACCTGCTCTGCTGTCCACTGTCTGCTTCCTGCATTCTGCTTGTCCATCACTGCTGCTTCACTGTCTGTCCATCACCTGCTCTGCTTTCCATCACTCTGCTCTGCTGTCCATCACCCTGCTCTGCTGTCCATCACCTGCTCTGCTGTCCATCACCTGCTCTGCTGTCCATCACTCTCTGCTTCTATCTGCTTTCCATCACTCTGCTCTGCTGTCCATCACCCTGCTCTGCTGTCCATCACCCTGCTCTGCTGTCCATCACCTGCTCTGCTGTCCATCACTGCTCTGCTTTCCATCACTCATGCTCTGCTGGTCCATCACTCTGCTCTGCTGTCCATCACCCTGCTCTGCTGTCCATCACTGCTCTGCTGTCCATCACCGTTGCTCATGCTGTCCATCACCCTGCTCTGCTGTCCATCACTGCTCTGCTGTCCATCACTGCTCTGCTGCCATCACTCTGCTCTGCT
The DNA here is from genome assembly GCA_902810595.1 of Coregonus sp. 'balchen'. Classification (NCBI taxonomy): domain Eukaryota; kingdom Metazoa; phylum Chordata; class Actinopteri; order Salmoniformes; family Salmonidae; genus Coregonus; species Coregonus sp. 'balchen'. The sequence goes on from LR778283.1 coordinate 44,306,832, forward strand.
GTCCATCACTGCTCTGCTGTCCATCACCCTGCTCTGCTGTCCATCACCTGCTCTGCTGTCCATCACCCTGCTCTGCTGTCCATCACCCTGCTCTGCTGTCCATCACCCTGCTCTGCTGTCCATCACCCTGCTCTGCTGTCCATCACCCTGTTGCTGTGCCATCACCCTGCTCTGCTGTCCATCACCCTGCTCTGCTGTCCATCACCCTGCTCTGCTGTCCATCACCTGCTCTGCTGTCCATCACCCTGCTCTGCTGTCCATCACCCTGCTCTGCTGTCCATCACCCTGCTCTGCTGTCCATCACCTGCTCTGCTGTCCCATCACTCTGCTCTGCTGTCCATCACCCTGCTCTGTGTCCATCACCTGCTCTGCTGTCCATCACCCTGTTCTTGCTGTCCGCATCACCCTGCTCTGCTGTCACCCGCTCTCTGTCCATCACCCTGCTTGCTGGCCACACCCTGCTCTGCTGTCCACACCCTGCTCTGCTGTCCATCACCCTGCTCTGCTGTCCACACCTGCTCTGCTGTCCATCACCACTGCTCTGCTGTCCATCTCTGCTCTGCTGTCCATCCCACTGCTCTGCAGGTGACTTTATCATCCTCTTTTTCCCCTGATGCTTCCTAGTCCACCCTGTCTGTCTCACTCTCTCTGCTGCACTCTCTCTCTCTCTTCTCTCTCTCTCATCTCTCTCTCTCCTCTGCTCTCTCTCTCTCCTCTCCTCTATTCCTAGATCTCCTCTCTCTCTCTCTCTCTCTCTCTCTCTCTCTCTCTCTCTTCTCTCTCTCTCTCTCTCTCTCTCTCTCTCTATGCAGGTGGACTTTGCCAACCGGTTTGTGGGCGGAGGGGTCACGTCATCAGGTCTGGTTCAGGAAGAGATTCGCTTCCTGATTAACCCAGAACTCATCGTCTCTCGCCTCTTCACTGAAGCCCTGCAGTACAATGAGTGTCTCGTCATCACAGGTCAGACAGCCCCTAAAAACAATCCCCACTACTGTCTACCCTAGGAACCATACTGCAGTTCAACTGCACTGCTGACTCCTATCAAAAATATAGAAACGCAACATGTAAAGTGTTGGTCCCATGTTTCATGAGCTGAAAGAAAAGATCCCATAAATATTTATAACGTACAAAAAGCTTATTTCTCTCAAATGTTGTGCACAAATTGGTTTACATCGCTGTTAGTGAGCATTTCTCCTTTGCCAAGATAATCCATCCACCTGACAGGTGTGGCATATCAAGAAGATGATTAACCAGCATGATCATTACATTAGTGGACCTTGTGCTGGGGACAATAAAAGGCCACTCTAAAATGTGCAGTTTTGTCACACAACACAATGCAACAGATGTCTCAAGTTTTGAGGGAGCATGCAATTGGCATGCTGACTGCAGGAATGTCCACCAGAGCTGTTGCCAGATAATTTAATGGTAATTTCTCTACCATAAGCCGCCTCCAATGTCGTTTTATAGAACTTGTCAGTACGTCCAACCGGCCTCACAACCGCAGACCACGTGTATGGCGTCATCTTGGCGAGCGGTTTGCTGATGTCAACGTTGTGAACAGAGTGTTGCATGGTGGGGTTAGGGAATTGGCAGGCTTAAGCTACGGACAAAAAGCACAATTGTATTTTATCGATGGCAATTTGAATGCACAGAGATACCGTGACGAGATCCTGATGCCCATTCTGAGGCCCATTTGTTTAAGGTATCTGTGACCAACGGATGCATATCTGTATTCCCAGTCATGTGAAATCCATAGATTAGGACATTCATGAATTTATTTCAATTCACTGATTTCCTCATATGAACTGGAACTCAGTAAAATCAATGAAATTGTTGCATGTTGCGTTTTACATTTTTTGTTCAGTATATGTATTGATGGACAAGAATCTGTTGAGAATCTGAGAGCGCAAGGCCAGGTATAGGCATTGTGTGTATATATATGGCTGGCTGGGGTACTTCGTAATGCTGTGTACAGTGGAGCCCTCATCTGAAGGAGGAAATAACAGGACAGACGACAGCAGAACCCTTCAACCCTTCAGTCCAACCTGTCAGGTACCTCTCACAGCACCAGGCAGCAGTCCAGAGGACCTACTGCTGTGACAATCACTTCCTGGAGTTGTCAACCTCTCCCTGTTATTTCCTCTGATTGGCTCTTCCTGAGATCGGCCCAATCAGTGACTGGTTAGTGGTTAGTAGTTGATTGCTCAGTCTGTCTGTGTCTGGGGTAATCACTGATGACATCAGGTGCTTGTTGTGAACTGTATAGTCCTGATGGACAAATAAATTAACAAACAAACAAGGATTTATTTACCAGTACTGTAGTTACAGTAAATATATCCTGGTTTATAAGGGGTTGCTCAACTTGCCACACAAGCTGAATTATTTTGAACCTGAACATTCATATTTTTGAACAGTGAAAACCCAACAGACTATACAGTGAGCTCCAGAAGTATTGGGACAGTAACACATGTTGTTGTTTTGGCTCTGTACTCCAGCACTTTGGATTGGAAATGATACAACAGCTATGAGGTGAATGTGTAGACTGTCAGCTGTAATTTTAGGTTATTTTCATTCATATAAAGTGAACCGTTTAGAAATTACAGCACTTTTTGTACATAGTCCCCCCCCCCCCCCCCCCCCCCCATTTGAGGGGACCAAAAGTATTGGGACAAATTCACTTATATTTATTAAAGTAGTCAAAGGTTTAATATTTGGTTCCATATGCCATGACATCAAGCTTGTGACACTGTTGGATGCATTTTGTGCCCAATACAAATGAATGGTAAATAATCTGTGTTATTTTATAGTCACTTCTATTGTAAATAGGAATAGAAGGGGGTCATGTCTGAATGCATTTTGATAACTGAAGTGAATTGAAAGGCTGCATGCAAGGACAAAGGTAGCCAGCCCTCCCTCTCTTCTGCCTAGTGAACGCTGGCAGAGATGTGTTTTAGCCCAGGGCACACACTGGCTGTCTGAACCAGGCCAGTAAAACTCATCTCGGCCTGCTTAAGCAAGCGTTAAGATCAAATAGTAAGTTAGTCGAATGAAAATGTCACTGAATGGCACAGAGTTTCACTCCTATTTATATCAGTGAGAGCCCAGTTCCTGTCAGTTATTTGTGATTTTAATTGTCCTTTTAGACTGAAACATAATTTTTAAATAATGTTGTTTTTTTTTTTAACGATTTTTATATTGGCTTTGTCCAGATATACAGTATGACCAAAGCATTACAGCATTGGCTGAGTCATCCATATATATTTCTTAAATATATGGCTTGAAATCTGCCGCAGCTAGAAGCCACTTTCCGTTACGTTGCAGACTGATCACATAGCTCTTCAGATATTTGAACCTGCCTGTCCCAACCAGGAGAGGGGTGTGATGACTGGGGTGATTAGTGAGTTGTTGACTGAGGAGAGAGGGAATTCAGCCTGCGTGCGTAGGCTGATTGGTTGATACCACGCCGTGAAGATTCCCTTCTCTTTCTTCATCAGCCACCCCTCGACAGGCAGGCACAATCAGCTTACACACACACACACACACACACAAACACTCCATCTACACCAGCGTTTCCCAAACTCGGTCCTGGGGACCCCAAGGGGTGCACGTTTTGGTTTTTGCCCCTGATTCAAATAATCAACTAATCATCAAGCTTCAAGCTGGTCTACACTCAATCCTCTCCCCCTTCCTTAAAAATACACTGTAAAAAGACTATTTGTTGGGAAAAAAACTGAAGAGATATCAAACTGAAGTTATACTACAAGGATACATACAGTGAAATGCTCCTCCTGTATATGGCTGCCGGTATCTTAAAGGGTATCGAGCATGAGTTTTTACTCACCAATATAACAACGCAGTGTGGTCAAAGACTTAGTAACTTAGTTGTAAATAAAATAAAATCACATTTTATTTGGCACTTACACGTGTTTAGCGGATGTTAGTGCGGGTGTAGCGAAATGCTTGCGCTTCTAGCGCCGACAGTGCAGTAATATCTAACAATTTCACAACATATACCCAAAACACACAAATCTAAGTAAGGAATGGAATTTAAGAATGTATACATATATGGACGAGGAATGACAGCGGCATGGACTAAGATACAGTAGAATATTATAGAATGCAGTATATACATATGAGATGAGTAATGCAAGATATGTAAACATTATTAAAGTGACGAGTGTTCCATTTCTTACAGTGGCCAGTGATTTCAATAGGCAGCAGCAGCCTCTAATGTGCTAGTGATGGCTATTTAACAGTCTGATGGCCTTGAGATAGAAGCTGTTTTTCATTCTCTGTCCCAGCTTTGATGCACCTGTACTGACCTCGCCTTCTGAATGAAAGCGGGGTGAACAGGCAGTGGCTCGGGTGGTTGATGTCCTTGATGATCTTTTTGGCCTTCCTGTGACATCGGGTGCTGTAGGTGTCCTGGAGGGCGGGTAGATTGCCCCCGGTAATGCGTTCGGCAGACCGCACCACCCTCTGGAGAGCCCTGCGGTTGCGGGTGGTACAGTTGCCGTACCATGCGGTGATACAGCCCGACAGGATGCTCTCAATTGTGCATCTGTAAAAGTTTGTGAGGGTTTTAGGTGCCAAGCCAAATTTCTTCAGCCTCCTGAGGTTGTAGAGGCTCTCTTGCGCCTTCTTCACCACACTGTCTGCGTGGGTGGGCCATTTCAGTTTGTCAGTGATGTGTACACGAATGAACTTGAAGCTTTCCACCTTCTCCACTGCGGTCCCGTCGATGTGGATGGGGGAGTGCACCCTCTGCTGTTTCCTGAAGTCCACGATCATCTTCTTTGTATTGTTGATGTTGAGTGAGAGGTTATTTTCCTGGCACCACTCCGCCAGGGCCCTCACCTCCTCCCTGTAGGCTGTCTCATCATTGTTGGTAATCAAGCCTACTACTGTTGTGTCGTCTGTAAACTTGATGATTGAGGTTGGAGGCGTGCTTGGCCACGCAGTCATGGGTGAACAGGGAGTACAGCAGGGGGCTGAGCATGCACCTTTTCCTACCTTGGCTTAACTAGCTGATGGACATCTGGAATCGAGCTATTTTTTGATTTCCCTGACTCTCCATCAGCCGGTGAAGCACCCACCTCCCTCAGCCTGCACGCTTTAAAACGTTTTACCATCGGATGGGCCCCAGCCATCAATGAATCTGTCCCTGCTCTCGCTTTGCTTTTTAACCTGTGGTAATGTTTTGGTTGTGTGTGTTGTGTTCTAGCTGGTCTCCAGTAGCTGGGCTCTAGCTTGCTGACCGTAACCGTGGTGATTGGCTAGGCTGGCTAGGCTAATAGCTAGTTGGCTAGGCTGGCTAGGCTAATAGCTAGTTGGCTAGGCTGGCAAGGCTAATAGCTAGTTGGCTAAATAGCTAATGTTAGCTGGATGGCTAGCTTGCTGGCTAAGATAACTGCATATTGCTAATATTCTTTGATAACTGGTTAGATGGCGTGATGTATTTCCAAAACTTTGGTTTACTTTAATGTAACTTTAAGCTAGGTGTTGATAGCAACTGGCTGACTCATGTAGTGCTAACATAACGTTAGTAGTCTGGTAGGGCTAACATTAGTAGGCTAGCAGGGCAAACGTTAGCAGGCTAATTGGCTAGCATCCTTGCAAGTTGATTTGTAACAATACATTCATCAAGTATTCGCTTGTAAGTTGGCAGAATAGTTTTTTTTTTTTTTTTAAACCAGTAGTCATGAGTGCAAATGATTTGGTTTAATTTGAAGGTATACATGTGAAGTTATTTCTGTTGGAGTTTACATTATAGGGGATAGGCTGGTTTGCCAGGTCCTCCATAGTACATCAACCCCATGGAAAAACTGTTTCTGACATGACTTTGGCGTTGTTCGGAATTCTGATCGGTTTTATGTAATAACTCCAAAAATAGAAAAGTGAGGTGTAACTTTGCATTGGTACTTTTGATGCGTATACTAATCCAAATCCAAAATGTTACACGTGGTAACGTTTATGCTACCTTAACCTCTAACGCCACACAGGTTAGTTTTCTCAGAGGGAGTCTTCTGCTCTGTTCTCCGTCACGTAATTCCTGGTCAGCAGGATAGCCATCGGTGAATCATCTGCTTTCCCCTTCATCCTATTTATACTTGTGACCTCCCTGATGGCAGACACACAGCACATCCCAGCCAGGCAATCAAGGCTAATTCAATTAGGGCCGGGCACTTTGGCAAATTTCAATTGGGGAGGTAATATCCATTAAACCCCCCCTCTCCCCCCCCCCCCCCCCCCCCCATGTCAAGACGTATCACGGGGGAATATGATTGAATACCACCGGCCCGGCCGTCCGGCCTGCAATAAAACAACTTGGGGGGGCGGGGGGGGCAACAAAATGCTGCTGGTGCAACAAAATGCTGCTGGTGCTGGTAGCTCAGGAAAGCTTTAATAAAGATGATGGAATGGGAAAGTCCATTAGTGGAAAAGGGTCTTGGGCAGGTCTTCCTGCTCTGAGGTCATACATTCTGTTACTGCAGTAATAACATTAAGTGATGTAAGTGGAGAGGGGGAAGAGAGGGGAGGAGAGGGAAGAGAGGGGAAGAGAGGGGAGGAGAGGGAAGAGAGGGGGAAGAGAGGGGAGGAGAGGGAAGAGAGGGGGGAGGAGAGAGGGGAGGGGAGGGGAGAGAGAGAGGGGAGGAGAGGGAGAGGGGAGGAAAGGGAGAGGAGGAGAGGGAAGAGAGGGGAGGAGAGGGAAGAGAGGGGAGGAGAGGGAGGAGAGGAAGAGAGGGAGGAGAGGGAAGAGAGGGGAGGAGAGGGAAGAGAGGGGAGGAGAGGGGAGGAGAGGGAAGAGAGGGGAGGAGAGGGGAGGGGAGGGGAGAGAGAGGGGAGGGAGAGAGAGGGGAGGAAAGAGAGAGGAGGAGAGAGGGGGGGATGAGAGAGGGGAGAGGAAGAAAGCTAGTGGAGGGGAGAGGAGAGAGGCTATTAAGATGGGTGGTCAGTGATTCTGTTGATCTCTAAAGGTTGTATTGACATTCTGATATTAAGACTATGACAGTAACCTCTCGAGGGAAATCACCACCACTTGCCCAGTTGTTCCTTGAAAAGCTGCAGGTTCAATTTGTTTCTTACCTTTATCTGCTGCCCTACTGACCAGTCCTCAACAAATCAAGAGACTGTATATTTGTCAGAAACTATTAATGCTGAGACCTGGCATATTTACCCCATCGAAGCATTGAAGTGAATGAACGTCCTAATCATCAGGGTCAGTCCAGAGGCATTAGTCTGGTCTGTGCCCTATCAAAATGATCTTTCAGATTTTAAACACGTTTGTGTGGCTATATGACTGCTATTGAACGTGTGGCTTTATTGAAGACTTTAAAGTATTGCCCTGGTGAAATGGATCAAATGCCAACCATTGGCTTTCAAGAGAATCCAAAAATTAGTTTTGTCTGAATAAGAACTTTTGGTCCTCCTCTTCCAAGGGAATTGTCCCTTCAACGGACGGTGTTACAGGCAGAGTCAGACGGGCAGACGGTTTAGCATTATTCAGACGGTCCACTTGTGATGAAGGTCACTTTGTATATGTCTATCTGAATAAAAGTGTCGTCTCTCAAAGACAAAGACCTAAGCTGTATCCCAAATTGCACCCTATCCCCTTTTTTATAGTGGAATATCTTGGGAATAGGGTGTCATTTGGGACGTAGCCCTTATCTATTATTAACCAAACTCCTCTCCAGTCCAGCTTCTGGCGTTTCCCTTTTTCACGGTTTGTAGATGCGTTACGCCGTCCAGCTCTTCCGACTGCCAGAAGCCATCTAGTTGAATTGATTTCCGAAGCTCTTAGTGCCTTGGCTCAATCTCTATCACTGTATTTTACAACTTACTTTGTCAGTCGATACTATCTATTATCTTAATATCAGCCAATATGCCATCATCATCATGATAATAATACATTTTATTTGTAGAGTGCTTTTCATTTACAGATGGAAATCACAAAGCTCTTTACATTATATGATGATGGTCCTCTGTAGCTCAGCTGGTAGAGCACGGCGCTTGTAACGCCAAGGTAGTGGGTTCGATCCCCGGGACCACCCATACACAAAAATGTATGCACGCATGACTGTAAGTCGCTTTGGATAAAAGCGTCTGCTAAATGGCATATTATATTATTATTATTATATTATATTATATATATTATATTATATATTATATATGATCTACTGAAGGAAGTTTTGTATTTGTATTTATTAGGGATCCCAATTGCCAAGGCAGCAGCTACTCTTCCTGGGGTCCAAACATATTAAAGCACTTACATTACATATAAAACAAAAGATAAAACAGAACATCATATAACATTATTACACCACTACATATCTACAATACAAAATGTTTAATACCACCATACAACAATATCACAATGTGTGCGTATGCATGTGTCTATACCCTTGTGTGTGTCTCTTCACAGTCCCCATTGTTCCATAAGGTGTATTTTTACCTGTTTTTTTAATCTGATTCTACTGCTTGCATCAGTTACCTGATGTGGAATAGAGTTCCATGTAGTCATGGCTCTATGTAGTAATATGCGCCTCCCATAGTCTGTTCTGGACTTGGGGACTGTGAAGAGACCTCTGGTGGCATGTCTTGTGAGGTATGCAGGGGTAATCGGTACATTCAGTTTGTCAACACCTCTTACAAAAACAAGCAGTGATGAAGTCAATCTCTCTTCCACTCTGAGCCAGGAAAGACTGACATGCATGTCATTAATGTTAGCTCTCCGTGTACTTTTAAGGGCCAGCCGTGCTGCCCTGTTCTGAGCCAATTGCAATTTTCCTAAGTCCCTCTTTGTGGCACCTGACCACACGACTGAACAGTAGTCTAGGTGCGACAAAACTAGAGCCTGTAGGACCTGCCTTGTTGATAATGTTGTTAACATTTACATTTTAGTCATTTAGCAGACACTCTTATCCAGAGCGACTTACAGTTAGTGAGTGCATACATTATTTTAAATTTTCATACTGGCCCCCCGTGGGAAACGAATCCACAACCCTGGCGTTGCAAACGCCATGCTCTACCAACTGAGCTACATCCCTGCCGGCCATTCCCTCCCCTACCCTGGACGACGCTGGGCCAATTGTGCGCCGCCCCATGGGTTAAGAAGGCAGAGCAGCGCTTAATTATGGACATACTTCTCCCCATCTTAGCTACAGTTGTATCAATATGCTTTGACCATGACAGTCTACAATCCAGGGTTACTCCAAGCAGTTTAGTCACCTCAACTTGCTCAATTTCCACATTATTCATTTCGAGATGTAGTTGAGGTTTAGGGTTTAGTGAATGATTTGACCCAAATACAATGCTTTTAGTTTTGGAAATATCCAGGACTAACTTATTCCTTGCCACCCATTCCGAAACTAACTGCAACTCTTTGTTAAGTGTTGCAGTTATTTCAGTTGCTGTAGTAGCTGACGTGTATAGTGTTGAGTCATCCGCATACTCAAAGCCAGTGGCATGTCATTTTTAAAGATATGTAATGGGCCTAGACAGCTGCCCTGGGGAATTCCTGATTCTACCTGGATTATGTTTGAGAGGCTTCCATTAAAAAACACCCTCTGTGTTCTGTTAGACAAGTAACTCTTTATCCACATTATAGCAGGGGGTGTAAAGCCATAACACATATGTTTTTCCAGCAGCAGACTATGATCGATAATGTCAAAAGCCGAACTGAAGTCTAACAAAACAGCCCCCACAATCTTTTTATCATCAATTTCTCTCAGCCAATCATCAATCATTTGTGTAAGTGCTGTGCTTGTTGAATGTCCTTTTCTATAAGCATGCTGAAAGTTTGTTGTCAATTTGTTTACAGTAAGATAGCATTGTATCTGGTCAAACACAATTTTTTCCAATAGTTCACTAAGGGTTGCTAACAGGCTAATTGGTCGGCTATTTGAGCCAGTAAAGGGGGCTTTACTATTCTTAGGTAGCGGATAGACTTTTGCTTCCCTCCAGGCCTGAGGGCACACACATTCTAGTAGGCTTAAATTGAAAATATGGCAAATAGGAGTGGAAATATCCTCCGCTATTATCCTCAGTAATTTTCTGTCCAAGTTGTCAGACCCCAGTGGCTTGTCATTGTTAATAGACAACAATAATTTGTTCACCTCTTCCACACTCACTTTACGCAATTCAAAATTACAATGCTTGTCTCTCATAATTTGGTCAGATATATTGGATGTGTGGTGTCAGCAATTGTTACTGGCATGTCATGCCTAAGTTTGCTAATCTTGCCAATTGAAAAATGATTAAAGTAGTTGGCAATATCAGTTGGTTTTGTGATGAATGAGCCATCTGATTCAATGAATGATGGAGCTGAGTTTGCCTTTTTTCCCAAAATGTCATTTAAGGAGCTCCAAAGCTTTTTACTATCATTCTTTATGTCATTTATCTTTGTTTCATAGTGTAGTTTCTTCTTCTTTTTATTCAGTTTAGTCACATGGTTTCTCAATTTGCAATACGTTTGCCAATCGGTTGTGCAGCCAGACTTATTTGCCATTCCTTTTGCCTCATCGCTCTCCACCATACAATTTTTCAATTCCTCATCAATCCACTGGGATTTAACAGTTTTTACAGTCATTTTCTTAATGGGTGCATGCTTATTAGTAACTGGAAGAAGCAATTTCATAAATGTGTCAAGTGCAGTGTCTGTTTGCTCCTCATTAAACACCATGGACCAACATATATTCTTTAACCCATGGGGAGGGGGTCACACTCGGACAATCAGAGAGGGGGTTTATCATTGTGGCCCAGGTGGCACAAAATAATCAAAGGTCTGACTGCTCGGAGATGCTTGGGAAAATGGTTACAACAGGGGATCAGAGTGTTTGTGTCTCAGGTGAAGAGGGTGGATCTGATCTCCATCACCTAGGACTTGACATAGATTAAGTAGATTAATCAAATCTCACATTGTTGTCAATTTCTGCTCAATCTACATGCTTTCTCAATCAGCTTTAACTGTATGTGCACTCGTAAATCAGGTTCTTTCTTGAGTTGGGCTCTGGGATGTAACAACCGTTGAGCATCTGATTTTATGGTTGATTGTGGGGGAGGGGGGTTGAGTGTGTTGGAGTATGTGAGTATGTGCGTGTGTGTTTTTCCGGCATCTCTTGTGGGGGGGTGGGGATGTTGGGGTGGAGGGGGGGTATGGGATGGACCACGGGAATTATTTGCTAGGATAATAATTGCTTGTCAATAAATTAAATGTAATACAATGGCAATCCGGGTTATATGTTAAAATCCTACGCATGAACTGCCGACATTATTACGCATATTCATTGATAACGATGGAAAATAGGAAATGCATAATTTTTTTTAAATGATGGCTCAACTTGGGATGGGGAGGGGCTTTAGCGGGGGAATTAGTGGAGAACAATTGAAGGGTTACTCCGTAGCAATGCAAATATCACGGTACAGCTACAGTGGGGAAAAAAGTATTTAGTCAGCCACCAATTGTGCAAGTTCTCCCACTTAAAAAGATGAGAGAGGCATGTAATTTTCATCATAGGTACACGTCAACTATGACAGACAAATTGAGAAAAGAAAATCCAGAAAATCACATTGTAGGATTTTTAATGAATTTATTTGCAAATTATGGTGGAAAATAAGTATTTGGTCAATAACAAACGTTTCTCAATACTTTGTTATATACCCTTTGTTGGCAATGACACAGGTCAAACGTTTTCTGTAAGTCTTCACAAGGTTTTCACACACTGTTGCTGGTATTTTGGCCCATTCCTCCATGCAGATCTCCTCTAGAGCAGTGATGTTTTGGGGCTCTTATAGACATGATCAATACAAGTTGATTATTTAATTCCTGTACTGTTTGTAACCACCCTGGCAGGTTGATATCACATACATTATCAAGCATTTCACACGTTATCCAGATACTGACTGTTAGCACTTGGTGGTCTATAGCATCTTTCCACCAGAATGGGCTTTAGGTGAGGCAGATGAACCTGTAGCCGTATTACTTCAACAGTATTTAACATTAGATCATCTCTGATCTTCACAGGAATGTGGTTCTGTATATAAACAGCAACACCTCCACCATTGGCATTACTATATTTTCTGTAAATGATGGCAAACATTTAGTAGTGAATTGGATACAAGTGTAAAACTTCATCACCTCATGTGCACAACAGAGACTCACCTATAGATATAGAATGCTATGGACTCACCAGCTTCCACTTTCTCACGTTGTGCTATTTACAACGAACACGTGACTGGCTGCTGTTCTGGGGAACTACAGTAAGCTTCATAATGTAAAATGCGAAAGCTGAAATGAAGCGCGCAATCTGCTTTTTCTCCTAACATATTGCAAGTATTTAATTAAAAAGTAGCTACAAATATTCAAATATATTCAAAAACGTCAAAGAAATTGTTTCAACGGCATTCACTGTATATGAAAACCATCCCGTGGGTATTTCCAAATACCCCGATATACGGTATACCGCCCAACCCTAGTTCTTTGGAACACTACATTTGCTAAACCTTTTGTATCATTCTGGGAACTGGAATAGCACACACACGAGATGGTGCATCAATGTCTTACAGAGGCAGTGATTACTTACCAGGACAGTTGTAATCTTTACGGAGTGGACAATCCTGGTTAAATACATAAAATGAGTAAGTTCACTAGGAAAATAAATCAAATATGAGCTGAGTATTAATGACGTCCCGGGCTTGTCAAATGTAGAATGGCTCGTGAGATTCTTCCTTCTCGAGAGGAGAGGCCCACTGACCATGCTCCAGTAATCAGCTCTTGTTTGTACACAAACACACACAAATACATACACCGCAATTACACACACACAGCTACCGCAGGTATTAATGAGGCCTAATGAATGAGAGGTTAATTTGTGCCCTCGGTTATTCTGAACCCTCCCCCTTCATCCCTTCCTCCCGTGTCGGCTGAGCTGTTGCTAACTGTGTTTCTAGGGTTACGTCCCAAATGCCACCCTTTATATTCCCTTTGTAGTGCACTACTTTTGACCAGGGCCCATTTTTGATTTGTGACGCAGCCTAGCTCTCTCTTCTTCCTAGGGAGGTAATAAGTTGACCTTCCTGTTGTTGGAGACAGCTGCTCTCCTGTGGCATCACTTCACATGGAATAATTAACAAAAAGATTAAGCAATTGGCTGGCTGTAAAAATCACAGCTTTCCTGACAGTTTATTTTCCTGATAATATCTCACCTATTCAAATAATATCTCATTTTCTGGCCATTGTCAGTCACTGATGTCATTTGTCAGTAATTTGATGCTCTGTTGATACTCTCATTCAAAGATAGTGTCATAGGCTAACATTAAAGGGAAAGTGCGCGATTTTGGCAACCTAAGCCCTTTTCTACTTACCCAGTCAGATGAATTCAGGGATACAATTTTTATGTCTCTGCGTACAGTTTGAAGGAAGCTGAAGGTGGTTTTGCGAGCCAACGCTAAAGCTATGAATGGAAGTCTAACAGTAGACTAACGCTAGTAAGCATTGGGTCGCAAAACTACCTCCAACTTCCTTCAAACTGTACACAGAGAGACATCAAAATGGTATCCCTGAATTCATCTGACTAAATAGAAGAAGTGAATTGCCAAAATTCCGCACTATCCCTTTAATCTTGATTAGTTGTTGATATTGGTCTGATTCTGAATGGTTTCTGTTCTGTTGGGCCCCCCCAGGTACTGAGCAGTACAGTACCTACACTGGCTATGCAGAGAGCTACCTATGGGACGGCAAACATCAGGACAAGACCCCAAGGTGCTTACTTTCTGATCAGACTGTTTTTAAAATACACTCTACATATTTAAGGGATTTCGCTCTGAAGTTGTTTACAATATTGATTAACCAATTACCAAGAGCATGATTTAATGACTTTTTCCTCCCACTGTGCCTCTGCATTGCTTGCTCTTTGTTTGTTTTTTTAGACTGGCTATCTGTAAAGCACTTTTGTGACAACTGCTGATGTAAAAAGGGCTTTATAAAATACATTTGAATGATTTGCCCTAACCCTGTCGTCCACAGAGACTCCTGGCAGAGGAGGTGCACAGAGATCGTAGCGATGGACGCTCTGAAGTTCAGGAGCTTCCTCGAACAGTTTCACCCTGATAAAATGAACAGAGAACTGAATAAGGTGAGTAGTGGTTACTTGATAAGATGAGTAGTGGTAACTCAATAAGATGAGCATAGTTCGTGGCTGGAGATTTCATGCACACCATTCAGTAAAAAAAAGAAAATGGATAATGAATACAAAACGCCCATTCATGATGTAACCATTTGGCAACTTATAAAATGAACATGGTCGTCTTGTTGGGTTGGGGTCAATGACGTATATATAAACCCCTGGATTGCTGATGCTATGTATTGGCCAATGAGAGGCTTTGAAGCCACCGGGCGGCCATATTGGTTCTCCCCAGCAGGAGCAGTGCTCCATAGGAATGAATGGAATTCTACAATATTGCAATTAAATGTTTCAACAACAAATTTACATGTATTTAAGTATTTTGTTGTTGTAGTGGGGACAGAAGCATTACTACTCTCTACAAGTTCTACTTAAGGAACATTTTTGTGTATATATATATATTTGTATTTCTTAGTTTAGCTCATATAATATAATTTAAAAGTATGCATTAGGGTGTCTGTAATGGAATAAACATGGGGGAAAATGAATATAGACATTAATAAATGTTTGCTAATTTATAAAAACTAAAATCTAAAAAAATTAATATTTTACATAAGTATTCAGACCCTCAGTACTTTGTTAAAGCACCTTTGGCAGCGACTACAGCCTCGAGTCTTCTTGGGTATGACGCTACAAGCTTGGCACGCCTGTATTTGGGGAGTTTCTCCCATTCTTCTCTGCAGATCCTCTCAAGCTCTGTCAGGTTGGATGGGGAGCGTCACTGCACAGCTATTTTCAGGTCTCTCCAGAGATGTTCGATCGGGTTCAAGTCCGGGCTCTGGCTGGGCCACTTAAGGACATTCAGAGCCTTGTACCGAAGCCACTCTTGCGTTGTCTTGGCTGTGTGCTTAGGGTCGCTGTCCTGTTGGAAGGTGAACCTTTGCCCCAGTCTGAGGTCCTGAGTGCTCTGGAGCAGGTTTTCATCAAGGATCTCTCTGTACTTTGCTCCGTTCATCTTTCCCTTGATCCTGACTAGTTTCTCAGTCCCTGCAGCTGAAAAACATCCCCACAGCATGATGCTGCCACCACCATGCTTCACCGTAGGGATTGTGCCAGGTTTCCTCCAGATGTGAGGCTTGGCATTCAGGCCAATGAGTTCAATCTTGGTTTCATCAGACCAGAGAATCTTGTTTCTCATGGTCTGAGAGTCCTGTAGGTGCCTTTTGGCAAACTCCAAGCGGGCTGTCATGTGCCTTTTACTGAGGAGTGGCTTCCGTCTGGCCACTCTACCATAAAGGCCTGATTGGTTGAGTGCTGCAGAGATGGTTGTCCTTCTGGAAGGTTATCCCATCTCCACAGAGGGACTAAGGAGCTCTGTCAGAGTGACCATCGGGTTCTTGGTCACCTCCCTGACCAATGCCCTTCTCCCCTGATTGCTCAGTTTGGCCGGGCGGCCAGCTCTAGGAAGAGTCTTGGTTGTTCCAAACTTCTTCCATTTAAGAATGATGGAGGCCACTGTGTTCGTGGGGACCTTTAAATGCTGCAGACATTTTTTGGTATCCTTCTGCAAATCTGTGCCTTGACACAATCCTGTCTCGGAGCTCTACGGACAATTCCTTCGACCTCATGGCTTGGTTTTTGCTCTGACATGGGACCTTATATAGACAGGTGTGTGCCTTTCCAAATCATGTCCAATCAATTGAATTTGCCACAGGTGGACTCCAATCAAGTTGTAGAAACATCTCAAGGATGATCAATGGAAACAGGATGCACCTGAGCTCAATTTCGAGTCTCATAGCAAAGGGTCGGAATACTTAATGTAAATAAGGTATTTCTGTTTATTATTTTGAATACATTTGCAAAGATTTCTAAAAATCTGTTTTCGCTTCGTCATTACGGGGTATTGTGTTTAGATTTAGGGAAAAAATGTATTTAATCCATTTTAGAATAATGTCGTAACGTAACAAAATGTGGAAAAAGTCAAGGGGTCTGAATAATTTCCGAAGGCACTCTAGATATATTCTTGGCTACGTCCTTGGGAATCACCCATTCTCTGCTTCTCATATCTGGAGTGCTTCTGCTTTAAGTAAAATTTGTCGTCCGTTGTACTGTAGACACAAATATGAACATATCTGTAATATTAATGACGGTGTAAGTAAGGAGGGCGTTAGTCTACAGCTATCGCTGTTTGATGTTAAGCTTTGATCTTCCATCCGTGTGTGTGAGTGTGCGAGTGTCGTTCCTTTAAAATGATTATATGCATCAGTGAGAACCTTAATTGAAGTTGAAATTAGCCTTGTCACGTTGATTTAATAGCTTTAGTGTCGAGCCATTGCATACAATCAGACAAAGACAACACAATGATCTCATAGTCACTGCTGCCAAATGTAACGTCATCTGAAATGACTAACGTGTACTCTTCCTCTGAGGTAAACAATAAACATTGGAGTTGGTTTAAGAATGGAAGATGCCATCTTGAGTGATGAAATGTTTAGCTAGTTAATTAAGGCTATCATGTCCCATTATGATCTGCTATTTTATGCATTAGTTGATCTAAATCAAGTTTATTTAACCTTTTGTTTAACCAGGTAAGTTATTGAGAACACATTCTTTTTTTACAATAGCAACCTGACAATGGTGGTAAATTACATCAGAATACTTCAGGTATCCATTTCTTCACATAATATTCTCTGATAGTAATTGACAAAGTGAAATTAAAAGACATTACGTTGATGTTGTGAAGTCTCACTTCAGGAAGAAAAAAAAAAAGCTGACCGTTCTAACAGGAGGTGAAAAATAACCCGAACATGGAGAGCAATTCTGTTTGGAGGGTTGTTTAAGAAACTGCCCAATCTGCCCTTTTAAACCCTAGAATTTACCACTGGACAGACAGGGGGTGTACGTCCCAAATGGCACCCTATTCCCTATATAGTGCACTACTTTTGACCAGGGCCCATAGTGCACTATGTAGGGAAATGGGTGCCATTTGGGACACGACGGGGGAGGAGCCGTACTCAGCATTCATTCTCACTTAAGTCACCTTAATTCCCAAGTGAAAATGGATGTCCAGAGCCCCTTGCGTATATCCATCATTTAATTTGCTGAGGTGCCTCGTGTCAATGTTAGAAGACACCTGTCTTGTCAAGTCAATCCATATCAAAATCCCTTCCAGATGTGAATGGGGCGTAGGTCGGATAGGTGTAATTGGCAGTTCTACGACATGTAAATGAAATCAAGCTCTATATGTGTGAACTGTGAAGTTGTTAAATGATCATTTTAAAAATGCATGGTTAATACTCAGGCCAACCGGATCTTTCCTCAGGGCTTTTTTTTACGCACGCAGCATGCATTACATTGAATAATGTGCCAAGCTTTAGGACCGGCACGCAGCATGCATTGAATTTAATAATGTGCCAAGCTTTAGGCCCGGCAGGCAGCATGCATTACATTGTTATGTTATATATATTTTCCATTTACGTGTGTTAATGTATAGGACCATACTAGAGTTCTCATGATTACGTTATGGAACTTACCAGAGATATGGAACTGCACTAAACAGAGATGTGGAACTGCACTAAACAGAGATGTGGAACTGCACTAAACAGTGATCAGAGGAGCCCTAAGGCTTCCTTCTGGCTTTAGTGTAGTTTAATGAGATCTCATCGTATTACTACTTACTGGTACCCAGCCAGGGCCTGCCCTAGTCTGATGACTTGACATACTGTCACATCAGTATTCTCACATCAGCATTGACCAACTGACGACTCAGTTTATTTCTCACCAGTGCAATTTACATGATCCCCCCATGTCTGAGAAATGTGGTTGCTCTTTTTTGTGTTTTGTTTTGTATATCTTCCAAATCTTTCTCCCCCCCTCCTTTAGGCATACTGTGGCTTCTCCCGCCCGGGGGAGAGGAGTGAGGATCTCTCTGCGGTTGCTACGGGGAACTGGGGCTGTGGAGTGTTCGGGGGAGACGCTAGGTTTAAAGGTAAGCTTGGGGCAGCATAGCACTTACTCAAAATGGCTGATGTTACATTTACATTTTAGTCATTTAGTAGACACTCTTTTCCACTTCTTTTGGTGGACTGAATATGTGCCAGGACTCATTTTCTCTTCCGGCCCAAGTTAAACTCTGCTCTTATCCAGGGCAACTTGCAATACGTGCCTTTAACTAAATTAGGTTAAAAAAAACTAAACACAACCACATATCACCATTTTTGCTATAAAACCTTATTCGAAAAACACATTTTAAAGAATTTAACATTTAACATACTTCTGCGTCGTCGCGGTCCAAAGTGGACAGGGTTAGAGAAGAGTATAGGAGAGAGTATGATTTGAACCTCCAGTGGACTGTACTGTTGAGTATAGGAGAGAGTATGATTTGAACCTCCAGTGGACTGTACTGTTGAGTATAGGAGAGAGTATGACTTGAACCTCCAGTGGACTGTACTGTTGAGTATAGGAGAGAGTATGATTTGAACCTCCAGTGGACTGTACTGTTGAGTATAGGAGAGAAGGAGTATGATTTGAACCTCCAGTGGACTGTACTGTTGAGTATAGGAGAGAAAGAGTATGATTTGAACCTCCAGTCCTGACATGAGTCCCAAATGGCACCCTGTTCCCTATAATATAGTGCACTACTTTTGACCAGATCCCTATGGGCCCTGGCCAAAAGTAGTGCACTAAAAGTAGGGAATAAGGTACCATTTGGAACGCATTGCAGTTAGTATGGCCTGTCCCCTCTCTCGTTAGCCTTGGCTGTGGAATACATTCATTTACTTAATGCCTATTTGTCTGCCCACTTATTGATCAAATGACAACGTTGATATTTTTCATTAACAGTGGAATTGATCGCCTGCCCCAGCCCACCCATCCATTATGGACCTAGGGGCAATTCCACGATAACGGAATTACGCTGAGACTCCCGATTTTTCACTTTAAAATGTATGCCAAACAAAAAAAAAACATTGATTTCAAAGTTTAACAAACCATACAAACCCTATGCACAATGACTACTTTGAACAATTGACACAGTAAAAAATATTAAATAAAGGTTTACTGGAAAAGATGTGCAGATGCAAAGTTTGGTAACAGAATTACGGTAAAATCTCCCTCAATTGTATTTTGCCACCAAACGTTGTATCTGCACAGTTCTTCCTGTATATTTGTTTTTTTGTAAAAAGCGAAAAGTTTAATTGTTCAAGGTGTTCCATTGTTTGTAAAACTTTGAAATCAGTGGTTTTCGTTTGGTATACATTTGAAAGTAAAACAAATCGGGACTCGGTGTAATTCAAGTACATTTCCATGGTAACGATCCCATTAGTGTTCCTACACCACTGTCTATAGGCAGAGGGGCTCATAGGAGGACACCGCCAGACTCCTGCGCTACCGCTAACAGTTAGCACCCAGTGGTGCTTTAAGACTAAATACACTGGCTGAAACCAGCTCAGAGTTTTAATGGCTGTGATAGGAGAAAACTGAATATGGATCAACAACATTGTAGTTACTCTAAAATACTAACCAAAATGACAGAGGGGAAAAGAAGGAAGCCTGTACAGAATACAAATATTCCAAAACATGCATCTTGTTTGCACTAAAGTAAAACTGGAAAACAATGTGGCAAAGAAATTAACGTCATGTCCTGAATAAAAAAAAGTGTTATGTTTGGGGAAAATACATCACAACACATCACTGAGTACCACTCTTTATATTTTCGAGCATGGTGGTGGCTGCATCATGTTATGGGTATGCTTGTCATCAGCAAGGACTAGGGAGTTTTTTAGGATAAAAATAAACAGAACAGAGCTAAGCACAGGCAAAATCCTAGAGGAAAACCTGTCTGTCTGCTTTCCAACAGACACTGGGAGACTAGAGGAAAACCTGTCTGTCTGCTTTCCAACAGACACTGGGAGACTAGAGGAAAACCTGTCAGTCTGCTTTCCACCAGACACTGGGAGACCAATTCACCTTCCAGCAGGACAATAACCTAAAACACAAGGTCAAATATACACTGGAGTTGCTTACCAAGAAGACATTGAATGTTTCTGAGTGGCCTAGTCACAGTTTTGACATAAATCGGCTTGAAAACGTTAGGAACACCTGCTCTTTCCATGACAGACTGACCAGGTGAATCCAGGTGAACGCTATGACCCCTTATTGATGTCACTTGTTAAATCCACTTCAATCAGTGTAGATGAAGATGAGGAGACAGGTTAAAGAAGGATTTTTAAGCCTTGAGACAATTGAGACATGGATTGTGGATGTGTGCCATTCAGAGGGTGAATGGGCAAGACAAAATATTGAAGTTCCTTTGAACGAGGGGTATGGTAGTAGGTGCCAGGCGCACCGGTTTGTGTCAAGAACTGCAACGCTGCTGGGTTCTTCACGCTCAACAGTTTCCCGTGTGTATCAAGAATGGTCCCCCACCCAAAGGACATCCAGCCAACTTGACACAACTGTGGGAAGCATTGGAGTCAACATGGACCAGCATTCCTGTGGATCGCTTTCGACACCTCGTAGAGTCCATGCCCCGACGAATTGAGGCTGTTCTGAGGGCAAAAGGGGGGGGGGGGGGTGCAATTCAATGTTAGGAAGGTGTTCCTAATATTTGGTATACTCAGTATATCCAGTGCCTTCGGAAAGTATTCATACCCCTTGACTTATTCCACATGTTGTTGTGTTACAGCCTGAATTCAAAATGGATTCGATTTTGTATTTATTTATCTGAACCAGTTAGTTAATTAGCTTAACGCCGGTCCAGAACCAGTTAGTTAATTAGCCTAGCATCGGTCCAGAACCTGTTAGTTAATTAGCCTAGCATTGGTCCAGAACCAGTTAGTTAATTAGCCTAGCGCCGGTCCAGAACCAGTTAGTTAATTAGCCTAGCGCCGGTCCAGAACCAGTTAGTTAATTAGCCTAGCGCTGGTCCAGAACCAGTTAGTTAATTAGCCTAGCGTCGGTCCAAAACCAGTTAGTTAATTAGCCTAGCGCCGGTCCAGAACCAGTTAGTTAATTAGCCAAGCGCCGGTCCAGAACCTGTTAGTTAATTAGCCTAGCATTGGTCCAGAACCAGTTAGTTAATTAGCCTAGCGCCGGTCCAGAACCAGTTAGTTAATTAGCCTAGCGTCGGTCCAGAACCAGTTAGTTAATTAGCCTAGCGCCGGTCCAGAACCAGTTAGTTAATTAGCCTAGCGCCGGTCCAGAACCAGTTAGTTAATCAGCCTAGCGCCGGTCCAGAGCCAGGCAGGCAGGACCCCTGTCTCTATGAAGTCAACTGGCAGTTTTCTTACCCCACTGTCTTCTTAATGGCATGCCTCTGGGGAGAACAGACACTTAATATAGCCCAGTGTTCCCCTCTGTTTACTTGGTTTTGCTCTCAAATAGCTCCATCCATGCTTTTAATTGTGGGACAAGTTGGAAGAGTGATGACAACATGAAAAAGGAGGAACTGAAAGTCTGTGAAAAGAGAAGCCTCAGCCCCCAGCGTTGCAGATGTTTATTCAGCAGTGTTCGTAGCTCGTTACTGTTGCCTCTCTGTCCCGGTTGCTTTATTAATCAGCAGACTTTATTTCCAGACTCTTTATGAAATATTCACAAGGTTCTGGGGCCAGAACCTGCCTTCCCCTGCTCACACGGTGACTAAGTCTGGCTCCTCAGTGGGGGGACTGGGTATTCATTCATTTCTTAATTCATTCTGAGTCCTGGTGTGAAATATGACAGTTTAAATTGCTCTGGCTGAATCTGGTTGTGTTGTCGCAGTCTTCAGCGTGTTTACTCTAGGATCCTGGTATCCTGTCTTGTACTGTATCTGAAGAAAGCATCGGCCCTGTATAGACGGTTTCTCTCTCCCTTCCTCTCCCTTCCTCTCCCTCTCTCTCCATCTCTCTCCCCCCCCCCCCCCCCCCCCCCCCCCCCCCCCCCATCTCCCCACTCCCTCCAGCTCTGCTCCAGATTCTGGCAGCCTCTGAGGCGGGCCGAGACGTGGCCTATTTCACCTTTGGTGACAGCGCCCTGATGAAAGACGTCTACGAAATGCACTACTTCCTCACACAGAGACACGTCAGCGTCGGTAAGGCACATACAATCTCCCTCTCCACAATGTGTACTGCCATGTCCCTAACCCTCACACAGAGACACGTCAGCGTCGGTAAGGCACATACAATCTCCCTCTCCACAATGTGTACTACCATGTCCCTAACCCTCACACAGAGACACGTCAGCGTCGGTAAGGCACATACAATCTCCCTCTCCACAATGTGTACTACCATGTCCCTAACCCTTCACACAGAGACACGTCAGCGTCGGTAAGGCACATAAAATCTCCCTCTCCACAATGTGTACTACCATGTCCCTAACCCTTCACACAGAGACACGTCAGCGTCGGTAAGGCACATCTCCCTCTCCACAATGTGTACTTTCCATGTCCTAACCCTTCACACAGAGACACGTCAGCGTCGGTAAGGCACATCTCCCTCTCCACAAAGTGTACTACCATGTCCCTAGCCCTTCACACAGAGGGCACGTCAGCGTCGGTAAGGCACATACAATCTCCCTCTCCACAATGTGTACTACCATGTCCCTAACCCTTCACACAGAGACACGTCAGCGTCGGTAAGGCACATACAATCTCCCTCTCCACAATGTGTACTACCATGTCCCTAACCCTTCACACAGAGACACGTCAGCGTCGGTAAGGCACATCTTCCTCTCCATGTGTAGGCCACTCCCATGGCTCTCTCTATACCAGGCCTGTTCAATTTCAGTCCTGGAGGGCAGAAACACTTCTGGGTTTTGTTTGTACCTGGTAGTTAATTGCACTCACTTAATACTGAAATGCATTTGATGATTTAAGACGCGTCTCCCTCTACCATATCTACTGTACTCCCCTGGCTCACATCAGATCTCCCTCTACCATATCTACTGTACTCCCCTGGCTCACATCAGATCTCCCTCTACCATATCTACTGTACTCCCCTGGCTCACATCAGATCTCCCTCTACCATATCTACTGTACTCCCCTGGCTCACATCAGATCTCCCTCTACCATATCTACTGTACTCCCCTGGCTCACATCAGATCTCCCTCTACCATATCTACTGTACTCCCCTGGCTCACATCAGATCTCCCTCTACCATATCTACTGTACTCCCCTGGCTCACATCAGATCTCCCTCTACCATATCTACTGTACTCCCCTGGCTCACATCAGATCTCCCTCTACCATATCTACTGTACTCCCCTGGCTCACATCAGACCTCCCTATACTATGTACAGTGGGGGAAAAAAGTATTTAGTCAGCCACCAATTGTGCAAGTTCTCCCACTTAAAAAGATGAGAGAGGCCTGTAATTTTCATCATAGGTACACGTCAACTATGACAGACAAAATGAGAGAAAAAAATCCTGTCGCTGGGCAACACGGACTTTCAACTCCCTCCAAAGATTTTCTATGGGGTTGAGATCTGGAGACTGGCTAGGCCACTCCAGGACCTTGAAATGCTTCTTACGAAGCCACTCCTTTGTTGCCCGGGCGGTGTGTTTGGGATCATTGTCATGCTGAAAGACCCAGCCACGTTTCATCTTCAATGCCCTTGCTGATGGAAGGAGATTTTCACTCAAAATCTCACGATACATGGCCCCATTCATTCTTTCCTTTACACGGATCAGTCGTCCTGGTCCCTTTGCAGAAAAACAGCCCCAAAGCATGATGTTTCCACCCCCATGCTTCACAGTAGGTATGGTGTTCTTTGGATGCAACTCAGCATTCTTTGTCCTCCAAACACGACGAGTTGAGTTTTTACCAAAAAGTTCTATTTTGGTTTCATCTGACCATATGACATTCTCCCAATCCTCTTCTGGATCATCCAAATGCATTCTAGCAAACTTCAGACGGGCCTGGACATGTACTGGCTTAAGCAGGGGGACACGTCTGGCACTGCAGGATTTGAGTCCCTGGCGGCGTAGTGTGTTACTGATGGTAGGCTTTGTTACTTTGGTCCCAGCTCTCTGCAGATCATTCACTAGGTCCCCCCGTGTGGTTCTGGGATTTTTGCTCACCGTTCTTGTGATCATTTTGAACCCACGGGGTGAGATCTTGCGTGGAACCCCAGATCGAGGGAGATTATCAGTGGTCTTGTATGTCTTCCATTTCCTAATAATTGCTCCCACAGTTGACTTCTTCAAACCAAGCTGCTTACCTATTGCAGATTCAGTCTTCCCAGCCTGGTGCAGGTCTACAATTTTGTTTCTGGTGTCCTTTGACAGCTCTTTGGTCTTGGCCATAGTGGAGTTTGGAGTGTGACTGTTTGAGGTTGTGGACAGGTGTCTTTTATACTGATAACGAGTTCAAACACGGTGCCATTAATACAGGTAACGAGTGGAGGACAGAGGAGCCTCTTAAAGAATAAGTTACAGGTCTGTGAGAGCCAGAAATCTTGCTTGTTTGTAGGTGACCAAATACTTATTTTCCACCATAATTTGCAAATAAATTCATTAAAAATCCTACAATGTGATTTTCTGGATTTTTTTTCTCAATTTGTCTGTCATAGTTGACGTGTACCTATGATGAAAATTACAGGCCTCTCTCATATTTTTAAGTGGGAGAACTTGCACAATTGGTGGCTGACTAAATACTTTTTTTCCTCACTGTACAACACTGTCTAGTGTTCTATAGTTCTATACATACAACACTGTCTAGTATTCTATAGTTCTATACATACAACACTGTGTAGTGTTCTATAGTTCTATACATACAACACTGTCTAGTGTTCTATACATACAACACTGTCTAGTGTTCTATAGTTCTATACATACAACACTGTCTAGTGTTCTATAGTTCTATACATACAACACTGTCTAGTGTTCTATAGTTCTATACATACAACACTGTCTAGTGTTCTATAGTTCTATACATACAACACTGTCTAGTGTTCTATAGTTCTATACATACAACACTGTCTAGTGTTCTATACATACAACACTGTCTAGTGTTCTATAGTTCTATACATACAACACTGTCTAGTGTTCTATAGTTCTATACATACTACACTTTCTAGTGTTCTATACATACAACACTGTCTAGTGTTCTATAGTTCTATACATACAACACTGTCTAGTGTTCTATACATACAACACTGTCTAGTGTTCTATAGTTCTATACATACAACACTGTCTAGTGTTCTATAGTTCTATACATACAACACTTTCTAGTGTTCTATACATACAACACTGTCTAGTGTTCTATAGTTCTATACATACAACACTGTCTAGTGTTCTATAGTTCTATACATACAACACTGTCTAGTGTTCTATAGTTCTATACATACAACACTGTCTAGTGTTCTATAGTTCTATACATACAACACTGTCTGGTGTTCTATAGTTCTATACATACAACACTGTCTAGTGTTCTATCCATACAACACTGTCTAGTGTTCTATAGTTATATACATACAACACTGTCTAGTGTTCTATAGTTCTATACATACAACACTGTCTAGTGTTCTATAGTTCTATACATACAACACTGTCTAGTGTTCTATAGTTCTATACATACAACACTGTCTAGTGTTCTATACATACAACACTGTCTAGTGTTCTATAGTTCTATACATACAACACTGTCTAGTATTCTATAGTTCTATACATACAACACTGTCTGGTGTTCTATAGTTCTATACATACAACACTGTCTGGTGTTCTATAGTTCTATACATACAACACTGAAATGTATTGGAGTATTTTGCACATTGCAAAGGCATACACCTAACTATATTGGTTATAGAATTATGTATTTTTGGTAAACAATTTGTTGTATTAAATCACTACCTGTAAAATCAGGAAGAATTACAATACCATTTGTCAGCATTTGCCCTCTATTCCTGATTCTCTGCTGTGGTTGTTTGGTGAATGAATGATGTATCTAACGTGGTCTCTGTTTCTGTCTCCATAGGGGCTCTGTACAGTTTCCTGTGTCAGTACTACAGTTCAGTGTGTCAGAGCTGCTTCACACGCTGTCCTGACGTCAGCCTCTATTCCTTCATCTACCAGGAGGTCAGCTCTGTCTCCCCCTAGACCAGACACACACACACACACAGGTCGGCTCCCCCTAGACACCACATCGCACGCACACACCACACGCAGCCCCCCCCCCCCCCCCCCCCCCCATCTACTGGTAGCTAATGCATAATTGGATAGAGCTTCGATGTGTTGCGATTGTGATTTGGGAAGGTAAAGCAAAGATTGCCATCCATCTTGTGAGTGTGTCATGTGTCTTTTTTTCTTTTTTTTTTACACCCACACATATCCACACTAAATTAATCAGCTGTCAGAAGTCCAGTAAAGGGAAAGAATGAATAGCAGTTATTAGAGAGGAGAGAGCTCAGAGAAATAAAAATATTTTTTACATTGATCTTCAGTCTTTGGCTAGTTACTCTGTTCTGCACTGGAGAGAAGTTGTGTCACTATGTGGGAATGATCACTTAAACGTGTGTGCCGTGATCATTTCTTTCAAATATTTCAGATTATCATGGCCCTAGCCACGGGCCTCCATTAAGTGGATATATTATTTTGTATTTTTTGTGCCACATGCAGGAAATAATATGAACAAGTGTACTTAATGACACCCTGTTCTATAATTTGATTAGATTTTCAACTCTTAAGTAGTAGTCTCAGACTCTAGGAAAAGTGATTCACTAAGGTAATGCTGTATGCCTCAACATCTTGAAACATTGAAAAGTGAGAAATTGGTTTTGAAATGTTTTGTGTGATTATGGATTTGTTTTAATAATTAATAAAAAGATGTAACTCGTTATATACGAATATTGTTTTTTTTTTTCTTCTGTTCGTAATATGATCCTAAGCACCAATATTGAATATAACATCTGCCTGCACTGTCTTTCAAATGTCCTTTTTCAGACCTCAATTATTCACAGAAACAATGATGCAGGTTAAAATAAAACCATACCTTAACCTGCACCATCAGTCATTGAGGTTGTTAAAATGAAACCATACCTTAACCCCCTAGAGTTGATTGACGCACCAGTGTGTCAATCTAAGTAACATAATACAAAAATCCCTATCAAAATCTGTCAGTTTAAGCTGGAGATATCTCTAAAATCTGTCCTTTTACGACAATGTCTGTAGCGTCTGAATGGTTTGACCTAGAAACTATTATGACCTCTCTATGGAAAGATGACTCTGAACGGTTTGACCTAGAAACTATTATGACCTCTCTATGGAAAGATGACTCTGAACGGTTTGACCTAGAAACTATTATGACCTCTCTATGGAAAGATGACTCTGAACGGTTTGACCTAGAAACTATTATGACCTCTCTATGGAAAGATGACTCTGAACGGTTTGACCTACAAACTATTATGACCTCTCTATGGAAAGATGACTATGACGAACACGATGGCGGTCTCCGACCCCCACAAGAGTCACGGGACTCGTCTGAAGGTAACCGGTACCGTTTTTTTTGAAAATGAATGAAAGTATGAAGGTAGTTTTGTGCCTACCCAAAAAAGGGGTTAAATATGTGTAAAAAAAAAATATATATATATATTTCCTGGTCTTTCTTATGTCTGCTAGATACAGGACAGACACTTCAAAACTTTGTTTCTTAAGATTTATTTTTGGACTGTCTTTTTTGCCATTTATGAATGTGTTATTTTTGTATATATTTTTTGGAAACCTAAAGGGGTCCTAAAATTCAAAATCAAATAGCTAAATGATCCATAGTACGACCATCTTAAAACAATTCCATATGTCAGCTCAGACTTTTAAGAATTAACAACCTCAATGACTGATGGTGCAGGTTAAAATAAAAATATACCTTAACAACCTCAATGACTAATGGTGCAGGTTAAAATTAAACCATAAGTGGCCGACCGGCTCGATTCAGTCTTATGTTTTAAAATTTGAAATTGTATTTTTTACATTGGATAAAAGTAGAGACTCAGAGCAAGAAAATGGTATGTCATACACTACAGTTGAGGAGCAATGGGAAAGTAATTCTGCTTTGAAAGTTAATAAACGTGTAACCCCACTTTTGAGAAAATGGCCCTTGAATGTTTTGTTACACCTATTGGCGAGCGCTTCTTTGTCTACACCCATTCAGCATCGTTCACGCCCTCTTAAGCCTTAGCCCCACCCATCTCTTTAAGGATTCACATGTGAGGCCATGTGCTAAACAGAGTGAGTACGGTAGTGGACTAAACAACCAAAGATTTCCAGACTAAAGGCTGGTTTATACTATGTCTATCGACATGTCTGTAGACAGTCGTCACAGTGACATCATGAAAATTCTATTGTCGTCTGACATCAAGCTTGTCGTTATGAAAAAGTATAAACACAAAAACGACAGGCTGCATGACATCAGCAGCCTGGTGGTCCAATATAACATAACTGGTGTATTTTAATACCAATAAACCCATCCGTTTAAAAATGAATTTAGTATATGTCAATCTAGCAAACCAGCAACGAAAAGCAACTTTCTAAACAATGTTTTGGTTAGTTTCTAGCTTGTTAACGTTAAGTTAGCTGGCTAGCCGGTTCAAATAATGACCATATCATAGCTGACCGTCTTAACTTTAGCACATTTTATTAATTATTTTAGGAAAATAAACTCACAACAAGATCACTTTTTACAAGTTAATGGCGAGCTCATTACAGAAAATAGCTTACGGTTGTGAGTGAGACGGAATAAAATCAGGGCATTCTTACGTACAGTGGGGAAAAAAAGTATTTAGTCAGCCACCAATTGTGCAAGTTCTCCCACTTAAAAAGATGAGAGAGGCCTGTAATATTCATAATAGGTACACGTCAACTATGACAGACAAAATGAGAAAAAAAAATCCAGAAAATCACATTGTAGGATTTTTAATGAATTTATTTGCAAATTATGGTGGAAAATAAGTATTTGGTAAATAACAAAAGTTTCTCAATACTTTGTTATATACCCTTTGTTGGCAATGACACAGGTCAAACGTTTTCTGTAAGTCTTCACAAGGTTTTCACACACTGTTGCTGGTATTTTGGCCCATTCCTCCATGCAGATCTCCTCTAGAGCAGTGATGTTTTGGGGCTGTCGCTGGGCAACACGGACTTTCAACTCCCTCCAAAGATTTTCTATGGGGTTGAGATCTAGAGACTGGCTAGGCCACTCCAGGACCTTGAAATGCTTCTTACGAAGCCACTCCTTCGTTGCCCGGGCGGTGTGTTTGGGATCATTGTCATGCTGAAAGACCCAGCCACGTTTCATCTTCAATGCCCTTGCTAATGGAAGGAGGTTTTCACTCAAAATCTCACGATACATGGCCCCATTCATTCTTTCCTTTACACGGATCAGTCGTCCTGGTCCCTTTGCAGAAAAACAGCCCCAAAGCATGATGTTTCCACCCCCATGCTTCACAGTAGGTATGGTGTTCTTTGGATGCAACTCAGCATTCTTTGTCCTCCAAACACGACGAGTTGAGTTTTTACCTAAAATATCTATTTTGGTTTCATCTAACCATATGACATTCTCCCAATCCTCTTCTGGATCATCCAAATGCACTCTAGCAAACTTCAGACGGGCCTGGACATGTACTGGCTTAAGCAGGGGGACACGTCTGGCACTGCAGGATTTGAGTCCCTGGCGGCGTAGTGTGTTACTGATGGTAGGCTTTGTTACTTTGGTCCCAGCTCTCTGCAGGTCATTCACTAGGTCCCCCCGTGTGGTTCTGGGATTTTTGCTCACCGTTCTTGTGATCATTTTGACCCCACGGGGTGAGATCTTGCGTGGAGCCCCAGATCGAGGGAGATTATCAGTGGTCTTGTATGTCTTCCATTTCCTAATAATTGCTCCCACAGTTGATTTCTTCAAACCAAGCTGCTTACCTATTGCAGATTCAGTCTTCCCAGCCTGGTGCAGGTCTACAATTTTGTTTCTGGTGTCCTTTGACAGCTCTTTGGTCTTGGCCATAGTGGAGTTTGGAGTGTGACTGTTTGAGGTTGTGGACAGGTGTCTTTTATACTGATAACAAGTTCAAACAGGTGCCATTAATACAGGTAATGAGTGGAGGACAGAGGAGCCTCTTAAAGAAGAAGTTACAGGTCTGTGAGAGCCAGTAATCTTGCTTGTTTGTAGGTGACCAAATACTTATTTTCCACCATAATATGCAAATAAATTCATTAAAAATCCTACAATGTGATTTTCTGGATTTTTTTTCCTCATTTTGTCTGTCATAGTTGACGTGTACCTATGATGAAAATTACAGGCCTCTCTCATCTTTTTAAGTGGGAGAACTTGCACAATTGGTGGCTGACTAAATACTTTTTTTCCCCACTGTAGAAGGCATTCTACCATAGAATTTTAGAACTTGGACACTGTCTCGTTGGCCTAACGTTATATCCTAATTTGACTTTGGTGCAGGTCATGTTGTTGTTCACATTACCGTCTCTAGTAAACACTCTATATCAATTAATATCTAAGTTTATTTGTCACATGCACAGGATACAGAAGGTGTAAACAGTATGGTGAAATAGTACCTTGCATAGTGGAGTGTTTTGTTTAGACAATGAACCATAATTCCAACTCATAACATTACTACCGTGCATGAATCTGCAGGTAGCTAAAGCTAACCAGCTTGGTTCAAAGGTAGCGAGCTAGCTAACATTAGACTGTAACTAGCAATGCAAATGACTTTCTGAGATACAGATAATAGTACTACACAGATCATACACGTAACTTTAGCTACCAAGCCAGCCAGCTAACGTTAGCTAGCTAGCTAACAGTACGCTAACTTGCAAATTTCTGACAAAATTAGAAATGTATAATATCTGAAAATGTAGCTAGCCTTACCCGTATACATGGATGGACGCTTCTCCCTCTGTCACGGATGCCATGGTTGCCCATAGTTTCAAGATGTAATCTGGAGACAGGTGTTTTATACAACAGCCTTCTGTGTGTTCTCTTTTCGACTCCCTCCGCATATTTGCAATCAAACGTCAGAATTTTCTCCATCTCCTTAGCTATCATACTCTGCTTCCACAGGCATTCCACTGATTTCAAAACTCGATCAACTTGTTACGTGACAACAACACTGTTGATTGCCGTTTCAGAAGACTAGAATGTCTGGTTCAATTATATAAAATGTTTTGACCTAAATCAGGGATGTCCTCATCGTCTGATTCATTTTCAGAGTCAGAGAGACTCAGCATGGCACGATCGTCTTCCAGAAAGTGGAGAGCATTAGCAACACTTTTTGCAGTTCTTTGTGATATCTTTTTCAAAAAAGCTGCGTTAGAAAGGATTATCTACACATACTGAGCAGCTCATGGTATAGACAGAAGCATGCTACATGGCAGACCAATCAGAACTCATCTCTCGGGCATGTCCAGCCCATCCATTATCTCAGCCAATCATGGCTAGCGGGAAGAGTCCTGTCTTTTTCCGTGGCTAAACCAACTAGTCTTGTAATTTAACGATTTGATTCGTATTTACAGATGGCATACAAGTTTGTTATTAAGGCACATGAAAGTTCACGTGTTCCAGAAGGCATTTCCGCCCAAAAAAAAGCATTTTGATTTGTACTTTTTTTTTTAAACGTTCAAATGTCTCTCCTGTGAAGTAGTGATGTGCAACATATGGCTAGTTTCCTGAAACGAGTCACACACCTTAACAACCTCAATGAGGAATGGTTCTATTCCGGTAGACATTAGGCTACAGACAGGTTATATTTATTTAACCTTTTATTTAGACAGGGAAGTCATACTGAGACTAGGGCTAGTTTTACAGATGAGCCCTGCATAAATACAACAGACACATACAGTATACAAAATTTACAATAGAGGTATCGGATCATTACTCTGAATTGACCAAGGGGGACCGGAACATCTAATTTCAGAGAGCTCTGTAAGTTGATCCACATAAAAGGCACAACAACAAAAAAACCTATAAGCAGCTTTACCCAACTCTGTGGAGACCGAAGGGGCCTCCAGTGTTATCCAAGCATGAAACCGGGTTTGGTAATTTGTAAGTCTAAATTGAATTAATGATCATAGATACATAGGAAGTTACTGCATGAATGCTTTATAGAAAAACACAAGAAAATGCTGCTCTCTCCTTACATACAAAGAGGCTCAACCCAGTTTTTGATACAAAACACAATGGTGAGTTCTAGAACCATCACCAGTAATAAACCTAAGGACCCAATGGTGAGTTCTAGAACCATCACCAGTAATAAACCTAAGGACCCAATGGTGAGTTCTAGAACCATCACCAGTAATAAACCTAAGGGCCCAATGGTGAGTTCTAGAACCATCACCAGTAATAAACCTAAGGACACAATGGAAAACAGCATCTAGTGGATTAACTGTAGATGTTGCTGCATGCATATAGATAATATCCCCAGAATCTAAAATAGACATAAAAGTGGCCTGGACAATTTCCTTCCTATTAACAAGAGTCAGACATGTTTTGTTTCTGTAAAATAAACCAACCTTTAACTTCACCAGCTCAGTGACATATATTTTTTTTTAAATGACAGTTTGTCATCAAGCCAGATAACAAGATATTTGTAAGAAGGAACTCTCTCAATTTGTGTACAGTTCTAACTAGTCATTACAAATTCATTTAAATATGGGTTTATGGGACCTAGGGGGAAAAAAAGCATACATTTAGTTTTGTTTGCATTTAGCACTAACTGTCGATCCAATAGCGACCTCTGCAGTGCTTGAAAGTCAGACTTCAAAATGTAAATGTGAAAAGGCTTGGCCAACCAATGGAGGAATGGAATAAAACACTATCATCTGCATACAAATGAATATATATATATATATATATATACACAGTGGGGAGAACAAGTATTTGATACACTGCCGATTTTGCAGGTTTTCCTACTTACAAAGCATGTAGAAGTCTGTAATTTTTTATCATAGATACACTTCAACTGTGAGAGACGGATCTAAAACAAAAATCCAGAAAATCACATTGTATGATTTTTAAGTAATTAATTTGCATTTTATTGCATGACATAAGTATTTGATCACCTACCAACCAGTAAGAATTCCGGCTCTCACAGACCTGTTAGTTATTCTTTAAGAAGCCCTCCTGTTCTCCACTCATTACCTGTATTAACTGCACCTGTTTGAACTCGTTACCTGTATAAAAGACACCTGTCCACACACTCAATCAAACAGACTCTAACCTCTCCACAATGGCCAACACCAGAGAGATGTGTAAGGACATCAGGGATAAAATTGTAGACCTGCACAAGGCTGGGATGGGCTACAGGACAATAGGCAAGCAGCTTGGTGAGAAGGCAACAACTGTTGCCGCAATTATTAGAAAATGGAAGAAGTTCAACATGACGGTCAATCACCCTCGGTCTGGGGCTCCATGCAAGATCTCACCTCGTGGGGCATCAATGATCATGAGGAAGGTGAGGGATCTGCCCAGAACTACACGGCAGGACCTGGTCAATGACCTGAAGAGAGCTGGGACCACAGTCTCAAAGAAAACCATTAGTAACACACTACGCCGTCATTGATTAAAATCCTGCAGCGCACGCAAGGTCCCCCTGCTCAAGCCAGCGCATGTCTAGGCCTGTCTGAAGTTTGCCAATGACCATCTGGATGATCCAGAGGAGGAATGGGAGAAGGTCATGTGGTCTGATGAGACAAAAATAGAGCTTTTTGGTCTAAACTCCACTCGCCGTGTTTGGAGGAAGAAGAAGGATGAGTACAACCCCAAGAACACCATCCCAACCGTGAAGCATGGAGGTGGAAACATCATTCTTTGGGGATGCTTTTCTGCAAAGGGGACAGGACGACTGCACCGTATTGAGGGGAGGATGGATGGGGCCATGTATCGCGAGATCTTGGCCAACAACCTCCTTCCCTCAGTAAGAGCATTGAAGATGGGTCGTGGCTGGGTCTTCCAGCATGACAACGACCCGAAACACACAGCCAGGGCAACTAAGGAGTGGCTCCGTAAGAAGCATGTCAAGGTCCTGGAGTGGCCTAGCCAGTCTCCAGACCTGAACCCAATAGAAAATCTTTGGAGGGAGCTGAAAGTCCGTATTGCCCAGCGACAGCCCCGAAACCTGAAGGATCTGGAGAAGGTCTGTATGGAGGAGTGGGCCAAAATCCCTGCTGCAGTGTGTGCAAACCTGGTCAAGACCTACAGGAAACGTATGATCTCTGTAATTGCAAACAAAGGTTTCTGTACCAAATATTAAGTTCTGCTTTTCTGATGTATCAAATACTTATGTCATGCAATAAAATGCAAATTAATTACTTAAAAATCATACAATGTGATTTTCTAAGATTTTTGTTTTAGATTCCATCTCTCACAGTTGAAGTGTACCTATGATAAAAAATTACAGACCTCTACATGCTTTGTAAGTAGGAAAACCTGCAAAATCGGCAGTGTATCAAATACTTGTTCTCCCCACTGTATATATATATATATATATATTTTTTTTTTTTTTACATCATCATTATTTATATAGATTGTAAACAGTAGTAGGCTGAGTATTGAACCTTGGGGCACCCCTTTATGTAACTCAAGGAACTCAGATTTCACCCCATCTACCTTGATGGCCTGAGTTCTGTGATTTTAGATCATTATGAAAACATCAGCAAGCATCAGTAGCCAACCCTATCGAGGAGAGCTTATTCAACAGACTTAACATGGTCTACAGTATCAAAAGCTTCTGACAAGTCTTCAAACATGGCAGCACATTTCTTTCTATCATCTAAGGCATGTTTAATATCATTTACAACAAGCATGGTAGCCGTAGTGGTGCAATGTTTAGGTCTGAATCCGGATTGATTAACATTAGCAATACCATTTACAGATAGAAAATAACGTAGCTGTTTGTTGACCAATGATTCTAGTATTTTCGATAGACAGGGGAGCCTGGAAATGGGTTGATGATTATCAAGATCTTTATCCCTGCCCTTTTTGGAGTGGTAGCACAAAAGCTGCTTTTCACATTTTTGGAATATTTCCTGATACTAAAGTTAAATAAAAAATGTATGTTACTGAGCCAGCAATGAGCGGCGCTGTATACTTAAACAGAGACGTGTCCCAATTGTCAGCCCCTAATGACTTTCTGGTATCAATAGCTAATAAGGCAGCAAGAACTTCTGTTTCTGTGATTTGCCAAAAAATAAAAACCCTGAAGTCACTTGAGGTTGACTGATCATCCATCGAGGCAACTGGAAGCTGTATGTGGGAAGAACAGTCAACTGACTGGCCCAAACCAGTACGACCACCATTTCTTTCAAATAGCAAACCAGTTGAGATAAAACGCTGATTAAAAAGCATCACAAATCTTAACTTTTTCAGTAACGATGCAGGAGTCTAAAACGACTTACTTAGGCAGGGAAGTAGAGGAATGACTGCGCTTCAGTTAATTAACGGTTTTCCTGAATTTAGAGCGATCGTTAACAGAGTCTTGCCGTAGCGCTAAGGAAGCAGTTTGATTTGGCCTGTTTAACCAAGGCAGTCCACCTATTTCTCAATGGCCTAAATAGCTGCCAATCAGCTAAACGAGACAGTTTGTCTCGGCCCAGGCTTTGATTTCTTATCAAGAGGACGTCTGAGAGTTTAGTTTAGCTGATTTGCACGAATAGAAAGACGGTTTGTAACAGTAAAAAAAAAGAAGTATGTGCGTTAGGGGAAACAAAGATAAAGGAATAGAACGTCTAAACAGGAAGTCTAGCTACTGGGGGTGTTGAACAGTAGGTGCCTCTTAAAAACAAAACTGAAACAACGACAGGGGTAGCTTGGCAAAACCAGGCGGGGGTCGAGTTCCGGATCACAGGGCCTCTGTAGGTCATTGAGAATTGGTTGTTCTTGAATATGGGTGACTTAGCTACTGTCGTTTTTTTCTTGTTGACTACTTATGGAATTCATATGTGGCTGTAAAATAGAGAGTACAGGAGAGTACCATGGATTTAGTTCGGTTTTTGACTGAGTCGCTTGAAAAAGGGGGCATGTTTTTCAGCCAGAGAGGTAAAAACAGATGAGAAAAATGCAAGTGTTTATAACAGGGTCTGGTATTCAGCTAGTAGAAACAGCTGGGGGTAATATAGATCATGAAGGAACACCTGGGACTGAATAATATAGATCATGAAGGAACACCTGGGACTGAATTATATAGATCATGAAGGAACACCTGGGACTGAATTATATAGATCATGAAGACAGGTAGATGGACATTAAATCCTCTCAGAACCATCGCCTTCCCCTTTCCCCTCATGGTTTAATAAGGTCATAACTTCTATATAAACTGTACATGACTCCTCATTAAGTAACGAGTAGATCAGAGCAGATCTAGTCAGTCTCAGTCAGACCAGATCTAGTCAGTCTGTCAGGACAGATCTAGTCAGTTTGTCAGAACAGATCTAGTCAGTTTGTCAGAACAGATCTAGTCAGTCTGTCAGAACAGATCTAGTCAGTCTGTCAGAACAGATCTAGTCAGTCTCAGTCAGAACAGATCTAGACAGTCTCAGTCAGAACAGATCTAGTCAGTCTGTCAGAACAGATCTAGACAGTCTCAGTCAGAACAGATCTAGACAGTCTCAGTCAGAACAGATCTAGTCAGTCTCAGTCAGAACAGATCTAGTCAGTCTGTCAGAACAGATCTAGTCAGTCTCAGTCAGAACAGATCTAGTCAGTCTGTCAGAACAGATCTAGTCATTCTGTCAGAACAGATCTAGTCAGTCTGTCAGATCAGATCTAGTCAGTCTGTCAGAACAGATCTAGCCAGTCTCAGTCATAACAGATCTAGTCAGTCTCAGTCAGAGCAGATCTAGTCAGTCTCATTCAGAACAGATTTAGTCAGTCTCATTCAGAACAGATTTAGTCAGTCTCATTCAGAACAGATCTAGTCAGTCTGTTAGAAAAGATCTAGTCAGTCTCAGTCAGGACAGATCTAGTCAGTCTCATTCAGGACAGATCTAGTCAGTCTCATTCAGAACAGATTTAGTCAGTCTCATTCAGAACAGATTTAGTCAGTCTCATTAAGAACAGATCTAGTCAGTCTCAGTCAGGACAGATCTAGTCAGTCTCATTCAGGACAGATCTAGTCAGTCTCATTCAGGACAGATCTAGTCAGTCTCAGTCAGGACAGATCTAGTCAGTCTCATTCAGGACAGATCTAGTCAGTCTCATTCAGGACAGATCTAGTCAGTCTCATTCAGGACAGATCTAGTCAGTCTCAGTCAGGACAGATCTAGTCAGTCTCATTCAGGACAGATCTAGTCAGTCTCAGTCAGGACAGATCTAGTCAGTCTCAGTCAGGACAGATCTAGTCAGTCTCATTCAGGACAGATCTAGTCAGTCTCATTCAGGACAGATCTAGTCAGTCTCAGTCAGGACAGATCTAGTCAGTCTCATTCAGAACAGATCTAGTCAGTCTGTTAGAAAATATCTAGTCAGTCTCATTCAGGACAGATCTAGTCAGTCTCAGTCAGGACAGATCTAGTCAGTCTCAGTCAGGACAGATCTAGTCAGTCTCATTCAGGACAGATCTAGTCAGTCTCAATCAGGACAGATCTAGTCAGTCTCAGTCAGATCAGATCTAGTCAGTCTGTTAGAAAATATCTAGTCAGTCTCAGTCAGAAAAGATCTAGTCAGTCTCATTCAGAACAGATTTAGTCAGTCTCATTCAGAACAGATCTAGCCAGTCTGTTAGAAAAGATCTAGTCAGTCTCAGTCAGGACAGATCTAGTCAGTCTCATTCAGGACAGATCTAGTCAGTCTCATTCAGAACAGATCTAGTCAGTCTCATTCAGAACAGATCTAGTCAGTCTCATTCAGAACAGATCTAGTCAGTCTGTTAGAAAAGATCTAGTCAGTCTCAGTCAGGACAGATCTAGTCAGTCTCATTCAGAACAGATCTAGTCAGTCTCATTCAGAACAGATCTAGTCAGTCTCATTCAGAACAGATTTAGTCAGTCTCATTCAGAACAGATCTAGTCAGTCTCATTCAGAACAGATCTAGTCAGTCTGTTAGAAAATATCTAGTCAGTCTCATTCAGAACAGATCTAGTCAGTCTCATTCAGAACAGATCTAGTCAGTCTCAATCAGGACAGATCTAGTCAGTCTCAGTCAGATCAGATCTAGTCAGTCTGTTAGAAAATATCTAGTCAGTCTCAGTCAGAAAAGATCTAGTCAGTCTCATTCAGAACAGATTTAGTCAGTCTCATTCAGAACAGATCTAGCCAGTCTGTTAGAAAAGATCTAGTCAGTCTCAGTCAGGACAGATCTAGTCAGTCTCATTCAGGACAGATCTAGTCAGTCTCATTCAGAACAGATCTAGTCAGTCTCATTCAGAACAGATCTAGTCAGTCTCATTCAGAACAGATCTAGTCAGTCTGTTAGAAAAGATCTAGTCAGTCTCAGTCAGGACAGATCTAGTCAGTCTCATTCAGAACAGATCTAGTCAGTCTCATTCAGAACAGATCTAGTCAGTCTCATTCAGAACAGATTTAGTCAGTCTCATTCAGAACAGATCTAGTCAGTCTCATTCAGAACAGATCTAGTCAGTCTGTTAGAAAATATCTAGTCAGTCTCATTCAGAACAGATCTAGTCAGTCTCATTCAGAACAGATCTAGTCAGTCTCATTCAGGACAGATCTAGTCAGTCTCATTCAGGACAGATCTAGTCAGTCTCATTCAGAACAGATCTAGTCAGTCTCATTCAGAACAGATCTAGTCAGTCTCATTCAGGACAGATCTAGTCAGTCTCATTCAGGACAGATCTAGTCAGTCTCAGTCAGGACATATCTAGTCAGTCTCAGTCAGATCAGATCTAGTCAGTCTGTTAGAAAATATCTAGTCAGTCTCAGTCAGAAAATATCTAGTCAGTCTCATTCAGAACAGATTTAGTCAGTCTCATTCAGAACAGATCTAGCCAGTCTGTTAGAAAAGATCTAGTCAGTCTCAGTCAGGACAGATCTAGTCAGTCTCATTCAGGACAGATCTAGTCAGTCCATCAGAACGATCTAGGTCAGTCTCATTCAGAACAGATCTAGTCAGTCTCATTCAGAACAGATCTAGTCAGTCTGTTAGAAAAGATCTAGTCAGTCTCAGTCAGGACAGATCTAGTCAGTCTCATTCAGAACAGATCTAGTCAGTCTCATTCAGAACAGATCTAGTCAGTCTCATTCAGAACAGATCTAGTCAGTCTCATTCAGAACAGATCTAGTCAGTCTGTTAGAAAATATCTAGTCAGTCTCATTCAGAACAGATCTAGTCCAGGTCTCATTCAGAACAGATCTAGTCAGTCTGTTAGAAAAGATCTAGTCAGTCTCAGTCAGGACAGATCTAGTCAGTCTCATTCAGAACAGATCTAGTCAGTCTCATTCAGAACAGATCTAGTCAGTCTCATTCAGACAGATTTAGTCAGTCTCATTCAGAACAGATCTAGTCAGTCTCATCAGAACAGATCTAGTCAGTCTGTTAGAAAATATCTAGTCAGTCCCATTCAGAACAGATCTAGTCAGTCTCATTCAGAACAGATCTAGTCAGCTCAGTCAGACAATCTAGTCAGTCTCATTCAGAACAGATCTAGTCAGTCTCATTCAGGACAGATCTATCAGTCTCATTCAGACGATCTAGTCAGTCTCATTCAGGACAGATCTAAATCAGTCTCATTCAGGACGATCTAGTCAGTCTCCCTTCAGGACAGATCTAGTCAGTCTCATTCAGGACAGATCTAGTCAGTCTCAGTCAGGACAAACTAGTCAGTCTCAGTCAGATCAGATCTAGTCCGTCTGTTAAAAATATCTAGTCAGTCCAGTCAGAAAAGACTAGTCATCTCATTCAGAACAGATTTAGTCAGTCTCATTCAGAACAGATCTAGCCATCTGTTAAAAAAAGATCTAGTCAGTCTCAGTCAGGACCGATCTATCAGTCTCATTCAGGACAGATCTAGTCAGTCTCATTCAGAACAGATCTAGTCAGTCTCATTCAGAAAAGATCTAGTCAGTCTCATTCAGAAAGATCTAGTCAGTTCTGTGTAGAAAAAGATTAGTCAGTCTCAGTCAGGACAGATCTAGTCAGTCTCATTCAGAACAGATCTAGTCAGTCTCATTCAGAACAGATCTAGTCAGTCTCATTCAGAACAGATCTAGTCAGTCTCATTCAGAACAGATCTAGTCAGTCTCATTCAGAACAGATCTAGTCAGTCTGTTAGAAAATATCTAGTCAGTCTCATTCAGAACAGATCTAGTCAGTCTCATTCAGGACAGATCTAGTCAGTCTCAGTCAGGACAGATCTAGTCAGTCTCATTCAGAACAGATCTAGTCAGTCTCATTCAGGACAGATCTAGTCAGTCTCATTCAGGACAGATCTAGTCAGTCTCATTCAGAACAGATCTAGTCAGTCTCATTCAGAACAGATCTAGCAGTCTCATCAGAAACAGATCTAGTCAGTCTCATTCAGAACAGATCTAGCCAGTTCATTCAGAACAGATTTAGTCAGTCTCATTCAGAACAGATCTAGTCAGTCTCATTCAGAACAGATCTAGTCAGTCTCATTCAGAACAGATCTAGTCAGTCTGTTAGAAAATATCTAGTCAGTCTCAGTCAGGACAGATCTAGTCAGTCTCATTCAAAACAGATCTAGCCAGTCTCATTCAGAACAGATCTAGTCAGTCTCATTCAGAACAGATTTAGTCAGTCTCATTCAGAACAGATCTAGTCAGTCTCATTCAGGACAGATCTAGTCAGTCTCAGTCAGGACAGATCTAGTCAGTCTCATTCAGAACAGATCTAGTCAGTCTCATTCAGAACAGATCTAGTCAGTCTCATTCAGGACAGATCTAGTCAGTCTCAGTCAGGACAGATCTAGTCAGTCTCATTCAGAACAGATTTAGTCAGTCTCATTCAGAACAGATCTAGTCAGTCTGTTAGAAAATATCTAGTCAGTCTCAGTCAGGACAGATCTAGTCAGTCTCAGTCAGGACAGATCTAGTCAGTCTCATTCAGGACAGATCTAGTCAGTCTCATTCAGA
Source organism: Coregonus sp. 'balchen' (assembly GCA_902810595.1). Lineage (NCBI taxonomy): Eukaryota > Metazoa > Chordata > Actinopteri > Salmoniformes > Salmonidae > Coregonus > Coregonus sp. 'balchen'. The sequence goes on from LR778283.1 coordinate 44,347,965, forward strand.
ACAGATCTAATCAGTCTCATTCAGAACAGATCTATTCAGTCTCATTCAGAACAGATCTAGTCAGTCTGTTAGAAAAGATCTAGTCAGTCTGTCAGGACAGATCTAGTCAGTCTCATTCAGAACAGATCTAGTCAGTCTCATTCAGAACAGATCTAGCCAGTCTCATTCAGAACAGATCTAGTCAGTCTCATTCAGAACAGATCTAATCAGTCTCATTCAGAACAGATCTATTCAGTCTCATTCAGAACAGATCTAGTCAGTCTGTTAGAAAAGATCTAGTCAGTCTGTCAGGACAGATCTAGTCAGTCTCATTCAGAACAGATCTAGTCAGTCTCATTCAGAACAGATCTAGCCAGTCTCATTCAGAACAGATCTAGTCAGTCTCATTCAGAACAGATTTAGTCAGTCTCATTCAGAACAGATCTAGTCAGTCTGTTAGAAAAGATCTAGTCAGTCTCAGTCAGGACAGATCTAGTCAGTCTCATTCAGAACAGATCTAGTCAGTCTCATTCAGAACAGATCTAGCCAGTCTCATTCAGAACAGATCTAGTCCAGTCTGTTAGAAAAGATCTAGTCCAGTCTGTCAGGACAGATCTAGTCAGTCCTCATTCAGAACAGATCTAGTCAGTCTCATTCAGAACAGATCTAGCCAGTCTCATTCAGAACAGATCTAGTCAGTCTCATTCAGAACAGATTTAGTCAGTCTCATTCAGAACAGATCTAGTCAGTCTGTTAGAAAAGATCTAGTCAGTCTCAGTCAGGACAGATCTAGTCAGTCTCATTCAGAACAGATCTAGTCAGTCTCATTCAGAACAGATCTAGCCAGTCTCATTCAGAACAGATCTAGTCAGTCTCATTCAGAACAGATTTAGTCAGTCTCATTCAGAACATATCTAGTCAGTCTCATTCAGAACAGATTTAGTCAGTCTCATTCAGAACAGATCTAGTCAGTCTGTTAGAAAATATCTAGTCAGTCTCAGTCAGGACAGATCTAGTCAGTCTCAGTCAGGACAGATCTAGTCAGTCTCATTCAGGACAGATCTAGTCAGTCTCAGTCAGGACAGATCTAGTCAGTCTCATTCAGGACAGATCTAGTCAGTCTCATTCAGGACAGATCTAGTCAGTCTCAGTCAGGACATATCTAGTCAGTCTCAGTCAGGACAGATCTAGTCAGTCCTCATTCAGGACAGATCTAGTCAGTCTCAGTCAGGACAGATCTAGTCCAGTCTCATTCAGAACAGATCTAGTCAGTCTCATTCAGAACAGATCTAGTCAGTCTCATTCAGGACAGATCTAGTCAGTCTCAGTCAGGACAGATCTAGCCAGTCTCATTCAGAACAGATCTAGTCAGTCTCATTCAGAACAGATTTAGTCAGTCTCATTCAAACAGATCTAGTCAGTCCTGTTAGAAAACGATCTCGGTCCAGTAGTCTCAGTCAGGACAGATCTAGTCCAGTCTCATTCAGGACAGATCTAGTCAGTCTCTTTCAGGACAGATCTAGTCAGTCTCATCAGGACAGATCTAGTCAGTCTCATTCAGGACAGATCTAGTCAGGTTCTCATTCAGACGATCTAGTCAGTCTCATTCAGAAACAGATCTAGTCAGTCCATTCAGAACAGTCTAATCAGTCTCATTCAGAACAGATCTAGTCAGGTCCTTCAGGTCCGAACAGATCTAGTCAGTCTGTTAGAAAAGATCTAGTCAGTCCATGTCCAGGACAGAGTCTAGTCAGGTCTCATTCAGAACAGATCTAGTCAGTCTCATTCAGAACAGATCTAGTCCAGTCTCATTCAGAAACAGATCTGGTCAGTTCATTCAGGACAGATCTAGTCAGTCTCATGTCAGAACAGATCTAGTCATCTCATTCAGAACAGATCTAGTCAGTCTCATTCAGAACAGATCTAGTCAGTCTGTTGAAAAGATCTAGTCAGTCTGTCAGGACAGATCTAGTCAGTCTTATTCAGAACAGATCTAGTCATCTCCATTCAGAACAAGATCTAGTCAGTCTCATTCAGAACAGATCTAGTCAGTCTCATTCAGAACAGATTAGTCATCCCCATTCAGAACAGATCTAGTCAGTCTGTTAAAAAGATCTAGTCATCTCAGTCAGGACAGATCTAGTCCCGTCTCAGTCAGGACAGATCTAGTCAGTCCTCTTTAGAAAAATCTAGTCAGTCTCTTCAGAACAGATTAGTCAGTCTCATTCAGGGCAGATCTAGTTTAGTTTTCATCCGGACATATCTAGTCAGTCTCATTCAAACAGATCTAGTCAGTCTCATTCAGAAAAAGATCTAGTCAGTCTCATTCAGAACAGATTTAGTCAGTCTCATTCAGAACAGATCTAGTCAGTCTCATTCAGAACAATCTGTCAGTCTCATTCAGAACAGATTATCAGTCTCATTCAGAACAATCTATCATTTTCATTCAGAACAGATTAGTCAGTCTCATTCAGAACAATCTGTCCAGTCTCTTCAGGACAGATCTAGTCAGTCTCATCAGGACATATCTAGTCATCTTATTTAGAAAGATCTAGTCAGTCTCATTTAAACAGATCTAGTCAGTCTCATTCAGAACAGATCTAGTCAGTCTCATTCAGACAGATTTAGTCAGTCTCATTCAGAACAGATCTAGTCAGTCTGTTAGAAAAGATCTAGTCAGTCTCAGTCAGGACAGATCTAGTCAGTCTCCCTTCAGAACAGATCTAGTCAGTCTCATTCAGAACAGATCTAGCCAGTCTCATTCAGAACAGATCTAGTCAGTCTCATTCAGAACAGATTTAGTCAGTCTCATTCGAACAATCTAGCAGTCTCATTCCAAACAGATTTAGTCAGTCTCATTCGAACGATCTAGTCAGTCTGTTAGAAAATATCTAGTCCTCTCAGTCAGGACAGATCTAGTCAGTCTCAGTCAGGACTATCTAGTCAGTCTCATTCAGGGCAGATCTAGTCAGTCTCAGTTTAGGACAGATCTAGTCAGTCTCATTTAGGACGATCTAGTCAGTCTCATTCAGGACAGATCTAGTCAGTCTCGTCAGGACAGAAACTAGTCAGTCTCATCAGGACAGATCTGTCAGTCTCATTCGGACAGATCTAGTCAGTCTCAGTCAGACAGATCTAGTCAGTCCCCATTCAAACAGATCTAGTCAGTCTCATTTAGAACAGATCTAGTCAGGTCTCATTCAGGACAGATCTGTTCAGTCTCATTTAGGAAAAGATCTAGCCAGTCCCCATTCAGAACAATCTAGTCAGTCTCATTCAGAAAAGATTTAGTCAGTCTCATTCAGAACAGATCTATCAGTCTGTTAGAAAAATCTAGTCAGTCTCAGTCAGGACAGATCTAGTCAGTCTCATTCAGGACAAGATCTAGTCAGTCTCATTCAGGACAGATCTAGTTCAGTCTCATTCAGGACAGATCTAGTCAGTCTCATCAGCGACAGATCTAGTCAGTCTCATTCAGGACAGATCTAGTCAGTCTCATTCAGAACAGATCAGTCGTCTCATTCAGAACAGATCTAATCAGTCTCATTCAGAACAGATCTAGTCAGTCTCATTCAGAACAGATCTAGTCATCTGTTAAAAAGATCTTATGTCAGTCAGTTGTCAGGACAGATCTAGTCAGTCTCATTCAGAACAGATCTAGTCAGTCTCATTCAGAACAGATCTAGCCAGTCTCATTCAGAACAGATCTAGTCAGTCTCATTCAGGACAGATCTAGTCAGTCTCATTCAGAACAGATCTAGTCAGTCTCATTCAGAACAGATCTAGTCAGTCTCATTCAGAACAGATCTAGTCAGTCTGTTAGAAAAGATCTAGTCAGTCTGTCAGGACAGATCTAGTCAGTCTTATTCAGAACAGATCTAGTCAGTCTCATTCAGAACAGATCTAGTCAGTCTCATTCAGAACAGATCTAGTCAGTCTCATTCAGAACAGATTTAGTCAGTCTCATTCAGAACAGATCTAGTCAGTCTGTTTAGAAAAGATCTAGTCAGTCTCAGTCAGGACAGATCTAGTCAGTCTCAGTCAGGACAGATCTAGTCAGTCTCATTCAGAAACAGATCTAGTCAGTCTCAGTCCACAGATCTAGTCAGTCTCATTCAGGACAGAGCTAGTCAGTCTCAGTCAGGACATATCTAGTCAGTCATTCAGAACAGATCTAGTCAGTCTCATTCAGAACAGATCTAGTCAGTCTCATTCAGGACAGATCTAGTCAGTCTCAGTCAGGACATATCTAGTCAGTCTCATTCAGAACAGATCTAGTCAGTCTCATTCAGAACAGATCTAGTCAGTCTCATTCAGAACAGATCTAGTCAGTCTCATTCAGAACAGATTTAGTCAGTCTCATTCAGAACAGATCTAGTTAGTCTGTTAGAAAAGATCTAGTCAGTCTCAGTCAGGACAGATCTAGTCAGTCTCAGTCAGGACAGATCTAGTCAGTCTCATTCAGGACAGATCTAGTCAGTCTAATTCAGAACAGATCTAGTCAGTCTCATTCAGAACAGATCTAGTCCTCTTAGAAACAGATCTCAGTCTATTCAGAACAGATCTAGTCAGTCTCAGTTCAGAACAGATTCTAGCCAGTCTCATTCCAGATGGGAATTAGATCTAGTCAGTCTCATTCAGAACAGATTTAGTCAGTCTCATTCAGAACAGCATTCTAGTCAGTCCTGTTAGAAAAGATCTAGTCAGTCTCAGTCAGGACAGATCTAGTCAGTCTCAGTCAGGACAGATCTAGTCAGTCTCATTCAGGACAGATCTAGCCAGTCTGTTAGAACAGATCTAGTCAGTCTCATTCAGAACAGATCTAGCCAGTCTCAGTCAGAACAGATCTAGTCAGTCTCAGTCAGATCAGATCTAGCCAGTCTGTTAGAAAAGATCTAGTCAGTCTCAGTCAGGACAGATCTAGTCAGTCTCATTCAGAACAGATCTAGTCAGTTTCATTCAGAACAGATCTAGTCAGTCTCATTCAGAACAGATCTCGTCAGATTCAACGATCTAGTCAGTCTCATTCAGAACAGATCTAGTCAGTCTCATTCAGAACAGATCTAGTCAGTCTCATTCAGAACAGATCTAGTCAGTCTCATTCAGAACAGATCTAGTCAGTCTCAGTCAGAACAGATCTAGCCAGTCTCATTCAGAACAGATCTAGTCAGTCTGTCAGGCTGCTGGAGGGAGGGTGAGGATGGGAAGGGATCCAGATCTAGCCAGTCTATCAGGCTCTAGAGGGAGGGTGAGGATGGGAAGGGATCCAGATCTAGCCAGTCTGTCAGGCTCTAGAGGGAGGATGAGGATGGGAAGGGATCCAGATCTAGCCAGTCTGTCAGGCTGCTGGAGGGAGGGTGAGGATGGGAAGGGATCCAGATCTAGCCAGTCTGTCAGGCTCTAGAGGGAGGGTGAGGATGGGAAGGGATCCAGATCTAGCCAGTCTGTCAGGCTCTAGAGGGAGGGTGAGGATATGAAGGGATCCAGTGTGGTTCCTCTGTGAATTTCCTACCAGCTAGAAACGCGTCTTATTTTCATATGAATCTAGAGCAGGCCTGCACCCTATTCCCTATGGATGGAGAATGCATTATTTCACCTATAAAAGGCTTAATACCCGCTGGAATAGAACCAGTGAAAGGTATTTGACAGATATTAGTAGATCATTGGTTTCCATAATGAATACACGCCCCTTCCCCCCCGTCCTACAATATATGCTGTATACAAAAGAGTGTGAATATCCCATTAATGCTTCCCCCGGAGTGTTGAGTATTGATTTCTCCCCAGGTATACGTGATGTCTCCCTCCATCCGCGGGGGAAGGGTGCTGTGTGTCCCTGGTGTAGGGGGTCCTTTGGTGGCAGCCTTCACAAGGGAGACCCTCCAGAGCAAAGCGGAGGAGCTCATGGACTGTTCCCTATTCGATGGGACCCCATACGTGTCTGTGACCTTTCTGACACCATCTGTCACGAAACATGATCACTTACATATACACCGAGTGTACAAAAACATTAGGAACACCTTCCGAATATTGGGTTGCACCCCCCTTTTGCCCTTGATGCTGGCCCATGTTGACTCCAACGCTTCCCGCAGTTGTGTCAAGTTGTCTGGGTTTCCTTTGAGTGGTGGACCATTCTTGATACACACGGGAAACTGTTGAGCGTGAAAAACCCAGCAGCGTTTCAGTTCTTGACACACTCAAAATGGTGCACCTGGTACCTACTACATTTACATTTATTTTGTCATTTTAGCAGACGCTCTTATCCAGAGCGACTTACAGTTAGTGAGTGCATACATTTTTTTTTTTTCATACTGGCCCCCCGTGGGAATCGAACCCACAACCCTGGCGTTGCAAGCGCCATGCTCTACCAACTGAGCTACAGGAGGCTACCATACCTCGTTCAAAGGCACTTCAATATTTTGTCTTGCCCATTCACCCTCTGAATGGCAATCCATGTCTCAATTGTCTCAAGGCTTTAAAAATCCTTCTTTAACCTGTCTCCTCCCCTTCATCTAAACTGACTGAAGTGGATTTAACAGGTGACATCAATAAGGGGTCATAGCTTTCACCTGGATTCACCTGGTCAGTCTGTCATGGAAAGTTCCTAATGTTTTGTCCACTCAGTGTATATTATTTATTGTTATGTGCCCTTGAGTTCAATGACATTGAGTCAGTAATCAGGATAGATTCGTGTGAAGTGTACCACTGCTATGGCACCTACCAATTTCAAAACCTAGCTTCTGGTGGCTACAGTTCCTGTCAAGACTGGGGGGGAAAAAATAATATCACAGAGACTATTCAAATGATACAGATGGTATACAGCTAATTAATTAGCCAAGGGATTCCTTAAGAAATAGTTGTTGTTTTTTGTTGGTAGCTTCCCACCACTGTTACCTGTTGTTGGAGGGTTTGGTAGTCCATTGGACGAGGGTACAGTTATCTATGGATGCAGGATGACACTGCAACATTAGCAGGAGTTGTTTAGTCTTTTCATGAGTAGCAGCACTAGTGACAGAGCTGACCTAGTGATACTAGTGAGTACTGTGCTATTGTAGGCTGCTCCTGTTTATCAATAAATCAATCAATAATCAATGACATTGCTGATCGTTTGGATTTCCCCTCCTCCTCAGTGTATCCTCCTCCTCCTCTTCCTCCTCCTCCAGTATATTCTCCTCCTCCTCTTCCTCCTCCTCAGTATATTCTCCTCCTCAGTTTCCTCCATGTATGTTTGACTGGAGGTTACATCTCAACCAGAATAGAAGCCACATTGCAAGCAGAATCTCTGGTTCTGAAGGAGGAAGTTGCCTTTGGACCAGGAACCATCTCAGCATGTTACAGCCAGGGCCACAGGAGAGACCAATTATCCTCACTCGGCACCGGTAGCCGCAGTGGCACTGCTCCTACCGCTGAAAATCTGCCGAGGAGATCAGAACAGAGGAAGACGGAGGAAGCATGTGAAACATTTAGGTCAGACAGAGTTCGGACACAGAGTTTAGTTTGTGAAATCACAGCATTTAGGGAGTTATGCCTTTTCATCTTGATGTCAGAGAGGGAGGATGGATATTGACTCAGGTAGCTGGAGGTGAAGTATGGAGCAGCTTAGTGCTGTGGGCTAAGCAGGAGGACACTGTGCCATACATCTGAGTTTTGTATGGCTCATTGGCAGTGGTGTGAAGTACTTAAGTAAAAATACTTTAAAGTACTACTTAAGTCGTTTTTTTTTTGGTATCTGTACTTTACTTTACTATTTATATATTTGACAACGTTTACTCCACTACATTCCTAAAGAAAATAATGTACTTTTTGCTCCATACATTTCACCTGGCACCCAAAAGTAATCGTTAGATTTTGAATGCTTAGCAGGACAGGAAAATGGTCAAATTCACGCACTTATCAAGAGAACATCCCTGGTCATCTCTACTGCCTCTGATCTGGTGGATTCACTGAGCACAAACGCTTCGTTTGTAAATTATGTCTTAGTGTTGGAGTGTGCCCCTGGCTATCTGTTTAAAAAAAATAACGTCTGGTTTGCTTAATATAAGGATTTTGAAATAATTTTTACTTTTACTTTTGATACTTAAGTACATTTTATCAATTACATTTACTTTTGATATTTAAAAACAAATACTTTGACTTTTACTCAAGTAGTATTTTACTGGGTGACTTTCACTTTTACTTGAGTCATTTTCTATTAAGGTATCTTTACTTTTACTCAAGTATGACAGTTGGGTACTTTTTCCACCACTGCTCATTGGTGACATTCAGCATATATACTTCAAAATAAAAACGCACCATTTCAACAAGTGTGGAAAAACAGCATGCTGGCATCTGCAAGGGGAAGACGAGGAAGTATTGCCTAATGAACTGTATGTGACAGTAATGATATTTGCATTATCACATAATTATATTTATTATTTATTTTGATTGAACCTTTATTTAACTAAGCAAGTCAGTTAAGAACAAATTCTTATTTACAATGACGGCCTACCAAAAGGCAAAAGGCCTCCTGCGGGGACGGGGGCTGGGATTTTTTTAAAAAAATATATATAAAAAATATAGGACCAAACACACATCACAACAAGAGAGACACCACAACACTACATAAAGAGAGACCACCACAACCACTACATAAAGAGAGACCACCACAAACACTACATAAAGAGAGACGCCAACAACACTACATAAAAGAGAGACACCACAACACTTAACATAAAGAGACACCCACAACACTACATAAAGAGAGACACCACAACATTACATAAAGAGAGACGCCACAAACATACATAAAGAGAGACGCCACAACACTACATAAAGAGAGACACCACCACCACTACATAAAGAGAGAACGCCACAACACTAACATAAAGAGAGACGCCACAACACTACATAAAGAGAGACGCCACAAACACTACATAAGAGACACCACAACACTACATAAAGAGAGATCGCCACAACACTACATAAAGAGAGACCACCACAACACTACATAAAGAGAGACGCCACAACACTACATAAAGAGAGACGCCACAACACTACATAAGAGACACCCACAACACTACATAAAGAGAGACGCCACAACACTACATAAAGAGAGACGCCACAACACATACATAAAGAGAGACGCCAACCAACACTACATAAAGAGAGACGCCACAACACTACATAAAAGAGACACACAACACTACATAAAGAGAGACACCACAACACTACATAAAGAGAGACACCACAAACACTACATAAGAGAACACCACAACACTACATAAAGAGAGACGCCACAACACTACATAAGAGAGACACCACAACACTACATAAAGAGAGACACCACAACACTACATAAAGAGAGACACCACAACACTACATAAAGAGAGACACGCACAACACTACATAAAGAGAGACCCACAACACTACATAAAGAGAGACGCCACAACACTACATAAAGAGAGCACACCACACAACACTACATAAAGAGAGACGCCCACAACACTACATAAAGAGAGACCCACAACACTACATAAAGAGAGACACCACAACACTACATAAAGAGAGACACCACAACACTACATAAAGAGAGACGCCACAACACTACATAAAGAGAGACGCCACAACACTACATAAAGAGAGACACCCACAACAACTACATAAGCGAGGACACCACAACCCTCACTTAAAGAGAGACACCACAACACTACATAAAGAGAGACAGCCACAACACTACATAAGAGAGGACCACCACAACACTACATAAAGAGAGACACCACAACACTACATAAAGAGAGACGCCACAACACTACTAAAGAAGACACCACAACACTACATAAAGAGAGACACCACAACACTACATAAAGAGAGACGCCACAACACTACATAAAGAGACGCCAACTACCTAAAGAGAGGACACCACAACAATACCATAAAGCGAGACACACACAACACTACATGGAAGGAGCGACACCAACAACACTACATAAAGGAGAAACCCACAAACACTACATAACGAGGAGACGCCACAACACTACAATAAAGAGAGACACCACAACACTTACATAAAGACGAGACACCCCAAAACACTACATAAAGGAGACGCCACAACACTTACATAAAGAGAGACACCACAACACTACATAAAGAGGACACCCACAACATACATAAAGAAGAGACGCCAACACACATAACGATAGAAGAGACACCAACACAACACACTAATAAAGAGATCTGACACCAACCACAACACATACATAAAGAGAGACACCACAACATCTAATAAAGAGAGACACCCACACCACCACATAAGAGAGACACCACAACACTACATAAAGAGACACCACAACACTACATAAAGAGAGACACCACAACACTACAATAAAGAGAGACAACACAACACTACATAAAGAGATGACACCACAACACTACATAAAGAGAGACACCACAACACTACATGAACGAGGACACCACAACACTACATAAAGAGAGACACCACAACACTACACTAAAGAGAGACACCACCAACACTTAATAAGAGAGACACCACAACACTACATAAAGAGAGACGCCCACAAACACTACATAAAGAGGACACCACAACATACAAAAGAGAGACGCCCACAACACTACATAAAGAGAGACTAAGACAATAAACATATCATGGCAAGCAACACATGACAACACAGCATGGTAGCAATCACCACCATGACAACAACATGGTAGCGGCACAAAACATGGAACAAACATTATTGGACACAGACAACAGCACAAAGGGCAAGAAGGTAGAGACAACAATATCCTCTGGTGCTGGCCACTTAAGGCTGCATGAATGAACGGATGATCTGCATTTTATAATGTCAATTAGAACATTTCAGTCCAGTGGTAAAGTCAAGGGGGACATACATACAATATACCCTAATCTGCGTACCTGATATAGAGCTCTGCTTTTGTCCAAGGTCCATAGGAAATAGGGACACCATATGGGACGCACCCCAAAAAAAGATTATCTCGCTCTCTAACAAAATTAGAAACGCGACATGTAAAGTGTTGGTCCCATGTTTCATGAGCTGAAATAAAAGATCCCAGAAACTTCCCATACGCACAAAAAAGCTTATTTCTCTCAAATGTTGTGCACAAATTTGTTTACATCGCTGTTAGTGAGCATTTCTCCTTTGCCAAGATAATCCACCTGACAGGTGTGGCATATCACGAAGGTGATTAAACAGCATGATCATTACACAGGTGCACCTTGTGCTGGGGGACAATGAAAGGCCACTCTAAAATGTGCAGTTATGTCATACAACACAATGCAACAGATGTGTCAAGTTTTGAGAGAATGTGCAATTGGCATTCTGACTGCAGGAATGTTCATTTCTCTACCAAAACGTTGTTTTAGAGAATTTGTCAGTACGTCCAACCGTCCTCACAACTGCAGACCACGTGTAACCCCGCCAGCCCAGGACCTCCACAACTGGTTTCTTCACCTGCGGGATCATCTGAGACCAGCCACCCGGACAGCTGATGAAACTGAGGAGTATTTTTGTCTGTAGTTTGTGGGGGAAAACTAATTCTGATTGGCTGGGCCTGGCTCCCAAGTGGGTGGGCCTATGCCCTCCCAGGCCCACCCATGGCTGCGCCCCTGTCCAGTCATGTTAAATCCATAGATTAGGGCCTAATGAATTTATTTTCAATTGACTGATTTTCTTATATGAACTGTAACTCAGTAAAATCATTGAAATTGTTGCATGTTGCTTTTATATTTTTGTTCAGTATATCTCTCTCTCTCGCTCCTCTCTCTCTATCTTCTCTCTCTCTCTCTCTCTCTCTCTCTCTCTCTCTCTCTTCTCTCTCTCTCTCTCTCTCTCTCTCTCTCTCTCTCTCTCTCTCTCTATGTCAGCAGCTTATTAGGGGAATAAGATTTTTGCTTTAAAAAATTGCATAAGCGTTTCTAATATGAGGTTTGTTGGATCAGGCTGTTGGTTCGGTAAGGCCGTGAGGGAGAGGATTGGTGTGCAGTATACACTGATTATACAGTTTATTAGGTACACCCATCTAGTACCGGGTCGGACCCCCCCTTTGCCTCCAGAACAGCCTCAATTCTTCGAGGCATGGAAACGTTGCTCAATTGGTATCAAGGGACCTAACCTGTGCCAGGAAAACATTCCCCTACAACATTACACCACCGCCACCAGCCTTTACCGTTGACACCAGGCATGATGGGACCATGGACTCATGCTGCTTATGCCAGATCCAGACTCTGACATCAGCACGACGCAACAGGAACCGGGATTGTAAGTAAGCATTTCACGGTAAGGTCTACTATACCTGTTGTATTCGGCACATGTGACAAATGAAATTTGATTTGATTTGATTTGTCAGACCGGGCAATGTTTTTCCACTCCTCAATTGGTCCAGTGATGGTGATTGCGTGCCCACTGCAGCCACATCTTCTTGTTTTTAGCTGATAGGAGTTGAACCCGGTGTGGTCGTGTGCTGCAATATCCCATCCGTGACAAGGACGTTTTGACATACGTACATATCTGTGTGGTTTCGAAAGTATGAAGGAAACTATTATAATCAAGCATTTTTGCCAATGTGCTTCGTCATTCAGCATCAATGTGTTAGTCTCTGTGGAGATCTCGTAATATTTGTTTTATATACAAGGCTGTGGATAAAGGAAAGGGCTGTTTTTAGAGGGGTTAGTTACTAAAATAATGGCGTTTTTCCCAAGTCTCTCATTAATAAAGATTCCGCTGGGTCCATTTTAAATTAAATTGGATCTTCCCATGGGAAAATCCCAGGTATTTACAGAGACATCTTTTTGAATCAAAAAAGTAAAAAGATTCAAGTAGTACTTCTCTTTAAAATTGGGATTTTATGACTTTTAATTTAGATTTTAAATTTTTGTAGATACCAGCTAGCACATTTGTTTATTAGGTACACCCCATCTAGAAAGGGTCGGACCCCCCCCCCCCCCCCCCCCACCCCTTGGGCCCCCAGACAGCATGAATTTTTCGAGGCATGGAAAAAGTTTCCAATGGATAAGGGGCCTACCGTGTGCCCGGGAAAAAAACCCCCCACCTTAATACCCAAACCAGCCTTTACCGTTAAAAAAGGATCATGCTGCTTAGCCAATCCCTGCCATCAGCATGACGGAACAGGAACCGGGATTGTAAGTAAGCATTTCACGGTACCTTTGTTGTATTCGGTAATGACAA